>JAJQJQ010000035.1:2032716-2710288 GCA_028622995.1 Panagrolaimus kolymaensis
TAAGTAAGCTTTTTGAATTTAAAAAATTGCTTCATAATTTTTGGTTTGATCGGAATTGAAAAAAATTGGTTTTATCTCCACCTTTAGTTGATGAATACATAATATTTAATCAGGCAAAGCCCAAGAAAATAAATGAAACTCCATTTATGGGTTCACAAAATAAGTAAGCTTTTTGAATTTAAAAAATTGCTTCATAATTTTTGGTTTGATCGGAATTGAAAAAAATTGGTTTTATCTCCACCTTTAGTTGATGAATACATAATATTTAATCAGGCAAAGCCCAAGAAAATAAATGAAACTCCATTTATGGGTTCACAAAATAAGTAAGCTTTTTGAATTTAAAAAATTGCTTCATAATTTTTGGTTTGATCGGAATTGAAAAAAATCGGTTTTATCTCCACCTTTAGTTGATGAATACATAATATTTAATCAGGCAAAGCCCAAGAAAATAAATGAAACTCCATTTATGGGTTCACAAAATAAGTAAGCTTTTTGAATTTAAAAAATTGCTTCATAATTTTTGGTTTGATCGGAATTGAAAAAAATCGGTTTTATCTCCACCTTTAGTTGATGAATACATAATATTTAATCAGGCAAAGCCCAAGAAAATAAATGAAACTCCATTTATGGGTTCACAAAATAAGTAAGCTTTTTGAATTTAAAAAATTGCTTCATAATTTTTGGTTTGATCGGAATTGAAAAAAATTGGTTTTATCTCCACGTTCAGTGGATGGATGAATAATATTAAAGCCGGCAAAGCCCAACAAAATAAATGTAACTCCATTTATGGGTTCACAAAATAAGTAAGCTTTTTGAATTTAAAAAATTGCTTCATAATTTTTGGTTTGATCGGAATTGAAAAAAATTGGTTTTATCTCCATCTTTAGTTGATGAATACATAATATTTAATCAGGCAAAGCCCAAGAAAATAAATGAAACTCCATTTATGGGTTCACAAAATAAGTAAGCTTTTTGAATTTAAAAAATTGCTTCATAATTTTTGGTTTGATCGGAATTGAAAAAAATCGGTTTTATCTCCATCTTTAGTTGATGAATACATAATATTTAATCAGGCAAAGCCCAAGAAAATAAATGAAACTCCATTTATGGGTTCACAAAATAAGTAAGCTTTTTGAATTTAAAAAATTGCTTCATAATTTTAGGTTTGATCGGAATTGAAAAAAATCGGTTTTATCTCCATCTTTAGTTGATGAATACATAATATTTAATCAGGCAAAGCCCAACAAAATAAATGAAACTCCATTTATGGGTTCACAAAATAAATAAGCTTTTTGAATTTAAAAAATTGCTTCATAATTTTTGGTTTGATCGGAATTGAAAAAAATCGGTTTTATCTCCATCTTTAGTTGATGAATACATAATATTTAATCAGGCAAAGCCCAAGAAAATAAATGAAACTCCATTTATGGGTTCACAAAATAAGTAAGCTTTTTGAATTTAAAAAATTGCTTCATAATTTTTGGTTTGATCGGAATTGAAAAAAATCGGTTTTATCTCCATCTTTAGTTGATGAATACATAATATTTAATCAGGCAAAGCCCAAGAAAATAAATGAAACTCCATTTATGGGTTCACAAAATAAGTAAGCTTTTTGAATTTAAAAAATTGCTTCATAATTTTTGGTTTGATCGGAATTGAAAAAAATCGGTTTTATCTCCACCTTTAGTTGATGAATACATAATATTTAATCAGGCAAAGCCCAAGAAAATAAATGAAACTCCATTTATGGGTTCACAAAATAAGTAAGCTTTTTGAATTTAAAAAATTGCTTCATAATTTTTGGTTTGATCGGAATTGAAAAAAATTGGTTTTATCTCCACGTTCAGTGGATGGATGAATAATATTAAAGCCGGCAAAGCCCAACAAAATAAATGAAACTCCATTTATGGGTTCACAAAATAAATAAGCTTTTTGAATTTAAAAAATTGCTTCATAATTTTTGGTTTGATCGGAATTGAAAAAAATCGGTTTTATCTCCATCTTTAGTTGATGAATACATAATATTTAATCAGGCAAAGCCCAAGAAAATAAATGAAACTCCATTTATGGGTTCACAAAATAAGTAAGCTTTTTGAATTTAAAAAATTGCTTCATAATTTTTGGTTTGATCGGAATTGAAAAAAATCGGTTTTATCTCCACCTTTAGTTGATGAATACATAATATTTAATCAGGCAAAGCCCAAGAAAATAAATGAAACTCCATTTATGGGTTCACAAAATAAGTAAGCTTTTTGAATTTAAAAAATTGCTTCATAATTTTTGGTTTGATCGGAATTGAAAAAAATCGGTTTTATCTCCACCTTTAGTTGATGAATACATAATATTTAATCAGGCAAAGCCCAAGAAAATAAATGAAACTCCATTTATGGGTTCACAAAATAAGTAAGCTTTTTGAATTTAAAAAATTGCTTCATAATTTTTGGTTTGATCGGAATTGAAAAAAATTGGTTTTATCTCCACGTTCAGTGGATGGATGAATAATATTAAAGCCGGCAAAGCCCAACAAAATAAATGTAACTCCATTTATGGGTTCACAAAATAAGTAAGCTTTTTGAATTTAAAAAATTGCTTCATAATTTTTGGTTTGATCGGAATTGAAAAAAATTGGTTTTATCTCCATCTTTAGTTGATGAATACATAATATTTAATCAGGCAAAGCCCAAGAAAATAAATGAAACTCCATTTATGGGTTCACAAAATAAGTAAGCTTTTTGAATTTAAAAAATTGCTTCATAATTTTTGGTTTGATCGGAATTGAAAAAAATCGGTTTTATCTCCATCTTTAGTTGATGAATACATAATATTTAATCAGGCAAAGCCCAAGAAAATAAATGAAACTCCATTTATGGGTTCACAAAATAAGTAAGCTTTTTGAATTTAAAAAATTGCTTCATAATTTTAGGTTTGATCGGAATTGAAAAAAATCGGTTTTATCTCCATCTTTAGTTGATGAATACATAATATTTAATCAGGCAAAGCCCAACAAAATAAATGAAACTCCATTTATGGGTTCACAAAATAAATAAGCTTTTTGAATTTAAAAAATTGCTTCATAATTTTTGGTTTGATCGGAATTGAAAAAAATCGGTTTTATCTCCATCTTTAGTTGATGAATACATAATATTTAATCAGGCAAAGCCCAAGAAAATAAATGAAACTCCATTTATGGGTTCACAAAATAAGTAAGCTTTTTGAATTTAAAAAATTGCTTCATAATTTTTGGTTTGATCGGAATTGAAAAAAATCGGTTTTATCTCCATCTTTAGTTGATGAATACATAATATTTAATCAGGCAAAGCCCAAGAAAATAAATGAAACTCCATTTATGGGTTCACAAAATAAGTAAGCTTTTTGAATTTAAAAAATTGCTTCATAATTTTTGGTTTGATCGGAATTGAAAAAAATCGGTTTTATCTCCACCTTTAGTTGATGAATACATAATATTTAATCAGGCAAAGCCCAAGAAAATAAATGAAACTCCATTTATGGGTTCACAAAATAAGTAAGCTTTTTGAATTTAAAAAATTGCTTCATAATTTTTGGTTTGATCGGAATTGAAAAAAATTGGTTTTATCTCCACGTTCAGTGGATGGATGAATAATATTAAAGCCGGCAAAGCCCAACAAAATAAATGAAACTCCATTTATGGGTTCACAAAATAAATAAGCTTTTTGAATTTAAAAAATTGCTTCATAATTTTTGGTTTGATCGGAATTGAAAAAAATCGGTTTTATCTCCATCTTTAGTTGATGAATACATAATATTTAATCAGGCAAAGCCCAAGAAAATAAATGAAACTCCATTTATGGGTTCACAAAATAAGTAAGCTTTTTGAATTTAAAAAATTGCTTCATAATTTTTGGTTTGATCGGAATTGAAAAAAATCGGTTTTATCTCCACCTTTAGTTGATGAATACATAATATTTAATCAGGCAAAGCCCAAGAAAATAAATGAAACTCCATTTATGGGTTCACAAAATAAGTAAGCTTTTTGAATTTAAAAAATTGCTTCATAATTTTTGGTTTGATCGGAATTGAAAAAAATTGGTTTTATCTCCACGTTCAGTGGATGGATGAATAATATTAAAGCCGGCAAAGCCCAAGAAAATAAATGAAACTCCATTTATGGGTTCACAAAATAAATAAGCTTTTTGAATTTAAAAAATTGCTTCATAATTTTTGGTTTGATCGGAATTGAAAAAAATCGGTTTTATCTCCATCTTTAGTTGATGAATACATAATATTTAATCAGGCAAAGCCCAAGAAAATAAATGAAACTCCATTTATGGGTTCACAAAATAAGTAAGCTTTTTGAATTTAAAAAATTGCTTCATAATTTTTGGTTTGATCGGAATTGAAAAAAATTGGTTTTATCTCCACCTTTAGTTGATGAATACATAATATTTAATCAGGCAAAGCCCAAGAAAATAAATGAAACTCCATTTATGGGTTCACAAAATAAGTAAGCTTTTTGAATTTAAAAAATTGCTTCATAATTTTTGGTTTGATCGGAATTGAAAAAAATTGGTTTTATCTCCACGTTCAGTGGATGGATGAATAATATTAAAGCCGGCAAAGCCCAACAAAATAAATGTAACTCCATTTATGGGTTCACAAAATAAATAAGCTTTTTGAATTTAAAAAATTGCTTCATAATTTTTGGTTTGATCGGAATTGAAAAAAATTGGTTTTATCTCCACGTTCAGTGGATGGATGAATAATATTAAAGCCGGCAAAGCCCAACAAAATAAATGAAACTCCATTTATGGGTTCACAAAATAAATAAGCTTTTTGAATTTAAAAAATTGCTTCATAATTTTTGGTTTGATCGGAATTGAAAAAAATCGGTTTTATCTCCATCTTTAGTTGATGAATACATAATATTTAATCAGGCAAAGCCCAAGAAAATAAATGAAACTCCATTTATGGGTTCACAAAATAAATAAGCTTTTTGAATTTAAAAAATTGCTTCATAATTTTTGGTTTGATCGGAATTGAAAAAAATCGGTTTTATCTCCATCTTTAGTTGATGAATACATAATATTTAATCAGGCAAAGCCCAAGAAAATAAATGAAACTCCATTTATGGGTTCACAAAATAAATAAGCTTTTTGAATTTAAAAAATTGCTTCATAATTTTTGGTTTGATCGGAATTGAAAAAAATCGGTTTTATCTCCATCTTTAGTTGATGAATACATAATATTTAATCAGGCAAAGCCCAAGAAAATAAATGAAACTCCATTTATGGGTTCACAAAATAAATAAGCTTTTTGAATTTAAAAAATTGCTTCATAATTTTTGGTTTGAACGGAATTGAAAAAAATTGGTTTTATCTCCACCTTTAGTTGATGAATACATAATATTTAATCAGGCAAAGCCCAAGAAAATAAATGAAACTCCATTTATGGGTTCACAAAATAAGTAAGCTTTTTGAATTTAAAAAATTGCTTCATAATTTTTGGTTTGATCGGAATTGAAAAAAATCGGTTTTATCTCCACCTTTAGTTGATGAATACATAATATTTAATCAGGCAAAGCCCAAGAAAATAAATGAAACTCCATTTATGGGTTCACAAAATAAGTAAGCTTTTTGAATTTAAAAAATTGCTTCATAATTTTTGGTTTGATCGGAATTGAAAAAAATCGGTTTTATCTCCACCTTTAGTTGATGAATACATAATATTTAATCAGGCAAAGCCCAAGAAAATAAATGAAACTCCATTTATGGGTTCACAAAATAAGTAAGCTTTTTGAATTTAAAAAATTGCTTCATAATTTTTGGTTTGATCGGAATTGAAAAAAATTGGTTTTATCTCCACGTTCAGTGGATGGATGAATAATATTAAAGCCGGCAAAGCCCAAGAAAATAAATGAAACTCCATTTATGGGTTCACAAAATAAATAAGCTTTTTGAATTTAAAAAATTGCTTCATAATTTTTGGTTTGATCGGAATTGAAAAAAATCGGTTTTATCTCCATCTTTAGTTGATGAATACATAATATTTAATCAGGCAAAGCCCAAGAAAATAAATGAAACTCCATTTATGGGTTCACAAAATAAGTAAGCTTTTTGAATTTAAAAAATTGCTTCATAATTTTTGGTTTGATCGGAATTGAAAAAAATCGGTTTTATCTCCATCTTTAGTTGATGAATACATAATATTTAATCAGGCAAAGCCCAAGAAAATAAATGAAACTCCATTTATGGGTTCACAAAATAAGTAAGCTTTTTGAATTTAAAAAATTGCTTCATAATTTTTGGTTTGATCGGAATTGAAAAAAATCGGTTTTATCTCCACCTTTAGTTGATGAATACATAATATTTAATCAGGCAAAGCCCAAGAAAATAAATGAAACTCCATTTATGGGTTCACAAAATAAGTAAGCTTTTTGAATTTAAAAAATTGCTTCATAATTTTTGGTTTGATCGGAATTGAAAAAAATTGGTTTTATCTCCACGTTCAGTGGATGGATGAATAATATTAAAGCCGGCAAAGCCCAAGAAAATAAATGAAACTCCATTTATGGGTTCACAAAATAAATAAGCTTTTTGAATTTAAAAAATTGCTTCATAATTTTTGGTTTGATCGGAATTGAAAAAAATCGGTTTTATCTCCATCTTTAGTTGATGAATACATAATATTTAATCAGGCAAAGCCCAAGAAAATAAATGAAACTCCATTTATGGGTTCACAAAATAAGTAAGCTTTTTGAATTTAAAAAATTGCTTCATAATTTTTGGTTTGATCGGAATTGAAAAAAATTGGTTTTATCTCCACCTTTAGTTGATGAATACATAATATTTAATCAGGCAAAGCCCAAGAAAATAAATGAAACTCCATTTATGGGTTCACAAAATAAGTAAGCTTTTTGAATTTAAAAAATTGCTTCATAATTTTTGGTTTGATCGGAATTGAAAAAAATTGGTTTTATCTCCACGTTCAGTGGATGGATGAATAATATTAAAGCCGGCAAAGCCCAACAAAATAAATGTAACTCCATTTATGGGTTCACAAAATAAATAAGCTTTTTGAATTTAAAAAATTGCTTCATAATTTTTGGTTTGATCGGAATTGAAAAAAATTGGTTTTATCTCCACGTTCAGTGGATGGATGAATAATATTAAAGCCGGCAAAGCCCAACAAAATAAATGAAACTCCATTTATGGGTTCACAAAATAAATAAGCTTTTTGAATTTAAAAAATTGCTTCATAATTTTTGGTTTGATCGGAATTGAAAAAAATCGGTTTTATCTCCATCTTTAGTTGATGAATACATAATATTTAATCAGGCAAAGCCCAAGAAAATAAATGAAACTCCATTTATGGGTTCACAAAATAAATAAGCTTTTTGAATTTAAAAAATTGCTTCATAATTTTTGGTTTGATCGGAATTGAAAAAAATCGGTTTTATCTCCATCTTTAGTTGATGAATACATAATATTTAATCAGGCAAAGCCCAAGAAAATAAATGAAACTCCATTTATGGGTTCACAAAATAAATAAGCTTTTTGAATTTAAAAAATTGCTTCATAATTTTTGGTTTGATCGGAATTGAAAAAAATCGGTTTTATCTCCATCTTTAGTTGATGAATACATAATATTTAATCAGGCAAAGCCCAAGAAAATAAATGAAACTCCATTTATGGGTTCACAAAATAAATAAGCTTTTTGAATTTAAAAAATTGCTTCATAATTTTTGGTTTGAACGGAATTGAAAAAAATTGGTTTTATCTCCACCTTTAGTTGATGAATACATAATATTTAATCAGGCAAAGCCCAAGAAAATAAATGAAACTCCATTTATGGGTTCACAAAATAAATAAGCTTTTTGAATTTAAAAAATTGCTTCATAATTTTTGGTTTGAACGGAATTGAAAAAAATTGGTTTTATCTCCATCTTTAGTTGATGAATAAATAATATTTTAACAACTCAAAGTTGAATAAATTAAATGAAACTCCATTTATGGGTTCACAAAATAATTAAGCTTTTTTAATTTAAAAAATTGCTTCATAATTTTTGGTTTGATCGGAATTGAAAAAAATTGGTTTTATCTCCATCTTTAGTTGATGAATAAATAATATTTTAACAACTCAAAGTTGAATAAATTAAATGAAACTCCATTTATGGGTTCACAAAATAATTAAGCTTTTTTAATTTAAAAAATTGCTTCATAATTTTTGGTTTGATCGGAATTGAAAAAAATTGGTTTTATCTCCACGTTCAGTGGATGGATGAATAATATTAAAGCCGGCAAAGCCCAACAAAATAAATGAAACTCTATTTATGGGTTCACAAAATAAATAAGCTTTTTGAATTTAAAAAATTGCTTCATAATTTTTGGTTTGATCGGAATTGAAAAAAATCGGTTTTATCTCCACGTTCAGTGGATGGATGAATAATATTAAAGCCGGCAAAGCCCAACAAAATAAATGAAACTCCATTTATGGGTTCACAAAATAAATAAGCTTTTTGAATTTAAAAAATTGCTTCATAATTTTTGGTTTGATCGGAATTGAAAAAAATCGGTTTTATCTCCACGTTCAGTGGATGGATGAATAATATTAAAGCCGGCAAAGCCCAACAAAATAAATGAAACTCCATTTATGGGTTCACAAAATAAATAAGCTTTTTGAATTTAAAAAATTGCTTCATAATTTTTGGTTTGATCGGAATTGAAAAAAATTGGTTTTATCTCCATCTTTAGTTGATGAATAAATAATATTTTAACAACTCAAAGTTGAATAAATTAAATGAAACTCCATTTATGGGTTCACAAAATAATTAAGCTTTTTTAATTTAAAAAATTGCTTCATAATTTTTGGTTTGATCGGAATTGAAAAAAATTGGTTTTATCTCCACGTTCAGTGGATGGATGAATAATATTAAAGCCGGCAAAGCCCAACAAAATAAATGAAACTCCATTTATGGGTTCACAAAATAATTAAGCTTTTTTAATTTAAAAAATTGCTTCATAATTTTTGGTTTGATCGGAATTGAAAAAAATTGGTTTTATCTCCATCTTTAGTTGATGAATAAATAATATTTTAACAACTCAAAGTTGAATAAATTAAATGAAACTCCATTTATGGGTTCACAAAATAATTAAGCTTTTTTAATTTAAAAAATTGCTTCATAATTTTTGGTTTGATCGGAATTGAAAAAAATTGGTTTTATCTCCACGTTCAGTGGATGGATGAATAATATTAAAGCCGGCAAAGCCCAACAAAATAAATGAAACTCTATTTATGGGTTCACAAAATAAATAAGCTTTTTGAATTTAAAAAATTGCTTCATAATTTTTGGTTTGATCGGAATTGAAAAAAATCGGTTTTATCTCCACGTTCAGTGGATGGATGAATAATATTAAAGCCGGCAAAGCCCAACAAAATAAATGAAACTCCATTTATGGGTTCACAAAATAAATAAGCTTTTTGAATTTAAAAAATTGCTTCATAATTTTTGGTTTGATCGGAATTGAAAAAAATCGGTTTTATTTCCACGTTCAGTGGATGGATGAATAATATTAAAGCCGGCAAAGCCCAACAAAATAAATGAAACTCCATTTATGGGTTCACAAAATAAATAAGCTTTTTGAATTTAAAAAATTGCTTCATAATTTTTGGTTTGATCGGAATTGAAAAAAATTGGTTTTATCTCCATCTTTAGTTGATGAATAAATAATATTTTAACAACTCAAAGTTGAATAAATTAAATGAAACTCCATTTATGGGTTCACAAAATAATTAAGCTTTTTTAATTTAAAAAATTGCTTCATAATTTTTGGTTTGATCGGAATTGAAAAAAATTGGTTTTATCTCCACGTTCAGTGGATGGAAGAATAATATTAAAGCCGGCAAAGCCCAACAAAATAAATGAAACTCTATTTATGGGTTCACAAAATAAATAAGCTTTTTGAATTTAAAAAATTGCTTCATAATTTTTGGTTTGATCGGAATTGAAAAAAATCGGTTTTATCTCCACGTTCAGTGGATGGATGAATAATATTAAAGCCGGCAAAGCCCAACAAAATAAATGAAACTCCATTTATGGGTTCACAAAATAATTAAGCTTTTTTAATTTAAAAAATTGCTTCATAATTTTTGGTTTGATCGGAATTGAAAAAAATTGGTTTTATCTCCATCTTTAGTTGATGAATAAATAATATTTTAACAACTCAAAGTTGAATAAATTAAATGAAACTCCATTTATGGGTTCACAAAATAATTAAGCTTTTTTAATTTAAAAAATTGCTTCATAATTTTTGGTTTGATCGGAATTGAAAAAAATTGGTTTTATCTCCACGTTCAGTGGATGGATGAATAATATTAAAGCCGGCAAAGCCCAACAAAATAAATGAAACTCTATTTATGGGTTCACAAAATAAATAAGCTTTTTGAATTTAAAAAATTGCTTCATAATTTTTGGTTTGATCGGAATTGAAAAAAATCGGTTTTATCTCCACGTTCAGTGGATGGATGAATAATATTAAAGCCGGCAAAGCCCAACAAAATAAATGAAACTCCATTTATGGGTTCACAAAATAAATAAGCTTTTTGAATTTAAAAAATTGCTTCATAATTTTTGGTTTGATCGGAATTGAAAAAAATTGGTTTTATCTCCATCTTTAGTTGATGAATAAATAATATTTTAACAACTCAAAGTTGAATAAATTAAATGAAACTCCATTTATGGGTTCACAAAATAATTAAGCTTTTTTAATTTAAAAAATTGCTTCATAATTTTTGGTTTGATCGGAATTGAAAAAAATTGGTTTTATCTCCACGTTCAGTGGATGGATGAATAATATTAAAGCCGGCAAAGCCCAACAAAATAAATGAAACTCCATTTATGGGTTCACAAAATAAATAAGCTTTTTGAATCTAAAAAATTGCTTCATAATTTTTGGTTTGATCGGAATTTAAAAAAATCGGTTTTATCTCCATCTTTAGTTGATGAATACATAATATTTAATCAGGCAAAGCCCAAGAAAATAAATGAAACTCCATTTATGGGTTCACAAAATAAGTAAGCTTTTTGAATTTAAAAAATTGCTTCATAATTTTTGGTTTGATCGGAATTGAAAAAAATCGGTTTTATCTCCATCTTTAGTTGATGAATAAATAATATTTTAACAACTCAAAGTTGAATAAATTAAATGAAACTCCATTTATGGGTTCACAAAATAATTAAGCTTTTTTAATTTAAAAAATTGCTTCATAATTTTTGGTTTGATCGGAATTGAAAAAAATTGGTTTTATCTCCATCTTTAGTTGATGAATAAATAATATTTTAACAACTCAAAGTTGAATAAATTAAATGAAACTCCATTTATGGGTTCACAAAATAATTAAGCTTTTTTAATTTAAAAAATTGCTTCATAATTTTTGGTTTGATCGGAATTGAAAAAAATTGGTTTTATCTCCACGTTCAGTGGATGGATGAATAATATTAAAGCCGGCAAAGCCCAACAAAATAAATGAAACTCTATTTATGGGTTCACAAAATAAATAAGCTTTTTGAATTTAAAAAATTGCTTCATAATTTTTGGTTTGATCGGAATTGAAAAAAATCGGTTTTATCTCCACGTTCAGTGGATGGATGAATAATATTAAAGCCGGCAAAGCCCAACAAAATAAATGAAACTCTATTTATGGGTTCACAAAATAAATAAGCTTTTTGAATTTAAAAAATTGCTTCATAATTTTTGGTTTGATCGGAATTGAAAAAAATCGGTTTTATCTCCACGTTCAGTGGATGGATGAATAATATTAAAGCCGGCAAAGCCCAACAAAATAAATGAAACTCTATTTATGGGTTCACAAAATAAATAAGCTTTTTGAATTTAAAAAATTGCTTCATAATTTTTGGTTTGATCGGAATTGAAAAAAATCGGTTTTATCTCCACGTTCAGTGGATGGATGAATAATATTAAAGCCGGCAAAGCCCAACAAAATAAATGAAACTCTATTTATGGGTTCACAAAATAAATAAGCTTTTTGAATTTAAAAAATTGCTTCATAATTTTTGGTTTGATCGGAATTGAAAAAAATCGGTTTTATCTCCACGTTCAGTGGATGGATGAATAATATTAAAGCCGGCAAAGCCCAACAAAATAAATGAAACTCTATTTATGGGTTCACAAAATAAATAAGCTTTTTGAATTTAAAAAATTGCTTCATAATTTTTGGTTTGATCGGAATTGAAAAAAATTGGTTTTATCTCCATCTTTAGTTGATGAATAAATAATATTTTAACAACTCAAAGTTGAATAAATTAAATGAAACTCCATTTATGGGTTCACAAAATAATTAAGCTTTTTTAATTTAAAAAATTGCTTCATAATTTTTGGTTTGATCGGAATTGAAAAAAATTGGTTTTATCTCCACGTTCAGTGGATGGAAGAATAATATTAAAGCCGGCAAAGCCCAACAAAATAAATGAAACTCTATTTATGGGTTCACAAAATAAATAAGCTTTTTGAATTTAAAAAATTGCTTCATAATTTTTGGTTTGATCGGAATTGAAAAAAATCGGTTTTATCTCCACGTTCAGTGGATGGATGAATAATATTAAAGCCGGCAAAGCCCAACAAAATAAATGAAACTCCATTTATGGGTTCACAAAATAATTAAGCTTTTTTAATTTAAAAAATTGCTTCATAATTTTTGGTTTGATCGGAATTGAAAAAAATTGGTTTTATCTCCATCTTTAGTTGATGAATAAATAATATTTTAACAACTCAAAGTTGAATAAATTAAATGAAACTCCATTTATGGGTTCACAAAATAATTAAGCTTTTTTAATTTAAAAAATTGCTTCATAATTTTTGGTTTGATCGGAATTGAAAAAAATTGGTTTTATCTCCACGTTCAGTGGATGGATGAATAATATTAAAGCCGGCAAAGCCCAACAAAATAAATGAAACTCTATTTATGGGTTCACAAAATAAATAAGCTTTTTGAATTTAAAAAATTGCTTCATAATTTTTGGTTTGATCGGAATTGAAAAAAATCGGTTTTATCTCCACGTTCAGTGGATGGATGAATAATATTAAAGCCGGCAAAGCCCAACAAAATAAATGAAACTCCATTTATGGGTTCACAAAATAAATAAGCTTTTTGAATTTAAAAAATTGCTTCATAATTTTTGGTTTGATCGGAATTGAAAAAAATTGGTTTTATCTCCATCTTTAGTTGATGAATAAATAATATTTTAACAACTCAAAGTTGAATAAATTAAATGAAACTCCATTTATGGGTTCACAAAATAATTAAGCTTTTTTAATTTAAAAAATTGCTTCATAATTTTTGGTTTGATCGGAATTGAAAAAAATTGGTTTTATCTCCACGTTCAGTGGATGGATGAATAATATTAAAGCCGGCAAAGCCCAACAAAATAAATGAAACTCCATTTATGGGTTCACAAAATAAATAAGCTTTTTGAATCTAAAAAATTGCTTCATAATTTTTGGTTTGATCGGAATTTAAAAAAATCGGTTTTATCTCCATCTTTAGTTGATGAATACATAATATTTAATCAGGCAAAGCCCAAGAAAATAAATGAAACTCCATTTATGGGTTCACAAAATAAGTAAGCTTTTTGAATTTAAAAAATTGCTTCATAATTTTTGGTTTGATCGGAATTGAAAAAAATTGGTTTTATCTCCACGTTCAGTGGATGGATGAATAATATTAAAGCCGGCAAAGCCCAACAAAATAAATGAAACTCTATTTATGGGTTCACAAAATAAATAAGCTTTTTGAATTTAAAAAATTGCTTCATAATTTTTGGTTTGATCGGAATTGAAAAAAATCGGTTTTATCTCCATCTTTAGTTGATGAATAAATAATATTTTAACAACTCAAAGTTGAATAAATTAAATGAAACTCCATTTATGGGTTCACAAAATAATTAAGCTTTTTTAATTTAAAAAATTGCTTCATAATTTTTGGTTTGATCGGAATTGAAAAAAATCGGTTTTATCTCCATCTTTAGTTGATGAATACATAATATTTAATCAGGCAAAGCCCAAGAAAATAAATGAAACTCCATTTATGGGTTCACAAAATAAATAAGCTTTTTGAATTTAAAAAATTGTTTCATAATTTTTGGTTTGATCGGTATTCAAAAAAATCGGTTTTATCTCCATCTTTAGTTGATGAATACATAATATTTAATCAGGCAAAGCCCAAGAAAATAAATGAAACTCCATTTATGGGTTCACAAAATAAATAAGCTTTTTGAATTTAAAAAATTGTTTCATAATTTTTGGTTTGATCGGTATTCAAAAAAATCGGTTTTATCTCCATCTTTAGTTGATGAATACATAATATTTAATCAGGCAAAGCCCAAGAAAAAAAATGAAACTCCATTTATGGGTTCACAAAATAAATAAGCTTTTTGAATTTAAAAAATTGTTTCATAATTTTTGGTTTGATCGGTATTCAAAAAAATCGGTTTTATCTCCATCTTTAGTTGATGAATACATAATATTTAATCAGGCAAAGCCCAAGAAAATAAATGAAACTCCATTTATGGGTTCACAAAATAAATAAGCTTTTTGAATTTAAAAAATTGTTTCATAATTTTTGGTTTGATCGGTATTCAAAAAAATCGGTTTTATCTCCATCTTTAGTTGATGAATACATAATATTTAATCAGGCAAAGCCCAAGAAAATAAATGAAACTCCATTTATGGGTTCACAAAATAATTAAGCTTTTTTAATTTAAAAAATTGTTTCATAATTTTTGGTTTGATCGGTATTCAAAAAAATCGGTTTTATCTCCATTTTTAGTTGATGAATACATAATATTTAATCAGGCAAAGCCCAAGAAAATAAATGAAACTCCATTTATGGGTTCACAAAATAATTAAGCTTTTTTAATTTAAAAAATTGTTTCATAATTTTTGGTTTGATCGGTATTCAAAAAAATCGGTTTTATCTCCATCTTTAGTTGATGAATACATAATATTTAATCAAGCAAAGCCCAAGAAAATAAATGAAACTCCATTTATGGGTTCACAAAATAATTAAGCTTTTTTAATTTAAAAAATTGTTTCATAATTTTTGGTTTGATCGGTATTCAAAAAAATCGGTTTTATCTCCATCTTTAGTTGATGAATACATAATATTTAATCAGGCAAAGCCCAAGAAAATAAATGAAACTCCATTTATGGGTTCACAAAATAAATAAGCTTTTTGAATTTAAAAAATTGTTTCATGATTTTTGGTTTGATCGGTATTCAAAAAAATCGGTTTTATCTCCATCTTTAGTTGATGAATACATAATATTTAATCAGGCAAAGCCCAAGAAAATAAATGAAACTCCATTTATGGGTTCACAAAATAATTAAGCTTTTTTAATTTAAAAAATTGTTTCATAATTTTTGGTTTGATCGGTATTCAAAAAAATCGGTTTTATCTCCATCTTTAGTTGATGAATACATAATATTTAATCAGGCAAAGCCCAAGAAAATAAATGAAACTCCATTTATGGGTTCACAAAATAATTAAGCTTTTTTAATTTAAAAAATTGTTTCATAATTTTTGGTTTGATCGGTATTCAAAAAAATCGGTTTTATCTCCATCTTTAGTTGATGAATACATAATATTTAATCAGGCAAAGCCCAAGAAAATAAATGAAACTCCATTTATGGGTTCACAAAATAATTAAGCTTTTTTAATTTAAAAAATTGTTTCATAATTTTTGGTTTGATCGGTATTCAAAAAAATCGGTTTTATCTCCATTTTTAGTTGATGAATACATAATATTTAATCAGGCAAAGCCCAAGAAAATAAATGAAACTCCATTTATGGGTTCACAAAATAATTAAGCTTTTTTAATTTAAAAAATTGTTTCATAATTTTTGGTTTGATCGGTATTCAAAAAAATCGGTTTTATCTCCATCTTTAGTTGATGAATACATAATATTTAATCAGGCAAAGCCCAAGAAAAAAAATGAAACTCCATTTATGGGTTCACAAAATAAATAAGCTTTTTGAATTTAAAAAATTGCTTCATAATTTTTGGTTTGATCGGAATTGAAAAAAATCGGTTTTATCTCCACCTTTAGTTGATGAATACATAATATTTAATCAGGCAAAGCCCAAGAAAATAAATGAAACTCCATTTATGGGTTCACAAAATAATTAAGCTTTTTTAATTTAAAAAATTGTTTCATAATTTTTGGTTTGATCGGTATTCAAAAAAATCGGTTTTATCTCCATTTTTAGTTGATGAATACATAATATTTAATCAGGCAAAGCCCAAGAAAAAAAATGAAACTCCATTTATGGGTTCACAAAATAAATAAGCTTTTTGAATTTAAAAAATTGCTTCATAATTTTTGGTTTGATCGGAATTGAAAAAAATCGGTTTTATCTCCACCTTTAGTTGATGAATACATAATATTTAATCAGGCAAAGCCCAAGAAAATAAATGAAACTCCATTTATGGGTTCACAAAATAATTAAGCTTTTTTAATTTAAAAAATTGCTTCATAATTTTTGGTTTGATCGGTATTCAAAAAAATCGGTTTTATCTCCACCTTTAGTTGATGAATACATAATATTTAATCAGGCAAAGCCCAAGAAAATAAATGAAACTCCATTTATGGGTTCACAAAATAAATAAGCTTTTTGAATTTAAAAAATTGCTTCATAATTTTTGGTTTGATCGGAATTGAAAAAAATCGGTTTTATCTCCACCTTTAGTTGATGAATACATAATATTTAATCAGGCAAAGCCCAAGAAAATAAATGAAACTCCATTTATGGGTTCACAAAATAATTAAGCTTTTTTAATTTAAAAAATTGCTTCATAATTTTTGGTTTGATCGGAATTGAAAAAAATCGGTTTTATCTCCACCTTTAGTTGATGAATACATAATATTTAATCAGGCAAAGCCCAAGAAAATAAATGAAACTCCATTTATGGGTTCACAAAATAATTAAGCTTTTTTAATTTAAAAAATTGCTTCATAATTTTTGGTTTGATCGGTATTCAAAAAAATCGGTTTTATCTCCACCTTTAGTTGATGAATACATAATATTTAATCAGGCAAAGCCCAAGAAAATAAATGAAACTCCATTTATGGGTTCACAAAATAATTAAGCTTTTTTAATTTAAAAAATTGCTTCATAATTTTTGGTTTGATCGGTATTCAAAAAAATCGGTTTTATCTCCACCTTTAGTTGATGAATACATAATATTTAATCAGGCAAAGCCCAAGAAAATAAATGAAACTCCATTTATGGGTTCACAAAATAAATAAGCTTTTTGAATTTAAAAAATTGCTTCATAATTTTTGGTTTGATCGGAATTGAAAAAAATCGGTTTTATCTCCACCTTTAGTTGATGAATACATAATATTTAATCAGGCAAAGCCCAAGAAAATAAATGAAACTCCATTTATGGGTTCACAAAATAATTAAGCTTTTTTAATTTAAAAAATTGCTTCATAATTTTTGGTTTGATCGGAATTGAAAAAAATCGGTTTTATCTCCACCTTTAGTTGATGAATACATAATATTTAATCAGGCAAAGCCCAAGAAAATAAATGAAACTCCATTTATGGGTTCACAAAATAAATAAGCTTTTTGAATTTAAAAAATTGCTTCATAATTTTTGGTTTGATCGGTATTCAAAAAAATCGGTTTTATCTCCATCTTTAGTTGATGAATACATAATATTTAATCAGGCAAAGCCCAAGAAAAAAAATGAAACTCCATTTATGGGTTCACAAAATAATTAAGCTTTTTTAATTTAAAAAATTGTTTCATAATTTTTGGTTTGATCGGTATTCAAAAAAATCGGTTTTATCTCCATCTTTAGTTGATGAATACATAATATTTAATCAGGCAAAGCCCAAGAAAATAAATGAAACTCCATTTATGGGTTCACAAAATAATTAAGCTTTTTTAATTTAAAAAATTGTTTCATAATTTTTGGTTTGATCGGTATTCAAAAAAATCGGTTTTATCTCCATTTTTAGTTGATGAATACATAATATTTAATCAGGCAAAGCCCAAGAAAAAAAATGAAACTCCATTTATGGGTTCACAAAATAAATAAGCTTTTTGAATTTAAAAAATTGCTTCATAATTTTTGGTTTGATCGGAATTGAAAAAAATCGGTTTTATCTCCACCTTTAGTTGATGAATACATAATATTTAATCAGGCAAAGCCCAAGAAAATAAATGAAACTCCATTTATGGGTTCACAAAATAATTAAGCTTTTTTAATTTAAAAAATTGCTTCATAATTTTTGGTTTGATCGGTATTCAAAAAAATCGGTTTTATCTCCACCTTTAGTTGATGAATACATAATATTTAATCAGGCAAAGCCCAAGAAAATAAATGAAACTCCATTTATGGGTTCACAAAATAAATAAGCTTTTTGAATTTAAAAAATTGCTTCATAATTTTTGGTTTGATCGGAATTGAAAAAAATCGGTTTTATCTCCACCTTTAGTTGATGAATACATAATATTTAATCAGGCAAAGCCCAAGAAAATAAATGAAACTCCATTTATGGGTTCACAAAATAATTAAGCTTTTTTAATTTAAAAAATTGCTTCATAATTTTTGGTTTGATCGGAATTGAAAAAAATCGGTTTTATCTCCACCTTTAGTTGATGAATACATAATATTTAATCAGGCAAAGCCCAAGAAAATAAATGAAACTCCATTTATGGGTTCACAAAATAAATAAGCTTTTTGAATTTAAAAAATTGCTTCATAATTTTTGGTTTGATCGGTATTCAAAAAAATCGGTTTTATCTCCATCTTTAGTTGATGAATACATAATATTTAATCAGGCAAAGCCCAAGAAAAAAAATGAAACTCCATTTATGGGTTCACAAAATAATTAAGCTTTTTTAATTTAAAAAATTGTTTCATAATTTTTGGTTTGATCGGTATTCAAAAAAATCGGTTTTATCTCCATTTTTAGTTGATGAATACATAATATTTAATCAGGCAAAGCCCAAGAAAATAAATGAAACTCCATTTATGGGTTCACAAAATAAATAAGCTTTTTGAATTTAAAAAATTGCTTCATAATTTTTGGTTTGATCGGAATTGAAAAAAATCGGTTTTATCTCCACCTTTAGTTGATGAATACATAATATTTAATCAGGCAAAGCCCAAGAAAATAAATGAAACTCCATTTATGGGTTCACAAAATAAATAAGCTTTTTGAATTTAAAAAATTGCTTCATAATTTTTGGTTTGATCGGAATTGAAAAAAATCGGTTTTATCTCCACCTTTAGTTGATGAATACATAATATTTAATCAGGCAAAGCCCAAGAAAATAAATGAAACTCCATTTATGGGTTCACAAAATAAATAAGCTTTTTGAATTTAAAAAATTGCTTCATAATTTTTGGTTTGATCGGAATTGAAAAAAATCGGTTTTATCTCCACCTTTAGTTGATGAATACATAATATTTAATCAGGCAAAGCCCAAGAAAATAAATGAAACTCCATTTATGGGTTCACAAAATAAATAAGCTTTTTGAATTTAAAAAATTGCTTCATAATTTTTGGTTTGATCGGTATTCAAAAAAATCGGTTTTATCTCCATTTTTAGTTGATGAATACATAATATTTAATCAGGCAAAGCCCAAGAAAAAAAATGAAACTCCATTTATGGGTTCACAAAATAAATAAGCTTTTTGAATTTAAAAAATTGCTTCATAATTTTTGGTTTGATCGGAATTGAAAAAAATCGGTTTTATCTCCACCTTTAGTTGATGAATACATAATATTTAATCAGGCAAAGCCCAAGAAAATAAATGAAACTCCATTTATGGGTTCACAAAATAAATAAGCTTTTTGAATTTAAAAAATTGCTTCATAATTTTTGGTTTGATCGGAATTGAAAAAAATCGGTTTTATCTCCATCTTTAGTTGATGAATAAATAATATTTTAACAACTCAAAGTTGAATAAATTAAATGAAACTCCATTTATGGGTTCACAAAATAATTAAGCTTTTTTAATTTAAAAAATTGTTTCATAATTTTTGGTTTGATCGGTATTCAAAAAAATCGGTTTTATCTCCATTTTTAGTTGATGAATACATAATATTTAATCAGGCAAAGCCCAAGAAAATAAATGAAACTCCATTTATGGGTTCACAAAATAATTAAGCTTTTTTAATTTAAAAAATTGTTTCATAATTTTTGGTTTGATCGGTATTCAAAAAAATCGGTTTTATCTCCATCTTTAGTTGATGAATACATAATATTTAATCAGGCAAAGCCCAAGAAAATAAATGAAACTCCATTTATGGGTTCACAAAATAATTAAGCTTTTTTAATTTAAAAAATTGTTTCATAATTTTTGGTTTGATCGGTATTCAAAAAAATCGGTTTTATCTCCATCTTTAGTTGATGAATACATAATATTTAATCAGGCAAAGCCCAAGAAAAAAAATGAAACTCCATTTATGGGTTCACAAAATAAATAAGCTTTTTGAATTTAAAAAATTGTTTCATAATTTTTGGTTTGATCGGTATTCAAAAAAATCGGTTTTATCTCCATCTTTAGTTGATGAATACATAATATTTAATCAGGCAAAGCCCAAGAAAATAAATGAAACTCCATTTATGGGTTCACAAAATAATTAAGCTTTTTTAATTTAAAAAATTGTTTCATAATTTTTGGTTTGATCGGTATTCAAAAAAATCGGTTTTATCTCCATTTTTAGTTGATGAATACATAATATTTAATCAGGCAAAGCCCAAGAAAATAAATGAAACTCCATTTATGGGTTCACAAAATAATTAAGCTTTTTTAATTTAAAAAATTGTTTCATAATTTTTGGTTTGATCGGTATTCAAAAAAATCGGTTTTATCTCCATCTTTAGTTGATGAATACATAATATTTAATCAGGCAAAGCCCAAGAAAATAAATGAAACTCCATTTATGGGTTCACAAAATAAATAAGCTTTTTGAATTTAAAAAATTGTTTCATAATTTTTGGTTTGATCGGTATTCAAAAAAATCGGTTTTATCTCCATCTTTAGTTGATGAATACATAATATTTAATCAGGCAAAGCCCAAGAAAATAAATGAAACTCCATTTATGGGTTCACAAAATAATTAAGCTTTTTTAATTTAAAAAATTGTTTCATAATTTTTGGTTTGATCGGTATTCAAAAAAATCGGTTTTATCTCCATTTTTAGTTGATGAATACATAATATTTAATCAGGCAAAGCCCAAGAAAATAAATGAAACTCCATTTATGGGTTCACAAAATAATTAAGCTTTTTTAATTTAAAAAATTGTTTCATAATTTTTGGTTTGATCGGTATTCAAAAAAATCGGTTTTATCTCCATCTTTAGTTGATGAATACATAATATTTAATCAGGCAAAGCCCAAGAAAATAAATGAAACTCCATTTATGGGTTCACAAAATAATTAAGCTTTTTTAATTTAAAAAATTGTTTCATAATTTTTGGTTTGATCGGTATTCAAAAAAATCGGTTTTATCTCCATCTTTAGTTGATGAATACATAATATTTAATCAGGCAAAGCCCAAGAAAATAAATGAAACTCCATTTATGGGTTCACAAAATAAATAAGCTTTTTGAATTTAAAAAATTGCTTCATAATTTTTGGTTTGATCGGAATTGAAAAAAATCGGTTTTATCTCCATCTTTAGTTGATGAATAAATAATATTTTAACAACTCAAAGATGAATAAATTAAATGAAACTCCATTTATGGGTTCACAAAATAATTAAGCTTTTTTAATTTAAAAAATTGTTTCATAATTTTTGGTTTGATCGGTATTCAAAAAAATCGGTTTTATCTCCATCTTTAGTTGATGAATACATAATATTTAATCAGGCAAAGCCCAAGAAAATAAATGAAACTCCATTTATGGGTTCACAAAATAATTAAGCTTTTTTAATTTAAAAAATTGTTTCATAATTTTTGGTTTGATCGGTATTCAAAAAAATCGGTTTTATCTCCATCTTTAGTTGATGAATACATAATATTTAATCAGGCAAAGCCCAAGAAAATAAATGAAACTCCATTTATGGGTTCACAAAATAAATAAGCTTTTTGAATTTAAAAAATTGCTTCATAATTTTTGGTTTGATCGGAATTGAAAAAAATCGGTTTTATCTCCATCTTTAGTTGATGAATAAATAATATTTTAACAACTCAAAGATGAATAAATTAAATGAAACTCCATTTATGGGTTCACAAAATAATTAAGCTTTTTTAATTTAAAAAATTGTTTCATAATTTTTGGTTTGATCGGTATTCAAAAAAATCGGTTTTATCTCCATCTTTAGTTGATGAATACATAATATTTAATCAGGCAAAGCCCAAGAAAATAAATGAAACTCCATTTATGGGTTCACAAAATAAATAAGCTTTTTGAATTTAAAAAATTGCTTCATAATTTTTGGTTTGATCGGAATTGAAAAAAATCGGTTTTATCTCCATCTTTAGTTGATGAATAAATAATATTTTAACAACTCAAAGATGAATAAATTAAATGAAACTCCATTTATGGGTTCACAAAATAATTAAGCTTTTTTAATTTAAAAAATTGTTTCATAATTTTTGGTTTGATCGGTATTCAAAAAAATCGGTTTTATCTCCATCTTTAGTTGATGAATACATAATATTTAATCAGGCAAAGCCCAAGAAAATAAATGAAACTCCATTTATGGGTTCACAAAATAATTAAGCTTTTTTAATTTAAAAAATTGTTTCATAATTTTTGGTTTGATCGGTATTCAAAAAAATCGGTTTTATCTCCATCTTTAGTTGATGAATACATAATATTTAATCAGGCAAAGCCCAAGAAAATAAATGAAACTCCATTTATGGGTTCACAAAATAAATAAGCTTTTTTAATTTAAAAAATTGTTTCATAATTTTTGGTTTGATCGGTATTCAAAAAAATCGGTTTTATCTCCATCTTTAGTTGATGAATACATAATATTTAATCAGGCAAAGCCCAAGAAAATAAATGAAACTCCATTTATGGGTTCACAAAATAAATAAGCTTTTTGAATTTAAAAAATTGCTTCATAATTTTTGGTTTGATCGGAATTGAAAAAAATCGGTTTTATCTCCATCTTTAGTTGATGAATAAATAATATTTTAACAACTCAAAGTTGAATAAATTAAATGAAACTCCATTTATGGGTTCACAAAATAAATAAGCTTTTTGAATTTAAAAAATTGCTTCATAATTTTTGGTTTGATCGGAATTGAAAAAAATCGGTTTTATCTCCACCTTTAGTTGATGAATACATAATATTTAATCAGGCAAAGCCCAAGAAAATAAATGAAACTCCATTTATGGGTTCACAAAATAAATAAGCTTTTTGAATTTAAAAAATTGCTTCATAATTTTTGGTTTGATCGGAATTGAAAAAAATCGGTTTTATCTCCATCTTTAGTTGATGAATACATAATATTTAATCAGGCAAAGCCCAAGAAAATAAATGAAACTCCATTTATGGGTTCACAAAATAAATAAGCTTTTTGAATTTAAAAAATTGCTTCATAATTTTTGGTTTGATCGGTATTCAAAAAAATCGGTTTTATCTCCATCTTTAGTTGATGAATACATAATATTTAATCAGGCAAAGCCCAAGAAAATAAATGAAACTCCATTTATGGGTTCACAAAATAAATAAGCTTTTTGAATTTAAAAAATTGCTTCATAATTTTTGGTTTGATCGGAATTGAAAAAAATCGGTTTTATCTCCATCTTTAGTTGATGAATACATAATATTTAATCAGGCAAAGCCCAAGAAAATAAATGAAACTCCATTTATGGGTTCACAAAATAAATAAGCTTTTTGAATTTAAAAAATTGCTTCATAATTTTTGGTATGATCGGAATTGAAAAAAATTGGTTTTATCTCCATCTTTAGTTGATGAATACATAATATTTAATCAGGCAAAGCCCAAGAAAATAAATGAAACTCCATTTATGGGTTCACAAAATAAATAAGCTTTTTGAATTTAAAAAATTGCTTCATAATTTTTGGTTTGATCGGTATTCAAAAAAATCGTTTTTATCTCCATCTTTAGTTGATGAATACATAATATTTAATCAGGCAAAGCCCAAGAAAATAAATGAAACTCCATTTATGGGTTCACAAAATAAATAAGCTTTTTGAATTTAAAAAATTGCTTCATAATTTTTGGTTTGATCGGAATTGAAAAAAATTGGTTTTATCTCCATCTTTAGTTGATGAATACATAATATTTAATCAGGCAAAGCCCAAGAAAATAAATGAAACTCCATTTATGGGTTCACAAAATAAGTAAGCCTTTTGAATTTAAAAAATTGCTTCATAATTTTTGGTTTGATCGGAATTGAAAAAAATCGGTTTTATCTCCATCTTTAGTTGATGAATACATAATATTTAATCAGGCAAAGCCCAAGAAAATAAATGAAACTCCATTTATGGGTTCACAAAATAAATAAGCTTTTTGAATTTAAAAAATTGCTTCATAATTTTTGGTATGATCGGAATTGAAAAAAATTGGTTTTATCTCCATCTTTAGTTGATGAATACATAATATTTAATCAGGCAAAGCCCAAGAAAATAAATGAAACTCCATTTATGGGTTCACAAAATAAATAAGCTTTTTGAATTTAAAAAATTGCTTCATAATTTTTGGTTTGATCGGAATTGAAAAAAATTGGTTTTATCTCCATCTTTAGTTGATGAATACATAATATTTAATCAGGCAAAGCCCAAGAAAATAAATGAAACTCCATTTATGGGTTCACAAAATAAATAAGCTTTTTGAATTTAAAAAATTGCTTCATAATTTTTGGTTTGATCGGAATTAAAAAAAATCGGTTTTATCTCCATCTTTAGTTGATGAATACATAATATTTAATCAGGCAAAGCCCAAGAAAATAAATGAAACTCCATTTATGGGTTCACAAAATAAATAAGCTTTTTGAATTTAAAAAATTGCTTCATAATTTTTGGTTTGATCGGAATTGAAAAAAATTGGTTTTATCTCCATCTTTAGTTGATGAATACATAATATTTAATCAGGCAAAGCCCAAGAAAATAAATGAAACTCCATTTATGGGTTCACAAAATAAATAAGCTTTTTGAATTTAAAAAATTGCTTCATAATTTTTGGTTTGATCGGAATTAAAAAAAATCGGTTTTATCTCCATCTTTAGTTGATGAATACATAATATTTAATCAGGCAAAGCCCAAGAAAATAAATGAAACTCCATTTATGGGTTCACAAAATAAATAAGCTTTTTGAATTTAAAAAATTGCTTCATAATTTTTGGTTTGATCGGAATTGAAAAAAATTGGTTTTATCTCCATCTTTAGTTGATGAATACATAATATTTAATCAGGCAAAGCCCAAGAAAATAAATGAAACTCCATTTATGGGTTCACAAAATAAATAAGCTTTTAGAATTTAAAAAATTGCTTCATAATTTTTGGTTTGATCGGAATTAAAAAAAATCGGTTTTATCTCCATCTTTAGTTGATGAATACATAATATTTAATCAGGCAAAGCCCAAGAAAATAAATGAAACTCCATTTATGGGTTCACAAAATAAATAAGCTTTTTGAATTTAAAAAATTGCTTCATAATTTTTGGTTTGATCGGAATTGAAAAAAATCGGTTTTATCTCCATCTTTAGTTGATGAATACATAATATTTAATCAGGCAAAGCCCAAGAAAATAAATGAAACTCCATTTATGGGTTCACAAAATAAATAAGCTTTTTGAATTTAAAAAATTGCTTCATAATTTTTGGTTTGATCGGAATTAAAAAAAATCGGTTTTATCTCCATCTTTAGTTGATGAATACATAATATTTAATCAGGCAAAGCCCAAGAAAATAAATGAAACTCCATTTATGGGTTCACAAAATAAATAAGCTTTTTGAATTTAAAAAATTGCTTCATAATTTTTGGTTTGATCGGAATTGAAAAAAATTGGTTTTATCTCCATCTTTAGTTGATGAATACATAATATTTAATCAGGCAAAGCCCAAGAAAATAAATGAAACTCCATTTATGGGTTCACAAAATAAATAAGCTTTTAGAATTTAAAAAATTGCTTCATAATTTTTGGTTTGATCGGAATTAAAAAAAATCGGTTTTATCTCCATCTTTAGTTGATGAATACATAATATTTAATCAGGCAAAGCCCAAGAAAATAAATGAAACTCCATTTATGGGTTCACAAAATAAATAAGCTTTTTGAATTTAAAAAATTGCTTCATAATTTTTGGTTTGATCGGAATTGAAAAAAATCGGTTTTATCTCCATCTTTAGTTGATGAATACATAATATTTAATCAGGCAAAGCCCAAGAAAATAAATGAAACTCCATTTATGGGTTCACAAAATAAATAAGCTTTTTGAATTTAAAAAATTGCTTCATAATTTTTGGTTTGATCGGAATTAAAAAAAATCGGTTTTATCTCCATCTTTAGTTGATGAATACATAATATTTAATCAGGCAAAGCCCAAGAAAATAAATGAAACTCCATTTATGGGTTCACAAAATAAATAAGCTTTTTGAATTTAAAAAATTGCTTCATAATTTTTGGTTTGATCGGAATTAAAAAAAATTGGTTTTATCTCCATCTTTAGTTGATGAATACATAATATTTAATCAGGCAAAGCCCAAGAAAATAAATGAAACTCCATTTATGGGTTCACAAAATAAATAAGCTTTTTGAATTTAAAAAATTGCTTCATAATTTTTGGTTTGATCGGAATTAAAAAAAATCGGTTTTATCTCCATCTTTAGTTGATGAATACATAATATTTAATCAGGCAAAGCCCAAGAAAATAAATGAAACTCCATTTATGGGTTCACAAAATAAATAAGCTTTTTGAATTTAAAAAATTGCTTCATAATTTTTGGTTTGATCGGAATTAAAAAAAATCGGTTTTATCTCCATCTTTAGTTGATGAATACATAATATTTAATCAGGCAAAGCCCAAGAAAATAAATGAAACTCCATTTATGGGTTCACAAAATAAATAAGCTTTTTGAATTTAAAAAATTGCTTCATAATTTTTGGTTTGATCGGAATTGAAAAAAATTGGTTTTATCTCCATCTTTAGTTTATGAATACATAATATTTAATCAGGCAAAGCCCAAGAAAATAAATGAAACTCCATTTATGGGTTCACAAAATAAATAAGCTTTTTGAATTTAAAAAATTGCTTCATAATTTTTGGTTTGATCGGAATTAAAAAAAATCGGTTTTATCTCCATCTTTAGTTGATGAATACATAATATTTAATCAGGCAAAGCCCAAGAAAATAAATGAAACTCCATTTATGGGTTCACAAAATAAATAAGCTTTTTGAATTTAAAAAATTGCTTCATAATTTTTGGTTTGATCGGAATTAAAAAAAATCGGTTTTATCTCCATCTTTAGTTGATGAATACATAATATTTAATCAGGCAAAGCCCAAGAAAATAAATGAAACTCCATTTATGGGTTCACAAAATAAATAAGCTTTTTGAATTTAAAAAATTGCTTCATAATTTTTGGTTTGATCGGAATTGAAAAAAATTGGTTTTATCTCCATCTTTAGTTGATGAATACATAATATTTAATCAGGCAAAGCCCAAGAAAATAAATGAAACTCCATTTATGGGTTCACAAAATAAATAAGCTTTTTGAATTTAAAAAATTGCTTCATAATTTTTGGTTTGATCGGAATTGAAAAAAATCGGTTTTATCTCCATCTTTAGTTGATGAATACATAATATTTAATCAGGCAAAGCCCAAGAAAATAAATGAAACTCCATTTATGGGTTCACAAAATAAATAAGCTTTTTGAATTTAAAAAATTGCTTCATAATTTTTGGTTTGATCGGAATTAAAAAAAATCGGTTTTATCTCCATCTTTAGTTGATGAATAAATAATATTTAATCAGGCAAAGCCCAAGAAAATAAATGAAACTCCATTTATGGGTTCACAAAATAAATAAGCTTTTTGAATTTAAAAAATTGCTTCATAATTTTTGGTTTGATCGGAATTGAAAAAAATTGGTTTTATCTCCATCTTTAGTTGATGAATACATAATATTTAATCAGGCAAAGCCCAAGAAAATAAATGAAACTCCATTTATGGGTTCACAAAATAAATAAGCTTTTTGAATTTAAAAAATTGCTTCATAATTTTTGGTTTGATCGGAATTAAAAAAAATCGGTTTTATCTCCATCTTTAGTTGATGAATACATAATATTTAATCAGGCAAAGCCCAAGAAAATAAATGAAACTCCATTTATGGGTTCACAAAATAAATAAGCTTTTTGAATTTAAAAAATTGCTTCATAATTTTTGGTTTGATCGGAATTGAAAAAAATTGGTTTTATCTCCATCTTTAGTTGATGAATACATAATATTTAATCAGGCAAAGCCCAAGAAAATAAATGAAACTCCATTTATGGGTTCACAAAATAAATAAGCTTTTAGAATTTAAAAAATTGCTTCATAATTTTTGGTTTGATCGGAATTAAAAAAAATCGGTTTTATCTCCATCTTTAGTTGATGAATACATAATATTTAATCAGGCAAAGCCCAAGAAAATAAATGAAACTCCATTTATGGGTTCACAAAATAAATAAGCTTTTTGAATTTAAAAAATTGCTTCATAATTTTTGGTTTGATCGGAATTGAAAAAAATCGGTTTTATCTCCATCTTTAGTTGATGAATACATAATATTTAATCAGGCAAAGCCCAAGAAAATAAATGAAACTCCATTTATGGGTTCACAAAATAAATAAGCTTTTTGAATTTAAAAAATTGCTTCATAATTTTTGGTTTGATCGGAATTAAAAAAAATCGGTTTTATCTCCATCTTTAGTTGATGAATACATAATATTTAATCAGGCAAAGCCCAAGAAAATAAATGAAACTCCATTTATGGGTTCACAAAATAAATAAGCTTTTTGAATTTAAAAAATTGCTTCATAATTTTTGGTTTGATCGGAATTAAAAAAAATTGGTTTTATCTCCATCTTTAGTTGATGAATACATAATATTTAATCAGGCAAAGCCCAAGAAAATAAATGAAACTCCATTTATGGGTTCACAAAATAAATAAGCTTTTTGAATTTAAAAAATTGCTTCATAATTTTTGGTTTGATCGGAATTAAAAAAAATCGGTTTTATCTCCATCTTTAGTTGATGAATACATAATATTTAATCAGGCAAAGCCCAAGAAAATAAATGAAACTCCATTTATGGGTTCACAAAATAAATAAGCTTTTTGAATTTAAAAAATTGCTTCATAATTTTTGGTTTGATCGGAATTAAAAAAAATCGGTTTTATCTCCATCTTTAGTTGATGAATACATAATATTTAATCAGGCAAAGCCCAAGAAAATAAATGAAACTCCATTTATGGGTTCACAAAATAAATAAGCTTTTTGAATTTAAAAAATTGCTTCATAATTTTTGGTTTGATCGGAATTGAAAAAAATTGGTTTTATCTCCATCTTTAGTTTATGAATACATAATATTTAATCAGGCAAAGCCCAAGAAAATAAATGAAACTCCATTTATGGGTTCACAAAATAAATAAGCTTTTTGAATTTAAAAAATTGCTTCATAATTTTTGGTTTGATCGGAATTAAAAAAAATCGGTTTTATCTCCATCTTTAGTTGATGAATACATAATATTTAATCAGGCAAAGCCCAAGAAAATAAATGAAACTCCATTTATGGGTTCACAAAATAAATAAGCTTTTTGAATTTAAAAAATTGCTTCATAATTTTTGGTTTGATCGGAATTAAAAAAAATCGGTTTTATCTCCATCTTTAGTTGATGAATACATAATATTTAATCAGGCAAAGCCCAAGAAAATAAATGAAACTCCATTTATGGGTTCACAAAATAAATAAGCTTTTTGAATTTAAAAAATTGCTTCATAATTTTTGGTTTGATCGGAATTGAAAAAAATTGGTTTTATCTCCATCTTTAGTTGATGAATACATAATATTTAATCAGGCAAAGCCCAAGAAAATAAATGAAACTCCATTTATGGGTTCACAAAATAAATAAGCTTTTTGAATTTAAAAAATTGCTTCATAATTTTTGGTTTGATCGGAATTGAAAAAAATCGGTTTTATCTCCATCTTTAGTTGATGAATACATAATATTTAATCAGGCAAAGCCCAAGAAAATAAATGAAACTCCATTTATGGGTTCACAAAATAAATAAGCTTTTTGAATTTAAAAAATTGCTTCATAATTTTTGGTTTGATCGGAATTAAAAAAAATCGGTTTTATCTCCATCTTTAGTTGATGAATACATAATATTTAATCAGGCAAAGCCCAAGAAAATAAATGAAACTCCATTTATGGGTTCACAAAATAAGTAAGCCTTTTGAATTTAAAAAATTGCTTCATAATTTTTGGTTTGATCGGAATTGAAAAAAATCGGTTTTATCTCCATCTTTAGTTGATGAATAAATAATATTTTAACAACTCAAAGTTGAATAAATTAAATGAAACTCCATTTATGGGTTCACAAAATAAATAAGCTTTTTGAATTTAAAAAATTGCTTCATAATTTTTGGTTTGATCGGAATTGAAAAAAATTGGTTTTATCTCCATCTTTAGTTGATGAATACATAATATTTAATCAGGCAAAGCCCAAGAAAATAAATGAAACTCCAGTTATGGGTTCACAAAATAAATAAGCTTTTTGAATTTAAAAAATTGCTTCATAATTTTTGGTTTGATCGGAATTGAAAAAAATTGGTTTTATCTCCATCTTTAGTTGATGAATACATAATATTTAATCAGGCAAAGCCCAAGAAAATAAATGAAACTCCATTTATGGGTTCACAAAATAATTAAGCTTTTTTAATTTAAAAAATTGCTTCATAATTTTTGGTTTGATCGGAATTGAAAAAAATTGGTTTTATCTCCATCTTTAGTTGATGAATACATAATATTTAATCAGGCAAAGCCCAAGAAAATAAATGAAACTCCATTTATGGGTTCACAAAATAAATAAGCTTTTTGAATTTAAAAAATTGCTTCATAATTTTTGGTTTGATCGGAATTGAAAAAAATTGGTTTTATCTCCATCTTTAGTTGATGAATACATAATATTTAATCAGGCAAAGCCCAAGAAAATAAATGAAACTCCATTTATGGGTTCACAAAATAAATAAGCTTTTTGAATTTAAAAAATTGCTTCATAATTTTTGGTTTGATCGGAATTGAAAAAAATTGGTTTTATCTCCATCTTTAGTTGATGAATACCTAATATTTAATCAGGCAAAGCCCAAGAAAATAAATGAAACTCCATTTATGGGTTCACAAAATAATTAAGCTTTTTTAATTTAAAAAATTGCTTCATAATTTTTGGTTTGATCGGAATTGAAAAAAATTGGTTTTATCTCCATCTTTAGTTGATGAATAAATAATATTTAATCAGGCAAAGCCCAAGAAAATAAATGAAACTCCATTTATGGGTTCACAAAATAAATAAGCTTTTTGAATTTAAAAAATTGCTTCATAATTTTTGGTTTGATCGGAATTGAAAAAAATCGGTTTTATCTCCATCTTTAGTTGATGAATAAATAATATTTTAACAACTCAAAGTTGAATAAATTAAATGAAACTCCATTTATGGGTTCACAAAATAAATAAGCTTTTTGAATTTAAAAAATTGCTTCATAATTTTAGGTTTGATCGGAATTGAAAAAAATTGGTTTTATCTCCATCTTTAGTTGATGAATACATAATATTTAATCAGGCAAAGCCCAAGAAAATAAATGAAACTCCATTTATGGGTTCACAAAATAAATAAGCTTTTTGAATTTAAAAAATTGCTTCATAATTTTTGGTTTGATCGGAATTGAAAAAAATTGGTTTTATCTCCATCTTTAGTTGATGAATACATAATATTTAATCAGGCAAAGCCCAAGAAAATAAATGAAACTCCATTTATGGGTTCACAAAATAAATAAGCTTTTTGAATTTAAAAAATTGCTTCATAATTTTTGGTTTGATCGGAATTGAAAAAAATCGGTTTTATCTCCATCTTTAGTTGATGAATAAATAATATTTTAACAACTCAAAGTTGAATAAATTAAATGAAACTCCATTTATGGGTTCACAAAATAAATAAGCTTTTTGAATTTAAAAAATTGCTTCATAATTTTTGGTTTGATCGGAATTGAAAAAAATTGGTTTTATCTCCATCTTTAGTTGATGAATACATAATATTTAATCAGGCAAAGCCCAAGAAAATAAATGAAACTCCATTTATGGGTTCACAAAATAAATAAGCTTTTTGAATTTAAAAAATTGCTTCATAATTTTTGGTTTGATCGGAATTGAAAAAAATTGGTTTTATCTCCATCTTTAGTTGATGAATACATAATATTTAATCAGGCAAAGCCCAAGAAAATAAATGAAACTCCATTTATGGGTTCACAAAATAAATAAGCTTTTTGAATTTAAAAAATTGCTTCATAATTTTTGGTTAGATCGGAATTGAAAAAAATCGGTTTTATCTCCATCTTTAGTTGATGAATAAATAATATTTTAACAACTCAAAGTTGAATAAATTAAATGAAACTCCATTTATGGGTTCACAAAATAAATAAGCTTTTTGAATTTAAAAAATTGCTTCATAATTTTTGGTTTGATCGGAATTGAAAAAAATTGGTTTTATCTCCATCTTTAGTTGATGAATACATAATATTTAATCAGGCAAAGCCCAAGAAAATAAATGAAACTCCATTTATGGGTTCACAAAATAAATAAGCTTTTTGAATTTAAAAAATTGCTTCATAATTTTTGGTTTGATCGGAATTGAAAAAAATTGGTTTTATCTCCATCTTTAGTTGATGAATACATAATATTTAATCAGGCAAAGCCCAAGAAAATAAATGAAACTCCATTTATGGGTTCACAAAATAAATAAGCTTTTTGAATTTAAAAAATTGCTTCATAATTTTTGGTTTGATCGGAATTGAAAAAAATCGGTTTTATCTCCATCTTTAGTTGATGAATAAATAATATTTTAACAACTCAAAGTTGAATAAATTAAATGAAACTCCATTTATGGGTTCACAAAATAAATAAGCTTTTTGAATTTAAAAAATTGCTTCATAATTTTTGGTTTGATCGGAATTGAAAAAAATTGGTTTTATCTCCATCTTTAGTTGATGAATACATAATATTTAATCAGGCAAAGCCCAAGAAAATAAATGAAACTCCATTTATGGGTTCACAAAATAAATAAGCTTTTTGAATTTAAAAAATTGCTTCATAATTTTTGGTTTGATCGGAATTGAAAAAAATTGGTTTTATCTCCATCTTTAGTTGATGAATACATAATATTTAATCAGGCAAAGCCCAAGAAACCAAATGAAACTCCATTTATGGGTTCACAAAATAAATAAGCTTTTTGAATTTAAAAAATTGCTTCATAATTTTTGGTTTGATCGGAATTGAAAAAAATCGGTTTTATCTCCATCTTTAGTTGATGAATAAATAATATTTTAACAACTCAAAGTTGAATAAATTAAATGAAACTCCATTTATGGGTTCACAAAATAAATAAGCTTTTTGAATTTAAAAAATTGCTTCATAATTTTTGGTTTGATCGGAATTGAAAAAAATTGGTTTTATCTCCATCTTTAGTTGATGAATACATAATATTTAATCAGGCAAAGCCCAAGAAAATAAATGAAACTCCATTTATGGGTTCACAAAATAAATAAGCTTTTTGAATTTAAAAAATTGCTTCATAATTTTTGGTTTGATCGGAATTGAAAAAAATTGGTTTTATCTCCATCTTTAGTTGATGAATACATAATATTTAATCAGGCAAAGCCCAAGAAAATAAATGAAACTCCATTTATGGGTTCACAAAATAATTAAGCTTTTTTAATTTAAAAAATTGCTTCATAATTTTTGGTTTGATCGGAATTGAAAAAAATTGGTTTTATCTCCATCTTTAGTTGATGAATACATAATATTTAATCAGGCAAAGCCCAAGAAAATAAATGAAACTCCATTTATGGGTTCACAAAATAAATAAGCTTTTTGAATTTAAAAAATTGCTTCATAATTTTTGGTTTGATCGGAATTGAAAAAAATTGGTTTTATCTCCATCTTTAGTTGATGAATACATAATATTTAATCAGGCAAAGCCCAAGAAAATAAATGAAACTCCAGTTATGGGTTCACAAAATAAATAAGCTTTTTGAATTTAAAAAATTGCTTCATAATTTTTGGTTTGATCGGAATTGAAAAAAATTGGTTTTATCTCCATCTTTAGTTGATGAATACATAATATTTAATCAGGCAAAGCCCAAGAAAATAAATGAAACTCCATTTATGGGTTCACAAAATAAATAAGCTTTTTGAATTTAAAAAATTGCTTCATAATTTTTGGTTTGATCGGAATTGAAAAAAATTGGTTTTATCTCCATCTTTAGTTGATGAATAAATAATATTTTAACAACTCAAAGTTGAATAAATTAAATGAAACTCCATTTATGGGTTCACAAAATAATTAAGCTTTTTTAATTTAAAAAATTGCTTCATAATTTTTGGTTTGATCGGAATTAAAAAAAATCGGTTTTATCTCCATCTTTAGTTGATGAATACATAATATTTAATCAGGCAAAGCCCAAGAAAATAAATGAAACTCCATTTATGGGTTCACAAAATAAATAAGCTTTTTGAATTTAAAAAATTGCTTCATAATTTTTGGTTTGATCGGAATTGAAAAAAATCGGTTTTATCTCCATCTTTAGTTGATGAATAAATAATATTTTAACAACTCAAAGTTGAATAAATTAAATGAAACTCAATTTATGGGTTCACAAAATAATTAAGCTTTTTTAATTAAAAAAATTGCTTCATAATTTTTGGTTTGATCGGAATTGAAAAAAATTGGTTTTATCTCCATCTTTAGTTGATGAATACATAATATTTAATCAGGCAAAGCCCAAGAAAATAAATGAAACTCCATTTATGGGTTCACAAAATAAATAAGCTTTTTGAATTTAAAAAATTGCTTCATAATTTTTGGTTTGATCGGAATTGAAAAAAATTGGTTTTATCTCCATCTTTAGTTGATGAATAAATAATATTTTAACAACTCAAAGTTGAATAAATTAAATGAAACTCCATTTATGGGTTCACAAAATAATTAAGCTTTTTTAATTTAAAAAATTGCTTCATAATTTTTGGTTTGATCGGAATTGAAAAAAATCGGTTTTATCTCCATCTTTAGTTGATGAATACATAATATTTAATCAGGCAAAGCCCAAGAAAATAAATGAAACTCCATTTATGGGTTCACAAAATAAATAAGCTTTTTGAATTTAAAAAATTGCTTCATAATTTTTGGTTTGATCGGAATTGAAAAAAATCGGTTTTATCTCCATCTTTAGTTGATGAATAAATAATATTTTAACAACTCAAAGTTGAATAAATTAAATGAAACTCCATTTATGGGTTCACAAAATAATTAAGCTTTTTTAATTTAAAAAATTGCTTCATAATTTTTGGTTTGATCGGAATTGAAAAAAATCGGTTTTATCTCCATCTTTAGTTGATGAATACATAATATTTAATCAGGCAAAGCCCAAGAAAATAAATGAAACTCCATTTATGGGTTCACAAAATAAATAAGCTTTTTGAATTTAAAAAATTGCTTCATAATTTTTGGTTTGATCGGAATTGAAAAAAATCGGTTTTATCTCCATCTTTAGTTGATGAATACATAATATTTAATCAGGCAAAGCCCAACAAAATAAATGAAACTCCATTTATGGGTTCACAAAATAAATAAGCTTTTTGAATTTAAAAAATTGCTTCATAATTTTTGGTTTGATCGGAATTGAAAAAAATCGGTTTTATCTCCATCTTTAGTTGATGAATACATAATATTTAATCAGGCAAAGCCCAAGAAAATAAATGAAACTCCATTTATGGGTTCACAAAATAAATAAGCTTTTTGAATTTAAAAAATTGCTTCATAATTTTTGGTTTGATCGGAATTGAAAAAAATTGGTTTTATCTCCATCTTTAGTTGATGAATACATAATATTTAATCAGGCAAAGCCCAAGAAAATAAATGAAACTCCATTTATGGGTTCACAAAATAAATAAGCTTTTTGAATTTAAAAAATTGCTTCATAATTTTTGGTTTGATCGGAATTGAAAAAAATCGGTTTTATCTCCATCTTTAGTTGATGAATAAATAATATTTAATCAGGCAAAGCCCAAGAAAATAAATGAAACTCCATTTATGGGTTCACAAAATAAATAAGCTTTTTGAATTTAAAAAATTGCTTCATAATTTTTGGTTTGATCGGAATTGAAAAAAATTGGTTTTATCTCCATCTTTAGTTGATGAATACATAATATTTAATCAGGCAAAGCCAAAGAAAATAAATGAAACTCCATTTATGGGTTCACAAAATAAATAAGCTTTTTGAATTTAAAAAATTGCTTCATAATTTTTGGTTTGATCGGAATTGAAAAAAATCGGTTTTATCTCCATCTTTAGTTGATGAATAAATAATATTTTAACAACTCAAAGTTGAATAAATTAAATGAAACTCCATTTATGGGTTCACAAAATAATTAAGCTTTTTTAATTTAAAAAATTGCTTCATAATTTTTGGTTTGATCGGAATTGAAAAAAATCGGTTTTATCTCCATCTTTAGTTGATGAATACATAATATTTAATCAGGCAAAGCCCAAGAAAATAAATGAAACTCCATTTATGGGTTCACAAAATAAATAAGCTTTTTGAATTTAAAAAATTGCTTCATAATTTTTGGTTTGATCGGAATTGAAAAAAATCGGTTTTATCTCCATCTTTAGTTGATGAATAAATAATATTTAATCAGGCAAAGCCCAAGAAAATAAATGAAACTCCATTTATGGGTTCACAAAATAAATAAGCTTTTTGAATTTAAAAAATTGCTTCATAATTTTTGGTTTGATCGGAATTGAAAAAAATCGGTTTTATCTCCATCTTTAGTTGATGAATACATAATATTTAATCAGGCAAAGCCCAAGAAAATAAATGAAACTCCATTTATGGGTTCACAAAATAAATAAGCTTTTTGAATTTAAAAAATTGCTTCATAATTTTTGGTTTGATCGGAATTGAAAAAAATCGGTTTTATCTCCATCTTTAGTTGATGAATACATAATATTTAATCAGGCAAAGCCCAACAAAATAAATGAAACTCCATTTATGGGTTCACAAAATAATTAAGCTTTTTTAATTTAAAAAATTGCTTCATAATTTTTGGTTTGATCGGAATTGAAAAAAATCGGTTTTATCTCCATCTTTAGTTGATGAATACATAATATTTAATCAGGCAAAGCCCAAGAAAATAAATGAAACTCCATTTATGGGTTCACAAAATAAATAAGCTTTTTGAATTTAAAAAATTGCTTCATAATTTTTGGTTTGATCGGAATTGAAAAAAATCGGTTTTATCTCCATCTTTAGTTGATGAATACATAATATTTAATCAGGCAAAGCCCAAGAAAATAAATGAAACTCCATTTATGGGTTCACAAAATAAATAAGCTTTTTGAATTTAAAAAATTGCTTCATAATTTTTGGTTTGATCGGAATTGAAAAAAATCGGTTTTATCTCCATCTTTAGTTGATGAATACATAATATTTAATCAGGCAAAGCCCAACAAAATAAATGAAACTCCATTTATGGGTTCACAAAATAAATAAGCTTTTTGAATTTAAAAAATTGCTTCATAATTTTTGGTTTGATCGGAATTGAAAAAAATCGGTTTTATCTCCATCTTTAGTTGATGAATACATAATATTTAATCAGGCAAAGCCCAAGAAAATAAATGAAACTCCATTTATGGGTTCACAAAATAAATAAGCTTTTTGAATTTAAAAAATTGCTTCATAATTTTTGGTTTGATCGGAATTGAAAAAAATCGGTTTTATCTCCATCTTTAGTTGATGAATACATAATATTTAATCAGGCAAAGCCCAAGAAAATAAATGAAACTCCATTTATGGGTTCACAAAATAAATAAGCTTTTTGAATTTAAAAAATTGCTTCATAATTTTTGGTTTGATCGGAATTGAAAAAAATCGGTTTTATCTCCATCTTTAGTTGATGAATACATAATATTTAATCAGGCAAAGCCCAAGAAAATAAATGAAACTCCATTTATGGGTTCACAAAATAAATAAGCTTTTTGAATTTAAAAAATTGCTTCATAATTTTTGGTTTGATCGGAATTGAAAAAAATTGGTTTTATCTCCATCTTTAGTTGATGAATAAATAATATTTAATCAGGCAAAGCCCAAGAAAATAAATGAAACTCCATTTATGGGTTCACAAAATAAATAAGCTTTTTGAATTTAAAAAATTGCTTCATAATTTTTGGTTTGATCGGAATTGAAAAAAATCGGTTTTATCTCCATCTTTAGTTGATGAATACATAATATTTAATCAGGCAAAGCCCAAGAAAATAAATGAAACTCCATTTATGGGTTCACAAAATAAATAAGCTTTTTGAATTTAAAAAATTGCTTCATAATTTTTGGTTTGATCGGAATTGAAAAAAATTGGTTTTATCTCCATCTTTAGTTGATGAATACATAATATTTAATCAGGCAAAGCCCAACAAAATAAATGAAACTCCATTTATGGGTTCACAAAATAAATAAGCTTTTTGAATTTAAAAAATTGCTTCATAATTTTTGGTTTGATCGGAATTGAAAAAAATCGGTTTTATCTCCATCTTTAGTTGATGAATAAATAATATTTTAACAACTCAAAGTTGAATAAATTAAATGAAACTCAATTCATGGGTTCAAAAAAAAATAAGCTTTTTGAATTTAAAAAATTTCTTCTCAATTTTTGGTTTGATCGGACATGAAAAAATATTTATTTTATTTCCACTTCTGGGTGATGGATAAATAATATTTTAACAATGTTGAAGAATCAATCGTTCTAAAGCCCAAATTATTTTTTGCTTGAATATAATTTATTGAAAATACCAAGTCACTACCTTCGGCAGATACACCGTCTAATACCGAAGGATTGCTAGTGGCTACTGGTCATAGTAATAATTTTATTTTAATTTTACCGAGTAATAAAGTGAAATGTTTCTAAATCGGGCAAAAACGACTTTTACCTCTTAAAATTTTTATTGGAAGTTTTTTTCAAAAAATTAATTTAATTTCTGTGCATTCAAATGTTTTTTTGTTGTTGTTAAGAAACGAATAAAATAAAGCCATTTTTTCCTTATATTTTTTGTAAATAATGAAATCAAACATACAAACAACAGCCACTTTGGTTTTTTTTTCTAAAACAAAAAACTAACTTATGTTTTTCAAAAAGTTCAAATGTTAAAGATATCAACCTGATGCGTGTGTGTTACTTTTCTACCGTAGTATAGCCTACATAATATGATTGAAAGTCAAAAAGACAGAAAGAAAGAAACAAGGAGGAAGAAGCAAAAAATCAAAACACAGCAGCAACTAAAAATGGAAGGAAAAAAATATGATGTTTGTTTTAACTTCAAAAAAAATAATCAAATTTTTACTAATTCTTTTTTTTAATGTTTTTTTAATTTTTTGGTAAATTTGTTACAGTAGCCTAAAGGTATTTATTTCACTAAAAAAGTTTTGGAAAGGTTAGTAGTTACCATAGTTTTTCGATGGAAGCAAAAGAATACCAAAATAGCAAACAAAAAAATTACTAACATAAAAAATAAATTTAATCAAAAAATTTTTATATAGGAATCATATTTTCTTTTTATGTGTTTTTTTAACTTTTAAATTCGTTATTCTTTCTTTTCCTTTCTTCCTTTTTATTTTAAATTTATATTTCTGAATCATTTAAAAAAAGAAATCTAAGATTTTTTTATTAAATTTATTAACATTTTTTCTTGCTTCTTAGTTTTTCTTATATATAAAAATGCTTTCATTCATTCAACTTTTTCTTAATAACATACATAGTTTTTGCTATTTGCTTGCCTTTTTTTTATCTTTAAAAAAGCGAAAAAATTCTTTTTATAAAATTATTTTCAGAATACTGTAGCTAAAAAAGTGGGGTACTTTTGCAGTTTGTCACCCACTTTCATTTTTTTCAATATTTCATTCTTTTTTTCCTTAGTGGAATAGAACTTTTTTGAATGACTGCCAGATCGGACGGCAGCTCCTGACCACTCGACTACCCATGCTTCTTTTTCATTGCAACAAAAATTAATCATATAAAAAGTGTGAATTTTGAAGTGTTTTAAAAGTAAAAGGATCTTGATCCAATAATGAATCTTAAAGATCCAGAACCGATAAAAGTAATTAAAGATCCCTAATCCATAAAGAATCTTAAAGATCCAGATCCTTTAATGAATCTTTGATCCAGAACCCATAAAAGTTATTAAAGATCCTTAAAAGGATCTCAAAGATCCATAACCCAAAAAGAATCTCAAAGAACCATAACCCATAAATAAAGATCCAGATCCTATAAAGAATCTTAAAGATCCAGAATACAATCTTAAAGATCCAGATCCTTAGAAGAATCTTAAAGATCCAGAACCACTAAAGCTTATTAAAGATCCAGAACCCATAAAACTTAAAGATCCAGGTCCCATAAAGGATCCTATAAATCCAGATCCTAAAAACAAAAGAATTGTCTCCTTTTTATTTAAAAAATTTTGGAATATAAAATATAAAAAAAGAATAAAATCATTGAATGAAAAAAAGAATGAAAAATTGAAAAAAATGAAAGTGGGTGACAAACTGCAGAAGTGCCAAAAGTGGTTATGAAATATTTGAAAATTTATAATCGTTGTTGGTGGAGCACCAAATATTTTTCTGCTTTCAAAATATTTGCGTGCGCGTCTTTCTAATATTAAACATCTTTTTCTCTCTCTCGAGATTTATGAAATAATCAAAGTTCTTTGAAAATAAACTAAAACTTAAACTTTTGATTTTAAAATTTTGTGTTCAAATTCAAGCTTTTTAAAATTTGCAAATTTTTTAGAAAACAAAAAGCCATTTTTTATTTTTACAAAAATTTTCTTGTTTTTTTTCATATTGAAAAATGACTTTATAAAATTTACACATTGTTTTTGCAACAATTAGCGCCCAAAAGTAAAAAGTAGCTATAACTTTTTTTTAATAACTATAGCAAAAGTATCTAAGCTATAAAACAAATTAAAAAATAAGAGAAGCATAAAATAAAAGTTTTGCTTAATTATTACGAAATTAGCGGTGAAAATTTATTTTACTTCCTTCTTTAAATAAATAAAAAGAAAATGCTAAAATTTATTATTCCAAATTCGATGTGCTTTTTAAATTTCTTTAGCATCTTTGAAATCAAAAGAAATCTAACTCGAGTTTTAAAAATTTTAGGTTTTTCCTAATTCATTGATTTTTTCCCAAATTTAAAAAAACTTTACGATTGGTTTCATAAAGTAAAAAAATACTTAATAAATTATCTTTCAGTTTTTGTTTTTCACGATCTTCAAATTAACCCAGAAATTTATTTATCTCGAGTGATTCATTTTCAAAAAAACACTTTCCTGAACAGCTTTTTTTTATTACAAAGTTTGTAATGGTTTTGGAAACCATACCTCGCACAACTTTTTATATTTGTTGTTCAGCATTTTCAAATATTGCAGCAATTTTTGAACTTTTATTAGTTATATTTTTTTCTTTTCATCAAATAATTAAACGTGATTCAGCTTATAATTCGGTTTATTATGTTTTATTGAATGTTGGATACACTATTTCGGTTTGGTGTACATTTGCATGGTTATTTTATGATTTATTTGGTCGCTTTTCATATGCCTTTCAATACATTGCATTTAGCAGTGATTGGTATTTTTTATTTTTTCTTGCATTTTGGAATTTTATTGTTGGTTTATATCGATGCACCGCTCTTGGATTTTCATTAAAGCATGAAAGAGTGAGTTTTTTCTGGGGATTTAAGAAGAAAAAAATATATGTGAAAATCAATAAAGAAAAGGCTAAAATTTAAATGAAATTCAAAAAAAGAATATGTTAAAATGTCAAACAAATAATGCAATTTGCAAAAAATTAGAAAGCGAGCATAATAATTTAAAAAATTAAGCAAAAGTTTATTTTATTCTGACATCATTATTCAGCGCTTAAAATGATTTTAAAATTATGTTTATTAGTGGTTTTTTTAAAAGAATTATATCGGTTCTAATACAAAATAAATAAAACACGCATATTTAGTTGTTCAATGGAATACGGTAAAAAGCCTCGTTGAATAAATTGAAAAAACCTTCAAAAAAAAATTCCTTCAAACTTTATCATAAAAATTTTGCTTCAAGATTATTATTTTTGAGTATTAAAATTTTCTATAAAGGGACACTTATTTGTTTTTTATTCGATTTACTTTTGCGGGTTTTTTTTCTCAGTAGCACTTAAATGTATGACTTCCATTTTTTTGACCATTAGTTTTCCAAAAATACAAAACAAATGCTTTTTTTTTATATTTTCCTGCAAATAAAACATGAAAAGCCACCAAACAACAATGGCGAAGGAAAAAAAACAGAGTCACTGTGATTTCTAACTGTATGTATGTGTTTAAAAATAAATTATAAACGAAGTTTTGATTTGCTTCAGCGAAATTCATTCAAAACCCTAAATTTAACCATTATTACATTTTTTTTAAATATGTAATTTTTTAAGATTTGGTCTGGAATGCAAATTTATGCTATTATTATTGTTATTCTTTTTCCATTTGCAATTTTTGGCCATTCCTTTTCAAATTCATACTGCATCATAAATATTTATGATAATAGTGATGATTGTAAAGAATTTTCTGGAAATTTTTATACGTGGTTACTTTATGTTAATGTTCCATTGAGTTTTTTAACTGCGATCGCGATAATTCTTTCCGTCAATAAAATACGTTGTTTAACTCCAGGAAAATCACCCACGGGCAAAGTTGAGCGACGATTGATTCTTCAAACCATTTTAACTGTATGCTTTCAATTAATTTATTATATTCTTATGACAGAAAATATAATTACCATCAAAATAAATAATATGGATTTAGTATTAAATTTAGCTATAATTTCGTTGGTTTTTGTTCATTATTCAAATATATTAGTTTTATTTATTGTTTGTCATAATTTGAGAAAAGAATTTTTAATTTTTTATGGTTTAAAATTTTTGGTTAAAAGACCTGATATTTCTAAAACCACTGTAATTGTGATGAAAAGTTCAACAAGAGTTACGTAATCATTAATATTTGGAGGTTGTCATCGTTTTTGAATTTTAAAATTTCCTATGGCTAAAATTTTCTTCTTTGATATGTATTTATTTATTTATTTTTATTGTATGTTGTTGCATAATTTGTAAAAAGTGTAAAATTATTTGTGTAAAAAAAAATAAAATAAATTTTATTTAACCAAAGTTATTTTAATTTTTACAGAGGAAAAGTACTAACGAACAAAAATATTCTCACATCAATAAAATTTTCGTTTGAACAAATAAGTTTTTTTTCAGTTTCAATAATTTTTAAAATAAAAATATGGGTGCAACAACGACTTTGCTTCAGTTACTTCCACTTCTAATTCCAATTCCATTTATATAGAAGTGAATGGACGGGTTTCATAAGAAGTGATTGAAATCCATTTACTTCAACATTCATTAAAAAAATTATAATTTTTAATATAAAATACACTAATTTGCCATTTATTTTTTTAAACATTTAATTTAATTTTTTTAAGGATTTTCGAATAAAAATGGAAGTTTATTAACAGAAATTTGTGGGACTTGCAAGTTATTAACGGAAGTGATGGAATAATTGGATGGAAAATCAAGAGTTGGAAGTTAATGAAAGTTAAAAATTCGGAAGTTTGCATTCTCATCTTTGCTTCGAAAATTTGAAAAATTTTAACATTAAAAAAAATGGTAAAGGTATTTAATTCTTTTTCTTCATAAACGTCAGCTACATCCTTAAGTTTATTCTCCATTTTATATTAAACCTAAAGTTGAATTTATTTTATAGCAGTGAAAATGAAGTTTAAATAAAATTTTCTCATACACTTTTTCATATTTTCTCAAAATTACTTATTATTTTTCTTTTCAAATACAAAAAAATAAATAAGAATGTTCAACGACGATGAAATAAGAAAAATACAATATTTTTTCTTAGAATAAATTTCCTGCTATTAGCAAAGTAAAATAATATATAAAGACAAAGTATTTTATTTTGGGATGTTTGCTAAAACTGAAAATTAAAATTTTTTTTATAAAAGAAAATAATATTTAATTTCACTTGCAATTAATTACTGCTGCGGCAACCATCGTAATTATATAAATTTTTTTATTTGCTATTATTTTTATTTTTTATTTTATTTTATTAATGACTTCGCCAGTTTGAAAGGAATAAAATCATAAATAATGAGTGCTTCAAATTTGAATGAAACAGATGTTTTTTATTTTGGTAATAAAATTATGCTAAATAAAGTTATGATACCGGAGGATACAGAATTATTACATAATGATATTTTAGCTGCTTCATTGATATTTGTGGTAATTTAGTTTAGAGTAATAAAAAAAAGTGTGATAAACACTAAAAAAGGCTAAAAAAATTTTTTCTGTTGGACCAAAATTTTTGGAAAATTAATTTTAGGTTTAGGCTTAAAAATTTTTTTAAACTTTAATCTTTTATTTTAAGGCATATGGAATTCCAAATTTAAATTTTTTTCGCTTTTTAGAATAATTTTTATAACTTTTTTAAATAAACATTATTCCTTTTTTTGTTCTTTAGATTTCGCCCAACTTTTTAAGTCTTCGTTTTTTTTTTCAGATCGGAGTCTGTGGTTTAATCGCAAATTTTATTTCTCTTCGAATTATTTTCAAAGTCCCAGCTCTTCATAATTGTTTTGGATATTTATGTTTCATTCATGCCCTTGGTGAAGCAGGTGTATTAGCTATATTTGTTTTTTGGGCCACTTCCATGTCTCTTATGTAAGTTTTTTTTGCACTTTAAAAAATACTGTAAAATCAAAAGATTATAAACTTGTTATAATTTTTTTTTGAGAAAATACAACCATGTTAATCAAAAAAAATTGTAGGGATTACGTTTTTGAGTTTTTATTACGTAAAAAGTGTGGGAAAGTAGCAATCAATTTTTGGATATATTTCTTATAACTAAAAACAGATCTTTGAAATTGAGAAGAATAATAACTAATTGTCATCAATTTTTTTAATAAATTATAAATTGCAAACTTTCAAAAAAAACTGTGCATAAAAACACTTTTTTTCTGTTGTAAGATGCTTTCGAAAATTTCAATAAAACTTATGCTTCAAAAATAAGGAAAAAATTATATTTATAAAAAAAACGCACTTAAAATTTAAAGCAATTAAAGGCTTAAAAATAAAGTTTTGTGTTTTACTTGCTTGTGTATTGAAGGTTTTGGCGTAGGTTAAAAAAAATGCATTTAAATATTTACAGTAAAAATTTTAGAACTCAGAAATCAAAAAAAAAATTTCGATGTTCAAGCATTTCTTTTTATTATTTAAAATTTATTTTGCTAAACTTGATGAAAAAAATTTAATTGATCAAGTTTTAGTAAAACCGATATATCCCATAGTTATCTTGGAATAAAATTTGGTCAACTCATCCTTATTTTTTATTTTATCACTCTTTATGCTCAATTATTAAAAGCTATAAATCGTTTATTTGCAATTGGAAGTCCAATATATTATCGAATAATATTTAAAGATAAAAATGCAAAATATTTTGTTTCCATTGTTATTTTTATTTCTTTATTCCATGGAATTATTTATTTTTTTGGTAAGTCATTTTTTTGAAAGCTTTAACCCGAAAGTTTTGATTTGAAAAATTAAAGCCAAATTTTTTTATCCGCGTTCAAAGAAAATATAACTAAAGAGTAAGAAATTACTTTTTAGATGGATGTGATTTTTATTTTAATGCTTATACCCTTGTTTGGACATTTGAATCCTCACCCTGTGGAAAAGTGATATCATTTTATATTGATTTTATTTATGGTTGCTCATTTATGTTATTTTTTATTCTCATTGATGTATGCACACTTTTTGTTGTACAAAAACATCGAAAAGCTTTAGGTTTGTCTAATTTGAAAAACTTAGATGGGGTAAAAAAGTATATGGGTTTTAGATCAAAATTCTGCCACAAAACAGCGAAAAGAAATACGATTTTTGGTACTTCTTCGGTATAAGCACCCCGGGTTCTGGTTCTTTAAGAATCTTTTTGGGTTCTGGATCTTTTACATTATTTATAGGATCTGGATCTTTAAGAATCTTCGTAGGATCTGGATCTTTTAGATTATTTATAGGTTCTGGATCTTTAATAACCTTTAAGGGTTCTGGATCATTAAGATCCTTTATAGGTTCCTGGATCCTTTATAGGTTCCTGGATCCTTTATAGGTTCTGGATCTCTAAGAAACCTTTTGGGTTCTGGATCTTTAATATTATTTATAGGATCTGGATCTTTAAGAATCTTTTATAGGATCTGGATCTTAAAGAATCCTTTTGGGATCTGAATCTTTAGGATCCTTTTTAGGTTATGGATCTTTATTTAAAGGATCTGGATCATAAAGATTCTCAAAGGATCTGGATCTTAACTTTGAAGGATCTGGATCATTAGGATCCTTTTTGGGATCTGGATCTTTTAGAATGGGTTCTGGATCTTTAAGAATCTCTTTGGGTTCTGGATCTTTATTTAATGGATCTGGATCTTAAAGATTCTCAAAGGATCTGGATCTTAACTTTAAAGGATCTGGATCTTTAAGATTCTTTTTAGGATCTAGATCATTAGGATCCTTTTTGGGATCTGGATCTTTTAGAATGCATTCTGGATCTTTAATATTATTTATAGGATCTGGATCTAAAAGATTCTTAAAGAACCAGAACCCGGGGTGCTTATACCGAAGAAGTGCCCGATTTTTTATTCAGGTAAAAAAATATTATTTTAAAAAAGTTGTTATTTTTGAAACTTTTTTTACATTGTGTTCCACGAATTCTTTTTTCTCATTTTTTGGATATATTTATTTTCCACTTAAGTGAATTTGAACTTTTTAGACATGCCTTACATCAATTTTGTATACTCTCATGCTTGCATCATTTCATATTGTTTCAACTTTTAATAGCAATAAATGGCATGTTTTTCTTTCCACAAGCATCGCATGGGAATTTTGTCATACACTCGATGCGTAAGTTTAAATTTATCTTTAGACTTTAGCCGCCAACAATATTAAACTATTTTTTAGTTTGATAGTTATTGGATTTAATGCAAAACTTCAAAGAAATTCTTCAAATACCAGTGCTGTGATATCAATTAGCACCAAAACAATTAAAAAGCCGCCTTCAACTCAAAGAAATCAACCTAAAATTCTGGTAACTGGTTAAAACGATTCACAATTAAATCTATGTTTTCTTCTTGTTTTCTTGTAATAATTTTATTAATGAATTTATATTTTTTTTTTATTTATTTCCTTTTTTTGTTTAGCATATTTTGAAAGCAAAAAACACTTGTTTATTTTTGGCTTCACGCGATAAAAAAAGTCCTTTTTGAAATTATATTTTATTTTTAAAATTTTTTTTATTGAAATCAAATAAAAAATTAATGATTTTCAAAAAGTTTTCTCCACAGTTTAAAACAAACAAAAAAATTGATTTAAAGAAAAGGAAAAAAAACAAGAGCACAAAGTCATAGAAATTAAAAGCACTTCAAAGTGGAAATCATTAAAGTCAAAATATAAAAATTTAAAAGTAAAGCAAAGTTACAAAAAAAAAAGTTCGTGTCCCAAAGTAAGAAAATTAATTTTAAAAGTATTATTCAAAAGGCGAACCAAGTAATTTGTCAATTTTGGAATTGCAATTTTTAGCGTCAAACATTAAAGAGTCATATAATTCAAAAATTCCCAAAGTCAGAATATAAGAAAAAACAAAATAATCGACATAAGTAATTTTGCGAAATTGTTTGAAAAGGCATAAGAAAATTCGAAAAATAACACAAAAAGTTGCAGCTCCTTCAAAAACAGATTTAATGAAAGCGGGTTGAATGTAATAAAATTCCTTTCGAATGGAATATTGTTGATCCAAAGTTTCAGCAATTTTTTGAATCTTTTTAGTATAAACTTTTAAAGCAAATAAAAAATTTTCTGGAAAATCAGCTTTTTTAGGCATATCATCTTTGATTCGCTAAAAAAAATTTAGTTATTGATTATTCAGTTTTGAAATCCATTTTTAAAATGAATATCAAAAATTTTTTAGATTGATTGATTATTTTTCCTTCATGTTTTTATTTTTACATCTCAAACCTTGTAAGTTGGCTCCCGGACTTTTAAGTTTAAAAGCTTCGCCATCGAAAATTTTTCTTATCTTGCTTCTCTGTTTTGGAAAATCCTTTTTTTTAATTTTTTATTTCTAAAAATTTTTTTAAGCGACAAATAAGGAACAAAAAAAAATGGATGGATTTTTAATAATTCCTGCTACAGCTTTTTGTGATAGTGTCTATGAGAATTTTGTTGATGACCCTTACCGCTTTTTAGCAACCCAAATTCCTTGTATCAAAAATTTAGTTTTAAAATTTATGAGAACATTCCTCATATTGATTTTTTTAGTTTGGTAAAATAAATCACAAAAAAAAATTGCTAACCTTTGACAATGCAGCGAAATGAGAATAACATCTTTCATATAAAAGATTATTAGGAGGTGTTGATTCTTTAGCGTTAAGAAAATTAATCATTGGAACAGTAAAATAAGCGAGACAAATTGCAACAAAAAGAATTATAAGTGAATCACGAGTTTTACCAAGAAATTGTTTAATTTCAGCGATTAGAGCTACGTCAACCATTTTTGAAGGAAAAAAAAATAAATAACAGACAAATGTGATCGTCGAAAAAAATATAAGAAAAATGGCGAAAAATAAAAAAAACCTTTCAGCCTAAAAATAGTTAGTTTATCGCTCGATCGACCAAAGACTTGAAAAAAATAGAGATAGCTTTCGAAAAGGAAGAAAAGTGGCGTTTTTGTTTTCCTTTTTTTGGTTGGATGTTTTTTTTCTTCCAATCTCTGCGACCTTTACTTTGTTTATAACATTGCGAAAATAAAGGTGTTGAAAAAAAACATACGCATTTATTCTTCTTCTTTTTGTTGCTATCAATGGTTTGAAGTTTATTCGGTTAAAATGATATAAAAAAAGAAAACCAAATAGCAAACAAATGAGTGAAAATTAGTTTCTTTTTATTTTTGAAAATTTTTTGAAACAAATTTTAAATAAAAACAAAAGAAAATATTGTCAAAATTGTTAAGGTCTTATTATTAGACCCTAACAAAATGAAAGGAAAAATAGCAAACAAACAAATGAGTCCAAATAATTTTTACTATTTTTTACGAAACTAGAATTTTTTCAAACAACTTTTAATTGAAGTTCCTTGTCATTTTTTCGCAAAAACTCGAAAAGCCATTCTATTTAAATGGTAGTATCACCTATATGCATTTTTGAATCAATAATGCCTTTGTAAAATCATTAAATAATTTTTTCTACGTTTTTGGATAGATTTTGGAATTTTTACAGGTATTTATGATATACTTGTACATATACCTCATATTGGTGTACCATCTTCGTGTTGGAGGGAGATATACGTATTTCTTAAAATTTTTTTGTTTTTTTGGTTCATCCTCACTTGTCCCAAAATTTTCGCGTATCACGCGAAAAATATTTCACTTGTCCCAAATTTGGCGAATTGCACACCATGCCAAGCTGAATTTTTTTTATCAAAGAAAAGACTTGAATTTTGTACAAGCTTCTATGATAATTAACATAAAACCTTTAAATTAACAAAAAAAAATAGGTTAATGCAGTATTTATATATTGTTTATACCTTGCCCTGGAAAAAGAAGAATTTAAATAAGATTAGTGCACAATATTACTTTGTAAAAAAGGACAAGGCTGTTCAGGAAAAAAAACTGTAGACGGCGGAAGAGATTTAATTTTAATTGATTTGGCTTTTAGACGGCTAATGAGATTAAATTTCTTATTAATTTCAATAAATTATTTTATATGTTACACTGAAACAAACAGCCGCACCGTCTTCGATTCTTATTACCCCATTTCTTTATCAAATATTTATTATTAAAAATTATACTTTTATAAAATTAAATATGAAAAAAAAATATGGAAAGATTCAAAATTTTGTTTTATTTTTGATTAGATAAAATGAAAAGCCCAACACGTATGTATAGTCGGCAAGGTTTTTATTTTTCAAATGTTAAAAATGGAAGACGGTGCGGCTGTTTGTTTCAGTGTAACATATAAAATAATTTATTGAAATTAATAAGAAATTTAATCTCATTAGCCGTCTAAAAGCCAAATCAATTAAAATTAAATCTCTTCCGCCGTCTACAGTTTTTTTTCCTGAACAGCCTTGTCCTTTTTTACAAAGTAATATTGTGCACTAATCTCTTGAGCCGTCTGCAACAATAATTATAATACTAGAAGCTGTGCTGGCATCCGGTCGGCGATCTTACGTGCTTTTTTGAAAAATACAAAATTGACCATTATTTTATGGTACCGTACAAAAAGCAAAAGTTGTTTAATAGCAGCAAAATCAGGTTTTTGCAGATTTTTTATATATATGCAAATTACAAAAATCATTTCAACGCGCTTTGAAAAGAAATTTTAGCTTCATTTACATTTTTGCAAATTGTTTTGGTACATTTTCTATTTTACTCCAAAAGATAACAAGAAAAGATATAAAAAAAATTGTTAAAATCATACGCTTTCATTTCATAATTAAGCAACGTAATAATCTCAAAAAATAAAATTTATGTAAATTTTCAAAAATTTGAATATTTTTTATGGCAAAAATATTTTTGAATATCAATAAATGTAATTTAAAAAATTACCCAATCATTTTATAGTTAAATGGCTTCAAAATTAATTTTTTATTTAAATTTATGAATATTTCGCTAAAAATTTTCATAATTTATTTTATGAAAACATTTTTTTTAAATCATAATAAATTATTTAAATACTATTGCCATTTATTAATTAAAAAAAACTTTCATTAAAAAATAAAAAAAGTGATTCGAACTTATGACTTCACTATCATAAAATCCCCGCCTTAGACGCCTACACCACACAAACAACATACGATACGAAACCTAAGCTAATGATATTTTTACTCTAAATCAGAATATTTAAATTTCCATAGCGGCATATATCTATTTTTATGTGGTGTTTTTTAATGTTAGCTTACTCATAGAGGTAATTGAGGGTGGAGAAAACGATTTTTATAGCCAAAATATGGGGTAACTATGCTTAATCGCTCAGCGGGACACTCCGGGCCGACTCGAAACTCCGGTTTGAGTGAAATATGATATCGAGCCCTCTATTTTTTTTAGAAATTCGTAAATGCGACGAAAAATTGACCCTAGAGAGCCCTCTAATACCAACAAAATTACGCGAAATAAAAAAAATCATAAATTTCGGTTAGCAGATCGGGCGTTCTCATTGCTAAAACAGCCGCACCCCGAGCGAAGCGAGGGGTGCGGCGGGATTTACGAAATGGAAAATTTATTTTTTTAATTTTTACAAATAAGCTATCATTTAAAAATTTCAGCATTGAAGCACAGTAAATGCTTAATTAAATTTTTATTTTATTCATTAAAATTTCTAACTAAAACATGGTTCATTTAACTACTAAAAATGAAAGTTTGCGGAAAAAAACCGGATAAAAACATTCTAGAATTATTATGCTTGAAATTAATAGTAACGAGGGCGCTGCGATGGATGAGCCATGATCAATTCTGTCAAGGGAGCATCTTCACTTGCTTCATTCGTAAAAAAACAAGGAAAACTACAATTGAAAATCATTTGGAGGAACGATGATTGCGAAGGGGTATTTAAGTTACTTTTGTAGTTTTTGTCATTATCATTGCTAGCTTTGCTATCATTTTTATATCCATTATTACTTCCATCATCTCCATTGTCACCATCAAAGTTACTTTCTTCAGCTTTTACTTGTTCTTTCACCTTAAATATATATTGAAAAAATTATATATTTATAAAATGCTGAAATACCTTTTTTCTTTCTTTTTCCTTTATAGCTTTTTTTGTTCTCTTCTCGATAAGGGTTTTAAGGTCATCTGCATTTTTCCGGGTGACAACTTCTTTAATCTTTTCACAATTTTCAACTTGTCCAATTTTAACTTCAATTTTTCTTTTAACATCGCTTTCCCACAATGGGCTAACATCTTCACTAAGTTCCAATGGTGAAAAAGATAATTTTTATTGTTTAGACATGTAGTTTGAAAAATCTTGAGGTGGAGGAGGTTCATGATTTATTACCACTTTTTGCGAAATTGCTTGGATAAAATCTTCATAATAGTCTGATTCTTTAGCTTTTGGGTTTTTATTCTTGGCTGAAAAATTGTTAACATTCATTCTCGGCAATATTTCTTTTTTTAGCTCACATTTGGTCATATCAACTGATCTTGTTGCTTCGCTTTTCAACATTTCCTTTCCCTTTTCCAAAGATTTATTAGGGCGATTGATTTCATCTGCCCATTTTGTAGCATCATCATGCAAGGCTTTGGCTTCTCTGCCCATTTCGTCCATACCATTGCAAAGCTTTTCAAGTTCAAGGGTGCCATAGTAAATTTCATTAGGTTCAAATGGATCTGGAAGTCCAGCCAATCTTTTATCCAATTCAGCTGCTGATGACCATTTAGATGATATTGATGAAGATTTGGGTTTTTCCCTTAAAGGTTCCATCAAATCGACATTTTTTGGCTCCATATTTCGGGAATTTATTACTGGAAGAATATTTTGATTAGCATCTCATTTGTAAAATTATATGTCAAAAAGCGCGAAAGTTATTATATATAATTTGCAAGCATAAAAAATCTTAAAAGTTATTCTAAAATCTAAACACTAAAGTCAATTTTTTTAAAACTATCTAAATATTTTAAAGAAAAAAGGAAATATAAAATTTTTGAATGTTTTCTATGGATTGTATGTTTTTTTGCGCTTTTATTAATGGCATAGAATGTTAGTTTTTTTTTGTTCAATATGGAGCTCTGTTATTTCCGCAACCTTATCAATTTTAAATATTCAAACGTATAAACTTGTTTGACAAAAAAAATCAAGAACACTTTCTAAATTATTTTATTATTAAATCAAAAAAAGTTTTAAAAAGTTCAACAACAAACAACTTGGTTTTTTGTGGATAACAAAAAACCTTTCTAAAGAAAATAAAAGCTTTAAGAAATTTTGAATGAGGATCTAAGGCGCAAGAATGAATATGTTGCAGTACGGCTAGCTTGAAGTTCATGAGTGCATGATTTCACAAGATAAAGGATAAAAAAGCCATTCACTGTGAAGGCTTCTGTATAGCGCCATAACATTTCAGCTTCTTGTTCATCTTCTAAATTAACTGTGCCGGCATCACTAAGAATTTTACCAGCTTCGGGATCGGTAAGAGAAAGATCATATTTGAATTGTTGTAAACCATTTTGAACCAACCGATTTAAAAATGCTTTACGACGGGATGGTAATAAATCAATTAACCATAAACAGATTGAAAAAAAATTAATAAAAATTGCTGCAATGATGATAAACCATGAAAAAATAAACATAATTTGTATGTGCTTTTGTGGAGCCAGAAGGCACATAACTGTTTTAATTGAGGTTTGCATTTGATAGCCAGCTCCCAATTCTTTGATGTAGAAACGACACACGGTTTGTGTGGGGAAGATCGTGGAGTTGTCAGTCATAAGTAATTCGTAAATTTTTTCAATACCAAAAAAACTTCCTTCGGCAATAAAAACATTCAGAATGTAAAACTGAAATAAATTGAACTTAAAAAGATGAATCTCGTTTTGAATTATGGATTGAATTGGAGATATGGATTTTTTGTTCCAAATATTTTTCTTATATTTTATAAGAATTAATGCCAAGAGGATTTTGGATTCCCCCCGCTGGATGAACCTCAACTGTAATCCATAATTTTTTATAAACACTTGCTTCAAGCTTTGATGCAAGAAATTAATGAATCTCGTTTTGAATTAGGGATTGAATTGGAGATATGGATTTTTTGTTCCAAATATTTTTCTTATATTTTATAAGAATTAATGCCAAGAGGATTTTGGATTCCCCCCGCTGGATGAACCTCAACTGTAATCCATAATTTTTTATAAACACTTGCTTCAAGCTTTGATGGAAGAAATTAATGAATCTCGTTTTGAATTAGGGATTGAATTGGAGATATGGATTTTTTGTTCCAAATATTTTTCTTATATTTTATAAGAATTAATGCCAAGAGGATTTTGGATTCCCCCCGCTGGATGAACCTCAACTGTAATCCATAATTTTTTATAAACACTTGCTTCAAGCTTTGATGCAAGAAATTAATGAATCTCGTTTTGAATTATGGATTGAATTGGAGATATGGATTTTTTGTTCCAAATATTTTTCTTATATTTTATAAGAATTAATGCCAAGAGGATTTTGGATTCCCCCCGCTGGATGAACCTCAACTGTAATCCATAATTTTTTATAAACACTTGCTTCAAGCTTTGATGCAAGAAATTAATGAATCTCGTTTTGAATTATGGATTGAATTGGAGATATGGATTTTTTGTTCCAAATATTTTTCTTATATTTTATAAGAATTAATGCCAAGAGGATTTTGGATTCCCCCCGCTGGATGAACCTCAACTGTAATCCATAATTTTTTATAAACACTTGCTTCAAGCTTTGATGCAAGAAATTAATGAATCTCGTTTTGAATTAGGGATTGAATTGGAGATATGGATTTTTTGTTCCAAATATTTTTCTTATATTTTATAAGAATTAATGCCAAGAGGATTTTGGATTCCCCCCGCTGGATGAACCTCAACTGTAATCCATAATTTTTTATAAACACTTGCTTCAAGCTTTGATGCAAGAAATTAATGAATCTCGTTTTGAATTAGGGATTGAATTGGAGATATGGATTTTTTGTTCCAAATTTTTTTCTTATATTTTATAAGAATTAATGCCAAGAGGATTTTGGATTCCCCCCGCTGGATGAACCTCAACTGTAATCCATAATTTTTTATAAACACTTGCTTCAAGCTTTGATGCAAGAAATTAATGAATCTCGTTTTGAATTAGGGATTGAATAGGAAATATGGATTTTTTGTTCCAAATATTTTTCTTATATTTTATAAGAATTAATGCCAAGAGGATTTTGGATTCCCCCCGCTGGATGAACCTCAACTGTAATCCATAATTTTTTATAAACACTTGCTTCAAGCTTTGATGCAAGAAATTAATGAATCTCGTTTTGAATTAGGGATTGAATTGGAGATATGGATTTTTTGTTCCAAATTTTTTTCTTATATTTTATAAGAATTAATGCCAAGAGGATTTTGGATTCCCCCCGCTGGATGAACCTCAACTGTAATCCATAATTTTTTATAAACACTTGCTTCAAGCTTTGATGCAAGAAATTAATGAATCTCGTTTTGAATTAGGGATTGAATTGGAGATATGGATTTTTTGTTCCAAATATTTTTCTTATATTTTATAAGAATTAATGCCAAGAGGATTTTGGATTCCCCCCGCTGGATGAACCTCAACTGTAATCCATAATTTTTTATAAACACTTGCTTCAAGCTTTGATGCAAGAAATTAATGAATCTCGTTTTGAATTAGGGATTGAATTGGAGATATGGATTTTTTGTTCCAAATATTTTTCTTATATTTTATAAGAATTAATGCCAAGAGGATTTTGGATTCCCCCCGCTGGATGAACCTCAACTGTAATCCATAATTTTTTATAAACACTTGCTTCAAGCTTTGATGCAAGAAATTAATGAATCTCGTTTTGAATTAGGGATTGAATTGGAGATATGGATTTTTTGTTCCAAATTTTTTTCTTATATTTTATAAGAATTAATGCCAAGAGGATTTTGGATTCCCCCCGCTGGATGAACCTCAACTGTAATCCATAATTTTTTATAAACACTTGCTTCAAGCTTTGATGCAAGAAATTAATGAATCTCGTTTTGAATTAGGGATTGAATAGGAAATATGGATTTTTTGTTCCAAATATTTTTCTTATATTTTATAAGAATTAATGCCAAGAGGATTTTGGATTCCCCCCGCTGGATGAACCTCAACTGTAATCCATAATTTTTTATAAACACTTGCTTCAAGCTTTGATGCAAGAAATTAATGAATCTCGTTTTGAATTAGGGATTGAATTGGAGATATGGATTTTTTGTTCCAAATTTTTTTCTTATATTTTATAAGAATTAATGCCAAGAGGATTTTGGATTCCCCCCGCTGGATGAACCTCAACTGTAATCCATAATTTTTTATAAACACTTGCTTCAAGCTTTGATGCAAGAAATTAATGAATCTCGTTTTGAATTAGGGATTGAATTGGAGATATGGATTTTTTGTTCCAAATATTTTTCTTATATTTTATAAGAATTAATGCCAAGAGGATTTTGGATTCCCCCCGCTGGATGAACCTCAACTGTAATCCATAATTTTTTATAAACACTTGCTTCAAGCTTTGATGCAAGAAATTAATGAATCTCGTTTTGAATTAGGGATTGAATTGGAGATATGGATTTTTTGTTCCAAATATTTTTCTTATATTTTATAAGAATTAATGCCAAGAGGATTTTGGATTCCCCCCGCTGGATGAACCTCAACTGTAATCCATAATTTTTTATAAACACTTGCTTCAAGCTTTGATGCAAGAAATTAATGAATCTCGTTTTGAATTAGGGATTGAATTGGAGATATGGATTTTTTGTTCCAAATATTTTTCTTATATTTTATAAGAATTAATGCCAAGAGGATTTTGGATTCCCCCCGCTGGATGAACCTCAACTGTAATCCATAATTTTTTATAAACACTTGCTTCAAGCTTTGATGCAAGAAATTAATGAATCTCGTTTTGAATTAGGGATTGAATTGGAGATATGGATTTTTTGTTCCAAATTTTTTTCTTATATTTTATAAGAATTAATGCCAAGAGGATTTTGGATTCCCCCCGCTGGATGAACCTCAACTGTAATCCATAATTTTTTATAAACACTTGCTTCAAGCTTTGATGCAAGAAATTAATGAATCTCGTTTTGAATTAGGGATTGAATTGGAGATATGGATTTTTTGTTCCAAATATTTTTCTTATATTTTATAAGAATTAATGCCAAGAGGATTTTGGATTCCCCCCGCTGGATGAACCTCAACTGTAATCCATAATTTTTTATAAACACTTGCTTCAAGCTTTGATGCAAGAAATTAATGAATCTCGTTTTGAATTATGGATTGAATTGGAGATATGGATTTTTTGTTCCAAATATTTTTCTTATATTTTATAAGAATTAATGCCAAGAGGATTTTGGATTCCCCCCGCTGGATGAACCTCAACTGTAATCCATAATTTTTTATAAACACTTGCTTCAAGCTTTGATGCAAGAAATTAATGAATCTCGTTTTGAATTAGGGATTGAATTGGAGATATGGATTTTTTGTTCCAAATATTTTTCTTATATTTTATAAGAATTAATGCCAAGAGGATTTTGGATTCCCCCCGCTGGATGAACCTCAACTGTAATCCATAATTTTTTATAAACACTTGCTTCAAGCTTTGATGCAAGAAATTAATGAATCTCGTTTTGAATTAGGGATTGAATTGGAGATATGGATTTTTTGTTCCAAATATTTTTCTTATATTTTATAAGAATTAATGCCAAGAGGATTTTGGATTCCCCCCGCTGGATGAACCTCAACTGTAATCCATAATTTTTTATAAACACTTGCTTCAAGCTTTGATGCAAGAAATTAATGAATCTCGTTTTGAATTAGGGATTGAATTGGAGATATGGATTTTTTGTTCCAAATATTTTTCTTATATTTTATAAGAATTAATGCCAAGAGGATTTTGGATTCCCCCCGCTGGATGAACCTCAACTGTAATCCATAATTTTTTATAAACACTTGCTTCAAGCTTTGATGCAAGAAATTAATGAATCTCGTTTTGAATTATGGATTGAATTGGAGATATGGATTTTTTGTTCCAAATATTTTTCTTATATTTTATAAGAATTAATGCCAAGAGGATTTTGGATTCCCCCCGCTGGATGAACCTCAACTGTAATCCATAATTTTTTATAAACACTTGCTTCAAGCTTTGATGCAAGAAATTAATGAATCTCGTTTTGAATTATGGATTGAATTGGAGATATGGATTTTTTGTTCCAAATATTTTTCTTATATTTTATAAGAATTAATGCCAAGAGGATTTTGGATTCCCCCCGCTGGATGAACCTCAACTGTAATCCATAATTTTTTATAAACACTTGCTTCAAGCTTTGATGCAAGAAATTAATGAATCTCGTTTTGAATTAGGGATTGAATTGGAGATATGGATTTTTTGTTCCAAATATTTTTCTTATATTTTATAAGAATTAATGCCAAGAGGATTTTGGATTCCCCCCGCTGGATGAACCTCAACTGTAATCCATAATTTTTTATAAACACTTGCTTCAAGCTTTGATGCAAGAAATTAATGAATCTCGTTTTGAATTAGGGATTGAATTGGAGATATGGATTTTTTGTTCCAAATATTTTTCTTATATTTTATAAGAATTAATGCCAAGAGGATTTTGGATTCCCCCCGCTGGATGAACCTCAACTGTAATCCATAATTTTTTATAAACACTTGCTTCAAGCTTTGATGCAAGAAATTAATGAATCTCGTTTTGAATTAGGGATTGAATTGGAGATATGGATTTTTTGTTCCAAATTTTTTTCTTATATTTTATAAGAATTAATGCCAAGAGGATTTTGGATTCCCCCCGCTGGATGAACCTCAACTGTAATCCATAATTTTTTATAAACACTTGCTTCAAGCTTTGATGCAAGAAATTAATGAATCTCGTTTTGAATTAGGGATTGAATTGGAGATATGGATTTTTTGTTCCAAATTTTTTTCTTATATTTTATAAGAATTAATGCCAAGAGGATTTTGGATTCCCCCCGCTGGATGAACCTCAACTGTAATCCATAATTTTTTATAAACACTTGCTTCAAGCTTTGATGCAAGAAATTAATGAATCTCGTTTTGAATTAGGGATTGAATAGGAAATATGGATTTTTTGTTCCAAATATTTTTCTTATATTTTATAAGAATTAATGCCAAGAGGATTTTGGATTCCCCCCGCTGGATGAACCTCAACTGTAATCCATAATTTTTTATAAACACTTGCTTCAAGCTTTGATGCAAGAAATTAATGAATCTCGTTTTGAATTAGGGATTGAATTGGAGATATGGATTTTTTGTTCCAAATTTTTTTCTTATATTTTATAAGAATTAATGCCAAGAGGATTTTGGATTCCCCCCGCTGGATGAACCTCAACTGTAATCCATAATTTTTTATAAACACTTGCTTCAAGCTTTGATGCAAGAAATTAATGAATCTCGTTTTGAATTAGGGATTGAATTGGAGATATGGATTTTTTGTTCCAAATATTTTTCTTATATTTTATAAGAATTAATGCCAAGAGGATTTTGGATTCCCCCCGCTGGATGAACCTCAACTGTAATCCATAATTTTTTATAAACACTTGCTTCAAGCTTTGATGCAAGAAATTAATGAATCTCGTTTTGAATTAGGGATTGAATTGGAGATATGGATTTTTTGTTCCAAATTTTTTTCTTATATTTTATAAGAATTAATGCCAAGAGGATTTTGGATTCCCCCCGCTGGATGAACCTCAACTGTAATCCATAATTTTTTATAAACACTTGCTTCAAGCTTTGATGCAAGAAATTAATGAATCTCGTTTTGAATTAGGGATTGAATTGGAGATATGGATTTTTTGTTCCAAATATTTTTCTTATATTTTATAAGAATTAATGCCAAGAGGATTTTGGATTCCCCCCGCTGGATGAACCTCAACTGTAATCCATAATTTTTTATAAACACTTGCTTCAAGCTTTGATGCAAGAAATTAATGAATCTCGTTTTGAATTATGGATTGAATTGGAGATATGGATTTTTTGTTCCAAATATTTTTCTTATATTTTATAAGAATTAATGCCAAGAGGATTTTGGATTCCCCCCGCTGGATGAACCTCAACTGTAATCCATAATTTTTTATAAACACTTGCTTCAAGCTTTGATGCAAGAAATTAATGAATCTCGTTTTGAATTATGGATTGAATTGGAGATATGGATTTTTTGTTCCAAATATTTTTCTTATATTTTATAAGAATTAATGCCAAGAGGATTTTGGATTCCCCCCGCTGGATGAACCTCAACTGTAATCCATAATTTTTTATAAACACTTGCTTCAAGCTTTGATGCAAGAAATTAATGAATCTCGTTTTGAATTATGGATTGAATTGGAGATATGGATTTTTTGTTCCAAATATTTTTCTTATATTTTATAAGAAATAATGCCAAGAGGATTTTGGATTCCCCCCGCTGGATGAACCTCAACTGTAATCCATAATTTTTTATAAACACTTGCTTCAAGCTTTGATGCAAGAAATTAATGAATCTCGTTTTGAATTATGGATTGAATTGGAGATATGGATTTTTTGTTCCAAATATTTTTCTTATATTTTATAAGAATTAATGCCAAGAGGATTTTGGATTCCCCCCGCTGGATGAACCTCAACTGTAATCCATAATTTTTTATAAACACTTGCTTCAAGCTTTGATGCAAGAAATTAATGAATCTCGTTTTGAATTATGGATTGAATTGGAGATATGGATTTTTTGTTCCAAATATTTTTCTTATATTTTATAAGAATTAATGCCAAGAGGATTTTGGATTCCCCCCGCTGGATGAACCTCAACTGTAATCCATAATTTTTTATAAACACTTGCTTCAAGCTTTGATGCAAGAAATTAATGAATCTCGTTTTGAATTATGGATTGAATTGGAGATATGGATTTTTTGTTCCAAATATTTTTCTTATATTTTATAAGAAATAATGCCAAGAGGATTTTGGATTCCCCCCGCTGGATGAACCTCAACTGTAATCCATAATTTTTTATAAACACTTGCTTCAAGCTTTGATGCAAGAAATTAATGAATCTCGTTTTGAATTATGGATTGAATTGGAGATATGGATTTTTTGTTCCAAATATTTTTCTTATATTTTATAAGAATTAATGCCAAGAGGATTTTGGATTCCCCCCGCTGGATGAACTTCAACTGTAATCCATAATTTTTTATAAACACTTGCTTCAAGCTTTGATGCAAGAAATTAATGAATCTCGTTTTGAATTATGGATTGAATTGGAGATATGGATTTTTTGTTCCAAATATTTTTCTTATATTTTATAAGAAATAATGCCAAGAGGATTTTGGATTCCCCCCGCTGGATGAACCTCAACTGTAATCCATAATTTTTTATAAACACTTGCTTCAAGCTTTGATGCAAGAAATTAATGAATCTCGTTTTGAATTATGGATTGAATTGGAGATATGGATTTTTTGTTCCAAATATTTTTCTTATATTTTATAAGAATTAATGCCAAGAGGATTTTGGATTCCCCCCGCTGGATGAACCTCAACTGTAATCCATAATTTTTTATAAACACTTGCTTCAAGCTTTGATGCAAGAAATTAATGAATCTCGTTTTGAATTATGGATTGAATTGGAGATATGGATTTTTTGTTCCAAATATTTTTCTTATATTTTATAAGAAATAATGCCAAGAGGATTTTGGATTCCCCCCGCTGGATGAACCTCAACTGTAATCCATAATTTTTTATAAACACTTGCTTCAAGCTTTGATGCAAGAAATTAATGAATCTCGTTTTGAATTATGGATTGAATTGGAGATATGGATTTTTTGTTCCAAATATTTTTCTTATATTTTATAAGAAATAATGCCAAGAGGATTTTGGATTCCCCCCGCTGGATGAACCTCAACTGTAATCCATAATTTTTTATAAACACTTGCTTCAAGCTTTGATGCAAGAAATTAATGAATCTCGTTTTGAATTATGGATTGAATTGGAGATATGGATTTTTTGTTCCAAATATTTTTCTTATATTTTATAAGAATTAATGCCAAGAGGATTTTGGATTCCCCCCGCTGGATGAACCTCAACTGTAATCCATAATTTTTTATAAACACTTGCTTCAAGCTTTGATGCAAGAAATTAATGAATCTCGTTTTGAATTATGGATTGAATTGGAGATATGGATTTTTTGTTCCAAATATTTTTCTTATATTTTATAAGAAATAATGCCAAGAGGATTTTGGATTCCCCCCGCTGGATGAACCTCAACTGTAATCCATAATTTTTTATAAACACTTGCTTCAAGCTTTGATGCAAGAAATTAATGAATCTCGTTTTGAATTATGGATTGAATTGGAGATATGGATTTTTTGTTCCAAATATTTTTCTTATATTTTATAAGAAATAATGCCAAGAGGATTTTGGATTCCCCCCGCTGGATGAACCTCAACTGTAATCCATAATTTTTTATAAACACTTGCTTCAAGCTTTGATGCAAGAAATTAATGAATCTCGTTTTGAATTATGGATTGAATTGGAGATATGGATTTTTTGTTCCAAATATTTTTCTTATATTTTATAAGAATTAATGCCAAGAGGATTTTGGATTCCCCCCGCTGGATGAACCTCAACTGTAATCCATAATTTTTTATAAACACTTGCTTCAAGCTTTGATGCAAGAAATTAATGAATCTCGTTTTGAATTATGGATTGAATTGGAGATATGGATTTTTTGTTCCAAATATTTTTCTTATATTTTATAAGAAATAATGCCAAGAGGATTTTGGATTCCCCCCGCTGGATGAACCTCAACTGTAATCCATAATTTTTTATAAACACTTGCTTCAAGCTTTGATGCAAGAAATTAATGAATCTCGTTTTGAATTATGGATTGAATTGGAGATATGGATTTTTTGTTCCAAATATTTTTCTTATATTTTATAAGAAATAATGCCAAGAGGATTTTGGATTCCCCCCGCTGGATGAACCTCAACTGTAATCCATAATTTTTTATAAACACTTGCTTCAAGCTTTGATGCAAGAAATTAATGAATCTCGTTTTGAATTATGGATTGAATTGGAGATATGGATTTTTTGTTCCAAATATTTTTCTTATATTTTATAAGAAATAATGCCAAGAGGATTTTGGATTCCCCCCGCTGGATGAACCTCAACTGTAATCCATAATTTTTTATAAACACTTGCTTCAAGCTTTGATGCAAGAAATTAATGAATCTCGTTTTGAATTATGGATTGAATTGGAGATATGGATTTTTTGTTCCAAATATTTTTCTTATATTTTATAAGAAATAATGCCAAGAGGATTTTGGATTCCCCCCGCTGGATGAACCTCAACTGTAATCCATAATTTTTTATAAACACTTGCTTCAAGCTTTGATGCAAGAAATTAATGAATCTCGTTTTGAATTATGGATTGAATTGGAGATATGGATTTTTTGTTCCAAATATTTTTCTTATATTTTATAAGAATTAATGCCAAGAGGATTTTGGATTCCCCCCGCTGGATGAACTTCAACTGTAATCCATAATTTTTTATAAACACTTGCTTCAAGCTTTGATGCAAGAAATTAATGAATCTCGTTTTGAATTATGGATTGAATTGGAGATATGGATTTTTTGTTCCAAATATTTTTCTTATATTTTATAAGAATTAATGCCAAGAGGATTTTGGATTCCCCCCGCTGGATGAACCTCAACTGTAATCCATAATTTTTTATAAACACTTGCTTCAAGCTTTGATGCAAGAAATTAATGAATCTCGTTTTGAATTAGGGATTGAATTGGAGATATGGATTTTTTGTTCCCAATATTTTTCTTATATTTTATAAGAATTAATGCCAAGAGGATTTTGGATTCCCCCCGCTGGATGAACTTCAACTGTAATCCATAATTTTTTATAAACACTTGCTTCAAGCTTTGATGCAAGAAATTAATGAATCTCGTTTTGAATTAGGGATTGAATTGGAGATATGGATTTTTTGTTCCCAATATTTTTCTTATATTTTATAAGAATTAATGCCAAGAGGATTTTGGATTCCCCCCGCTGGATGAACTTCAACTGTAATCCATAATTTTTTATAAACACTTGCTTCAAGCTTTGATGCAAGAAATTAATGAATCTCGTTTTGAATTATGGATTGAATTGGAGATATGGATTTTTTGTTCCAAATATTTTTCTTATATTTTATAAGAATTAATGCCAAGAGGATTTTGGATTCCCCCCGCTGGATGAACCTCAACTGTAATCCATAATTTTTTATAAACACTTGCTTCAAGCTTTGATGCAAGAAATTAATGAATCTCGTTTTGAATTAGGGATTGAATTGGAGATATGGATTTTTTGTTCCCAATATTTTTCTTATATTTTATAAGAATTAATGCCAAGAGGATTTTGGATTCCCCCCGCTGGATGAACCTCAACTGTAATCCATAATTTTTTATAAACACTTGCTTCAAGCTTTGATGCAAGAAATTAATGAATCTCGTTTTGAATTATGGATTGAATTGGAGATATGGATTTTTTGTTCCAAATATTTTTCTTATATTTTATAAGAATTAATGCCAAGAGGATTTTGGATTCCCCCCGCTGGATGAACTTCAACTGTAATCCATAATTTTTTATAAACACTTGCTTCAAGCTTTGATGCAAGAAATTAATGAATCTCGTTTTGAATTATGGATTGAATTGGAGATATGGATTTTTTGTTCCAAATATTTTTCTTATATTTTATAAGAATTAATGCCAAGAGGATTTTGGATTCCCCCCGCTGGATGAACCTCAACTGTAATCCATAATTTTTTATAAACACTTGCTTCAAGCTTTGATGCAAGAAATTAATGAATCTCGTTTTGAATTAGGGATTGAATTGGAGATATGGATTTTTTGTTCCCAATATTTTTCTTATATTTTATAAGAATTAATGCCAAGAGGATTTTGGATTCCCCCCGCTGGATGAACTTCAACTGTAATCCATAATTTTTTATAAACACTTGCTTCAAGCTTTGATGCAAGAAATTAATGAATCTCGTTTTGAATTAGGGATTGAATTGGAGATATGGATTTTTTGTTCCCAATATTTTTCTTATATTTTATAAGAATTAATGCCAAGAGGATTTTGGATTCCCCCCGCTGGATGAACTTCAACTGTAATCCATAATTTTTTATAAACACTTGCTTCAAGCTTTGATGCAAGAAATTAATGAATCTCGTTTTGAATTATGGATTGAATTGGAGATATGGATTTTTTGTTCCAAATATTTTTCTTATATTTTATAAGAATTAATGCCAAGAGGATTTTGGATTCCCCCCGCTGGATGAACCTCAACTGTAATCCATAATTTTTTATAAACACTTGCTTCAAGCTTTGATGCAAGAAATTAATGAATCTCGTTTTGAATTAGGGATTGAATTGGAGATATGGATTTTTTGTTCCAAATATTTTTCTTATATTTTATAAGAATTAATGCCAAGAGGATTTTGGATTCCCCCCGCTGGATGAACCTCAACTGTAATCCATAATTTTTTATAAACACTTGCTTCAAGCTTTGATGCAAGAAATTAATGAATCTCGTTTTGAATTAGGGATTGAATTGGAGATATGGATTTTTTGTTCCCAATATTTTTCTTATATTTTATAAGAATTAATGCCAAGAGGATTTTGGATTCCCCCCGCTGGATGAACTTCAACTGTAATCCATAATTTTTTATAAACACTTGCTTCAAGCTTTGATGCAAGAAATTAATGAATCTCGTTTTGAATTAGGGATTGAATTGGAGATATGGATTTTTTGTTCCCAATATTTTTCTTATATTTTATAAGAATTAATGCCAAGAGGATTTTGGATTCCCCCCGCTGGATGAACCTCAACTGTAATCCATAATTTTTTATAAACACTTGCTTCAAGCTTTGATGCAAGAAATTAATGAATCTCGTTTTGAATTATGGATTGAATTGGAGATATGGATTTTTTGTTCCAAATATTTTTCTTATATTTTATAAGAATTAATGCCAAGAGGATTTTGGATTCCCCCCGCTGGATGAACTTCAACTGTAATCCATAATTTTTTATAAACACTTGCTTCAAGCTTTGATGCAAGAAATTAATGAATCTCGTTTTGAATTATGGATTGAATTGGAGATATGGATTTTTTGTTCCAAATATTTTTCTTATATTTTATAAGAATTAATGCCAAGAGGATTTTGGATTCCCCCCGCTGGATGAACCTCAACTGTAATCCATAATTTTTTATAAACACTTGCTTCAAGCTTTGATGCAAGAAATTAATGAATCTCGTTTTGAATTATGGATTGAATTGGAGATATGGATTTTTTGTTCCAAATATTTTTCTTATATTTTATAAGAATTAATGCCAAGAGGATTTTGGATTCCCCCCGCTGGATGAACTTCAACTGTAATCCATAATTTTTTATAAACACTTGCTTCAAGCTTTGATGCAAGAAATTAATGAATCTCGTTTTGAATTATGGATTGAATTGGAGATATGGATTTTTTGTTCCAAATATTTTTCTTATATTTTATAAGAAATAATGCCAAGAGGATTTTGGATTCCCCCCGCTGGATGAACCTCAACTGTAATCCATAATTTTTTATAAACACTTGCTTCAAGCTTTGATGCAAGAAATTAATGAATCTCGTTTTGAATTATGGATTGAATTGGAGATATGGATTTTTTGTTCCAAATATTTTTCTTATATTTTATAAGAAATAATGCCAAGAGGATTTTGGATTCCCCCCGCTGGATGAACCTCAACTGTAATCCATAATTTTTTATAAACACTTGCTTCAAGCTTTGATGCAAGAAATTAATGAATCTCGTTTTGAATTATGGATTGAATTGGAGATATGGATTTTTTGTTCCAAATATTTTTCTTATATTTTATAAGAAATAATGCCAAGAGGATTTTGGATTCCCCCCGCTGGATGAACCTCAACTGTAATCCATAATTTTTTATAAACACTTGCTTCAAGCTTTGATGCAAGAAATTAATGAATCTCGTTTTGAATTATGGATTGAATTGGAGATATGGATTTTTTGTTCCAAATATTTTTCTTATATTTTATAAGAATTAATGCCAAGAGGATTTTGGATTCCCCCCGCTGGATGAACTTCAACTGTAATCCATAATTTTTTATAAACACTTGCTTCAAGCTTTGATGCAAGAAATTAATGAATCTCGTTTTGAATTATGGATTGAATTGGAGATATGGATTTTTTGTTCCAAATATTTTTCTTATATTTTATAAGAATTAATGCCAAGAGGATTTTGGATTCCCCCCGCTGGATGAACCTCAACTGTAATCCATAATTTTTTATAAACACTTGCTTCAAGCTTTGATGCAAGAAATTAATGAATCTCGTTTTGAATTAGGGATTGAATTGGAGATATGGATTTTTTGTTCCAAATATTTTTCTTATATTTTATAAGAATTAATGCCAAGAGGATTTAGGATACCCCCCGCTGGATGAACTTCAACTGTAATCCATAATTTTTTATAAACACTTGCTTCAAGCTTTGATGCAAGAAATTAATGAATCTCGTTTTGAATTATGGATTGAATTGGAGATATGGATTTTTTGTTCCAAATATTTTTCTTATATTTTATAAGAATTAATGCCAAGAGGATTTTGGATTCCCCCCGCTGGATGAACTTCAACTGTAATCCATAATTTTTTATAAACACTTGCTTCAAGCTTTGATGCAAGAAATTAATGAATCTCGTTTTGAATTATGGATTGAATTGGAGATATGGATTTTTTGTTCCAAATATTTTTCTTATATTTTATAAGAATTAATGCCAAGAGGATTTTGGATTCCCCCCGCTGGATGAACCTCAACTGTAATCCATAATTTTTTATAAACACTTGCTTCAAGCTTTGATGCAAGAAATTAATGAATCTCGTTTTGAATTATGGATTGAATTGGAGATATGGATTTTTTGTTCCAAATATTTTTCTTATATTTTATAAGAATTAATGCCAAGAGGATTTTGGATTCCCCCCGCTGGATGAACCTCAACTGTAATCCATAATTTTTTATAAACACTTGCTTCAAGCTTTGATGCAAGAAATTAATGAATCTCGTTTTGAATTATGGATTGAATTGGAGATATGGATTTTTTGTTCCAAATATTTTTCTTATATTTTATAAGAATTAATGCCAAGAGGATTTTGGATTCCCCCCGCTGGATGAACCTCAACTGTAAGCCATAATTTTTTATAAACACTTGCTTCAAGCTTTGATGCAAGAAATTAATGAATCTCGTTTTGAATTATGGATTGAATTGGAGATATGGATTTTTTGTTCCAAATATTTTTCTTATATTTTATAAGAATTAATGCCAAGAGGATTTTGGATTCCCCCCGCTGGATGAACCTCAACTGTAATCCATAATTTTTTATAAACACTTGCTTCAAGCTTTGATGCAAGAAATTAATGAATCTCGTTTTGAATTATGGATTGAATTGGAGATATGGATTTTTTGTTCCAAATATTTTTCTTATATTTTATAAGAAATAATGCCAAGAGGATTTTGGATTCCCCCCGCTGGATGAACCTCAACTGTAATCCATAATTTTTTATAAACACTTGCTTCAAGCTTTGATGCAAGAAATTAATGAATCTCGTTTTGAATTAGGGATTGAATAGGAGATATGGATTTTTTGTTCCAAATATTTTTCTTATATTTTATAAGAATTAATGCCAAGAGGATTTTGGATTCCCCCCGCTGGATGAACCTCAACTGTAAGCCATAATTTTTTATAAACACTTGCTTCAAGCTTTGATGCAAGAAATTAATGAATCTCGTTTTGAATTATGGATTGAATTGGAGATATGGATTTTTTGTTCCAAATATTTTTCTTATATTTTATAAGAATTAATGCCAAGAGGATTTTGGATTCCCCCCGCTGGATGAACCTCAACTGTAATCCATAATTTTTTATAAACACTTGCTTCAAGCTTTGATGCAAGAAATTAATGAATCTCGTTTTGAATTATGGATTGAATTGGAGATATGGATTTTTTGTTCCAAATATTTTTCTTATATTTTATAAGAAATAATGCCAAGAGGATTTTGGATTCCCCCCGCTGGATGAACCTCAACTGTAATCCATAATTTTTTATAAACACTTGCTTCAAGCTTTGATGCAAGAAATTAATGAATCTCGTTTTGAATTAGGGATTGAATAGGAGATATGGATTTTTTGTTCCAAATATTTTTCTTATATTTTATAAGAATTAATGCCAAGAGGATTTTGGATTCCCCCCGCTGGATGAACCTCAACTGTAAGCCATAATTTTTTATAAACACTTGCTTCAAGCTTTGATGCAAGAAATTAATGAATCTCGTTTTGAATTATGGATTGAATTGGAGATATGGATTTTTTGTTCCAAATATTTTTCTTATATTTTATAAGAATTAATGCAAAGAGGATTTTGGATTCCCCCCGCTGGATGAACCTCAACTGTAATCCATAATTTTTTATAAACACTTGCTTCAAGCTTTGATGCAAGAAATTAATGAATCTCGTTTTGAATTATGGATTGAATTGGAGATATGGATTTTTTGTTCCAAATATTTTTCTTATATTTTATAAGAATTAATGCCAAGAGGATTTTGGATTCCCCCCGCTGGATGAACTTCAACTGTAATCCATAATTTTTTATAAACACTTGCTTCAAGCTTTGATGCAAGAAATTAATGAATCTCGTTTTGAATTATGGATTGAATTGGAGATATGGATTTTTTGTTCCAAATATTTTTCTTATATTTTATAAGAATTAATGCAAAGAGGATTTTGGATTCCCCCCGCTGGATGAACCTCAACTGTAATCCATAATTTTTTATAAACACTTGCTTCAAGCTTTGATGCAAGAAATTAATGAATCTCGTTTTGAATTATGGATTGAATTGGAGATATGGATTTTTTGTTCCAAATATTTTTCTTATATTTTATAAGAATTAATGCCAAGAGGATTTTGGATTCCCCCCGCTGGATGAACTTCAACTGTAATCCATAATTTTTTATAAACACTTGCTTCAAGCTTTGATGCAAGAAATTAATGAATCTCGTTTTGAATTATGGATTGAATTGGAGATATGGATTTTTTGTTCCAAATATTTTTCTTATATTTTATAAGAATTAATGCCAAGAGGATTTTGGATTCCCCCCGCTGGATGAACCTCAACTGTAAGCCATAATTTTTTATAAACACTTGCTTCAAGCTTTGATGCAAGAAATTAATGAATCTCGTTTTGAATTAGGGATTGAATTGGAGATATGGATTTTTTGTTCCAAATATTTTTCTTATATTTTATAAGAATTAATGCCAAGAGGATTTTGGATTCCCCCCGCTGGATGAACCTCAACTGTAATCCATAATTTTTTATAAACACTTGCTTCAAGCTTTGATGCAAGAAATTAATGAATCTCGTTTTGAATTATGGATTGAATTGGAGATATGGATTTTTTGTTCCAAATATTTTTCTTATATTTTATAAGAATTAATGCCAAGAGGATTTTGGATTCCCCCCGCTGGATGAACCTCAACTGTAATACATAATTTTTTATAAACACTTGCTTCAAGCTTTGATGCAAGAAATTAATGAATCTCGTTTTGAATTATGGATTGAATTGGAGATATGGATTTTTTGTTCCAAATATTTTTCTTATATTTTATAAGAATTAATGCCAAGAGGATTTTGGATTCCCCCCGCTGGATGAACCTCAACTGTAATCCATAATTTTTTATAAACACTTGCTTCAAGCTTTGATGCAAGAAATTAATGAATCTCGTTTTGAATTATGGATTGAATTGGAGATATGGATTTTTTGTTCCAAATATTTTTCTTATATTTTATAAGAATTAATGCCAAGAGGATTTTGGATTCCCCCCGCTGGATGAACCTCAACTGTAAGCCATAATTTTTTATAAACACTTGCTTCAAGCTTTGATGCAAGAAATTAATGAATCTCGTTTTGAATTATGGATTGAATTGGAGATATGGATTTTTTGTTCCAAATATTTTTCTTATATTTTATAAGAATTAATGCCAAGAGGATTTTGGATTCCCCCCGCTGGATGAACCTCAACTGTAATCCATAATTTTTTATAAACACTTGCTTCAAGCTTTGATGCAAGAAATTAATGAATCTCGTTTTGAATTATGGATTGAATTGGAGATATGGATTTTTTGTTCCAAATATTTTTCTTATATTTTATAAGAATTAATGCCAAGAGGATTTTGGATTCCCCCCGCTGGATGAACTTCAACTGTAATCCATAATTTTTTATAAACACTTGCTTCAAGCTTTGATGCAAGAAATTAATGAATCTCGTTTTGAATTATGGATTGAATTGGAGATATGGATTTTTTGTTCCAAATATTTTTCTTATATTTTATAAGAATTAATGCCAAGAGGATTTTGGATTCCCCCCGCTGGATGAACCTCAACTGTAATCCATAATTTTTTATAAACACTTGCTTCAAGCTTTCATGCAAGAAATTAATGAATCTCGTTTTGAATTATGGATTGAATTGGAGATATGGATTTTTTGTTCCAAATATTTTTCTTATATTTTATAAGAAATAATGCCAAGAGGATTTTGGATTCCCCCCGCTGGATGAACCTCAACTGTAATCCATAATTTTTTATAAACACTTGCTTCAAGCTTTGATGCAAGAAATTAATGAATCTCGTTTTGAATTAGGGATTGAATAGGAGATATGGATTTTTTGTTCCAAATATTTTTCTTATAGTTTATAAGAATTAATGCCAAGAGGATTTTGGATTCCCCCCGCTGGATGAACCTCAACTGTAATCCATAATTTTTTATAAACACTTGCTTCAAGCTTTGATGCAAGAAATTAATGAATCTCGTTTTGAATTATGGATTGAATTGGAGATATGGATTTTTTGTTCCAAATATTTTTCTTATATTTTATAAGAATTAATGCAAAGAGGATTTTGGATTCCCCCCGCTGGATGAACCTCAACTGTAATCCATAATTTTTTATAAACACTTGCTTCAAGCTTTGATGCAAGAAATTAATGAATCTCGTTTTGAATTATGGATTGAATTGGAGATATGGATTTTTTGTTCCAAATATTTTTCTTATATTTTATAAGAATTAATGCCAAGAGGATTTTGGATTCCCCCCGCTGGATGAACCTCAACTGTAAGCCATAATTTTTTATAAACACTTGCTTCAAGCTTTGATGCAAGAAATTAATGAATCTCGTTTTGAATTAGGGATTGAATTGGAGATATGGATTTTTTGTTCCAAATATTTTTCTTATATTTTATAAGAATTAATGCCAAGAGGATTTTGGATTCCCCCCGCTGGATGAACCTCAACTGTAATCCATAATTTTTTATAAACACTTGCTTCAAGCTTTGATGCAAGAAATTAATGAATCTCGTTTTGAATTAGGGATTGAATTGGAGATATGGATTTTTTGTTCCAAATATTTTTCTTATATTTTATAAGAATTAATGCCAAGAGGATTTTGGATTCCCCCCGCTGGATGAACCTCAACTGTAAGCCATAATTTTTTATAAACACTTGCTTCAAGCTTTGATGCAAGAAATTAATGAATCTCGTTTTGAATTAGGGATTGAATTGGAGATATGGATTTTTAGTTCCAAATATTTTTCTTATATTTTATAAGAATTAATGCCAAGAGGATTTTGGATTCCCCCCGCTGGATGAACCTCAACTGTAAGCCATAATTTTTTATAAACACTTGCTTCAAGCTTTGATGCAAGAAATTAATGAATCTCGTTTTGAATTATGGATTGAATTGGAGATATGGATTTTTAGTTCCAAATATTTTTCTTATATTTTATAAGAATTAATGCCAAGAGGATTTTGGATTCCCCCCGCTGGATGAACCTCAACTGTAAGCCATAATTTTTTATAAACACTTGCTTCAAGCTTTGATGCAAGAAATTAATGAATCTCGTTTTGAATTATGGATTGAATTGGAGATATGGATTTTTTGTTCCAAATATTTTTCTTATATTTTATAAGAATTAATGCCAAGAGGATTTTGGATTCCCCCCGCTGGATGAACCTCAACTGTAAGCCATAATTTTTTATAAACACTTGCTTCAAGCTTTGATGCAAGAAATTAATGAATCTCGTTTTGAATTATGGATTGAATTGGAGATATGGATTTTTTGTTCCAAATATTTTTCTTATATTTTATAAGAATTAATGCCAAGAGGATTTTGGATTCCCCCCGCTGGATGAACCTCAACTGTAATCCATAATTTTTTATAAACACTTGCTTCAAGCTTTGATGCAAGAAATTAATGAATCTCGTTTTGAATTATGGATTGAATTGGAGATATGGATTTTTTGTTCCAAATATTTTTCTTATATTTTATAAGAATTAATGCCAAGAGGATTTTGGATTCCCCCCGCTGGATGAACTTCAACTGTAATCCATAATTTTTTATAAACACTTGCTTCAAGCTTTGATGCAAGAAATTAATGAATCTCGTTTTGAATTATGGATTGAATTGGAGATATGGATTTTTTGTTCCAAATATTTTTCTTATATTTTATAAGAATTAATGCCAAGAGGATTTTGGATTCCCCCCGCTGGATGAACCTCAACTGTAATCCATAATTTTTTATAAACACTTGCTTCAAGCTTTGATGCAAGAAATTAATGAATCTCGTTTTGAATTAGGGATTGAATTGGAGATATGGATTTTTAGTTCCAAATATTTTTCTTATATTTTATAAGAATTAATGCCAAGAGGATTTTGGATTCCCCCCGCTGGATGAACCTCAACTGTAAGCCATAATTTTTTATAAACACTTGCTTCAAGCTTTGATGCAAGAAATTAATGAATCTCGTTTTGAATTATGGATTGAATTGGAGATATGGATTTTTAGTTCCAAATATTTTTCTTATATTTTATAAGAATTAATGCCAAGAGGATTTTGGATTCCCCCCGCTGGATGAACCTCAACTGTAAGCCATAATTTTTTATAAACACTTGCTTCAAGCTTTGATGCAAGAAATTAATGAATCTCGTTTTGAATTATGGATTGAATTGGAGATATGGATTTTTTGTTCCAAATATTTTTCTTATATTTTATAAGAATTAATGCCAAGAGGATTTTGGATTCCCCCCGCTGGATGAACCTCAACTGTAAGCCATAATTTTTTATAAACACTTGCTTCAAGCTTTGATGCAAGAAATTAATGAATCTCGTTTTGAATTATGGATTGAATTGGAGATATGGATTTTTTGTTCCAAATATTTTTCTTATATTTTATAAGAATTAATGCCAAGAGGATTTTGGATTCCCCCCGCTGGATGAACCTCAACTGTAATCCATAATTTTTTATAAACACTTGCTTCAAGCTTTGATGCAAGAAATTAATGAATCTCGTTTTGAATTATGGATTGAATTGGAGATATGGATTTTTTGTTCCAAATATTTTTCTTATATTTTATAAGAATTAATGCCAAGAGGATTTTGGATTCCCCCCGCTGGATGAACTTCAACTGTAATCCATAATTTTTTATAAACACTTGCTTCAAGCTTTGATGCAAGAAATTAATGAATCTCGTTTTGAATTATGGATTGAATTGGAGATATGGATTTTTTGTTCCAAATATTTTTCTTATATTTTATAAGAATTAATGCCAAGAGGATTTTGGATTCCCCCCGCTGGATGAACCTCAACTGTAATCCATAATTTTTTATAAACACTTGCTTCAAGCTTTGATGCAAGAAATTAATGAATCTCGTTTTGAATTATGGATTGAATTGGAGATATGGATTTTTTGTTCCAAATATTTTTCTTATATTTTATAAGAAATAATGCCAAGAGGATTTTGGATTCCCCCCGCTGGATGAACCTCAACTGTAATCCATAATTTTTTATAAACACTTGCTTCAAGCTTTGATGCAAGAAATTAATGAATCTCGTTTTGAATTAGGGATTGAATAGGAGATATGGATTTTTTGTTCCAAATATTTTTCTTATATTTTATAAGAATTAATGCCAAGAGGATTTTGGATTCCCCCCGCTGGATGAACCTCAACTGTAAGCCATAATTTTTTATAAACACTTGCTTCAAGCTTTGATGCAAGAAATTAATGAATCTCGTTTTGAATTATGGATTGAATTGGAGATATGGATTTTTTGTTCCAAATATTTTTCTTATATTTTATAAGAATTAATGCCAAGAGGATTTTGGATTCCCCCCGCTGGATGAACCTCAACTGTAAGCCATAATTTTTTATAAACACTTGCTTCAAGCTTTGATGCAAGAAATTAATGAATCTCGTTTTGAATTATGGATTGAATTGGATATATGGATTTTTTGTTCCAAATATTTTTCTTATATTTTATAAGAATTAATGCCAAGAGGATTTTGGATTCCCCCCGCTGGATGAACCTCAACTGTAATCCATAATTTTTTATAAACACTTGCTTCAAGCTTTGATGCAAGAAATTAATGAATCTCGTTTTGAATTATGGATTGAATTGGAGATATGGATTTTTTGTTCCAAATATTTTTCTTATATTTTATAAGAATTAATGCCAAGAGGATTTTGGATTCCCCCCGCTGGATGAACCTCAACTGTAAGCCATAATTTTTTATAAACACTTGCTTCAAGCTTTGATGCAAGAAATTAATGAATCTCGTTTTGAATTATGGATTGAATTGGAGATATGGATTTTTTGTTCCAAATATTTTTCTTATATTTTATAAGAATTAATGCAAAGAGGATTTTGGATTCCCCCCGCTGGATGAACCTCAACTGTAATCCATAATTTTTTATAAACACTTGCTTCAAGCTTTGATGCAAGAAATTAATGAATCTCGTTTTGAATTATGGATTGAATTGGATATATGGATTTTTTGTTCCAAATATTTTTCTTATATTTTATAAGAATTAATGCCAAGAGGATTTTGGATTCCCCCCGCTGGATGAACCTCAACTGTAATCCATAATTTTTTATAAACACTTGCTTCAAGCTTTGATGCAAGAAATTAATGAATCTCGTTTTGAATTATGGATTGAATTGGAGATATGGATTTTTTGTTCCAAATATTTTTCTTATATTTTATAAGAATTAATGCCAAGAGGATTTTGGATTCCCCCCGCTGGATGAACCTCAACTGTAATCCATAATTTTTTATAAACACTTGCTTCAAGCTTTGATGCAAGAAATTAATGAATCTCGTTTTGAATTATGGATTGAATTGGAGATATGGATTTTTAGTTCCAAATATTTTTCTTATATTTTATAAGAATTAATGCCAAGAGGATTTTGGATTCCCCCCGCTGGATGAACCTCAACTGTAAGCCATAATTTTTTATAAACACTTGCTTCAAGCTTTGATGCAAGAAATTAATGAATCTCGTTTTGAATTATGGATTGAATTGGAGATATGGATTTTTTGTTCCAAATATTTTTCTTATATTTTATAAGAATTAATGCAAAGAGGATTTTGGATTCCCCCCGCTGGATGAACCTCAACTGTAATCCATAATTTTTTATAAACACTTGCTTCAAGCTTTGATGCAAGAAATTAATGAATCTCGTTTTGAATTATGGATTGAATTGGATATATGGATTTTTTGTTCCAAATATTTTTCTTATATTTTATAAGAATTAATGCCAAGAGGATTTTGGATTCCCCCCGCTGGATGAACCTCAACTGTAATCCATAATTTTTTATAAACACTTGCTTCAAGCTTTGATGCAAGAAATTAATGAATCTCGTTTTGAATTATGGATTGAATTGGAGATATGGATTTTTTGTTCCAAATATTTTTCTTATATTTTATAAGAATTAATGCCAAGAGGATTTTGGATTCCACCCGCTGGATGAACCTCAACTGTAATCCATAATTTTTTATAAACACTTGCTTCAAGCTTTGATGCAAGAAATTAATGAATCTCGTTTTGAATTATGGATTGAATTGGATATATGGATTTTTTGTTCCAAATATTTTTCTTATATTTTATAAGAATTAATGCCAAGAGGATTTTGGATTCCCCCCGCTGGATGAACCTCAACTGTAATCCATAATTTTTTATAAACACTTGCTTCAAGCTTTGATGCAAGAAATTAATGAATCTCGTTTTGAATTATGGATTGAATTGGAGATATGGATTTTTTGTTCCAAATATTTTTCTTATATTTTATAAGAATTAATGCCAAGAGGATTTTGGATTCCACCCGCTGGATGAACCTCAACTGTAATCCATAATTTTTTATAAACACTTGCTTCAAGCTTTGATGCAAGAAATTAATGAATCTCGTTTTGAATTATGGATTGAATTGGAGATATGGATTTTTTGTTCCAAATATTTTTCTTATATTTAATAAGAATTAATGCCAAGAGGATTTTGGATTCCCCCCGCTGGATGAACTTCAACTGTAATCCATAATTTTTTATAAACACTTGCTTCAAGCTTTGATGCAAGAAATTAATGAATCTCGTTTTGAATTATGGATTGAATTGGAGATATGGATTTTTTGTTCCAAATATTTTTCTTATATTTTATAAGAATTAATGCCAAGAGGATTTTGGATTCCCCCCGTTGGATGAACCTCAACTGTGATCGATTAATTATTTATGAAGCATTGAAACAATTTAATCGAATTTAAAACTTATTGAATTAGAAAAAAAATTGCAAAAGAAAAGTGCCTTATTTTTATGATTTTTTTTGTATTTTTACATCCATTTTTAATGATATTTTTCCAAACGCATCCTTTGGTGACGATTTGGAAGCAACCAAAAATTAAACTTAATAGCAAAAAATGTTTTGATAAAGGAAAAAAAATTCCAAAATCATAAGTAATGAAACTTATAAAAAACTTTGTTTATCACAAGTGATAAATCACATAAAAAGCTACAAAATCGGTAACATATTTGTTTAGTGAAAGATAAGGCTCAAATCGAGTTATGTGGTTTTGAAAATCAAAATACCTATGTTAATGAAAGTATGAAATCTAGAAATTTCATTTCTCTTTAATCAACAGAGCTACCAATGCAAATCCCGATCCTCATTGGGAATGTTATAGTCCTGGGAGACGATATAATGAAGTACAAAAGCAAAAACATCCTAGTTTATGTATTTTTTATGCTGATTCTCATTATAAATCTATTACAAGTTTAATAAGTAAATAAAAGCATTGATTTTTTTTATTAAAAGTTTTAAATTATTTTTAATCCTTGTTTGTTTTGTTGTAAATGTGTAGATATTCTAATGTAATAAATATATGCAAAATTAAAAACAAAAAAATTACAACTTTTTTATCAAATTGCTACTAACCATTATTAATAATTATAACATAAAAAAATTTAAAACCATGAGTTTGCGCGAAAAAAGTTAATAAATTTCGCCTGCGCGAAAATTCAGCTTGGCATGGTGTGCAATTCGCCAAATTTGGGACAAGTAAAATATTTTTCGCGTGATACGCGAAAAATTTGGGACAAATGTGGTCCTCCCGTTTTTTTCGGTAGAAATACGTAAAAATATATGGAGAATTTGATTCCGTTGAGAAAACTCCCCGCTTTGGACTTTACGACATACTTCTCCTTGCGAGACTATAATTCATAATCTTTTATAGCGGTATAATGCTATTTTTATATTATCTTCGATGGTTGGGGTCAATTACAATGTTGTTCGCCACATTTTTACGAATCGAATGGTATATAAAACTTAAAAAAATAAAAAAATCCATAATTATGCTAATTAGATTACTGTATCTCCAGAATGAGTATATCAAATGGCAAAACGGCCTCTATTTTCGTGATTTTCATAGTTAGAAACCCCCAGGATCGAGTTTTCAGTCAGGAAAAAGCAAAAAAATTTTTTTTGCTGTTCCGTTTTTTTACAGAAAAGCTCGATTTTCAAAAAAAAAATGAGTTTTAAAACCTTGATTTATTTTTTTATTGAATGGGTGCTTCAAAAATCAAACACAAACGACACTTTCTTCGCCTTTCTTTTTTTATTGTTAAATAAAAAAATAAAAAACAAACATTCTCTTTTTAAAAACAATCTTCGTGAAAAGAAAAAATGTTTGCAATTGTAAAAAGTTGCTTTTGGAAACGGGAATATGTTGGTTTTTTTCTTCGCCAATCGATCTCCTTGATAAAGCAGCAACACTAAATCTTTTTATCTATCATAGCTTTATTTTTTGCTTATTTTTTTTGAATATTTTGATGAATTAACATTTTCTTCACGTTGTTTTGTTTCTGAATTAGTTTTTCTTTTAAATTTTTCATGAATCACATACAATCGTCCAGTTGTAAAAGGATTAAATATCTTTAAAATGCTACTACTTTGCTTCCCGCGGAAAGTGAAGATTATTCGCTTCCAAAAACAATGAGATCTAAAACCTTTGATAAAATAATGGATATTGGACACAATCCTATAAAAATTTCCGCCTATACAGGAGAGAAAAGAAGTATCCTTCCTAGTAATTTTGATTGGCTGTGGAAGCCTGGAAATCTATCATGGGAAAATTCAATAAAAATGAAAAAATTAGCATAAAAAAATGAATGAATGTTCAAAGTAAAAAGCTTTTCATTGTATGAAAATGTAGCGTTGATGAGCGGTTGTTTTTTTTGAGTTACCCAATGATGCAAAAGGATCCAAAAAAAGTCATATGATCCAAATACCCAAAGCTTTTGGTTATTGGGTTAATGAACAACACATTACAGTGTAAAATTTTAACCGGTGATAAAAAAGGTGACGTTGTCATGATTCATCGAATTTTGTTATATAATGAAGAAAATTACCCATTTACATTGGCCCGAAGACAATTCCCTGTTAAAATCGCGTTTGCAATGACTATCAACAAAAGCCAGGGTCAAACATTCGAAATTGTTGGAATTGATTTGCGAAAGGATGTTTTTAACCATGGGCAAATGTATGTTGCATGCTCAAGAGTAAAGCGTTGGTCTGCATTGAAAATATATTTTGGACAACAGCGATTGAATAATAAAGTTAAGAATTATGTTTACAAGGAAATAATTAATTAGAAAATAAACTAACGTAAAAGTTCTGGTGGTATGTTTTTTGTTTATTAATAGGCGGCGAATTAATAATGTAGTTACTTTATTGATTTCTTAATTGTCGAACTCTTTGGGAGGATCTTTTTAACCACCTTTATGGTGGCCCCCGCTGCAGGATATGCAGCATTATATGTTGAGGGAGAGCAAGAGGAGGTAAGTCGTTTATTTTCATGTTATGTATTTTCTATTTTTATTTTATGATTGAACAGATATCGCCACTTCACGGAATATGCTTTTATTGTACATTCTTTTACGCAGCTATTATGATAGTAAAAAAAGTAAATAATCATAAATATTATGCAAATTTATCCTTGAAATTTTAGATGAAACTTCAAAATCCTATATAAAGAAAAGCGCAAAGCAAAAACTGTTCATTTCAATTCAAAATTTGGTTGCATTCTGGTCGCTTGAATTCTTTGTTTAAAAAATCTAAGAAATGTCTCAATCGGATGTTCCATTTTCTGGTGGTGATGCTCAATCTGCTGGCGTTCCTCAATCTGGTGGTGGTCCAAAATCTGCTGGTGTTCCTCATTCTGGCGCTTTTCCTCAATCTGGTGGTGGTCCTAAATCTGCTGGCGGTCCTCATTCTGGTGCTTTTCCTCAATTTGCTGGTGATCCTCAATCTGCTGGTGTTCTTCTTTCGCAAGATCATATCCAATTATCTAAGGTATCAGATGTTATGAAAATCAAGAAAAACATGCGCCATCAGTAATTTTTTTCTTTATTAATTTACTCTTATTATTATTTTTTTAGTGCTTTTGATATTATATGTCGCATTGCTTCCGTATCAAAAGATGATCCACGTTATAAGTACTTCAACTGCGTTATTTCTGATGATGAGTATGCTGATATCCAAAAGAAATTTTCGTTTAAAGTTACTGGTGAAAATCTTGCTGGATATGTTGATATTGGTGTTGGTGACATCATATGCCTTAAACAAGCTATCAAAGCCGAAAATCGTCGCTCATCAAGTGCTTATGTTTTCAAATCTGATGATCTCAATATCCAACTTATTGCTGGTAGAGAAACAACAGCAGAAATCCTGTTTTCAACTGTTCGTGGAGAAGTTAAGAATTTCAACCTTCTTGCAAATGAAAAGAAAAATGTTATCCTCCGCGGTATTGTTGATTGCTTGCCTAAGAAACATGGTGATAAATGGATTGTAATGCTGGCTGATTCTTTTGATAACATTATTGAACTTGAACTTAAATCATTTGTGGAAATCAAAGCTGGTGATGAATGTACCGCTTATGGTGATATATTTAAAGCTGGTAAGTTATATTTTCAAAACAATGAGTATATTTGATGTTTTAGATGGGATCATTTTTATGGTTTGCAATAATATTATTAAAATTAATCATTCTCAACTTGGTGCTCAAGGAATAGCTGGAAGTGGTAAAGAACAACCTGCTGGAATTGGTGGAAAAGAAAGCGTTCAACATGGTGAAAAAGATGCTGTTGGTCAAGGTGGAAAAAACCAAACTTATGGTGCTGGAGAAAAACAAGGAGGAGCTGATGGAAAAGAAAATCCTGCTCAAGCTAAACATAAGAATACCGGTCGTAATGGACAGAAGTAATCTGCTGGTGGTGGACGTTAAGAAACTGGTGGTCAAATTCGCTCTCGCAAGTTTGCAAATCAAGATAAAAAAACTATTAAATAAATAATTGGTGTTTTAATTTTTTTGTAATTTATAATATAATTAGTTCAATGAAATAAATTTTCTTTAATAATACAATTTGTAAAATTATGGGGATCGCGGCGCGGAGCGCCGCTTCTTGCCTAGTGAAAAAATTAAAGTAAATGTTTACACAGATTCTGATCAAAATCTTAAGCAACATGTAAAATAAAAAAACATAACAAAGTGCATATTTAGAGTTTTATGTAGAATTTGAAGAAGAAAAAACGCACAACATTTTAGCATTTATAAACTTTAAGGAATTATACAGTATTTATCTATTAATTAAATAATTTTTTCACCAAAACATCTCAAAAGACACGGTGGATTAAATAAAAATTTAGAAAATTATTTATTGCAAATTTTGAATTATTTTTAAGTTTGTAAACACAATATTTTTATGGATATAATTTTTTTATTTTTTTGTGAAAATATTTTTCTTTTTCGTAATAAATAAATAAAATACTAATTTAAATTTAAGATCATTCCACAATGTTATTCTGTTCATCATCAGCTTCATTATTTCCAAAATTCCATAATTTTTCTATAACATGTCCCCAACAAAGTGCACTGGTAATATTCATCAATGGTGTGCATGGATAAATCGAATTACTCAAAGCCATGAGTTCATCCAAAATATCTGATCTTGGTTCAGGTACTTCACGATCAAGTAAAATAATAAAATACATTGAACCACGAATTAATTTTTTAATAATTTTATATGAAATCATTATTTTTATAAATGTGTGATTGCTTAATCCTTTGAGAGTGTTGGGATTTGCCATAAAAAAAATTTCTATTATTACCAAATCCAGTGTGAATGCAATTAAGAAAAATATATGTGGAGCAATCCAAAGCAAAAATTTCCAAGTTGAATAATTAAGGGTATCAAAAAATCCGATGCATTCAAAAACCATAATAAAACCACTGTGAAGATAAAATAAAACCAAAGTAATTTTAAGAATAAATAAATCAGGTTCTTCACTGCTTGGAAAAGTCAAACATTTTCTCATAAAATTTTTGCATCTATTATTTCGTGGCAAAATTTCTTTATAAATCCAACAAAGTCTCGCTGTGACTAAAGAGGAAACCAAAAATGAAATACATTAAGTCCAACTATAAGCAGCATGCCTCTCAGTATGACTGACATCAGTCAAAAGAATGAAAACTTTATAAAATGTGGATATTAATAAAAACCTAAATAATGGTTTTTACAATATTGGGCAAAGGCATCTTATTTGAGGACAATGGTTTTTTTGTGAATCCCAATTAGGAATTTAAAAACTTCTAAAAATTCTCTCGGCGAAGTAATTGCTTCCATTCCGAGTTTCACTACTTCGATGAAAATCTTGCTATTTTCTTTAAACGCTTAACTTTTTTTAAGTTTCGCTAAAAAAAATTTCAATGGAATTTCTGAATTAAGAAATTTTTTCTCCCTTTAATTTTTAAAAACTTTCAAAATTACTTTTTTCTTTTTTTTAACGTTGACCTTTGATTTCAATCCACCAGATCTTTTTCCTTTTCATTATTTGTTTTTTGAACTTTAAAAGAAAAAAAAATTTCGAAAAAAAACATGAATGAATTTCAAAAAAATGCTCTTTTTTTCTTTCCCTCTTTTTTTTTTTTTGCAACCATTTTCTTCTTCCATTATTTCCAAAGCAAAAAAAGGCGTTCATTCCAGCAACCGCAGCAGCCAGCAGTAGCAGCTGGCTTGGTTGTGTGTGAGTGAGTGCATGCATGTTTTCGTTATTGCTACTTTCGTCATTTTTTTTCATAAAATTTTTCATCGTTTTTTTGGGTGGTATTAAAACTAGGAAAAGAAGAAACTTTATTTCATTTATATTTTTTGAAATTCTTATAAAAATGTAGCTCTTTTCTTCTTTCTTTTTCATTTTGTTCTAATTTTATAAAATCAGTGAATTCATTAAAATCATTAACTTTTTTTTCTCTTTCTTTTTCTATCAGTTTTTTTTGTTGTTGATAAATTTTTTCGTTTTATTTTCCTTTTATCTATTTTTGTTCCATGTACTTGCTTTTTTTAAGCAGCACTTTTACTTTTTTTGAGGACAATGCTTCCGGTTTTTTATGTTAGTATCATTTTAAACTTTTGGATTAAATTTCATAAAAATAATTAATTTAAGTTTTATACTATCTATTGCAAATTTGAAATATACTCAAGCCATAAAAGGTTCAATTTCTATTGGCATTTTCAAAGTTTTTATTACTCAAAAACAAAGAAAAATTTTGCCTAATTTTAACACAGTTTTTTTACATCAAATTTTTTTTTTGATTTGCTAAACAAATTGCTTTTAAATTTTATTTTAGAAAGTTTCATAACAACAAAGTTTTTTTTCTGAAAAACTGTGAATAATAAATTTATTAAATAAAAGCAATGCTTTTTTTTCATTTCGTGATTGATGCAACAACGCCATTCACCGAAGTTTCATAATTTATTTTTCTATTTCTCATGATATTTTTTCCAGAAACCAAATTGAATCAAAAAAATAATGGCCTTTAGCGCTCACAAAGATCCGGAACAAGTTCGTGAATTTGAAAGCGATGATGCCATCCTTGAAAGTCAAGCCGCTGAATTAGCCTCATGGATTCGTGAATCCAAGCATTTTGTTACTTTTACCGGAGCGGGTTTAAGCACTTCAGCTGGAATTCCCGATTTTCGTGGCCCTCAAGGTGTATGGACTCTTCGAGCTCGTGGAGAATATCCTAAAAGTAGGCAATCTACGTTGAGTGCTGTTCCAACTCGAAGCCACATGGCTTTGGTGGAAATGGAAAAAGCGGGGTTATTAAAATTTTTGATTAGTCAAAATTGTGATGGTTTGCATCGACGTTCGGGATTTCCTCCAGAAAAATTAGCTGAATTACATGGAAATTCTAATTTGGATCGATGCCAAAAATGTGGGAAAGAATATTTAAGAGATTTTCATACCAGGTAAGAAATTTGATTAAAATTACCAAAAGTTTAAAAAAGTAGCAAAATACTTTGTTGAGAAATACATTTTTTTGGGTAAATTTATTTAACTTGAAAGTTTTAAAGAAAAAAAATCAAATAAAAAGCTAACCGTTTCTTACAAAAACCAAAAAAAAATCAATAATATTTTCTTATATTTTTTTATTTATTTCAGAAACCATTCAAATGATGTTCATGAACATCGAACAGTTCGAAAATGCCCAGCATGTGGAGATTGGCTTCACGATACCATTATCAACTTCAGTGAAAATCTTCCAGAAAAACCTTTAAAAAATGGTTTCGCAAATTCACGAAAATCTGATTTACATTTGGTGCTTGGAAGCTCCCTCACTGTTTCACCAGCATGTCGAATGCCACAAGAAACTTCAACTTCAGGTGGAAAATTGGTAATTGTAAACCTTCAAAAAACTCCACTTGATCCTCTTGCTGATTTACGAATTTATGCCAAAGTAGATACTTTAATGGAAAAAATTATGAAACATTTGAATCTTGAAATTCCTAAATGGGTTTTAAAACGATGGATTCAAATTTCTTTAAAAAATGGAAATATTTTGAAAATCGAAGGTTTGGAACCCGATGGAACTCCAGCTTCCATTTTGAGCAAAGTCGAACTTTTAAATACCAATGAATCGAGTCAAAATGAACCCTTTGAATTTAATCTTAAAAACCCTGAAACAAAGAATTTTAAATTAAAATTTTATTTTATGGGAAATTACAACGAAAAACCTAAAGAAATTGAAATTAATTTTGATGGTGGAAAACTTACTGAACGACTGCTTCGATTTGAATTACGTCTAAGCAAACCTGATTGGGATGTGATTATTGAAAAGTAAAAAAATATTAACAAACAAAAAATGTATGAAGCAAATATTCAAATTATTATTTTCTTAACCTAGTCAATATGTTAATTATGCGCATTTTCAGTATTTTGTTTTTTTCTTTTTCTTGTTATAAATTCATTTTCTTTGACATTTCATTTACTCTCTTGCATTATTATTCCCTCAAACAAATCAAAAAATAACGGTCAAAATACCTTTAAAAAGTAGAGGTTCTTTTTATTTTTGAATAAAATAAGAGTTCAAAACAAACTAAAAAAATAAGTGAAAACATATATTTTTTTCTTTGTAAATTCAAAAAACAGTTTCAACAGAATTATAAAATATTATGAAAGAAAATTTTCGTAAAGATATTAAGATTTTGAGATATTCTTTATTCTATACTTTTTTTAGCTTGTTTTGGGGATAACTTAATTATCATGAAGTTTGATACCAGAAACTTCACAAACAATAAAAGTCCAAATTCTAGTAATAGAAAATGCATTGTTTTCATTCACTTAATAAATCAAATTTTTAATGGTTTCCACACAAAATCATTTGGTTGATTGGTAATAAATGAAAGCATTGTTACCTAAAATATAAAAATGATTCCAAAATGTTGTATTTTTTATGGTTTTATAACCAAAGCGAGTTTTTTTTGTTTGATATTTAATTCTGTGTATTTTGATATCAAAATTTTAATTTATAAAAATAACAAAAAAAAAATGAAAGTTTCTTAAAATATTCAAAAAAAAAAAGAGAAAGGCTTCGCGAATCGCGATCTTTTTGAAAAAATAAAATGAACTTTCTTTTTTTATGGCAGCAAAAAAGATTTTTTGGTGGTGTCGCGTATATTTTATTTTTCTTCAATGTGGACGTCGTTGGCTTTAATTTGCTGCTCGATTCATTTTTTCTGAAAAAAAAAACTTTCTTTTGCGTATTTAAAAATAAAAGACATCTTCAGCACAGACGTCGATTGTTTATGAATAAAAACTTTTTAAATCAAAACAATCGTTTCTGCTGCAAAAACAACAACGACTATTAGTTTTATTTCTTAAAAACATTTTGGAATAAATAATTCGAGCAAGGCTGAGCAACACGATTGGATAAACTGAAAAAGTAATACAAACAATTTATTGGACTCATTTTTTGGCTTTGATTTTTATCAACCATGAAACTTGCTTCTCTGTCTCTCTTTGTATTTTTTCCTTGCTTTATTTTTCTTTTCTTTTTTTAAACATAAAAGGAAATGTATCAAAATTTGCGTAGTATTCATGAATGACAAATGTTTTTTTTATTTTGAAAAAAATAAAGCAAAAAAAGTTTGGTTTATTTTTTTGTTTTGTCGTAATTTTTTTATTTACCAAATTTGATAATAAAAAAGCAATTTGTTAAATGCTTGTAAACTTTGGCTGTAAAATACTTGACTCAAATTTTTTTGTAATTATTCACTAAAGACTTTTTTTCTGATATGAAAATTGTTTGATTTTTTTTCTTTTTTTTCTAGCTTTAACTTTCTATTAATTAAAAACCGGAACCGAAAAATGCTTGACTCCATTATCATTGAAACAAAAAAATTATTTGTGAACTTTGTATTTTTTTTGAGATAAAACAATTTTTTTGAAATCAAATAATCATCAAAGCATAATCTTGTTAAGGGCGAGGCACTTCCAAAATCAAGCGTTATCATTTTCCATATTTTTTTGGTGAAGGAGAAAAAAATTTATTTGTGCTTCAAAATTCTTATAACTTTTTTCCTTCTCCATAAAAGTGAGAAAGATTATTTTTTACTTTAACATTTCCAATTTTTTAACGGCGTTTAAAAATATAAAAGCATTGACTCATTCATTTATTGGAATAATTTTTATTTTGGGTTTTTTTGAATTAATCAATTCTGGTTTTATACTTCTTTTTTTTGGGGTTTTGTCGCAAAATTTTTGATCTTTTCCGTTTGAGAAGTTATAATAAATAAATTTATAGTTAAAATAAAAAATGGCATTCAGCGCTCACGAAAATCCTGAAGACATCATCGAATATGAATGCGATGAAGCCACCTTGGATTCACAAGCAGCTGAATTAGCTTCATGGATTCGAGAAGCTGAATATTTTGTTGTTTTTACTGGTGCTGGAATTAGTACATCCGCGGGCATTCCAGATTATCGAGGGCCACAAGGTGTATGGACTTTACAAGCTCAAGGTGATACATCACAAAATCAACATACAACTTTCTCAAAATTTCTTGCGGCTGTTCCAACTCGAAGCCACATGGCTTTGGTGGAAATGGAAAAAGCGGGGTTATTAAAATTTTTGATTAGTCAAAATTGTGATGGTTTGCATCGACGTTCGGGATTTCCTCCAGAAAAATTAGCTGAATTACATGGAAATTCTAATTTGGATCGATGCCAAAAATGTGGGAAAGAATATTTAAGAGATTTTCATACAAGGTAAACAAAATTTTTTAATGGATACCATTCTTTCGACATGAAAACCACAACCACTCTCTTATTCGAAAGAAAAACTTTTTTTTAGATTCCAAAATTTATTAATAAATCAAAAATTTTGCGGGTTTTTTATATTTTTTCTATTACAATTTCCATTTTTTAGAAATCACACCAATCAACTTCATGACCATCGAACTGGACGACGATGCCTCATTTGCGGCCATGAATTGTTTGACACAATTATTCAATTTGGTGAAGAATTACCCGAAAAAGCCATAGATGATGGTTTCATTAATTCTCAAAAAGCTGATTTGCATTTAGTTTTGGGAAGCTCTCTCACGGTTTCACCAGCTTGTTTGATGCCGCGAGAAACAGTTATGAAAGGTGGAAAATTGGTAATTGTAAACCTTCAAAAAACTCCACTTGACCAACTTGCTGATTTACGAATTTATGCAAAAGTAGATACTTTAATGGAAAAAATTATGAAACATTTGAATCTTGAAATTCCTAAATGGGTTTTAAAACGATGGATTCAAATTTCTTTAAAAAATGGAAATATTTTGAAAATCGAAGGTTTGGAACCCGATGGAACTCCAGCTTCCATTTTGAGCAAAGTCGAACTTTTAAATACCAATGAATCGAGTCAAAATGAACCCTTTGAATTTAATCTTAAAAACCCTGAAACAAAGAATTTTAAATTAAAATTTTATTTTATGGGAAATTACAACAAAAAACCTAAAGAAATTGAAATTAATTTTGATGGTGGAAAAATTACTGAACGACGGCTTCGATTTGAGCTTCACTTAGGTAAATCTGATTGGGAAGTTATTCAAGAAATTTAAAATGAAATTTTTTGCATGTCTCTTGTTTTTAATAATTTTAATTTATTTTATAAAATATTTTTGTCACAACATTTGTAAGAGAAATAAAAGTCTTTTTGATTATTTTGTCTTTTTTTTGTTTTGCAAAATGAATCAGAAACATTTGAAAATGACTAACTTTTTTCTCCTTCTTTACGAGTTTTGAAAAAAGAAATTGTTAAAGTTTTTTTCCTTTGCATACAAAAAGCAGCAATCGATGCTTTGCAAATTTTTTTATATATTATCTCTTCTTTTTTTAATTTGAATATTTTAATAATCATTAGTTTTGTTTTAATTCAAGGAAAGAAAAAAGCTAATGAAATTTATAATTATGGCCCAAATTTTGCACATTTCTCTTTTTTGCTTGAGAATTGGAAGTTTTTGTAAAAGGTTAAAGATTTTATAATAATTCTTGTTTAGAAAGGAACTTTGCATTTCCCATTTAATTAACTGTGACGAAGGAACATTCTACAGTAACAACAATTCTTTAACATTGCAATAAAATCAAGTATAAAGATCAAAGGTAAAAATTAGACAAATAACAAAAATTATGGATCGCAATGATGTTTATTCTCCTAAGGTGAAAATAATTACAAAAGCTTTCAAAAACGCATTACTAACACTTGAGGCTTAACACCGCACTTAAATGATTCATGCATAATTTTAAATATTAATTATAATTTGTTTGTTTTCTTTTTAAACTTCCATAAATAAAAAATAAAATTTAATGTCATGACTTTTTTTCATATTTGTTATTTACTTATTAAAAAATAAAATAAAAGTAAAATGCATTTTTTAAAATTGGTACTAAAAAAAGAAAAGCTCGGGCCGAATATGGCAATTCTGTTAATGACATTTGGGTGCTTTAAATAATATGCAACGAAATTTTCTCTCTCCACCTACACCTTTTTTGGATATTAAATTTTTTATAGCAATCAAATTGAGTTAAAAAATATTCTTTTCTGCACAAATTTTAAAGAAAGAGGAAAATAAAAAAATGCTTATTTAATTTTTTTTGAAATAAATTTTATAATGGATTTTAGAGATTTTTAACATATGTATGCATACATATGTACTCAGTAATAACTGGCTTACATATACTTTTTTATGCGCAACACTTTGCAGAGAGAAAGAGAGTTAATAAAATTATAGAGAGAAGCGTGGTGATGGAGAGGAGGTAAGTAAAATTTGTTTAAAAAAATTTATAAAAACTAAAAAATATGACTTACATACTTTTTTTTAAAAAAGTTTTTTCATTTATTTCAATATTCACAAATTTTTACAGCTGTAAAATATATAATGACATATGTATGTTTTTTTTTAAATAAATTTTAATCCGTGCTTTCTCCTCTTTTTGAAAAATCAAACTCACAAATCATGGAACTAAAATTCATTGTCGTCTCTTTTTTTTAAAATTCGAATTAGTTTTCTTTTTTTCTCCATCAGATGATGGCATAAAACAAAGAATCTTTTCGCCTCGCGTATCAAAAACTGCGTGCTTTTTTTGTGTAGCTTTTTGATTATTTTTATTTTTGGCATTGAAAAATACGTTTCTCCCATTTAGAAATGAGAAAGGATCGTATTCGAATCTCAAAACAAGAAAAAAACATATCGAAAGATTTTAAAAAAATATATCCAATTTTTCTTGGAAGATTAATTTTCCATTTCAAAATTCCGAGTCTAAGATTGTTTGCGGTGTTTTTATTTTTAATTTTACTTTGATCACTTTTTATGTATTAAAAAAAACATTTTAGAAATAAATGTTTGAAAAGTTAAATTAAAATTAATTAGTCATGATATTTGATTTTGGCATTTTTATTTCTTTCCTCTCATACGCTTGTGCGCCATCAGAAATATTAATAGTTGTATTTCTATGGAGACAAATTTCAAAAAGAAACCAAACTTATACTTCAGCTTATTATATTTTAATAACTGTAGGTTATGCCATTTCAGTAACATATTCATTTGCATGGTTATTAAATAATTTATTTATTGAATATTCAAAATTCTTTGATTTTTTGGCAAATTTAATTGATTGGTATTTTTTATTTTTTTGTGGATTTTGGAATTTTCTTGTTGGATTATATCGTTGCACCGCTCTTGGATTTCCTTTGCAACATAAAAAAGTATGTTTGTCTCATTTTTAAAAAGTCGTAATTCGGATTAACGAATATTTAAAATTTTCTTGAGAATTTGATTTAAGCGTTGCCTTCTTAAAAAGTACAACGCAACCAAAAAAATAATAACTAAAAGTAAAACAAGCCTTTTTTAGATATGGAATGGAAAGCAAATTTATGCAGTAATAATAGTTATAATATTCCCATTTTTTGCTAATTTCCAATCATTTTTAAATCCATATTGTAAAATACATATATACGATGAAGAATGCTTTGATGAAATGTTGGATTTTTTCTTTTGGCTTTTAATTATTAATACTTTCCTTAGTTTCACTCTTTTGCTAATCGTTATTTTATCGGTTATTAAAATTCGTTTAACTTTGAATCAAAAATCCACAACGGCTCCATTTGAAAGAAAATTAATTTTACAAACAATTTTATCAACATTTTTTCAAATTTTATATTATTTATTTAGCACTGGAAATGAAATAATTTATATTTTTGATGATGATACAACTTTTGCATTACAAATAATATTTTTTATTTTTCAACATTATTCCAGCATCATCGTGCTCTTTGTCATTTGCAAACATTTTCGTAGGGATTTATTAAGTTTTTATCTATTAAAGTTTCTTGTTAAACGTGGTGGAGAGATATCTCAAATTCTTTTCATTCGTCGAGGTGTTGTTGTTGTTAATAGTAATAATTCTGTGATTAAATAATAATAAAAAAATTATAAATTAAAGAGTGAGAAGGAACAGAAAATTATCTTTTCGTTTGTGAAGTTTACGAGTTCTGAATATTTTTGATTTAAGTAAAAGCAAAAAACTTTCCGAAGTTGCAAAAATTAAAAATAAAACAAATAATTTTTAGTTTAAAGCTTCTTTACTTTCACAAAATTATTTTTCTCCAAACATTAATTTTTGTCTGAAAAAAATGCACTTTTATGTGTCGCTTCTTTTTTATTGTTTGCATTCATTTTTTCCATTTTTTGCTGTTCTTTTGTATATGAGCAACATAAAAAGAGAGTCATTCGCTTGGGGTCATACCGCAGTGAAAGCACGCCATCCCGTCCGATCTGGCAAGTTAAGCACTGCTGGGCTCGATTAGTACTTGGATGGGAGACCTCCTGGGAATCTCGAGTGCTCCAAGCTTTTTTCATTTTTTTTTCATCTTCCAAAATCAAAAAAATTTATTACTTCTGTAATTGAAATCAACAGTTTTTTGTTTTATAATATTTTTGTTTCACTTTTTTAAAGTAAAACTTTCCAAAATTTATTTATTTTAACTTTTTCCAAAGCCACTTTCATACGAAAGAGCTGGAATTAAATTATTACCTCAAACTTTGGGTAATTAAACCGAAGATGAATTCTTTTTCATTCTTTTTCAATCAAAATATAAAATAGCAGAGGATGCGTTTGGTTTATTTTATTTAGTTTGTTCACTCTTCAATCATAGAAAGAGAGATAGATAGATAAATAATAACGCACGCACAAAGATAGAAAGGAAAGAAATGGTGCTGTTGCTTTCAGTTTTTGGCTGCTTTTTTCAATAAAAATTTTTTTGAATATTTTATCATTTTTTCTTTATTTTTTGTTTAGCAGAAATTGATGTTAATAATTATTTAATTTTCTGTCACTTTCATAGTCGAACCATTTATAACATATTCATCCACAAGCTTTAAATTTTCTTGACGTACATAACTTTTATTTTTTTTTTGTTATATTTTATTATAATTTTCGGCATTGCAGACAGACCAAATATTTTTTGGAAATTAATTGTATGCAATATTCCATGAATACTAAGTTCCACAAGACTTTGATCAAAACAATTGCATAAAAAATAAAAAAAATTTATTGATTAAAATTGATGGATGATTCATTAAATAAAACTTTGAGTTTGACATCTTGAAATTATAATTGTTTTTTTTTCATTTTACATTTTGAGTCTTTTCTTTGGAATTTGTTTTATATAAAAAAATGACGTGGAAAAAGAGAGAGAATACTCCTCGTAAAAGAATGAAATGATTTTTTCCTTTATTTTTATTTTTCTTTGGAGCCTAATTTTTTTTCGTTTTTTTTTGATAAGAAAGCAATTAAATAATGCAAATACTTTTTTTCATCATTATTTCATTTATTTATGTTTTGTGAATTTAAGTTTTTTTTTGGAAAAAATAAAATAAAAAAATGGCTGCCAATTATTTATTTGAAGTTCCACTATTTACAAAAAATTGTGATATTGATTGGACGACACTCAAAATGCTTCCAATAAATTCATTTGTTAAAAAACAAATCATTGATGAAACAGGAATTTTTGAAGTTTGTTTTACCAAACTTAAAGACACTTGTATGATTATTATTTTTCTCCAAACAACTTTGATTTAATTCAAAATAAAATTTTTTTTAGTAAATTCTCGTGGATTTCCATCTATTTCGATTGATGTTTATAATCCATATAAAAGTTTTGATTATATTATCACATTTAAAGGTAAGAAAGTCGCACACACGGCTTAAATTTTACCAAAGTAAAAAAAGTTATCAAAAAACCTAACCTTTTTTTTTATGACTTTTAGTGTTTTCGTTTTGAAGCGTGTTAGAAAAAAAACGCCTGAAATTTTTTTTGAATAATCTAAGTTCGAGTTGTTCATATGCATAAGAATAAATTTTTTTTAGGTAACCATAATCAATCCATAAATCGACCAATATCTTTTCCATTAGCTGAAAAAATTCTAACCGAACATTTTACAAACGGCATTCTTCGGGTTGAAATAGTTTTATTTCTTTATGAAAAATTGGATCCAGCATTAAGAAAAAAAACTCGAGCTCATGTTTATAAAGCATATGGATGGTTTGATCCACGACAATATTGGGAAAAAACTAAACGATTTCCATATTCTATGGTTGTTTATTCAAATGAAACGATATCAACAACGGCTCTTAGAACTCAACAAAATCACTCACCGCCAAACAATACCAATCCAATTCTTTCACAAGATCCACCTCCAGCATATTCAGATTTGCCAGATGCTAAATTGGACGAAGAAAAATTATAAAGTTTAATTCTTAAAATTATTATTCGAAGGGATTATTTTCTGTTTCGAAATAAAAATAAAAAATGCTTTTTAGTTTATTTAAATAATAATGCATTTAAAATTTGAATTATTATTATTTATGCTGCTTCTTGAATGAATGTCAAAATACTATGCTTAGGTAAAAACTAATAAAATGAATTTGTGACTTCTTTTTTAAAGTTCAATTACAAAAAAGCCATAAAAAAACATTTGACTGCTTTTAAAGAAAAACAAAAAACAAAAATTAAATTATTCAAAAACTCATAAATCATAAAAGTGCTAAGTAACTAACAATTAAATAACCTTTTAATAATTTAATTTTACTTATTTAATCAACAAAAAAAACTAACCCATAAATCTAAAAAAATTTGTCAGTTATTAAATTATGGCGGCAACTGACAAGTTTTTGAAAATAAAAAGTAAAACGAAAAAACATTTAAAAAAGCTTTTAAGTTTTTTTTAATATTTAAATTTAAAATCAAAGTCATTTTCTTTTTTTTGTCGAAGGCGAAAGTTTAAATTTAAAATAAATTTTTAAAAAATGGGTTTACTTCGAACTGAATTATATTGGTATGTTTCAATAATATATAATACTTGCACATTATTTGAATTGGTATTAATTATTTTTTATGTTTGTCAATTTTTTAAACGAAATAAAAATTATTCTTCGGTTTATTATGCTTTATTAGTCACGGGATATTCGATATCATTTATATATTCCACCATTTGGTTATTATATTATTTATTTAATGAAACATCAAAAACTAAAATATTTCAATATTCTGCAACTTTGATGGATTGGTATTTTTTATATTATATTGGATTTTGGAATTTTATTGTTGGTTTATATCGAAGTTCAGCGATTGGTCTACCATTTAAACATAAAACGGTAAGGCAAATAAATACTCTTTATATGTGATTTTAAGCCATGAAACTTTTAATATTTGCATTTTAAAAAGCGCACGAGTGTATTCTCACTTGGATTCGCTAAAAAAAAAAGCTCCACCTTTATTGTTTTTTTTTCATGAAAAAGAAGCAATTAATGATTTAAATTTGGGAAAAAATTTGATAGCCACAATTTTTAAATATTCTAATAATAACAAAATTTTTTCAGCTATGGAATGGCAAACAAATCCTTGTATGCGGTATCACTATGTTATTTCCAATTATTGCTGGAGGCTTTACTTTAATTAATCCATATTGTACAATAAATTTTTTTGAAGATGAATGTTGGGATTTTGTTATAAATGTTTCCATCGTAACTTTTATTTTAAATATTTCTTTAAGTTTATTAACTTTAATAATTACAATTTTGGCATATATTAAATTTCGTAGTTCTTCCAATTCACAAACTTCTTCAACAAGTTTAAACAGTTCCATAGAATGTCGATTAATAATTCAAGCAATATTTTCGACCATATTTCAAATAATTTTTTATTGTTTTAATGTTGTAAATCCCATTGCTTTATTATTAAATGAAAGTCAATCGGTTTCCATTTCGATGATAGCTTTCATGCTTCAACATTATGCAAATATGTTTATTATTTTTATTATATCAAAAAAATTTCGACGAGATATTTTAATGTTTTATAAATTATCATGGTTTTTGAGGGAAAGTAATAATAAAAATTCTCAAAAACATAGTGTAAAAATTTATACTGTTTCAAAGAAATAAAAATAAATAAAGAAATTTTTTTAAATGTTTTTTTTTTTGGAGTAAAAGGTCACAAAAAAAATCGAAAAACTGTTTAAAAATTTTTTTTTAAACTTTGAATATATTTAATTTTTTTTCTTGTTTTTTTTTGTTTGATGAATAAATGTTATTTAAAAATTTACGGCTTTATCGCAAAAAGTGGAAGAAATAATAAATGTATTTATGCATTCATTCCTTTAAAACATTTTCGTCATCACATGCGTTTAGTTTATTTTTTTTTATCACACTTTAAAACACTTCGTTGAGGGTTGGTAGACACACGTTTTACACTTTATGAATTTACGCAAATCAAAGTAAATATTTTTTTTTACACTTATTTTTTTGTGTTGATTTTGAACGCGAACTTTTGAGAGAGAGGCCTTAAGTTTTTTAACTTTTAAAGTGTTTTTTTTTTTTGAAGTTCTTGGAAAATCAGTGAAAATTTTTTTTACAAAAGTTTACGAATTTTTTAAGTAGGAAAGTTTATTAAAACACAATCTAAAGCATCGAAGATTTAATAAAAAAAATCATAAAAATATAATGAAACAGAGATCAAATTTTTTCTATTGTAAATTAAAATAATTTTAAGAGACCATGATTATTTCTTTGTAAAATCATAAAACAAAAAATTTCGCTTTTTTTCTTGTCGAGGAGAAATGTATCTATTATTAACATGGAGAATGATCGGTTGGTAAACTTGATGCTGGAGTTAAAGTTTGGTGTTTCACACTATAGCAATGTTTCCAAATTTCAGCTAAACACACACTAGAGTGGAATCGATAAAATAGCGACAAAGGTAAAACTGCAGCCACTAAATATTGATATGGACGAGTTCGATCACTATTAAGTGAATCACCAAAAACAGATTTCAAACTTTCAAGAGTATGAAAAAAGAATAGCGAAACATTGGCAATAAGTAAAAAAGTAATATATTGTCTTCCAGGTTTTTCAACTGACGAATTAATTGATAATGCTCGAAGCCTAAAAAACAAAAACAAAAAAAAGATTATAAAATATTCCCCTTGAGAAACAAACCTAATTGATAAGTAAATAAGTAAAGATTGTAAAAAAACTTGTATCAAATGAATAATCAAAACAAAAAGATAATAAACTTCCATATGATTTATTTCTTTTTGACTTATCAACCAACAATAAATTCCACTGCTGCAACTTATAAATTCTCCCATAGTTCCAATAAAAAGTAATAACTCATCCAAAAATTCGGCATTCGATGCATGACTATGAACATATTGTAAATGTCGAATTCTAAAAATATATACATTTTTTGAGAAATTATGTAATTTTTTTCGTGTTTGGTCCTTACTGATAAAATGCTAAAGCACAAGCAAATAAAGCCAAACAATATAAAGTTAAATCAGATAAACGAAAAACTAAAATCGCTGTTTTAGTTTCCTTATTTTGATAATAATATGAATAAATTCCAATAGTAACTAAAGATCCAATAAGAAATATAACACCAGCAAATAAGCCTCCAGATGAAGCACCAAAATCCACACTTAATTTTGAACGCTTTTTCTTATGATGTTTATGTTCGCCGCTTCCTCCTCCTTGATGATTATGTTCATCATCAATGGATTTCCAAATCACAAACATCACAGCTGCTGCAATCAAAGAATATTCTATGATACTCGTAGTTAAAAGGGTTGCAAAATCACCAAAATAATTAAATGATGCTACTTTATATTTTGGTTTTCCTGATTTACCAACCGATACTATAGTTGTCTAAAATATATTAAAATATTCAACAATTGTTATTTTTGCTTTTATAAAAAAGGAAAGAAAAATCCTACCGCATTGTAGGTGTTTAAATCTGAACTGGCTGAAGCGATACCATACTAAAAAAATTTCAGGTTATTAAACTTTTCTTTTTTATAATAGTCGTCGTCTTACTTCAGTCGCTCCAGCACTTTTAGAATATTTTGCTAAAATAAATCTAAACCATGTCCAAACATTTACTGCAATTAAATGCATTAAACCAAATTTAGCTAAAGTTTTTGAACCAGTAATTTTTATCTGAAAATTAATGTTCATACATAACTAAAATTTTGGAGAAAACCAAAATATTTACTTTTGAATTACAAAATAAAAAATGCATTTGAATAAAGGTGAAAAGAGCCGCAACAAAATAATTATAAATTTGATGAGTGTGACATGTTTTGGTGGATAAACATATAAATGCTTCTAATCCTAATAAGACTATACCAACACTTCCGAATACTAAAAAATACCAAAATCTTTACTTTCTTACTGTCCAAAGATTTTCAAACAAACTCACAAAGTACTCCAAGTCTTAAATAAAGTGAACCTGCGCCTTCGCCAGTGTGTTCAGTTTTTTCAATGGTTTTAGGCTAAAAAAATAAAGTTAATAAATATTTTTTAATCTTTCCAAATTTCATATTGGAAAAAACTCACTTTTGTTTCAGAATTTTTTCTGTTTATTAAAAATTTTAAGCTCTTATTATACCATTCTGGATAAATTATAAACAAATAACAATATATTAAATAAATGATGCCTAAGCCATACATAATGGAATAAAAAATCTAAAAACAATTTTTTTGGGAAATAAGAAAAAAATTCAGATTTGCATGTTTATAAAAATTTTATTATTTTAAAAAACGTTTATCTCAAAAAATTCAATAATTACCAAAAATTTTAAAACTTTTATCTCAAAACTTACCGATTCAATTAACCATTCTTGTGGAGTATTTTTATGTGGAATTTCAATAACTGTCGCAAAAACAATCACAAATAAAGCATAAAGAGAAGTTAAAACTGAGAAAAAATGAGCTTTTCCCGATTTATTTTTCATCCATTTTGTATCTGAATAATATTGATATGAACTCGTTGTCGAAGAAACATCGGATGCCGTTGATCTTAGAGATGCACGACTGCCTTCTAAAAAAATAAATCAGTTTTTTTACTTTGAAAAAAAAGAAAGAATGCTTACTTTTTTTTAAATCATACATAGTTGGAATTTTTAATGTCATACCCTCAGTATATAGAGAATCAGGCCTTTTTGTAAATAAATTATTTTCATTATTATTTTCAGAAAATTCCATTACTATTGAAATAGGCGATGCTAATTCTTCTTCATTCGGGGATGAAGGTGGAGGATATGAAAGCATTTTATTTTCTGAAATTATTATTATTTAATATATTCATTCATTGGCAAACAAAAATTTTTATTACAATCGCGTCAATGAAAAATTTTTTTAATCAAAAATAAAAAAAAATTTTAAGGATCACAAATTTAAAAACGAAGAAAAATATTGTTGTTTTTGGTATGCTTCAAAAAATTTTTTTAAAGAAAAATAATAAACTTTTTTTTATGATTCACAGAAAAATTCAGAAAATTGTTTTCAAAATAGTTCAAAAAAAATCTCTAGAAAAAATTTAAAAAATATTTATTACGGTAAAATAAAAAAGCGTTTAAAAAAAATTATTAAACGCATATATTTTGTATGAAATTTATCACAAAAATGTTTTCAAATGCTTGCTTCCAAAAATAGATATGTTTATCATATTAAAAAAAAAACACTCGTCTAATTTTATTTTTCTTATTCACAAAAAAATAAAATTTAAAAAAATGTTTGCAAAATGTTTGAGAAAAGAATGCAAAAATTTCTATCAAAAAAATATAAACAAAACACTGCCAAAAAAATAAAGGAACAAATTAATATTAAACAAAAAATTGCTCTTGGCTGCTTAAATTTTAGAACATCAAAAAAAATCAGGGCTTTCCTTGTTTCCTACTAAAAACAAAACACAGTTAATTTTTTTTGTAAGTGTAAAAATTTATTTACTCTTTCCACATAATAAAATTTTTTTGAAGTTTACTTAAACCTTATTTTTTTAAAAAGCTTTTATATGTAATGAAATTTATCAAGTGAGTGTCCTCCCATCCAATGTCTGCTTGCTTTTCGCCTGTTGGTTATAGCATGGATGAGCTAGCTAGCTACTCCACTTACATCAAGTTCAAAAAAGTTTTACACATTTCAATTTTATTCAACAAAAAATATACAAACAATTCAATTGTATTGTATATTTTATAAAATCTGATTGTCTTCCCTCAAAAAAAGAAGAGGTTAAACAAATAAAAAAGTTTTGAAGTATGCGGCATTCCTCTTCCATGTTTACAAAGTTTTTTAGTTTGTCAACAATCAAAAAAAAATTTAAAAAAACGTGAAAAGTTTTAAAGTAATTAAATAAACAGAAGAAAGTTAGTTCGTAGGCGCGAAAGAAAAAAGCCAACAATTCACAATTTTTTTTGTTTTTTTTCTTCTGTAACAAACACATTCTTTGATCAAAACATACAAACATAGTTCACTTCAAAGTTTATATTATTCACGCGGGTGTAATTCAATGTTGTTAATCCGTTGTTCTTTTGTGTGTTGGGTTGATTCCATTATTTATTTATTTATTTATTTATTTATTTATTTGGATACGGTGCAATTGCAAAAGAAAAAAGAAAAAAAGATGTAAACAAAGAAAAAAATAAAATGCTTCAAAGTTTATTTAAAATGCTTTAAAATTTACACAAACTAAATTTAAAAATAAATTGAAAAATTAAGCAAAGCGTTTTTTAATGATACAAGTAAAAGGTGTAGGTTGAATAGCAACCCCAGGAATTTTTTTCAATGATGGTGGATGTTGAGGATCAATGGGAGAAATTTTAAATTGATTATAAAAATTTGTTACAAATAAAAATATTTGCATTCGAGCTAAAGCTTCTCCAAGGCATTGACGTTTACCAAGTGAAAATGGAATAAGTTCTTCAACTTTTTTGAGATTTCCTTTTTCATCGATAAAACGTTCAGGTTTGAATTTATTTGGTTCAGGAAAAATCTAAAAAAAAATTTGGTCGTAAAAAAGGTATATTAAATTTTGGTTTTTTTTAAGTTTTGTTATAGCTAAAGCTAACGAATTAATTTTATTGCTTTTAAAAAGTTGCATATTACTAAAGCTGAAGAAACCTAATCAAAAAAAAAGGAATAGTTACCACAAATTTACGAAAAATTAAAAATTTTGATAACTTTCTCATTGATGATAGCAACCAAATTTTAACGATATTTGTCAAAAATTTATTACTATCTTTTACACATTTTGATTTCTAAAAAAATCATATTTGTTTTATTTCTTGAAAAAAAAGTTAATCAAACCCAAGAAAATTTAAAAAATATATATTTGGACCTTTCTGACAAGAGAAAAAATTTTTTCTCAAAAATTTATTACATTTTTCCACCAATAGCTTGCTTACTTACTTTTTTATCAAAAAGTACCATAGAAATTTGTGGAATAATGCATGTATCTTTTTTAATTAAATAATTTCCAACTTTGACATCCTTTGTTGTTCGATGAAATAAATTTTGTGGAATTAAATTAACACATCGATGAACTTCATTTATAAATGCATTAATATAAATCAAAGAATTTTTATTTGCTAAAGTTATAATTCGATCTGATCCAATAATTGCATCTAATTCTGCATGAATTTTATCTTGAATTTCAAGATTATTTAGGATATAAATGAGAGAAAAAATGGATGTATTAGCGGTGGTTTCTTGTCCAGCCCCCCATAAATCAGCTAGAATATTCACGAGATAATCATCATTAAAATATGGCTTTCCAGTTTTGGCTGCTTCATGAAGGTATGCTTCAACATAATCTTTCGTCGACGAATCAAAATTATTTTCTTCACTTCCACCTTCTTCCTTGTTGTTGTAATTTTTTTTCATTTCAATTCTATGTTCATCGATTAATCGAGTATAATAAGTTCGCAATTCCCAATAACATGCTTTAAATTTATTCATTTGTTGTTTAAAATAAGGAAGATTTGGAATTATTTTTGGATAACTCAAACCAAAAATCACTGAAGGCCATGAACCAACTTGAATGAATTTTGTGAGAGTATTCTTCAAAGTTAAATAATCTTTTCGCTCTTTTTCACTTCGAAATGCAAAACCAAAAAGCATTTGATTTATTGCATTTGCAATGGTTCGATCAATCAATGGAATTGGATTTAATTCAATTTCATTTTTGTTGTGATTCATACTTTCCATGATTTCGCTAATTAAAAAGCCTATTTCAATTTGAATCTGAAAAAAAAAGAGGCTAGAACACACATATTTTTTTGTTTTATCATTTTTTTCATTGAGTTTAATCATAAAAAAAAAGAATGTTTAAGCAGTAAATTTTTTTTGAACACTCAAAGTCATTTTTGTATTTTATAATTTCTTTGCCATTGCTTCTTCCCTTTTTTTACTTGTTTCTTGTATTTTACTTACTCACCTTTTCTTCCATAACACTTTTACCCATACCAAAATTTTTAAAAACTTGCATAGCAAATTTTCTATGTTCCTTCCAAATTTCACCATCAACAAAAATAATACCATAAGGTCCACCACGAATATAATCCTGTTGATTTCCAATATCTGAACGACCAGCAAAAGTGTCTCCATCTTTTACAAACATTTCATACATCGTTTTATAATCATTCACAGTAACGATGGGCTTTTCTGCCATCCAATAAGTATAAATATTTCCATATTTATTTTGCCATTTTTTAAATATATTATATCCAGGTGGATCTGAATTAAGTTCCCAAATATTTCCTATCAAAGGAAGAGGTATTGGACCTGGTGCAACCCTGTAAGCCAACCGTCATTTTCGACGGTTACCACCGTCTTTTGACGGTTTTGACCGTCAATTTTTTTTTTCCAAAAACTCAAGATTATTGATAAATAAGCTATGGAGATTATTGCTGCTCTATTTTTTATAGTTGAAACCTATTTCAGAGCCTGACGGTCTCCACCGTCAACTGACGGTCGCCACCGTCAAGAGACGGTTGAAACCGACGATGCGCATTTTAGTTATGAATTTTTTTTTAAGGTTTCAAAATGATTTTTAACATTGAAAAAATATTATAAAAGCTAATTTCAAGCAATGATTAACGAGTTTTTTCCAATTCAATTCATTATTAATATCAAAAATGCACAAAAAATGTGAAATACATGTAAATTTTTTTTCTGTTTTTGTTTATTATTTTATTTTTATTTTTTTAATGCAAGATTATTTTGAACATATAAAAATGAAATACAAATATATATTATTTTTAGATTATAATATTGTTTTACCATCATTAAAAAACAAAAAATTGTTATTATAAATATGTATGTATGAGAAATATTTAAAAAATTTAAGAGTTTGGAGAAAGTTTAACTTAAAAAACCATTAGAAAATAATTATAACAATGTTTAAACGTCCATAACTTCAGGTTCTTCTTCTTCAATTATAACAGGCAAAAAAGGAGCATACTTTTTTTTAAATTTTTCCATATTCTTCATCTTTATCAACATACTCACAGTTTCTGGTGATAAAGATCCACGTAACTTCGTCGCGGTCCTTCCCAATAAAGAAAAAACCCTTTCGCTTGCGGCACTGCTTGTGATGCACAGAACTTTTCTAGCTAGGATAGCAATATGAGGAAATACTTTAGCGTTTGCTTTCCAAAATTCAATTGCGTCGGCATAATTGTAAACAATGCTGTTTGATCTCAAGTCAAGGTAGTTCTCAACCTCAACATCGGTTGGATAAGTTACAATTGTTTGTCGATGCTGAGTAAAAGGGGAAGGAGGAGCCGCTGCATATGGATCTTCTACCGATTCATCATTGCTAACTTTATGAACCCATTTCTTTAAAGTTTCTATGGCCTGTAAAACATTTATTATTCCTATCAAAATTTATTATAATATAGTTTACCGAAGGGATAGAAATTTGTGGAATTTCAAGAATCTTATCTTTGTTTAGTGGATCGAGCAGCAAACCCAAAATATAGTAGTCAGATTTTGCAAATAATGTTAATTGATAATCAACGACTTTCAAAGCAGCTTGGGCCATCGCTTTTCGATCAGCATTATCATCTTCAATTTGGTCGACAAAAAATTGTCTTAAACGATAATATTCAATATAGACTTTGTTTATTGTTGGAGAAGTTTCAGACTAAAATTTTAGTTATATGAAAAATTCAGAATGAACATAGGGAAGTAAGTAAAAGACATACTTGGAAAAGAGTAACTGCGTCTTTAATCGGTTCTAACAATTCTGTATATGATTTTAAAAGAGGCAAGGTTGAACGATATTCTTGAAGTGCTTCTCGATAAACATATCGACCATTAGCAGAATAGCTATAAAGTTTAGTATTAATTAAATCCATTTGTTGTTGATTTAATTTGGTTAAGCTTTCTATTGAGCGGAAACGGGACAACCAGCGGGTTTCAGTGAATTTGAATAAAGAGCCACCAGCTTTTGATATTTTGTTTTTTAACCAAGGTCGAGAGCTAAAATAACAAAAATAAATAAATATTAAATAGCTTTTATGATGGCTTACTTCACTCCCTTGATTATTTTCATTGACATATCCAATTTTTTTTCAATTAATGTTAATCTTTCACGAGTAGTAACATCTAATTGAAATTCTGCTGGCAAGTAGTTATTTTTATATGGGCATACGGCCCTTTTGCTGAGTAAGTTCAACAAATGGCAAGTATCATTCAAACGAGTGTATTCATTCAATGCTCTTACGATATTACTTCCCTGATCACTCGTAATTACAATATTATTCTTTAAAAGTTCCAAAGTAATGCCATGTTTTTCTAAAGTCTGAGTTAAGTCATCCAAGACTTCATGACTTTCTGTGGTTTCGGCAGAAAATTCATGAAAATCCAAAATCCAATTTTCAATTTGCCTACAATTCAAAAATCAATAATTTATGTTAAAGAATAAAAGAAGAATATTTACCAATCTTCTGTAGTAAAATGGATTGTAACTACAAAATACTGAGAACCTTTGGTACCGAAGTCAAGCGTCAATGCAGCTCCAAATTTTTTAACATGATCAAGGATATGCTTTGAAAATTGGGGTTCCATTGTTTTGACAAAAGCTTTGCAATAATTTTTAACAGTTTGCCTGGAAGGAATAAAGCCCAAAATTGATGGATCGTTAGCAGGGATCACTTTGTTACGTGCACAAGAAATACCATAATCAAAACTGCAAAAAAAAATTTAAAATTTTAGTAAAATATTGGATTGTTTACCCTTCGCGATATATGCTTTCCATCAAGTTTTTAAGCCCATTATGTTCAACTGTGGAAAATGGGACAACGTCAGTTGCAACCATAAAAGATAATAACTCTGTTAGTTTTAACTTTAAATGAGCTGGCGGTTCAACATCTTCTTGATTTTGATTTTGGTGTACATTTTTTTCATGCGAGCTTTAAAAAATTTGTTATAAAAATTTAAGCTATAGTTCATTTTTCACCCACTTTTTTTTAATACATATTCATTTTATGAGTTTAGATTAATAAATGCCAAATTATAAAAAAGTTTAATCTAATTTTTATATGTAGAGCCTTTTAAAAAAAACGTAAAAAAATAAATAACAATAAGACAGTAATGAACTCAAAAAAAAGTATTAAAAAAAGTTGGCGCTAAAACGATTGAACCAAGCCCTTTTTAATGTATGCGACTTACTATAAAGTTTGACGACTGGTAATAGTTGCGGCAAAAATATACTTGCATTTAACACACGTTACCGCGGCTTCTTCCTTTGTTTCCTTATAAACAATTTTTTGACATCCAGCATATATTTTTTCTCCGAGTTCAAGGATTCCATTACGAAGCGCTTGCAAAATTTCATTTCTATCGATCGATGTAAGTTTACCTTCGTAAACTTTATTTCGGCTCCCAGGAGTAAGGCTCATTTTAGTTTACCACAATTTTAAAGCAAAATTCATTTACCAAGAATTACTAAATATAAAAAATCAAAAAATGGCTTTTTTGGCTTTTATAAACAATCGTTATATGCTATTTCGAACAAAATTTATAAAAAGTCATGCTGTCATATGTCGATGCCCTTTTCGAAGGTTGTTTACAACTTTTAAGAAATTTTATCTTATGTTGATTTTCATTCTAGAAAGAAAAATATCGAAAAATATTTGGTGTTTTATTTTGTCGGCGACTTTTCTTTTGCACAAAAAAAGGATGTGGATAAACATTTTTGTTTTTCGTCTTATTTATTATTTTCCTTGAAAACTTTTTAAAAGAAAAAAAAACCTTTTAAAGATCCTTCGACATTTTGATGATATTTATATAGAAGTAAACATGTGGCATAAGGAAAGTGGCGTAATTTTTCGGTCGTTTATATTTCATTTTTATATGTTCAAAATAATCTTGCATTAAAAAAATAAAAATAAAATAATAAACAAAAACAGAAAAAAAATTTACATGTATTTCACATTTTTTGTGCATTTTTGATATTAATAATGAATTGAATTGGAAAAAACTCGTTAATCATTGCTTGAAATTAGCTTTTATAATATTTTTTCAATGTTAAAAATCATTTTGAAACCTTAAAAAAAAATTCATAACTAAAATGCGCATCGTCGGTTTCAACCGTCTCTTGACGGTGGCGACCGTCAGTTGACGGTGGAGACCGTCAGGCTCTGAAATAGGTTTCAACTATAAAAAATAGAGCAGCAATAATCTCCATAGCTTATTTATCAATAATCTTGAGTTTTTGGAAAAAAAAAATTGACGGTCAAAACCGTCAAAAGACGGTGGTAACCGTCGAAAATGACGGTTGGCTTACAGGGTTGACCTGGTGGAAAATGTCGACGCTTCCAATAAAAATTATAAAAAAGTAATACAAATAGAAAAAATAAAATTAATTGAACAAACATTATAATTTTTGGTTTTTCGATTAAAAATTAAGAAATTAACCGTTTGCTTTTATATTAGAAAATTTGCAAAGTTTATCGATTCTGTGAACGCCCAACATATTTTGTGATTTTTTCATTAATTTTTTCTGCACGCATGCATTTGTTAATTATATCAATCAATAAGGGATGATGAGATTGTGTCCTAGATAGGAACAACTCTAAGTTTTTTTCACAATCAAATGTCAAAAAATTGTTTAAAAAAATAAACTATCATAAATCATAAAACAATAATACTTAAATATTTAGACTCTAATCGACCGCACGCATTGTTGAGAACGAATGAAACCACACGCAAAAATTAATTTATTGCTTCTATTGTAATGCTAGAGCGAGCGCGTTTGGTTAAAGTTCACTAAAAAGCATCAATCAATCACTGTCAATAATGATGATATCAAATAACTAAAAGTGCATCTCACTTTCTCTCTTTTGTCTTACTCTTTTGTACTGTACTGTAATGTCATAATTAATAATAAAGGAATTCACTCAACCTCACAGGTGACACGAACGAATACCGCTACAATATAGTGATTACAACACTACTAACCATAACAAAAGTGTGAAAGTTTGCTTGCCTTCATTTAAAAAAAACACACACAACAAAAATAAACAAAATTTGAACACAAACTACCAAGTTTGATTGATGGAAGAAACCAAATGTTTGGTGGTCATTCGACAATCATTTTTTAATAATAAGTAAATTTGCTTTTGCAATGAAGCAAAAGCTTTCCAAAATTTATTAAATTTCAAAAGCCACAATAAAGGGCTTGAAAATTTTATACGAACCTTAAAGGAACTTATAAATATGTTCAATGGAAAAATTGACCATAGAAAGTTCAAATGTGATAAACAAAAGAAACAAAAAACGAATCAAATTTTTTTGCCAGGCAAAAAAAGAAATGATTTTTTCTTGTGATTTGTCACAGAAATTTTTTTTCATCAAACGATCATAAACGCTTCAGCTAAAAAAAATTTCTATAGCAAAGCCGTGATTGAATTACCAAAACAAAAACTAAAAATAACATTATAGCATTAATTGCTTGCCTATCTCCACGCTCATAACCACTGAAAGTTAATTTACTTGACTGTGATAATAATTTGTTTTACATAATTTTTATCTTCTTTCTCCTACAAAATTTTTTTTGATGTTGATTTTATTGTGAAAGGAAGAATTAAAAATAATATATCAAAAATAATAAATCATCCATAAAAATGCTTTTAGCGTTTATGTTTTAGTAACAATAAAATCAAAGCAATTCCCTCACCATTCATTCCCTAAAATTATAAAAGCAGATCATAGAAAAAAAGCATTATTAAAAACCATCATTGAAAAGATGAAGTTTCTTGCAATTTTCCTCGTCATTTTATTGATTGCTTTTGATGTTAACAGTTATGTAAGATTTATTAAAACCAACCATTTAATGCATGCCATTAAACGGACCTTTTAGATTATGAAGACCACGACAATAAATCCTCGTTTTTGCGATCCAGCTGGTATTTTTCGATGCCCCGAAACTCAAAAATGTATTGAGACATGTGGGAAAGAATATGGATGCGCTTATAAATGTGTATCAAATAATAATAATTAAACTTTAAAATCCATCTCATTGTTTTTTGAGAATGTTTATGAAGGATCAATAATGTCAAAAAAAAAAGAAAGATGAATAAAGTGTATTTATTGCTTATTTTGTAATCAGTGATCGTTTAAATGAAAACATCAATCTTCTGTAATTATGAAAAAAAAGAAACAAGAAAAATGAAAATGTAAGCTAGAAAAAAGCTTTTAGCATGTTTTTTAAAAACAAAACTCACAAGCAATAGCACTTTGTGGATATTGTCCATATATAAAAGCAGCTAATAATGAATGGACAACCAAAAAACTGTTGTACCGGCAAAATTTAACGTTGATAAGTTTAATGAGTTCCACAAAATTAGTGAACATTGCTTGAACTGCTTCTTTTTCGAATCAACTAACAAACAACAAAAATAAAGCGCTATTAAAAATGGAGAAAAAAGACTTATTTACATATTTACGAGGATAAAGTAATATGTTATTATGTTAGTGAGTATGATGATGGTCGATTCTCATATTGCTCTTTCGATTACATATGAGTTTGTAAGGTGTAAATCCAATGAATGTTGCACTTTCAAATGCATCTCTGTATAAAGGTAAGAACTCAAAAAACAAAATAAAAAATGAAAGCTCTTATTAATCTAAAAAGAGAAAACAGTATTTGGCAAGAAAAGTTTATTCAAGCAAAAAGAAAACACAAAAGTAAAAAAGACAATCAAAAATGTAACAAAATACAATCAAAATAACAGCTCAATACAAAAAGTAAAATAACAATCAAAAGATACAAACAAATACAAAAAGTAATCAATCAAATAGTGGAAATTCGAACATCAGATGAATGAAAAGTGATGCAAAGCTTCGGATACTTTTGGCTTGAAATAAGAACATGTCGTCGATCATCTTCATATTCGAGGCAGCTTTCTAGTCGAATGCTAAAATGAATAAAAGGGTTAGAAACAAGAAGTAAACGATACAAGCAGTAGCAATAAGCAAGCAGCAAATGCAAAACAAGGAAAACTTACTCAACATGATCCATATTTGATAAACATCGAAGCAATTGATCCAAATACTTGCAAAGATGAACAAACCATACTTTCGCACGAAAATTGAAATTTCTTATTTTGAGATTGACCAGTTCGATGAGAGCTTTAGCATCAGCATGAGAAACCGAGATATCGATATCATGAATATGAGCAGGAAGCTTGTACACAATTGGCAGAGATAATGGAACACCAAAATGAGTAAGTTTGATTGAATATAAAGTTTTGCATTCATCTTCTTCCTTTCCACTATAATCAGCTCCACGAACGGCAAGTTTTGAATGGATTGGAGAGCGATCAAAATATTCATCAGGTAAATACATAATTCGTTTCTTGGTATTCTTTGAAACCCGATGGACGAGATTTGAGGCGAATCGGTTACATTTTGCAAGATCCAACGTTGTTTTCACATCAGCAATTTCAATAAACCTTCTTTGAATCACCCATGGAAGTCCAGGAAAATTGAAAATTTCTTCATTCTTTGACATCGTTGAAAAGTACAAAACAAACAATAAAAGAATATCAGCAAATACGATTCACAGCAAAAAGATCAAAAAGAAGACGATTGAGGAAAAAGTGAAGAATGAAAAATAATGATTTCTTTTTTGATTGAAGCTGCAAAAATAATATTTGTGGCTTTTTCCTTTGACCCAAAAAATGCTCTAAGGTTATAACTAAAAAAATGCAATCACAAAAATGTCTTTGATCGTTGGAAAAGTTACTATTGTTGAAGAAAGTCGTGGCAGAATCCACTATTCTTTTGAAAAAACAAAGTTATACCGTAGAAACTCATTAGAAAATATTTGATGGTAAAAAAACTTGATTACTGATCAATATTAATGAAGAAAAAAAGCTGGCTTTATTGCATTTTTGCAACAACCAAAAAAAGCATTAGGTGCAAATGTCTTTTCTTTTTCCATCACAAAGTGAAACAACATTGGCTGTTATTTAGTTATAAAATAAGTAAGGAAATATCTCCAAATAATTTCATAAGATCATTATGGCTGTCATAACCAAAGATGCTTGTAACACGAACTTTGTGATCGAGCATTTGGTTTAAAAAAATTTGCTTTCATTTTTGGTGGTTGGTTATTCACCGTTGTTAATTTGAACATATCTTTCTAATATTTTATAAGTGTTTATAATTGTTGGCAGTTTTATTACGCTAAGCAACCATTAACTTAGCGATGTACTTATTTTAATGGAATCAGTTATGTGCTTTTTTTGGTTTTCTTTGAATTTTTAAAAAATACCTTTTATTGAAAACACCGAAATTCCCATACCAAGATTTTTTCTTTATTTTTGTTGTGTTTCTTCTATAAACTTCGATAATGATAAAAAATAAATTTCTTCTTTTTATTGTTTTTCCCTTGTAAAAGGAAAGTCAAAAATAAAAATGTTATCAATTTATTTGATTCAACGAGAAATCCATTCATTATGTTGGCTAAAACGCAAAAAAAAATTTCATTCAATAAACTACACTGTTTTTTTTCTCCAACCTATTTGATTGATCATTTTCTTCGAATTAGTTGTTGAACCACAATTTTTTTTCTTCTAACATGTGGCAAAACATTCTTGGTGGCACCATTTTATTAGTATTTTCTTTCATCTTCCAATATTCTTATTTAGCAAATATAATTTTTTCATTTTTATTTAGTTTTGCAATAATTCGAGAATTTTGTCGTGGTTTTGGTTATGTTTACAAGCTCTCTCAAGGTTATTATCATTTTGAATGGTCAATATTTTTTATTCTTTGCGGATTGAGTGGAGGTTCAAATGTTTGCGGTTTAACAAGTTTATTTATTGGATTGTGGACTACCACTTTGCATTCATATGAAATAATGAATTTTGGTTATTTTACTTTAGGCGAATTTAACATGTTTGGAATTATGATGTCAATTTATGGAATTTCAAAATATTCATTTTATGGATCATTGACAAATTTAATAATTATGTTTTTGTATCATTCAAATTATGGAAACTATCATCCAAAAATAAAATTATTGGATGTTGTGTTATTTTCAATTTGTTTTTATTTTGGTTTATCTTTTGGAATGTTTCTTGAATTTAATAGAAATAGCAACAAGGTTAATTGTATCGCTTCCGGATTGTTTGTTTTAGGAATTTTAATGTATGCAAACAATGCATATTTTGCAAGACAAAAATTTTATAGTAAAATGCAACAATAAAAAATTTGAAAATTTGATGTTTTTTCTTTTGCTGTTGTTTTATATTTAGATTTTCAAGAAGCTTTGAAACTTGCTTAATTTTTCATCGAAAAACAAAGTCTCACTTTTTTTTGCTGCGATCCTTAATTTCAAATTTTCTCTTCGTGTATCTCAAAAAAGTGCGATAAAAAAGTTTTTTTTAAATATTAAATAAGAGTTTATAAGCAAAAATAAAGAAACAATAATAATAACGAATTTAAAAAATGAGGGCAAACAATAAAAATTTCTGATAAAAAAAATGGAAAAAAGCAGCAGCATCAAAAAAAAATCATGGAACTGAATGAAACCAGTAAAAAAAAGAGGCGATGATGGTGAAGTGTTGAGATTCAACTACTACAAAAATTTAGAGAAGAGCAAAGAAAAAAATCAGTGAAAAGAAATAACCAAAATTATGTTTAAAAAATATATTATATTAACTCGTATAAATGAGGTTTGAAACTTTTGATTCTGTCGTGCAACAATAACATCGACGATAATGTTTATCTTCAAGATCAATTTCACGACCAAAATATTTTATAAGTGAAGGATGCACACGAAAGTGTAAAGTTTTATCTGCGGGTTGTGGAAGGATTTCTGAAAAAAAAATATAGTTTTGATAGTTTAGATTAGAATAAGTGATAGTAACAAAAACAAGAAAAATATTGCCAAAATTAATTTACTGTCTTAAAATGAGAATAACAGAAAAATGACAATATTTTTGAAAAGTTAATTATTATCTTTTTTTTTAGAATTCTTTGAAAATTATTTTTTAGGCCGCAAAAACTTTTAATTTTTCATGCTTTTTTAATACGTTTTAGTTAGACTAAAATATTTTTGTAAGCTTTTTAAAAAAAAGTTTACCTCCATCAAGATTCCATGCGCCTTGAATATTTTGTTCCAGATCATGATGGTGTTCATCACCCAATAAAGCTCCAGGAGTAAATGACCATCGTTTAACTCGATAACAATAAAGTGAGCTTTCAAGTTGAGTTAAATTTTTTCCACCATACATTGCAACTTTTCTCATAACACTTAAATTTGTGCATCTTGAAACTTTTGGAAGTAATGCAAGATCCATCGATCCATCACCAACCCCGGTATTTGGTGCAAGGCCATATGGAGTAAATGGAGATACACATGGTATCACACTGAAATAAAGATGGTGAATAAAACAAAAGAATAAAAGCAAGAAAAATTATGCTTACCAACAAATAATATGAGTGAAATCTGTTGTCCAATGAAATGGATATAATTGATCTGATTTATTCCTGAAAATAAAAAATAAAATGGATAAAGCTACAAAATGGAAAAGCAATAAAGAAGATTTACTAAAATTTTAAGCTATTCTATAACAAGATTATCGTAATAAACAATCAAAGAAAGTAACTAGATTTTTCGAAATATTGCTAAAAGTTTGTTACTAACACAGTAAAATAATTTTGTAAAGTATTGCTAAAAGATTGTTACTATAAGAGTAAATTAATTTTGAGAAATATTGCAAAAAAGGATTATTACTCTCAAGAAAAAATATTTCACCAAACAGAAACAAATTTTTTTTATGTACGCTCCTTTTTTTACTATTTTCGTTTATTTTTGAATAATAAAACTTACCCATCACAATATTCGCATGGTTTTTTACATTCAGGTAATTCAATGGGTTGTTTAGCTGTTTCTCCATCATTTAAACAAAATGCAATTCGACCAAAATATGATGGATGTCGAATGGTTGTTCGTAAAGCAGACCATTGATAACGAATGGGACCAAGATATCGATATTTTTCTGAATCCCTTAATACATCTCCCAACCATCCATATGAAATCGCATTAGCTGATATTCTCAATAAATTATTTCCTTCATGAACCGTGCAAACATCCACAGAACATTTAGATCCAACTGCAATATGAACAGCAGCGGTGGGGCAATCATCCACTCCATGAACGGAAGAAACAATGGAATTTGCTGAACCTGCACCAATAATTCCAAATCGAACTGGAGGCTTTGCAAGTGCGGCAATATTTATATCACGTATATCTTTTTCATTTTCAATTTGAATTCGAATCACGATTGAACAAAGGCATTCATTAAAAAGTCCATCGCCTCCAACTGAAACCACTCCATCGATGGTTGTCCATTCATCCTTTTCAATTTCTTGTAAAATATCATATGCGTGATTAGCCCTTTCAGTTAATACCACTCGACGTTTAATATTTGCTAATGCAAGGATCGGATCGACCTAAAAATAAATAGCACGTCATAAAAAATTGAAAGTAAAATATTTTTAACAATATTTTCAAAATTTTAGTTACGATCTTAGAAGAAAGGGTCACCCATTTTTTAAAGTGAAAATTGTTTTAAAATAAGAAGAGGGTAAATCGAATGGAAAACAAACACCATTATAAAGCAAAGACTATCAATCTTTTCATGATAACAACTGTTAATGAGAGTAATCAATTTTTAGCAATATTTTCAAAATTTTTGTTACTATCTATAAATATGAAATCCATCAATTTCGAAAGCAAAAAGAGTTTTAAAAATAGTCAAGGAGTAAATTAAAATGAAAAAAATACTATTGAAGCAAAAGTCTTGATAACAACTGTTAATGAAAGTAATAAATTCTTAACAATATCTCCAAAATTTTAGTTGCTCTCTTTAAAATTTCATAAATCCTTTATCCTCAACTTACTTGTTTATCATAAATAGATTTAGCTCTGCCTTTTCCACCATAGGGATTAATAAAAATGAGCAAATTTTTTGGTCTTGGTTCATATTCATGCAATACCGTTTGCAACAAATCTATCCATTGATTTTTATCATGGGTGGTTGTAAATAAAATGGTTGCTTCACGAATTCTCCAAATATACACATTTTTTCGAACCGCATAATAAATAAATATTGCATTTGGTTGTTTTTTATCTAAAGCTGTATCATCGGGTATTGGACTTTTGGGTAAACCTCCGCTAAGTTTCACTCTCGAATTTCTTATTGCTAAAATTTCCGAAAAGCTTATTGTCATTTTATATTTTGTTGGAGTTGAATCATTTCTGAAAGAAAAAAAAAGAATTAGTTAAAATTTGAACAATAAAAATTCAAAAATGCCAAAGATGTAAATTTTTTTTTCTAAAAATATAAAATACTAACTTTAGCAACGTTAATTCCAATTTTTTATCCATTTCATCAAAAGATAAACGATGAAATTTTCCATCCGTTGATTTTACGATTGCACTTAAAAGGGTATGAGTTTCAACTTTAGGATGCAGCAATAATGTTGGTTCACCATCTTCTGAAATAATTACCACCGTAGATTTATTTGAATTATCATTTTTTTCTTGTAATGAATTTAATGGCACTTTTTCCACTTCTGTCGTCATTTCATCCATCCTTAAAAAATATTTATGAGAATAAATAAATAATTTAAATATTTTTTAAATAAAAAATCAAAAAAGCGCAATAGATAGAAAAATAAAATAATTATATGGGGCAAAAGTTTATAAAAAAAATGAGAGAGAAAAAGTAGTCAATTTTAGGCTATAAAAAATTGTTATCAAAAAGCTTAAAAGTAAGGAGAAGAAGGTGGCGCCAAAAATGGGGACAGGTGCAAGAAGTTAGCTAGTGAATGTGTGATGCCTAAGGCTAGTTATGGAACTTCAAGAAAAAATAAAAAGTTCAGGTACATTTTTATATAAAAGACTAAAATCTTTATTTCAAAAGATTAAAATAATTCAAGAATTAGAAATTTTAGTTGCCTTTTAAATGAAACTTCGAATAACCTTTTTCAAACAAATTCAATCAAATCAAAATAAACTTTTCTTTCACAAGAAAAACAAAATATGGCAAAAATTTCTATGGTAAAAAGTTTGAAGGAAGAAAAAAATGTGAATGAAAGGAAAGTTAAAAAACTTTATATAAAAAAGTGGACTCAAAAATAAAAGTTAAAAATACACGCAAAGTTAGCTAGCTCTCATTGAAATTTAAGAAAAAAAGTATTTTAGTTTTATATTGGGCGCTTGCTTTATTTATTGGAACAAGCTGGTGGTTGGTAGTAGTAGCAGTGGTGGTGTGGTGGTGGTTGGTATCTAAGGAGTCGTATGAATAATAAATTATTTTTTATTTAAAAAAAATATTGTGTCTCGCTTTCATTCATAAATATATATATATTTTTGTATGTTTGTTTTTGCGAGGGGCAAAGCTGAAAACACAAAGAAATGAAGAGATGAAAAAAAAGAATTAAATTAAAGTTTAAAAAAGGGAAACGCACTTTTTCATTAGAGTAAAAATGATTTAAAGCATTTGTAAAAAGTAAAAAAAAAATTATAAATATTTTTTTAATTTATTTGAAACCCTTTTTTTGAATTCATTAAAAATGCGTTTAAATGAAAAAAATATATATTTGACTTTGGCCTTCAAAAACAACGGGTTGTTGTTTAACGCAATTGCAATAGATGCAATGCAAACAGGTTTTAATTCAGTGTCCTTCTTCCCCACCAATAAAAAAAGAAGAATTGATTTAGGCTAAAGCGTCATCAAAAAAATGTAATTCAAGCTTCTTTTTTTTATTTTATAATTTGTTTTCTTTTGAAGCTATAAAATTATGCGTGATTTTTTGAGGAAATTTTAAAGTCTAACTTCTTTGAGAATCTATGAATGCGTAAATGTGAAACTCAAAATCCGCGAATAGAAAGGTTAAAAGTCATATTCACTATAATTATATGAATCGTTTGAGAGACTAAAAATATATACATACAATCCCAAAAAAACTTTAAGCAAGAAAAATTTTGGATTCGGTAAAGTGAAGAAAAAAAATCAATCCGCTAACCTTGGATTATTCATTTAGAATGATAAAAGATGGAGCTAAAAATGCACATCTCTTATTAATATCTTCTCCTTATTTTTCTAACAAAATACAAGAATTTTCACTTTTTAGTGGAAAAGTTATTTTTTGTTATCAACCAAATAAATAAAAAAAAAGGGTGAAGGTTGTTGTTCAGGAACAGAGTATATTGATAAGGCAAAACCCAATATTCGGGAAAAAAAGTTAAAAACAAAAACAACGTAAAAAAATCAATTTAATCGTGGGTTGAATATTAAATTAGATTAAAAAAGCATACGATTGACAATAATAACCTTTCGAGAAAAAATGCAAAAACCCATCAACAAAAAACAGACTTAAAACGCATATTTTATTTTTTGATTACAAAACTTTCACCAACAAAAAATAGTTTAGTTTTTTACTTTTTTTTCTTCATTTTGTTAAAAAATGAATCATAAATGGTGGCTGCTGTCACAACAACAAAAAAATATTATTGATTGACTTTTTTTAAACCAAAAAATAGTTTCGAACCACTTAAAAATCTTGATGGCGAAAAAAGTAATAGTCACAATGAATCAGAAAAAAAAATTTAAAAAAGATGCGACAATCGAGAAAAAAAAGAAATAAAAAGAAATTGGAAAAATTAGTCAGATTTTTGGCAGAAAAATAAAATAAAAATCATCAAAAGCCTTCCGCCAGCCAGCCACGTCAAAATTGAATCAATTTATAAAATAAAAAAAATAAAATGCAAACATAGAAAATGGAAATGTAAAAATTTTTTATAAAAAAAAGCTCTTTTTTGGTTGATGGATAAATCATAAACATTTTTTTATAGTCGTGTGTACAAAGAGTTAAGAATAAATTAGAAAAATGAAAGTTTGGAAGTAACCAAAGAGAAACAAAAAAAATTCAGCAAGTGTTTCAAATAAAAAGACGGAGAAACAATAAAATCAATGAACCTGAAAGGCGTTAACCTAAAATTTCAAAAAGTCACATTACAAAAAAAATTTGAACCAAAGTATTTGTTAGATTCAATGGCCTCCAATAAAACTTTATAAACTAATAAATTTAAACGTACAAAAAAATTTAGCAACAGAAAATCATTAATAAAACATTTTAAAATTTTTTATAGGAAGTTAGTTAGTTCTAAACTTTAACACAGAAAAAAATAAAAGAAAAATGGAAAAGAAAAATTCTTTCTTCAATTTTTGGTGTTTGTATTTATAAAGTTATTAAAATTAAATCAAAGGAGTAAATTTGATTAAAGTATGTTTTATTTTTCCGCTCAGAAGTTAAAGCCCCATATTCTTTCAATAAAATAGTTAATAAGATTATCTAATTCCACCTCCATAAATTAAATCCAATAAATTAAAAAAAAGGTCAAAAAATTAAACTCCAAACAAAATCTTTTCGATCAAAACCATCCATCGCTGACACACACAAAAAAAGGGGAAAAGAAAAATTCTATGCGACAAAATTGAAAAATCAATCAAACTACGACAAACAAAGACAACAAAATAAATCGATCAGCAGCAAAAAAAAAAACCCTTTTTCTCTTACTCTTTTTTTTCTTCGCCTACTCTTATGTTGTTAGTTTTTTTCCCGCTCATTGCTGCTGTTGTCGTCGTTTTTGCAAACAACGTCGAAAAATAAAAATGGAGCACACATTATTTTTTTAGTGGTTTAGTTATTTTTTTCGCGCCTTTTTGATGGAAACAATAAAAATAAAGATCATTCCTTGACAGAAAAAAACAACTACCAAACTTCCTGTATTTGAGAGTTTTAGGAAGTCTCAAAAAAAAAAAAGAAGATCCTTTTTGGTTTTTCCTATTTCCTTCTTCTTCGTTTTTTTGTTGTTAGAAGAAAAAAACAACAACATTTGACAATGTCAAATTCAAATGTTATTTTAGCTGTTGACTTCCAAGAAAAAAAAAATAAACAGCAGCCAGAAAAAAATAAGCAGTAGTTTAGTTCCAACTTGCAACAAACAAGCTTGGAAAAGATAGCAACAACAAAAAATAGAGTGAGAAAAAAAATGTGAACGACAAACTCCACCAAAATAAGAAAGGCACTTTTTTGTTTTTTTGAATTGAATTCAATGAGAGAAAAAAAAACTAAACATGAAAAAAGAAATAGAAATAAACAAAAATGAATGAATGAAATTTGTTTTTTGTTATTAAAAACACAAATAAAAAAATACATAGAAAGCTTCCAAAAATAAAATAAGTTTTGGGTTGGTTGTTCATTCAATAAGTTCATTCGGATGCAAAACCGCTAGTCCTTCATCTATGAGGAACAACAAAGCATTCCAGGTATGGTTTTCTGATATCAGTAGTAGTGTCTATGGAAATGTGCTTCCAACAATGGAGAAAAAGATTTAGTATTAGCAATGTATTAGGTAATCATAAAGTATTCGGTAATTATTTAACTGTTGAAATGAAAATCATTAATTAGTTTTTGCTGTTAAATAATTTGCTATTCTTTCTTTACATATTTACTTTTTCAATTCATCTTTTATTGCTCATTTTTGGTATTAGTTGATATGGCCAATATATGGCATAATGGTATCATTGCCATAGCCTAAAATGTTTGCTTGCTTCCTCCATTTTTTTGTTCATTCCCGACCTTACAAAGCGGGAAGAAATCAGGTGGCTCTCAGGTAAACTACATGCAGCAGCCAACAGAAAACAGGTTACCTGAGAACTCGCAGTTTACCTGAAAAGTTCATGCTCTTTACCTGAATTCTGCAAAAATTTGGCGGCAAAAAATGAGAATTTTTTATCCATAAATTATTCTAATTTTTATTTTAATAGTGTTTATAATAAACAACTAATCCAAAAATTTGCATTTTTTACAATGCTCTTACTTAATCCTTCCGGACAAGCTCAAAAATAATTTTTTTTTTCAAACACTTCGAGGTGAATGAAGTTTTTCAACCTCTTTTTTTTATAATTGTAGCTAATAATTCTTTTTCAAACAATAGAAAATATGTTAGATGTTAACCTAAAGCAAGAGCATATATGCATCTTGGTAAACATAAGTAGTACGCGGGCGCGCTTTGAGCATTAGAGAACCAAAGAAAAAGATGCCACCTGATTACTACCTGATTATCACCTGAATTCTTCCTTTCCATGATTTTTACCTGAAAATATCCTTTACCTGAGAACGACCTGTTTTTTCGGCGCGCTTTACCTGATTCGTTATTGGTTTAGTCGTTTACCTGATTTCTTCGTCCTTTGTAAGGTCGGGTTCATTCGTTCATTGCTATCGGTTGATTTTATTGTAGCTGCTTCTAAAAACTTCATGTAAATTTTTGCATAACATTAAAATGTTGTTTTTCTTCTTTCAAAATTCACAATCATTCATTCATTCATTTACCGCCGCCGCCAAGAAAACGAGAACGTTGTTTGAAATTTTTTTGTTTGTTTGTGTTTGCTGAAGAATAAAAAATGGCATCTAATCGTGAAACAAAATCGGATGGAATTGAAAGGCCTCGTCGACGAAGAAAACGTGGAGAACAAAAAACTCAAGAGGATGGAACGCTTGATGCTGAGAACACTACAGCTCGGTAATTTTTTGTTTGTTATCACATTGGTTTACAAAGATTGAAATTTTTTTAGTGGAACTAAACCTTCTAGTGGTGGAAGTCGAACAAAAGGTTCAAGAAAATCTGGTGGAACACGAAAAGGTTGTACTGTTTTACCTCCTCAACCTCCTGTCGTACTAGGAAAGAATGTGGTAACTACGGAAGTTGAAGCAGCCATGGCAGATTTTGTTAAAAACACCCTTGCAAAAGGTTCGTTTATATTTATCTTTTCTTTCGTAACTAACTTATTGTTTCTTTCAGGAGTAGCTGGAATACGAAAAGAATTTGCTGAATTGAAAGTTTATACTGCGCCGGAATACAAATTTGAAGCATTTACAGCCAATACTCAAAGAAATCGGTACAAAGATGTCGTCTGCCTTGATGCCTCTCGTGTTGTTCTAACTTTGAATGTTCCACCAGAATCTGAATATGTTCATGCAAATTCAATCAAATTAGAAGGCCTCGATCGACAATACATAGCTACTCAAGGACCTCTAGGTTAGTTGTTTTTTATTGCTTTATTGCTTTCTTCATTTGTAATATGTTTGCTTGTTTGCAGAATCAACAATACCTGATTTTTGGCGCTTGGTCCATCAAGAATGTGCAACATCCGTGGTTATGCTTACTAAATGCATTGAAGATGGAAAAAACAAATGTTCTCAATATTTTCCTGAAGCCAATGCATACAAAAATTATGGTTGTATGTTTGTGAACAACAAAAAAACTGAAACTGGCGATGATAAACTTTTAACTCATACAATTGAAGCTCTTCCTGATGGTTGCAGTAACTCAACGGTTGTAAAACTTCTTCAAATGAATGATTGGCCTGATCGAGGTTTGCTGCTGCTTTTTAGGTTAACATGACTTACTCGAGCAATTTTAGGTGTTCCTGAAAAACCAATGTGTGTTTTACGTCTAATACGAGCTATTCCTCCTGGTCTTTGTATTGTATGTTTTTTTGAACTTAAAATTTGTAAAATCCTTTAATGAAAGCTTTTTTAGATTCATTGCTCAGCGGGTATCGGTCGTACAGGTACTGTAATCCTCATCGATGCTCTCATCAGTCGACTTCTAAAAGGACAAAATTGTTGTGTTAAAGAAATGTTCCAATCTCTTAGAAATCAAAGGGCCAGTGCAGTTCGTAAGTTTTTTCTTTTATTTGTAAACATGATTTCCTTAAACATCGACAATTTTAGAAACTGAAGCTCAATATGTTCTTATTCACACTTGTGTTCTCGAATACATACGAGTATGTTTATTTGTTTTACTTGTATCATTATTACTTCATGATTAATTTTTTAGGCAAAGCTGCCAGCTCAATATCGTCAATCTGCTCAAACGTTCGCTGATGAAGTAAAGAAATCAAATATGGTCTAATTTAACAATATTTATCATCATAAAATTTATTTATAAATTCAACAAAGTATATATGTAAAAATAAAACAGATTAACATTTTTATTCTTGTCTTGTAATTTCCAACCATTGCCTAATATTTTTGACAAGTATGAGCATTTAATGCAGAGTTGCTTTTATTTCTGAGCATTGTATTGTTTTCCCAATAAACCTAGTTGTAAGCATGTTTACATATGACATAAACCTCAACAGCGGGTGAGCCTCGCAAATTTACTATCGGTGGTGAATCTTATCATCAATCCTAAACTGAAAAAAAACCTTGTATGAGATTGAATATGCCTTATGCTAAAAAGGACCAAAAAAATGTTAAAGCGAAGAAGAACAAACGGAAGTTTTTGCTTTCTTACAATTGCAAAAGCTTGTATGTACTTTTATGACATAGTCTAATCCTGATTAACTACGAAAACAAACAATTTTACTAACATTTATTAAAATCAACAAGAAAATAATACAAAAAAGAACAATCAAGTGTTTCGCCGTTAAAAACAAGAAACGACTCAGCCGGACACTTGGATGAAAAGGCGGCACCTGTAACGCTCTTCAGCGGCTGAGCTTCATGTTACAGTAGCACATTGTTATGATATTGCTTCAGGCGTTTCCACCTATTTCGCAAACCATAAACAACAACATAAGCGTTTTCACATCATTATTTGATACATCTGCGCTGTCAAACCTGAAAACAGAAAGTGAAACTTAATGAACAAAAAAGAATACGTAGACTTTCCAGAGTAACATCGATTTCTTGACACAGTGGTTAATGTGAAGTCGTCATCAGTCTTGCCTAGGCCAAAATCTCTTCGTCATCTTTTTCACCGCTATCACCAATATCATCATAATTAGTTTTCATACGTTCATATTGACTTTTGGTTGATCCAGCTTCTTCAATGGTTGATTTTTTAACAAGTTGATCATGAGTATCGCTGTTTTCATCATTGATGTGCGCTAAATTCTTTGAATGTTGATCTAGTTCATCTTCATCCATTACTTCATCCACTCTTTCGTCATGCTTATCAACGTCCATGGTTTCATCTTCTTCAGCAGGTTGAGCATGTCGTCTTCGTGGATTACGTTCGATGGTTTCTGATTCTCGGCATTCTCACTTTAAAGATTTTCAGCTTTCTTTCACCTAAAATTAAAAAACGTTTTTTATCTTCTGTTTATTAAAGATTTAACTTACGCAGCAGCCAATGATCGCACATCATTTGTGTCGTTTTCCCCTTTTGATGATTCTTCTTTAGCTTCAACGGTGTTATCCTTTTCTTTATCAGCATTTTCTTTTTCTCCATCCTTCTCCCAAGCTGCAAAATTTTTCTTCGTTTGTTCATCGTTAGCAGATTGACCTCGATTATTCTTTTCAACTTCTTCGCTTTGTGCACCATCTTCAGCATTTTCGGCTTCATTTTCTTGACCATCTTCTTCTAGATTTTCATCAAGTTCCATGGTTTCTTCAGATTTTTCGTCGCATTGTGGATCCGCTTCATCATCAGTAGCATCTTCATCAACTGGAATCCAACGTTGAAAGTATGTAATAATTTTATTAGGATAAATTCGAAGTTTTAAAAGTCAGTTGATTGATTTTAGGATTTTCTTTTTCAAATTCAAAAATTTTATGGTGGCTCGTGCAAAGTAACAAAGTATCCATTTAGCCAAAAGTAAATGAAGGTTCATAAATTTTTGAAAACTAAAAAACAAAGTTTGTTTGTTTGCTGTAGTTTGAAATAAATAGCGCCTTTTTTATGGCTATTATTTTTTTAGTAACTACCATGAACAATCATCGGTCACCTCGAAAACCATTAATATCGTAAATACAGCAATGGAATGAAACCCATTAGGATTAAATTAATCTCAGATAGTGTTTGTACCTTTACTAAAAAAAATTTCATGCTTTCGAAACATTTTTTTACGTCATTTTTTTTTCTTTCTGTATACCAAAAACCAGCTGGTAGCTGCTTCATGCCCTCTTTTAACCATTTCCAAAAAATTTTACTACTCTAAAAAAGGAATGTACTTACTTAACTTTTCTTTTTATCCATCATCCATCCTTTTCTGCTCTTTTACATGTTTCCATTTTTGCTTTCACCATTATTTTTTAGCTTTGCAAAAACAACGTCAAAAAGAGATTTGGTTTTGGAATTAATAAAAGCAACAATGTTTTTTTTGCAAGCAAATGGATTTTTTACTCTCTAATATTTTTTATCCCTTTCTTCCCAACTCATTGGCGGCTTACTTAATTTTTTGAACCTTTAATTTCCATCAAATTAATAACTATTTTTTGTTTTAAAAAATATGTGGGGATTTCTCTTTTAGTTGTTGATAACATTTTTTTCGAACACGAGATTTTTCTTTCCCACTTTTTTATTGCTCTTGTCTATGGACATTCTCCTTTCTTTCTTTTTTTGCTCCTAGCTCCCATGTGATCGATAGGCATTCGTTCGTTCATTCGGGTGGTTCTTTTTTTTTGTTTTTGATGTCACAGAGTTTTTGTCAAGCTGCTCTGCTGCTGCATTTGCTTCCTTGCTGCTGGCTGACTCAGCAGCAAAAAATGTACACACAAAACATTCTCGAATGTACTCTCTCTCTCTTTTTTTATATGTATCCCAGTATAAATGTGTGCATCCATCCATGTCTTTCCAACAAATAATTTGTACCATATAAAAATGTCCTTCTCTCTCTTGTTTTTCTTTTACTTTTGCGTCTTTCATCAGCAGCTTTTTTATTTTTTTAAAAAGAAACTTTTTTTTTTGCTTTTGCTTGGCTGTCTTTTCTTTGCTGCATTAGTACCAGACGCACACGTCAAATAACACAACCAATATCAGCTTTTTTTCTTTCTCATCCTTTTTTTGCGCATCATCTTTCTTTTTTTTCATTGTTTTTTTTCGTTCAAATTTTATGTTTTCGTGTGTGTTTTCCAACTTTTTAACAATAATCATATTTTTTCAGGGTTAATAACATACACTCAATGAATCCACAGAATATTGAAGGCGCATTTTCAATTGCAAGAAGTTATGCTCCAAGTGCTTCATCATCAACAGAAAGTTATGAACTTACACAGAAATTAGAAAATTTAACTCTTCAAAATGGTGGAATAACTTGTGGCAATGATAAGAATGTTAGCAACGATGGTAATTGGAACTCAATGTCGACAACAACAACATCGGTAAAAGAAATGTCAAATTGTTCTGCAAGTTGTTCTCATACTCCTGTTCTTGGAAATGTCATCAACTCACATGATTTGTAAGTTGCTTTTATTACATGTTTAAAAAAGCTTTGGTGGCTGGGGAATATATTAAAGTGTAAATATTCAGCAACTTTTTTATGTACTTTTTTGGTTATTGCTTACTTTTAAAGTTCGTTTTGTAAGAAGAATTGCTACTTTTACCTTTTCTAAGCTTTTTATAGTTGCAAAACATTGAGAAGAAGGTTGCTTAACATATTCAGTTTAATAATGCCATTTCCTTTTCCTTGCTTTTCTGCCTGCAAACAATAAACGTATCATATGTTAATTTTCCCTTGAGATTTACTAATTTCAAAGTTTGAAGAATGTAAGCATTGTCATTTTTTACTTTTTTGAACGTGAGAAAATGGGGTAAGTCTAGTTGAAAGTTTGGGAGAAACTAGTTCGGTATTTTGTGTTTGAAGTTAGAGAAACTTTTCAAATGCTTTACTAGATAAAAGGCTTTTACCTCTTAAACAGTATTCGTTCATTTGCTAATGTTCATATTTTTAGACCTCGTCCAAAACGCTTTCGACTTCATTCAACTCGACGTCCTGATTCTTCAATTCCTCGAAAATCTCTTGATTTTTCATCTGTTCGTAAGAAGACTCAAACAAAGCCTTTATCATCACATCTTCGACCAAGAGCAACATCAATAGGAAGTCATCAGCTATCTCAAGGAAAATTTGGTGCTGCATGTCGATCATTGCATACATTTGCTGTTCGTCGACGAAAATCATTCTCAGTGTCATCAATTGAAATTGAAGAACCTGATGCAACTTCTTCCATGTCAAGCGAACCTTCAGAAAGATCTTCAAATGTTCAACAACAACAGAAAGGATGTGGTCAAGAAGTTTCATCTCCAGATGTTCCGGATTATGATTATCCTGTTATTGAAAATGGTGAAATCGATGAGCTTGCAGAATATTTTGGTTATTTCGTCAATGTTAATCGAAAGATGTCTGCTTTAGCTGAATCCATGTATGTATGAATATACTTTCTGTTCTCTTGGTTACCTTTCATGATGGCATACAACTCAGGTGCATATATTCTTTCTTTAAATGTTATTTTATTCTTTGCTTTTGTTTTTATTGTTGTGGATTGTTGCTAAAGTGTTTTGCTATGTATCTTACTTTAGCAACTTTCGTCTTTACGTCAACTTGCAAATTTAATATTTTTACCCGTGATAAATTGTATTGTTTTTCTTCTTTTCTATTGTTTACTCTTTGTTAGCAATCATTGTATGTAATGATTTTTCTTCTTGTTTAATAAAAGTTTTATTCGTTAATTGTCTCTTTTTTATTGGCTTCTTATTTTCTGCGTTATTATTTCATATGTTGTTGTTTTGCAATAATGAGGAGCGATATCAAATTAGTGATTTAGTATGAATAATTTATGGTACTCAGCCTTATGAAAGACAAAAATAATGCAGTTTAGTATTGAAAGCAAGAGTTACGTTTTCTTGGGTTTAGTAAATCGAAACTTTGGTTGGTTTTTTGAGGGTCATTTCTGTTTGGTTTATTGGTTGGATTTTGAAATAGTCTTCGACAAAATAAATTCAAAACCCTTAACTTATTTTTTCTGAATTTTAGGATGATTGTGCGTGCAACCAAGCTTGAGTAACTCTGCTTTTTTGAAAAATACCTACAAATATAAAAATTTACCAGTATTGAAAAAACATAGCTTTTACAAAAAAGTTTTGAAAGATTATGGAGGCATATGAGATTATTTTTGTTATGTCTGTACATAGTTTTGTTTTTGTACAAAAAAAATTGGAAATGAAAGAAAAAAATAAATAAAAGTTTTAATCAGTTGAAGTTCGAACTTTTCCTGTCATTTGATAATACATTTCAACAATTCTATTCCATTCAATCACAGATTCTAATGACATATTTTGAATATTACCCGATTCTTCATTTTGTGCAATGTCTGAAAAAATAATATTTTTTTGTGTTGGATTTCGACAAAGAGACGACAAGAATTGGGATTTATGTTGAAACAATAATAGCTTTCATAAAAAAGCTAGCTAAAGGTTTCCTTTATTTTATGCAAGACTTTTTGGGGTTAGAAAATTTTCTCAAGCTTTGAATTTTTTTTGGTAAGCTTTGGTACTTACCATCATCTTTTTCATCCATTCTTAATGTGGGTGAAACCCTTCCTTGTTGGCCATTCATGGAAAAGGCATCGATGTTTTCTTCATACCTCAAATCTTGTTGGGCTTTTTGGGAACATACTCTCACTAAAGATTTAATTATTTTAATTTTTTGCTTCATTAAATCAAAATTTTTAAAGAAGGATTATTCGAGAGAAGAAGAAAATAAAAGCTTACATTTATTTCGATATGCAACTTTTAAAACTATGTAAAGTTTAGTCAACATATTTATTGGTGATGGAGTTGCAGATCGTTTATTCATTTGTCGAATTAACATTGCTCTACCAAATTTCCATTCTTTATCTGATTGAGCTTGAATCCTTTGATATGTATCTGACATCATAGCAATTAATAAATTAATTAACACCTTAAAACATATTTTTGTTATTTGTTTATGTCTCTTTGGTGGGTGGAAAGTAACTCACAATTAAAGTAACCATCATATAAATTCCAAAAAGTAATTTTAATACAATTTTAGCAAAATCTGGTACTAAATGCAATGGAGGCATATTATCTGGTTCAACGAGACCAAAAAGGGAGAAGAAAAGCATTTCAAGGGTTTGTCCAGGGGAAGCAAGGCGCATAAGTTCAGCGCTGTCTTCATCAACAGGTTGATAGGCAGGCTGAAAAAAGGGTAAATGGATGAAAATTTAGAGATTCCCTAACATCCGAATAACGTGTTGCTTTAGAGCAACAAAAAAAAGTAAATATGCAGATTTTAAGTTTGTTCTTTTTTTGAAAATATTTTTCATTTAGACTCCCGAACTTACTTGAAAGATGGATGTAACATGAAGGGTAAAACCCGCAACGAATAACATTAAAATAACTAAAAATCTTGTTAAATCATACATTAAATCTCGAATAATAATCGCCCATGGACCAAATAAATGATGAACAGTTAAAAAATCTAAAAATTCCACAAATGCAAATAACAACGCAAAAGCAAGGAGTTGATTCTTTAAATAAAGCATAGTTCTAGCAAAATGCATTTTTTCATCATTATCCAAATGTGTTAAATATACAGCTGGAAGTAAAAAAGCCAAAATATGTACTGCAATTGCAATAGCAGCAAGAATTAAAATTAATACTTTAACTATGCCTAAACCAGATCCACCTCCAACATTAGTAAGTTCAGAAACGAGATTCCCAGATAACCAAAGGAGAAGAACCCATTCCACGGGATTAGGCATAATCGAAGTTACTTCATACATTTTATGAGTAATATTTAGGACCACAACCGTTAATAAAATGGTGAAATAAACATGAGAGACAACGTGGCAAACAAATTTAATGATTGGAGCCCTTCCTAAAAAAAAGAAAAGGTAATGAATGAAAATAAAAAGAAAAATGGGTTGCAAGAAAAGTAAGTATTTTCATTCAACAAAAAAATCATTTCAAATAGATCAGTTTTTTGTTGTTTTTTATGCAAATTTTCCAGAAAGATTTAGTTTTTAACAAACAATCATATAAACTTTTTTTTGATATTGTTACTTTGGATTTTGACAAAACTAATCCACTTTTTTTACAATGTTGCCTGCCAAAAATCATTTTTGTTTTGAAGGAAAAAAGGAAGCCTGTTTCATTTTTGATTTCTCCAGTTACAAAAAAATATTTAAAGATAAAAATTTTAATCTATCTAAAAACTTACCAATTCGACTATCAAGTGGTAAAGAAAAATAAAACCATGCTGGTGGACAAATAAATACCAAAATAGCGAATGCAAGAAATTTCCAAAATGACCATTCCACTCTACCCGTCCATATTTCAGTTAAATATCTTTGAACTGATGCATAACTAACAACTTCTTTTTGTTCATTTTCTATTAACACATCCAATAATGGGCGGCCTCGATGATCTTTAGCTTTAAGTAATAAAGCGGCATTATATTCTGAAGCTGTAATACTCAATAATTCCACTGCCATATTTTCAGCATATACTGCAACATTAGATAAATCTTTTGCTCGTTCTTTTTCTTTTTCAGACATATCTCGATAAAGTGCAGATAATTTTACAGCGGTATCAATGGGTGCAGGAGATTGAAGAATGAATTCTTGAAGTGGCTCATTATCGTTACCTTTTCCACAAACCATTAAATCAAAAATAAATTTTCTATCTTCCATTAATTGATGAGTATCATGCTTTTGTTTAAGTAAAAATCTCAAACAATCTATGTGGTTATGAGCCGCCGCAAAACAAAGAGGTACTTTGCCTTCTTTAGTTTCAGCTTGAGCATCCGCCGAAGAATTAACAAATAATTTTACAACATTTATATGTCCAGCTTTTGTTGCAAAATGCATTCCTGTCCATCCATTTTGATCCATAACATTTATATTTGATCCTTGAGCAATTAATAAACTAACCATTTCATAATGTCCATTCATTGCAGCTAAATGTAATGGAGTTCTTCCTCGCCAATCTTTAGCATGTTGTTGTTGGGTGGAACGAGAAAGTAGCATTCCCACAACAGCTATATGGCCTTGTTGAGCAGCTAAATGAAGGGGAATGACATTCTGGAAAAAATTGGGATTGTAGTTTGTAACATTGAGTGATTAAGGTTAAAAAAATTGACGAACCATAGTGGTTGAAGTGGCATCAACTTGTACTCCTTGATTAAGTAACATTCGAACAAGGGAATCATGACCTGATTGAGCAGCTAAATGAAGTGGAGTTAAACCATACTAAAAAAAAAGGATTTATTTTTAAGATTCCCGATTACAGAAATGAAAGACAAGTTCAATTTTTTTGCTGTTGGTCATCCCAAAGTAAAAACTAATAAAGCTATTTATGTTGCAAAAAATTGAACTAACTGATCCTTCATAACAAAAACAAACCTCTGTAGCAAATTCTTTTACAACCAAATGATTATATATTGGTGGTTCGGATCTTACACTAGCTGGAACATGTTTAACCATTTCATTAACGAAATCACTTTTCCCATAATATGCAGCAATGTGTAATGCATTTAACCCCGTCTAAATTCATGGTTATAAAAAACTATTGGAAAATTTTTTGATTTTACCTTTTTACTGCATCGCTTCCATAAAGTTTTATCAAAGGCTTCCAAAATAGCAACATGACCATTTTTAGCTCCAAGATGTAAAGCGGACATGCCATGCTAAAAGTTGTAAGAAGAATTTAAAGTTGATTTTATTTTTGGATTCGAGAATTTTTTTGTTAATAAACTTACAGCATTTTCATCTTCAGGATTTGCACCATTTTCAAGTAAAATTTTTACAATATTTTTATGCCCTCCTGCAGCTGCCATATGAAGGGTTGTAGCTTCCATGGTTTTAGTTTTAGCATGAATTACCATGGCTTTATCAATCATCATTAATTCTTTTACGACGGCTAAACTTCCTTTCATTGCAGCTATGTGAGCACAAGTAAAACCATTTTGATCGATGGCAGTTAAAACCGCTCGATTATTTTGTTTCATTTTAAGGAAAAGTTTTACAACATCAGGGAAATCATTTTCAGCTATAAAAGAAATTAGTAATTGCGAAATATTAGTTGTTGAGATGAAAATTTTATCCAATGAGCTTACCTGCTAAATGCAAGGGTGTTTGACCTTTATCATCTCTTGCATTTGGATTGGCTCCTAATGCTAACAAAGTTTGTGAAACCCCTAGTTGACCATATTTTGCAGCAAAATGTAATGCCGTTTGTATATCCAATGTTATAGCTTCTAAACTAGCTCCATGATCTTGAACTAATACATTTACAACTTTAACATGGCCATATTGAGCAGCAAGATGAAGAGGAGCTTCACCATTTTTGGCTTTACTATTTACAAATGCTTTATATTGTAATAACATTTGAGTTAATTCCACATGTCCATTTGCTGCTGCAAGATGTAAAGCAGTTCGACCATTTTCATCAAAAACATCTATTCGAGCATGATGTTGAAGTAAAATGTTTGCTACTCCTGCATGTCCTCTTGCGCATGCTTCAAGAAGGGGTGACCAACCATTCTAAATATTAGTAATTTTGGAGGATATTTTGAAAGAAGAAAAAACATACCTTTGATTGTTTATTTTGTACAATTTGAACTAAACCTGCACCAATTTTATTAACCATTGAAAGTAAAACTGATTCATTTCCTGATCTTGCAACTAAATGCATTGCTGTTTCATTATTCTAAAATATCATTTTTAAATTTTAGTTTGTCTTTGATCTCTTTAGTTTTATAAATAAAAGCCAAAAGTAATAAATATCTTTTGTTGCAACAATGAACGAAGCTCAATTTTTTTACTTCCGCTGCAACTCTAAGATTCATTTTTTGTGACTTGAAGAAGAAAAAATGAAGCTGCATGACAGATTTTTTTTTGTTTGAAACAGATATGAATTTTTAACTTTCTCCCATTCATATTCCATTTTTCTAGATTACCGTAAAAGTTTGAATTTCACATTGTCCGCCATAATCGATTAAAGTGCTAATAAGTTTTGCATCTTCATGAGCGGTATCAGCTAAATCCGTTTGAATTTGAGCTGCATAATGGACCGCTGTTAAACCTTCATCAGTTTTAGAATTAACATAATCTGCCACATCTTCTTTAGATACTACACCTTCCAAATGTTTTAATATTAATTCCACAGCTTCACAATGACAAAATTTAGCTGCCACGTGTAAAGGTGTTTCTCCACCATTACTTTTAAATCTTGGATCCGCGCCTTCATAAAGAAGCAATTTAATCATTTTAGAATTACCACTTTTTGCTGCAATATGTAATGGAGTTTGTCCATCGGTTTGAGTTACATTAGGTTGAGCTCCAGATTTCAGCAACATTTGAGCACATTCTGTATTTTCTCCTGGTAGTGAAGCAGCTACATGAAGGGCGGTTTCACCTATATTTCCACCATGAACATGAACATCCGCTCCAAACCCAAGTAAAGTTTCCACTACGCTTGCTTTTCCTGATTGAACTGCCACATGAAGAGCCGTGTAATTATCTTTCGTTTTAATATCAACATTAGTGCCCCGAGCAATAAGCATTTTAACGACATCATTAAACCCCGCGGCTGCAGCTGAATGCAATCCCAAAGCTCCCCGTTTATTTGGCATATAAAGTGGAACTCCACGTTTAAGAAATACTAAAGCTGTATCAGCGTGTCCACTCAAAGCAGCAATATGAAGTAAAGTTGAACCATCTCGTGTTCGTGAACGAATGGATGAACCAAATTTATCTATCAATGCTTCAACTGTGTGAGTATGACCTTTTTCTGCAGCAACATGAAGGGGAGTTTTTTCATCCTGGAAAAAGGTAATAATTTTTGAAAATAGTAGAATTACTTACTTTATCCATAATATTTGCATCAGCTTTAAGTTTGTACATTAATTTTAACATTTGTTCATCACCCTTTTCCGCCACTTCGTGTAAAGCAGTTCTACCAATTTTATTTTTTTCATTTACATCTCCATCTCCTCCAGCTTCAACGATAGTTTTTAACATATTAAAATTTTTTTGCGCTGCTAAATGTATTGGTTTATTTCCATCTGCATTTGGAGAATGAATTTGATCAATTGCATCATAATGAAGAAGTAATTGTGTGACAGGAATATTATCCGCTCGAATTGCATAATGTAATGGAATATTTTTCTTTTTATCTTCTGCTAATCGAAGCTCGGGATTAGCTTTTAATAAAATTTGAACTATTCCTATTGCTCGATTTGAATGCCTTTGGCATGCATAATGAATTGGAAGTTTACCATCCGTCTAAAAAATTAAAAAACCGGTAAATAAAGGGTTGTAATAAATTTAAAGAAATTCCATAAAAAGCAAAAAGCATTGTTGGTTTCATCAAGTGAAAAATTTGAAAACTCTGGCCATAATTAAACCATTTTATTTTCGAAGCTAACCTTATGTTAATTGCTGAGGTTGGTAATTTTTTGTTTCGAGCAAAAAGTTTGAGAAATTTCACTTTTAACCTTTCTTTTCCTTGCCAATAACTTTCATAATTTTTATACCTCTAACTTTTTTGATTTTGTCGTTAAAAAAAGAAGAAAGATTTACCCCTGCAGATTTTTTTAAATCCAATTTTTTATCCATTAATTTTCTAACCATCTCTTCTGTGCCATATTTAGCAGCAATATGTAAAGCTGACATTCGATCCTAAAAATTAATAATTTTATTGACTCTTTCTCTAGCCTAATATTAACTAACCTTGGTTGTTGCAAATAAATCTGCTCCAGCTATAAGCATTTTTTCGATGATTGAAATTTTTGATGCTTTTATTGCTAATAACAAAGGCGTATAACCATTTTTATCAGTCATTGAAAAATCCAGCCTTTTATTTAGCTTTAATAATTCTTCCACTTCATCCCATTTTTGCTTTTTAACCAAATATAAAATTTTTGTGGATGGATCAATTCGAGTGAGGGATTCAAGATTGAAAAGTTCTTCCAATTCAGCTTCAATTTCATCATCCGATGAAGTTGGAGAAAATGGACTAAAAAGCAGATTAAAATTGATTTATTTTGCTTCAAGAAAAAAAAATTCAAATTGCCGAAAATCATTTCACTAAAAATTAGTCTTTTTTGCGATTAACTAATCAAAAACTTTTTTTAGTTTTTTTACATTTGAAATTAACGAACCTTGCTTTAGCTATAGCAGTTCTTCCATCACCGGTGACTGAACTAAAATCAGGATGAACTAATGAAATTGAATGGGATCTTGAAATAGAAGGTCTTCCGGAATTAGGTTGAGATGGTTTTGTTTCAGCGAGGGATTCTCTTGTAGAAAATCTTAATAATGCTCTACCAAGAATTCCACTACCATATTCATATGGTTCATCGGTTCCAGATATATCTCCTTGAGACATTCGACGTTTAAGAGTTTTAGATTTTCTTCTTTTTTCCCTTGCTCCTTCTCTTGATAAAGTTCTTGCTCGCTTTCGACCAAGCAACATAGTTCCAAGCATTCCGCTTCGACTTTCTTCATCCGATGAATCCACAACATATTGTTGACTTCTTTCCAATGGAGGTTTATTAGATTTTGTTTTTAAAGGTTTTGTTGTTGTTAATGGGTTTTCAGTATTTGAAATTTCAAAAAATCCCGGAGGATCAAGAGGCGGAAAAGATTTAGCTTGATTTGGTTGATTTAAAGCTAAACTCAATATTCCTCTTCGCTGTCGATATTCAAGTTCTTCTGGACTATAATGGGACGCACGACTCGTGGATGGATTATTAAAATGATTGGCGAGAGGTAATGGAGGAAGTCGGGGAGGTGGTAATGGAACAGCTCCAGGTAAATCCACCAAATCATCTGGTGGCGTTTGGTGTCGTAATGCTTGAGCAAGAATCCCTTTTCGATCCATGTTTTTTTTAAATATTTTTTTGGTGGATAATAAATTAATAAATAGCAATAAATAATATTTTTTTAAATTCAACTAATATTCAGTTCGCTTTTAATATGTTGACTTAACATTTTGAGATTATTACACTTTGAAAAAATATTTGAACTTTGTATTCTGAAAATATTTAAAAAAATACTTTGTCACCGTTTTTGAAGAAAGAAAAATTTTAAGGAACGGAAGTAGTCTTTGTTCAAAAAAAAAGCTTGGAAGGGCAAAATATTTCAAACAAAAAAAAAGTGGTCAATGAAAGCTGCAAAATCAAAGGTAATTTGGCTGTGTAAAAAAAGAAAATAAAAGAAAGTAAAATTATACAGCAATGACAAGATATCCTCGGAACGTAAGGCGAAAGAAATATCAAATTCAAAAAACAATATTATTTTTAAAAGGACACGAAAATTATTTTATTATAAAAATGATCTAACATTAAAGAAAAAAACCTGCATAAAAAAGTATGGTATTTTAATAACCAAAAAAATTAGAAATTTTTTTTTATTAAATCTAAAAAAAACCATAATTTATGAGCAAAACTAAACTTTTTCATTTTTTTGCATGATAAATGTCCTTTAAAAAATTTAATACACAATATTACACTTTTATTTTTTCAATAGCCGTTCAAAAGGGATTTTTATACGTGCATATAAGTTTTTTGAACGATAACAATAATAATAATATAAAAGGTGGATGGATATGGAGAAGGAGGGCCAATAGACCAAAAATATATTGTGTAACTCCATACAATTTGTAACGACAACGACGACTATGCCTTCCAGCCAGTTTGTCGCTTATTTATCTCTCCTACTCTTTTTTTCTTTTATAAAGGTGCTGTGTCTGAAGTTGAATGCCTCCATTTTTTTTTTCAAGCGGAAGCTAGCTTCACCTCAATTACAATGAAAATCGGTTGTGCCTTGTCTGTGTGTGCTGGTTGCTTCGAAGGTTGAATGGGACATTGATTTCGAAATATAATAAAAAAAAAGAAGGTGAACTTCACCTCAACTTTTTTTTCTTTTGAGACATTCTTTTGCTTTGCTTTATTTTTAACGACCTCTTGGAATGGAAATATATGTGTCTTTAAAAGGGTTGATGAAAAAAGGAAGTTTCAAATGGGTGGTCTCAATTGAAGGATTTATAAAATGGTGAAAAAAAGTTAGTTTCAAAACAATTATATTGTTTTAGGCTGGTTAAAAGTTCATTGAGAATTTTGTTTTTAGGAGCTAAAACTAAATGAATTGAAAAATTCTGCGAAACTAAATTTTTCAGTATCCAAAGTAAAATTTATAAAGCTAATAATATTTCTGCAATTTTTTTACATAAAATTATTAAAGAGAAAAACACCTTTACATACATAAAAATTTACCAACATAATTCAATTCCAATAAAGGCTATTTATTCATCAGTTCGCAAAAGCTTTTTTTTCTTCCTTCGACTATCCATTTTTTGACTCTCTTTTTTATTGTGCCCCTAAGAAAAAACAAATTTAGAGTTTTGAAAAGAGGTTTTTATACGTTTTTAATCGACCGTCTTTAAATTTCTCCTTTAAAAAAAATATTGAAGGTGCCCTTTAAAATAAGCATGCATGCGACGACCAATGACTTCCGGTCAAGGTAGAGGCTTGCCCCAAAAAATGCTGCCATCGCTGTTATAACAACTAAAATGTTCAACAAAGCTATTCAAGTTTTTTTTTGCAAAGAAAAAAATATATAAAGCTTGCGTATTTGGAGAATGCGTTTATATTAACAAAGAAAACTTTTTCGTTTAAATTGGTTTTTTTTGTCGGAAATGCGTAAATATGAGGGATCAATTTTTTTGAAGGTTTTCATAAAAAGACTATAAACTAACTTTTTTTGTTGCTCAAAAAGCCATATGTAATTTTATTTTTAGAGTAAAAATAGTTTTAGAACATGGATAACCTCGTATTTACAATCTTCGTAAAAAAAAAATGTTGTTGATCTTTTTACAAGAGAAGTTTCAGCTTTTAGGTTAAATTCAAACAGTTTTATTGCTTCCAGTAAAAGATGATACATTAAAACTTGATTTATTATTATTAGTAATTATACATACAAATACAAAGACATAAAGATGATGAAGCAAAACATTAGAGAATGGATGGATGAGTTTTATCAAAGTTGTTGTTGTTGGCCACCATCAAATAAGAAAAAGAAGCATCCAATGAGAATCGCCATTCCAGTAATTTTCCATGTACCATATTTTGAGTTATTGCTTCCATTTGTAGTTGTTTCAATTGCATCTGTAGTTGACTTATGACCACCAATTCCATTTGGACCATCACCTGGTTTAGATGTGGTAGTAATAATTTTTTTAGGACCATAAGGATCACATATACCATCACGAAGTGTCTAAATAATGAAATTAAAAGATTTAATGAATTATCAACAAACAAACAAACAAACAAAACTCACTATTAATTCTACTCGAAGATCTTCATTGGCACCATTTTTACAAATCTGATCTTGACCTATGCATCCAACTCCACTATAGAATACTTCATCAATCAAACAGCTCCAAACAAAACATGTGCAATCTCTAACCGCTTCATTCACTAAAAATTAAAAAAATTGTTTTTAAGTTGAAGAAAAAAAAAGTAAAAGGAACTTACTAGTTATATCGCTTGTAAAACTTTGACACCTTCGATAAGTTGGACAATTTTTATCAAAAATTCGAAATCTTTCAAAAGATGCACGACAGATGAGTGAAGCAAAAATAGCAACAGCCAGAAAAGTGACGACGACGAATTTCATGATTGATTTTTGATGGACGATGACGAAAATTGAAACGCGAAAGAAAAAAAAATGAAGTAAAAAAATTGTGATAGCTTCTTATATATATGCGAAAATCAAGCATCATTTTTAATTTTACATGCAAATTTTCTCCCTTTAAAAAATTTTTTTTTATTGCTGAAAATTACATCAAAATCAAATCTAAAAAAATTTTTTTAAAACTCTTTATTCAATTTTGCTTTCAAATAACAACCATGCCATTAACAAAAAAATAGTTAGTTATGATGTATCGTCGTTAGCTTTTATTTTTCCTTGCAAGTTTGTATTTTAAAATCAACAAAAACAAAAAATAATGAAAAACTTACTTCTTCTTTTTTTAAAGCATAAAGAATTATAGTTTTAAAACATTTTTGGTATTTATTTTTTGAAGAAGAATTTTATTTTAAATTTTATGACTAAAATTGAAAGTAAAAATTCTTGCTTTCTTTTAAATTTGGAATAGTTTTTTTTTGTGCATCATTTATTTTTATCTTTCCGTTGAAACTAAAAACTACTATCGATCAGGGTTTGGCGGAATTACGCCTGTTTTTGGACTTACGCGTTACGCGTAATGCGTAATTTTTGCAATTACGCCAAACCCTGCTATCGATATGAATTTTATCAGTCTAAAAAATAATTATCCTTTTATCAAAAGTTAATAAATGAAATAAAATTGCTGGGTTCCCTAAAAAAATTTATTAGCATCATGTCCACCTTTGGTTATAATTTTAATTTTACTTTTATTATTAAAATCATTTTTTCCTTATCATCTGAATTTGAAGTTTCATATATGAAGCAAAACTTCCAAAAGCTTTCAGAAGCAGAAGCGCCATATAATTTTATTTTACTTTCTTTCTCTCCAATTTCTTCAACTTTAATATAGGCTCGTTGAGTAAAATTGTTATAGCCCCAGCTAAAGCTTCTTTATCGACAACATAATCCCAAAATCATTTATAAAGCATCTCAAATCGATGCTTAGTAATTAAATAATTTTCACCAAAATAGCAATCAGCGATTTCATAAAGTCTGTTTTGCAATGAATTACTTCATCAAAACCAAAATTAATTATCGTTGGCTATAAAATCATAAAATTTTCTTTTTTTCGGAAATCACTTTTTTCAAAGACTATATTTTTAGAATAATGTTGCTCAAAATGCTTCGGTAACGCTGGATTTTGCTGGTGATCGAGATATAAAAAATTTATCGATTGATTTGGTTGAATGAAATCATAAAAAATCGAAAAATTTTTATTCGTTTCATGGAAAAAATGCATCTTTCTTTTATCATCTGGCATCCAAGTTTGATTCGTTCTTTTTTACCATTTAATAATTGTATTTCAACTTTCGCTTGCTAACATTCAATCGACGTATAAAACGTTCCTAAAAGGTTCGTATTAAAATTTCATTGCCTTTATTGTGGCTTTTGAAAAAAATTATAAATTTTGGAATGCTTCTGCTTTATTGCAGGAGCAAATAAACTTTTAAAAAAAATGTATCTTGAAAGGATGTGTGAAAAATATTTAGTCGTTGAATAGTTTTTATACAAATTAGCATTTGCTTCTTTTTTTTGTTTTACCCCAAAAACCATTTTTTGATGATTGAACCAAAAAATTTGAATAAAATCAGGTAACTTTTACATTGTTGATTTTTAAAATGCGTTGTTAGGTTTGATTCATCTGTTTGAACATTTTCTTCGTTTGCGACTAACCATGGGTGCAGTCAATTCAAGGCATGATTTTACAGTAAGTTTGCCATTTTATTAGTTTGTTATTATCTTGATTCACTCATATTATCTTTTTAGATTCGACCAAGAATAGGAAATGCTGAACGAATGTATGTTTTACTATTTACGCTGCCAGCCACCTTCGATGTTTCATTCATATTTTCATTGTTTTTAGGGTTGCTGGTCATGAAACAACATTTCATCAACAATTTCCAACCAAAGTGGATCCACTTCAAATCCTCGAAGATCAACCTCATCCAATATCATCATCAACTTGTGTCATCAATTTTGATTCACCATTTCCATCCAATTCAAACGTAGCAGCAGCAACAACAACAACCAAACATGAAGTTCAACCATGCTTTGTTCATCAAAGATTTCTAAATTCTCATCTCAAAGTTGTCAATACTCTTCCACTTTCACCAGAAGCCATATTGAATCGATTAAAACCTAAAAGCAAATATCAAAGATGTATGGCTTATTTTCCATCTGGTGAAGATTGTTTTGATTGTTTATGTTGGATTTCAAAAGTTTTATATATTATGTGTCCACCTTTTCCACGATGGATGATTCAAAAAGCTGCATTTCATCCACCTGAAAATGGAAGATATTATTTCTTGATTGCTGGAGAAGTAAGTTTGATACTGTTTTTTGGATATTTTTAACATGTTACTTTTTAGGATGGAAATCGAAAAGAAATATTTTCTGCTAAAGATGCTTTGAATCAACCAAACTTAAGAATATGCTTTCGTGCTTATTTAACTCGAAACTTTATGGAATTATCTGTGGCAGAAGGATTTATTCGAACTAAAGTACCTACCATTCTTCTTTCATCATTAACTTTCACTAATATTTCTTTTTATTTTTAGGCTCATATAATCAAAACATCGCTGGATCATTATTTGGTTGCTGCTCATATCACTTGTATGGCATCACATGTTGGAGAACACAAATCACCAAAAATTATGATACTTTCACAACCAAATAGCAGTGATCTTGGTGCTTGTATGATTTGTGATCCAACATTAGTGGAAATTGCAGATTCTTTGAATTGTGATATCATTGCTTATGATTACAGTGGATATGGGTGCTCAACTGGAACGCCATCTCAAGAAGCAATTTACTCCTGCATTGAAGCAATATATTCTTTCGTCAAAAATGATCTTCACTATGATGATAAAGATATTACTTTGTTTGGATTCAGTATGGGAACAGCTGCAAGCATTCATTTAGCTTCGATTCATCAAAATGTAAGTTTTTTAATGGCTAATTTTTGTTGGGGATCTAGTGTTGCTATAGCTTAGCTCTTTTCAATAGTTTCTAAATTTACTTCTTTTTAGCTATGTGGAATGATCCTTGTTGCTCCATTTACATCATTGCTGCGAATAATAGGAACAACTGATAACCCAACAACTTGCTGTTTGGATCAATTTTCAAGGTTTGGATTTTTTTCTTTTACTATTATTATTAGCATCTTCTTATCTTCTTCATGTTTCAGTTATGACAAAGCTATAAAAATTACAACTCGAACTTTAATTTGTCATGGAATGAATGATTCTATGGTTGGAACAGAACATAGTGAAATACTTCGAAAAAGACTTCAAAATGCTGCTGAACCTTTTTATGTTCCAAATGCTACTCATAGAGTATGTATTCGTTGATTTGCTTTATATTGAATTAATTATGGTCAATCATCATTTTTTAGGGAATATTTAGTGAAATTTCAATGTGGAAAAGAATAAGAAAATTTGTGGATGATGAATTTGGATTTTTCAAAGAATGGGAAGGAATTGTAACTTTTGTTAAATCTTCATCTGTTTCATCTCCTGATGATGTTAAATAATATTGGATTTGTATGATTTGTATGTATGTGTAAATGGTTTTTTGAATAAAGATTTGAAGATTTGATTGATGGATTGCTGAAAAGGGATTTGAAACATATCACTAATTTTCAAAGACGATAAAATTTAAACCTTTTTATGAGGCTTTTTCAACTCGAGTGAAGAAGAACATTTTAAATACTATCTGCCCCTGATAAGCAAAATGATCATGATTATTAAGATTAAGTAGTACAAAAGCAATGAATATTAAACATTTATTATACAAAAAAATAACAAAAACTTTAAAAGTAAGAAAAAACAATCAGTAACAAATAATAGGTAAACAAACATGTTTTTGGCCTTTCAAAACCAAAACAACATCTTCATCATTTTCATCTTTGAATAACTTTGCCATAAAGTGGTTACCTTTTGAATGACATTCAGAACAAGCATAAGAACTTCCAATTTGAGTAAAAAAGTAACCAGTCGATCGAGCAATTGTTGCATAAACTACCATAATTGAAACAAGAGAACCATTAATTTCTTCGTTGACGAATTTGAAATTCGGAGACTTCATAATGTTAAAAGCATCAGAGATTTTGTAGGTATAAGGATCACACAAATGGTTGATTGCTTGCAAACATTCATCTCCATTTTCTTCTTTGATTAATTTTGCGGAAATACGTTTTTGATGAGAATTTAAGCAAGCGAAACAATTGTAACCGTTGTTGATCCATTTGTTATAATCATAATGATAGAAGAATTTACGCTGAGCTGAATTGAAAACGATTAACTTTTGATTAGGTTGAAGAAGAAAGAAATCTGGAGCTCTAACAGTATGCCAGTTGTTTGCGATGTACGGAACAGGTTCACAGAGATGAGGAACATTTGCTTTAACATATTCTTTACCATCAGTATCTTTGAGAAGTTTGGCAGAGATTGTTTTCTTATGGATTTTTTTACATTTACAGCAAACAAAATAATTCTTTTCCACATTCCGGTAATAATAGCAAAGATTAGGATCAGTTTGCACAAAAACAACCAGCTCCTTTTTTCCATTTTGCTTTAATTGAATTTCATAATTTGGAGCATTGATGGTTTCATGTTTTTTAATTTGGAAGTTTGGTGATTGTGGAACATATTTAAAAGGTTTACAAAGATGCTGATGGACCATTTGAACGTAATCTTCACCATTTTCAGCTTTAAGCAATTTCGCAGCAACAGTTTTATTATGAAGTTTCCAACATCCCCCACAATTAAACAATCCGTGACTAGCATAAAATTTGTAACACATGGTTTTATCATTCGAATCAAAGACGATCAGCCGTCTATTACCAGTTGCAGTTGTTTGAAATTCAAAATTCTGTGCTTTGCTGACGAGATTGCTAAAAAGATAAAATTTCACAAGCATAAGTTTGAGAGACACATGGTTGGTTAGCTTACCTATTATTATTAATGCAAGTTTCAGAACCATTTAGAGAATTAACATGTTCACCAGAAGTTTTATCGTCAGCCAAAGATTGTTCCTAAAATTGTAAAAATAAAGAGATTTGGAATCGTAAAAATGGGATATGAACCTTCATAGCGTCTTGAATCAAATCTTTAAGGCATTGAACTTCGGCATCATTTGTCAAATTAGAAACATTTGAAACTTCAGTTGCATTAAGATCATGTAATTCTTCTTTGAGTGATTCAGCAGAAGTTCCTTCGAAAGTTTCTGTATTTGTTTCATTTTTTCCACGTTTTACAGCGGATGAAGAAAATCTAAAAAATGGTATTATAAATAAAGGAATAAGGTTATTAAAAAACTTACTCTTCATTATCATCTTCGTCCCTATCAATTGTGATAATAGGAATTGAACGTTTCTGAGCTTTACGCTCATTGGAATAAAGTGAAGACGATAAAGGTTCCATCCTTACATTCAGCGAACAAGCAAGCGTTTAATACTTTGAAACGAATAAACACCGAAAAGTAAAAACTTCAAATTATTGATTGTCGAAAAATTTTGGTTTAAAATTTTCTTTGCCCAAAAAAAATGCGGGAATACTGTAATACTTTTGGCCATACAATGCCCAAAATTTTCAAATTCATTTATCAAAAGTTAGATGGAATACAAATTACAACTTTTAATTTTTTATTATTAATATGGCTGAAGTAAGTTTGTCTTCTTCGAAAGCATTTTTTCCTTTATTTTGCTTTTCTCAAATTAGTATTTATCTCTTCTTCATGAATCTCCTTCGAAATACAAAGTTTTCTAAAAATACTTGCAATCTCCATCTTTAACTTTTCTAAAACCATTTTTATTCAACAAAAAACTAAAATCATTTAATTCATAAAAATCAAAATATGTTTCACACAAATATAAATGAATTAAACAAGGGGATAGCTAGCTTTGGAAGCGATGCCGCAATGATTTTTTTTATTTCTTGCCATTCGAATATATCCATTTTCACCCCATTGTTTACTCCAACTATTTTTAACTATCCAATAATCTCCACCACCACCACCATTTTCCGAATCCGTTCCATACCCAACAATTAAAACTGCGTGATTTAGCATGGTTGGAGAACATTGCTTTTCAAAATATATTCCTTCTTTATAAAGTTGAAAACTTCGATGTCCTGCATCAATTGCAACTGAAATGGGACCTTGAGTAGCTACAGCTATTTTAAGGGCATCTTCATCGCCTTCTGGAAGATCAACAAATCCTGTATCTTCTGCGCCAATATAATTTTTAGAGAAATGACATTTCTTTTGAACTCCTTTATATGGATATGCTTCTTCAGTATCAATTCCATGATTATCTTTAATATATTCAAATGCCTATAAATTTAATTTATATAATTATCGCTTTTGTTTTGAAATTAGTTGGTGTTACTTACAAAATCCATTAATCCACCATTGCAACCATAATTACCATATTTGGTTGAACAATCAATTAAATTTTGTTCACTCAAAGAAATCAAATTTCCTGTGGCACGTTTATGTTGGCCTTCAAGAGCTCCAGTGGTTGAAAAAGACCAACATGATCCACAATTTCCTTGATCTTTAACATCCGTAACTAAACCATGTTCACGCCAATCAATGGATTCAGGAATATCTTCGGTTTGCAACAAGGGAGTTAACCAACGAGTGGATTTTAGATTAGTTTTACTTTTTTTGCCAAGTAAATTTCCACGATAACCATTAAGGGTTTGATATTCAGAAAAAAGTAAATCAGCGATGTGATTCATTCCAAGTTTGTATGAAACTTGTCCACGTTCAAATGCATCATTATGTCGACGAATGTGTTGTTGGGCGGCGAGAAAAGCAAGCATGCGCTCATTTTCTTCATTTTCAGTATTAAAATGTTTAGCTAAAAATTAGTTTTGTTAATTTTTAGAAAAAAAACAACCGATGACAATAAACTATGGCAATGGAAAACTTACAATGGTGTGTTTTATAAGCTTCCCAATCAACATGACCTTGTTGGATAAGTTTAGTCCAAGAATCTCGGCTTCTAATATATTCACTTGGATCTGTTGGGGCATTTACAATGTCATCCTCCATTGAATCAACGTCGTCATTTTCATCATTAATGTTGTCGTTTTGAGCTGATCCAAAATGCCAGCTAAAAAATTATTTTTTTATTTCAAAGTCTAAATAGAAATTTTACGAAAATGGGAATTTTTTACTTCGAACTAAAAAGTAGGATGTAAAAAATGGAAGTTAAATAAACTAACCTTTGATAATGATGTTCTTGACCTGTGGAAGGACGTCGACGGAAATCATGGGCGAAGCAGTTAGAAGCAAAAGTAGCAAAAAATAATAAATAAAAAACCGTTGATTTTGGTAAAAGCATCTCGACACTTGAAAATAATAAACCAAATTGATTTAATTAATTAAATTTAAAGCGACTAATTGATCAGGTAGAAAAGAAATCCAAGGCGCAGAACTTTTTATGGATAAATGAACGAATGAAAAAAATTTGTCAAGGAAAGCTTATGAATTTTTTTGTTGTTGTTGTTGGTTTTGATTAAGTGAGAATTGTTGTTGTGCATAAATAATAAGAGCGAAGAAGATTGAGAAGATATTATTATTGGCACCAACTTTCCTTTCTTTTCTTTTTTTGGTTATGCATTGACCTCCTTTTTGTTTTCTTGATTATTGGGTTAAATAGACTCTTGAAGCAATATTAATTAAATTTTTTGTTTATCAAAACAAAAAATAACGATGCGCAAATGATAAACAAAAAAAACCCAAATTTCTTCCTTTTTAATAAATTTTTTGTTCGACCCAAAAATAATTTCAATCATTTTTTTATTTATTATTTTACTTCAAAAAATTGCTGCGTATCAATTCTTGGTGATTTTTGATAATAACTTTTTAAATAAGATTTCAATCATGTTTTCTTCACTTTTAACGATTGTTGATAATCCTCGTCGCCAACAATTTCCATTTCATGGTTCTTTAATAAATTATATTCTCAAAAATTTAAAAGTTATTCAAAAAGAAAAATTCGCTTTTTGTTGCAAACTTTTTTACGATCATTATCCATATGATAAAATTATTAAAGAATTATATATTAGCTCGCTTTATCTCGGTCACAAAAATAATAATGATGCGAGAAGAATTTTTAAATGTTCAATTCCACATTTAAGTGAACATGGAAATAAAATTTGGTTAAAAGAAAAATTTTATCTTTTCTGCAAAACTGAATTCAATTCAATATCCACAGTAATTTTTCGATGCACTATTAAGGAGCTTCATCTTGATACAAAAGTTTCATTCAAAGATTTTTATTTTTTAACTGAATCCAAAACGATTAAAATTATTTGTATTAACGACGAAGTAATCGATGATCAAGGAAAAGGTATTCCAATCGAATATATTATAGCTTCAATTCCAAATGCGCATAAAATAACGTAAGTTTTTTTCGCAAAAAAAATTTTTCTTAAAAAAGTGAATAAGTTTTTTTTAGCATTGGAAATCCAAATATAACTTCAAAATCATCCAATCATCTTATTTTATTGAAACATAAAATAAAAATTCAAAAGTTTAACCTTCGTGGAATAAACACAAAATTATTAAATGTTTCAAAATTTTATAAATTTTTAAAAGTCAGTTTTTTTTTTGAAAATTTGTAATTATTTTATTTATTTTTAAATTTTGATTTTTAGAAAAATGTTGCGCCACGCGCTAAAATTTGGATAGAATTTTCAAAGGATTTAAGTTTTCAAGAAACTCAAAATTTCTTTAATGCTTTGGAAAAGAAATTTAAAAAATGGATACCTTCATCAAAGAATCGCCCAGTTATTAGTTTTTTTTATGAATAAAAAAAATGTGTATATGTAAATTTTGTTTATGTGTTTTATTTTTTTGAAACCCAAGCTTCTTAGATTTACTTCTTTAATTCATTCAATATTTGCTTGAAAAATAAAAAAATATAATATCACTTGAAGTCCCATTTCGGCGGCCTTGAAAAGTATGTAATTCGAGTAACATTGGATGTTCTTCTTTTTTGGTATTTAAAATCCCCATTTGGGATTAATTTCTAATTTATCTGGAGATGATGACAAAATTTTAACAAAATCTAAAATGTTTGTTGCATAATTAGCTATTGTGAATTCGGATCCTAACATACCGAATTAGAAGCAATTTTATTATTTTATGAACACTTGTATCAAGCGTTGATGCAAGAAATTGAAAAAAAAACTTTTTGAATAAAAAAAAATTCCAGTGGAAAAGTGCCAAATAAATTTTCTTTATTTTTCTTAAAATGTTCTTTTGAATTTAGAGTTTCAGTGCTAATTGATCCGTAAAATGATACACTAAAAGCTCCACCACCTGATGAAGCTTTGATTGATTCGGAATCAAAACGCTTAAATGACTCTTGAACCGACGAATAAGTTTGAATTGAGATTGCCTTTTTTTTAGGAAACACTTGGATGTTGTCAGGAATTAAAATTTTCAATATGTGTCAGTTTAACAAAATTTATAGGTGTTTGAAAAGATTGGTAAATTAGATTTGTTTGTGAGATCATCATCCCATCCAACGCCAATAATACTACCAGACTTCTTCGATGAACATCTTTTTCTTCTATCTGCATTATCGCAGATCGGGACTTATTGTTATCAACCAAAAATATACTAACCCTTTATAATTTCAAAAAGCTTCGAGAGAAAAAATTTGTCCCACATAACACTAAATAGATTAAAACTTGATTTATTATTATTAGTAATTATACATACAAATACAAAGACATAAAGATGATGAAGCAAAACATTAGAGAATGGATGGATGAGTTTTATCAAAGTTGTTGTTGTTGGCCACCATCAAATAAGAAAAAGAAGCAACCAATGAGAATCGCCATTCCAGTAATTTTCCATGTACCATATTTTGAGTTATTGCTTCCATTTGTCGTTGTTTCAATTGCATCTTTATGACCATCATTTTCTTTGGAATCAACAGCTGGTGGAGGAGGAGGAGTAGGATTTCGTTTGGGACCATCAAGGTTACAATAATATACCCTATTAAGCGTTCCATTATTAGTTTTCTAAACAAAAATTTTTTTTAACGAATAATAAAAACAAAAAAGAAAAGAACCCACATATGAATTTTTAGGTGGAGGGCCTTCATTCATACCATCTTTACAAATCTTATCTTCTTCATCTTCGCATCCAACTCCATTATAGTATATTTTATTAATCACACAGCCCCAAACAATACATTTGCAATCTTTAATTATAGGTTTATCTTCTGCTAAAATTTAAAGTTGTTTATAAATTTTCGGAAAAAAGAAGGTAAAAACAACTTACTAGATTTTTCCAAATTACGAGCTAGACACCTTTGATAAGTTGGACATTGACCATCCATTTGATAATATCTTGAAAAAGATGCACGACAGATGAGTGAAGCGAAAATAGCAACAGCCAGAAGATTGACGACGACGAATTTCATGATTGATTTTTGATGGACGATGACGAAAATTGAAACGCGAAAGAAAAAAAAATGAAGTAAAAAAATTGTGATAGCTTCTTATATATGCGAAAATCAAGCATCATTTTTAATTTTTCATGCAAATTTTTTCCATTTTGAAAAATAATTTTGTATTGCTGTAAATTACATCAAAATCAAATCAAAATTTTTACACTTATTCAATTTTGCTTTCAAATAACAACCAAGGCATTAACAAAAAATAGTTAGTCATGATGTATCGTCGTTAGCTTTTATTTTTTCTTGCAAGTTTGTATTTTAAAATCAACAAAAACAAAAAACTAATGAAAACATTTTTTTACTACAAAAGTTTTAAACATAATTTAAAAAGATGTGTCCAATAATAAAAAGAAAACAAGGCAAAACAAATTAAATTTAAAGGGCAGTAAAATCCAGGCAATTATTAAATTATTATAGTTGTTATTTTGAAAAGGTAGAATATTAGTAAAAAAAAACTCAAAAATACAAAAGGTATTGTTGATGAAAAAAATAAAATAAAAGAAAGTTTTTCTTTAATCATTCAACGAGGTAAATTGGGATATCATGAGTTTCTTCATTTTTATCATCATTAATTTCATCCTCCTCCATAGAAGACTCCAAAGCAGCAGGCTTATTAACCCTTTCCATGGCTTTAATTATCTTTGAATATTGCCACTATTTATAAACGATAGCGATGATAAACAAAATGATAACGATTTTTGTGATAGATGCAACATAAAAAATTGTTTCATCTTTGGGTAATCGAATCCATTCATTTGTAATCCAATGATAGGTGAGTTCACTCATGGAAGCAAATACGTCAAGGCTCTGTAAAAAATAAGTTTCATAATCGAAAAATTTGTTGGATTTTTTAGTTTAAAGGTTTTCAGGGAATAAAATAAGGGTAAAAATTTGGGATAGAAATAAAAAGATTTTTATTTGAGATTCAATGTAATTCAGTAATTGCAGTTTTTAACAAGAAAGATTTTTTTTGTTGCAAGTATCTTGGCTAAAGCTAATATCATCCATCCCAAAAAAACTTACATAGAAAAATGTGAGAAATAAGCACATAAAATTTCCAATATCATTATATTTAAAAACAAAAGCGAATAAAGCTAATAATTCATGACTTCTTAAACACGCATTAAGAATGGTGTAAAATCGAAATAATTGATTTGGTTCATCAATTTCATTTCCGTTTTCATTTTTAACAAAATTCAATGAATATCCAGCTTGATTAATTCCTTCAATAATCGTATTAAAATATATTTGACTGCAAAGAATATTTTCACAATAACGTTGCTTCGTTTTAATTTCATCTAAATTTTTTGGGGTTGAATAATCTTTTTTCGGATCATGAAATAAAAGTGAGGGAAAATTTCGAATGAAATTCATTTTCTTTCTAAAAATGTGCAACAAATTTTTGAAAAAAAATTTCCAAAAAGCAAGCGAAAAAATCGATATAACAAATAAATAAGAAGAGCAACTTTTTTTTCCTCTCAAATTTAAACTGTAAAGTTAAAACTTTCGTTGAAAACCAATTGAGATTTAAAAGCTCTTGCTTTTATTCTAAAAACAAGTTCACCACCAAAAACAAAATGTTTAAGTTAAGAAAGAAAATAAAAAGTTTGGGTAAAAAAGCGAAATTTTGCGCAGCTTCAAACCAAAAACTGAGAAAAGGAAAGAATTGATTAGACTGCTGCCGCTGCTGCGGCTTCCAAAAAATTTTGCATAAAAGCTCAGATTGACCTAGGCCGAAACAAATGCAGAACAGCTGCTTCCATCTTCTTGTGTTTATCTTTCTAACAAAAAAAAGAAAAAAGAAAGAAAAGAAGCAAGTGGTCAGTCATTTATTTGTGTCTTTCTTTCTCTCCAAATTATTGTCAAAAAGCTTTGGTCATCGTCGGTTTTTTTTTTGCGGTATTATTTTTAGGACAAAAATTTTAATGAAAAATAAAAACCATTATTTTTTTTTTGGAAATTTGTGAAAAGTAAAAAAAAATATGTTAGACTAACAAATATTTTTGTTAACAAAAAAAAAAAGAGAGAAAGAAAATAAAGAAAAATTTATGAATTCGGGTATGAAAAAAAAGTAATTTGACAAATCAAAATTGAAAAATGCAACAGCAGCAAAAAAATTGAAACAAAGTCGCATCTTTCATTCCTTACTAAATCAATCAGCAACTTTAAACCTTACAATTAGAACAATTTTCATTGCAGTAATTTTTTTTGTTATTTTTGCTGATACATTTTTTATTTCTCCTTTTGTTGTAATGAAAAAAATAATAATCCAGAAAAAGGTGATAACATTGATTTCTTACAAAAATTTTTTTTTGAAGATTTGTTTCATTTATCCATTTTTTTGTCCATTAGCATATTGTTGTATTAATTTTTGTTCGAATAAAATTACTTGTATGCCTTTTTGTGTCTGGAAGTTAATCATCATATCTTTGTTGTTTTTTACGAGAGAAAAAAAGGAGTTCAATAATTTTCAACGAGATTTAACTTGAATGATGACACAACATTTTTAAAGGATCACAATGACGCGATTTTATAATGTTTAAAGAAAAAAAACTTTCTTCTTTTTTATAGTTTTTAGATAACAATTTGATTGAGGGTTGTTCATCGCTTATGAACGATTTCAACATCACAAAAACTAACTATTTTTTAATTTAAATCGTTGTAATAAAATTAGTGATTTTTTGCTTTTAAAAACAACGCTTTTGGTTTTTTTGATTCTTTTTTTTTGACTTTAAAAATGTTGGAACTTTGCTTGTTCCTCCTTTTTATAATTATAAAATTAAAATCATATTTAATATTTTTACAATCTAAAAAGCGTGTTATCTATCGTAATATAAATTGGCTGTGTTACACTCCAGATTTAATACAAATAAAAGAAGTTGAAGATGCTGTGGAAGTGGCTCAAAAATATTCGCTTGAAGCAGCGTAAGTTAATTTTCTCTCAATTTTAATGTAAGCTGCTTTTATGTAGGTTTAAAATTTCAGAATGCTGATTTACACCCAAATTTTATCTTTGTTAAAAAATAAAACTATTATTCAATTCCAAATGTATGGACTTGGAAAAATTTGGCATAAAAATTCTAATGGAGCTTTGCAACTTTCAGTGGCATTCAAACTCCATAATAAATTCAAGGAAAGCTTCCCTGAAATTTCATTGACTTCCCAAGAACCTTGTCATCGTCCAGCAGAAATTGAATATCTTCATTCAAAAAATGTTTATGTTTTTGAACGTGAAAGCTTTTCTTCGAATTATTTTCTCGATGCAGCGTCAAAATCGAATGTTTCTGAACCTTTGATGATTGTTTACATGATTCATTTTCCTTTTCCCGCATTCGATGATTTTCTTGAAACACATTGGAATGCAAAATTATTAAGTCAAATTATTTTTGTTGGTAATGATTCTGCAAGTTTTTGGTGGTATACTGGACCACCATATTCAAGAAAAAGAATCGAATATTCAAATTTATGTGAAACCTAATCTTTATTACCATTTGAATGGTCACAACTTCGTCATCGCATGGATGATAAGGGCGCAATTTTTGCTTTTGGTGGAACTGAAATTTATACTATTTCATATGAAAATGCCGAACGATTAGTAAGCATCGTTAGTTAATTTTCGATTTTGACAAAAGTTTTGGTTGTAAAAAAAACATATTATTTTTTTACTTTGCTTACATAAAATCAGAGACATTATTACTAAACGTATATGAACACATTGTTTTGCCATAAAATGAAATCATTTTCCAACAGAACAAAAATAAAGTTGCCTGATATTAGCCTTGTTTATCAAAATCATCGCCAGAAAAAAAAAATGGATGAAAATAAAAAAACCCAAAACAATGATTTATAAAACATAGTCGCTAAAGAAAAGAAAAAATGTTATGAATATTGTTATTTTTTTTTTGTGTTACATCACACTCGTAAGCGATCTTTCGAAGAAAGCAACCTTTTATCTAAAAGTTGCATCTTTGTGGAAAATAATCGAAACTTTCTTTTACAAGTTTTTTTTGAAGCTTCATTGACAGCGAGCGATTGTTCGATTTCTCTTTCCCATTTAAAATAAATAAAAAAATTTGATCAAAAGCTATGGGAATTTAATTGTTAGATAATTTTGTCTAACTTTTTAAAACAAATTTTTCACCTTTTTTGAGTTTATCGAAGACAACAACCTTTTCCTATTTTCTGAACTTTTACTTTCCATGGTTGTTTTGTTTCTTTAAGTGAGCGTCGTAAAAAAAAAAACGGATTCCGGCATTTCACTTTTTTTACATTTCTTTTTTGGGTTTAAAAAGTTATTCTCCACGATGATACTTGTTGGATCATTTTGAAACTTTTTAGAGAAGTTCGTTCACTCCGGCTCATTTTTTGTTTTTGTTTTCAAGAAAGAAGATTGAAATTTACACCGCTGGAAATAATATTCCAGCCACATTCAATCACGATGATAGATAACTTTCTTCACATTCTTTTCGGTGCCAAAAGTTATTCGGGCACACACCTTTTTTATTAATTTTTTTTTCGCAACTAAATGATACGAGAAAATACTCTTTTTCCCTCGCTTATTTGTCAATTTTTTTTTACAGAAACTTTTAAGAATATTTTTTTGCATCTTTTTATAATATTTTTTTATTTATTATTTAAAGTTCCATTCCTCAAATTTTTTTTTTGAAATAATAATTTTTTTAACTTTGCTGCCGCATTATTTTGCTTCATTTTTTTGTAAAAAATTTCTGGTCTGTTGCATTAAATAAAAATTATCTGTTTTTAGCTTCCATCTACTAAAAAAGAATCAACCTTTTGAAAAAAAATGTTGGAACTTTGTTTGCTTTTTCTTTTTATTTTTATTAAATGGAAAACTAAAAAATTTATCAAATATGATCATCTTAATTTTACTCCGGATTTGGTTACTGTCAAAGAAGTTGGAGAGGCAGTGGAAGTGGCTCAAAAACAGTCATTTGAAGCAGCGTAAGTTTTAGATTTTTTTTTCATTCGTTTCTGGACAATTTTTATTCAAATAAAGCAGAGAATTTTAATTTTATTTTGCCTATTTCAGAATGCAAATTTTTACCCAAATTTCCTCTTTTGTGAAGGATAAAACCGTAATCCAAATTCAAATGTATGGCCTTGGAAGTATTTGGCGAAACCATAAAGATCGACCCGGTCCTTTAAAACTTGCTGTAGCATTTAAACTTTTAAAAAAATTCAAAGAACGTTTCCCTGAAATTTCACTGACTTCCCAAGAACCTTGTCATCGTCCAGCTGAAATTGAATATCTTCATTCAAAAAAAGTTTATGTTTTTGAACGTGAAAGCTTTTCTTCGAATTATTTTCTCGATGCAGCGTCAAAATCGAATATTTCTGAACCTTTGATGATTGTTTACATGATTCATTTTAATTATGATGTTTTTGATGATTTTCTTGAAGCTCATTGGAATGCAAAATTGTTGAGCCAAATTATTTTTGTTGCGAATGAACTTTCTGAACCTTTTCCATATGGACCATATTCAAGAAAAAGAATTGAATATTCAAAATTATGTGAATACAAACCCTTGGAATGGCCTCAACTTTCTGATAAACCTAATGAAGCTAATTCTTTAAAAGCTTTCAGCGATACCAAAATTTATACTATTTCTTATGCGAATGCAAAGCGATTAGTAACTTTAATTAGTTAATTATTTTAGAGTTTTCTTAGAAATTTTTTTGTTGTTGTACATAAATTTATATTTTACTGTGTGGCGTGTATTCACATACAAAGAATAAAATTTATTTCTTGTTTACGTAATAATTACATTAAATGCGAACGAAGAACAAAAAAAACTCCCAGCTTCTTTACATCTTACTTTAAAGTTTCCATATTTTTTTTTGTTATTCAAAGTTTTTTTTAATTAAACAAATAAATTTCAAAAAAAAAATTTTTGTTTTGATTTTAATGCAGAAACGTTTTATGTTGGATAAAAACCATATTCGAAGACATCAAAAAATTATTTAATAAATGCAATATTTATTAAATAAATTTTTTTAATTTATAATCGTGATTTAATAATAGCTACAAAAGGTTCAGGTTGAATGGTGCTACCCATAATTCTTTTAGAATTTGGTGGATTTAAAGGCGATGGTTTTATCTGAAAAAAAAGACATTCGCATTTGTTTTCTCAATTTTTACAACATTTTTAAACTTTAAAAAATTCTTACTTCAAAATGATTAAAAATATTTGCAGCAAATAAATACAGTTCTAATTTAGCTAAACTTTCACCCAAACATGCTCGTTTTCCAACTCCAAAAGGCATAAATTCAATGGGCTGAAAAAATTTTCCATTGGAATCCAAAAATCTTTCAGGTTTAAATTTATTTGGTTCAGGAAAATATCTTTCATCAAATAATATTGTTCCAATCGAATGAAGGATACTTGTGTTTGCGGGAATATGAAAGCCATGAATTTCCACGGATTTGATAAGTCTTTGATTTAGATTTATTGGAAGAATATTACAAAATCTTTGAGTTTCAGCTATCACTGCATTAGTATATGGAAGATTGGTTTTATCTTCAATCGTTATAAATCGATCAGATCCTATGACTTTAGTTAATTCATTTTGAAGTTTTTTTTGACATTCAGGGTTTTGCATTAAATATATTATCATCCATGCTAAAGTATTCGAAATGGTTTCTTGTCCCGCTAACCAAAGATCTAAGCAAGCTCCATATAATTGTTTATCACTAAAAAAAATTGATTATTCTTTTTCAATTACCCAAAAAAAGAAAGTTAGTTAATTAGTTAATTTTGCTGCTTACGTAAAAGTGTGATCATCTTCTTTTACGCCGCCGCGACTATCCTTGTTTTTTTTCTCCAAACTATGCCGCTTCCGTAAAAATGCTTCAACATAATCCTTTGGTTCGCCACAGTCATTTTCAAAATCAATTGTTTCTTTATGGGTATTAATTTGATTCATAAAAAATTCATACATTTGATTGGAAGTTCGAGTAACATCTTTATAAATAAATGGAAAATATTTAAACATGAAAGGACTGCGATCACAAAGTCGAACAAATGGATTTCCAAACGATCTAAGGAGTTCTTGAAGATGGGATTTAATTAGATAAAATTCTTCTTTTTTATCCTACAAAAAAAAAATAACGTAAAAAAAAGTCCATCAAACATTTTTTTTAAATCAACAAAACCTTTTGAAAATTGCGCACTTTAGTTTTATTTTCAACACGAAAATATTTTTTTTTGTAAGAAAATGGCGCGCTAAAAGTTTTTTTTCGGTTTCCATTACTTTGAAACATTTTTTTTAGCTTTGTTTCAAAGATTATCATCTTCAATTTTACTCTTCTTCGCTTTGTTCATCAGCTGTCAAATCAACTATGGCTATCGAAGTTACTGGTTCTGAAAGTATTAAGAAAGCTGGACGGGGAAGACCTCCAAAGAAAGCTGGTTCTGAAAGTGGTGTTGGTGAAAAGAAAAAGAATTCAAAGAAGTTTGCTGCCAAGAATCGCAATACTTATTCAAGCCACATCTATCGCGTACTCAAACAAATTCATCCTGATACTGGTTTGTCTTCAAAATCGATGAACATCATGAATTCTTTCGTCAATGACATCTTTGAACGTATTGCTGGTGAAGCTTCTCGTGTTTCCCATTACAATAAGAAATCAACTATCTCATCACGCGAAGTTCAAACTGCCATTCGTCTCGTAAGTTCTTTTGTTTGTTTGTGTGTTATCTTTTAATTGACTAATTAACCTGTACTCTTTTTAGATCCTTCCTGGTGAACTTTCCAAGCATGCCGTTTCTGAAGGTACTAAAGCTGTCGCTAAATTTACTTCTGCTTCTGACGCTACTGCCTCCTCCAACTAAAATGGACTCTCATCGTTTTCATCTTCGACAAGCTTTTCTTTTTAATGTTTTTGTTTGTAATTTTTACAACTTTTTGAACTTTTTTGTTTTGTTAGCCTTGTCCATTTTTTGATGTTGTTTTATTAATAAAAAATGTTCTTTATATTTTCTTGTGTCTTTGAGTTGGATGATTTTGAAGTGTACCAATTTAACTACTTACTTTGCTAAAACTATAACCGAATAACAGAGCATTAATAATGGAACCGATTCCCAGATCAATTAAGTTTTGAATGCTAATTTCTTTATTTCTTTCTTCGCTGATTTGGTTCTTTACTTCTTCAATCAAAATTTCAACTTCATGAAGAACTCTTTCTTGCATTAAATTTTTTCCCATTCCAAAATCTTTCAAAATATGCAAAGTAAATCGACGATGCTCTTTCCAAATTGGCCCATCAGTAAACATTAAACCTGTTCGACCATGTCTTGTTATATCTGTTACCTTTAAATGAGTTGGTCGACCAGCATATGTTTCACCATCTTTGATAAAAGTATCAACGATCGTTGGAACATCATTGATGGAAATAATGGGATTTTCACCCAACCAAAAACAATGAATATCACCATATCGGTTTTTCATATCCATAATAAACTTTTCAATGCCGACTTTATTGATATCCATAACATTTCCTATTATTGGAAGAGGTATTGGACCTAAAATTGTTGTTTTAAAGATTTCCGAAAGACAGAAATGAATAATGTTTTTATGTTATTTATTTACCTGGTGGAAGGCCTTTTCGTTTCCAATAAAAATTATGAAACAACCATACCAAAAATAATAATAAACTTGCTATTATTATTACCGAAATCATTTTTAACTTTTTGTTTTACTCAATGAGAAACAACAAACATGTCCGCCTTTTTATATAGTTTTCCATTCAAAGTTGGTTGTGATGAATGGAAATTGTAACAAATTTATTATTGATGTCTTTCCCACGCTGTTCACAAAAAAAAACAGTAGTGATGTTTACAAAGTTTTCGATCCTAATTTTTTCTCAAACTGTTGCATTTTTTTAAAATTAATGTGATTTCATTTACTTCCTTCGTTAATCACAAATATTTTTTTGTTGATAAATTAGATTCAAAAAAACTCAAAAAAGATGAAGAAAAGAATTAATAGTATCAGAAGTGCTTAATTTTTTTCGAAAAAAGAGGGGTAAAACTAAATCGTCAGTAATTTTTAATTAATCGAACAAAAAATAAAGAAACTTTGAGAATTACTTAAAAAATATGCAAGCAGAAACTAGAATGAAACATGGAAGCCGCAGCATTTCAAAGTCCTTTTGGTTCTTAGAATGAAATGAAAAAACCTTCAAAGGCTTATTTTTTTGTGAGTTATTGAAAGCAAAAAAACACTTTCATCATTTCATTATCCTTCTTTTTTTGTTGTTGCGTTTTTTGTAATAATCAAATATTTTCTCGCGCTATTCTTTCTTGACTATATGAACTTTTTTCGAGTAGTTTGCGGTTACTAATAGCTTTAATTTTTAGCAAACATGGCAGAACTTGATCGTCAACGTCTTTCAAACCGTGCAAGAATTACATTCAACGAAAACAACATGGAACGACAATATACTGCTTTTCCTTATCCTCACATGTGTTACATCCGAGAAAATGCTGATATTGAAACTCAACTCAAGCTCCGTCAAACATGCAAATACTTCTACAAAATGAATCCTAAGTTTATTGTTGAAAATTTGTTCTTTGGATGTTCTCCTCTACAAAATGCAAGCAAATTGGATCTTTATGTTCGCAACTTTGAAGAAATGCCAATTATTGACGTTGTTACAAATGTAATCGTCTGTGATTTTTATGATAAACGAATGATCTCAAAGATTTATCGTTGCGAAGCTAAAGAAATTTGGGTGAATCGTGAATGTGAACTTTCAATGGAAGAATTTGAATTTTTCACTCAATCTGGTATGGTTCAAGTATGGCGTTCATTTGCTATCAATATTCGTGATAAACATGGTAAACTTATTTCTCTTGAAGATCTATTGCTTCATTTTCCAAATGCTGAAAATGTTAGGTATGCTTTATTTTATAATTAAATATATTAAAAGTTTGTTTTTAGTGCCAATGTGCAAGATGTCACTCGCAATGTTTCATCTAAAATTGTTTCACGGAATAACAAAATCAAATATCTTGTTCTTGATTTTCATGGACCAATCAAAGCTGACGAATTTCTCGAACTTCTCAAAGTATGTTTTTTTTACTTTTTATGGTTTACATTATTATCCAAATTTTTAGAAAGTCCTAGTTCCTAAAGCTATTGTTTTTATTCAGTTCGTTGGTTTAACAAACGAAACTTATGTTGCAACTTTCAAAGCTGAAATGGATGCTAAAATGAAAACCTGGACGCCTCGAAATGAAATGCCACATCTTTTTATTCTTGAAGATTAATTTAATTCTTTTTCTTGTTGTTCTTTTAAGCTTCCATTTTATTGTGTTTCATAATTTCTTACTTGTCATTATTTTGTTTACTTGTTCTTGTGTTTCCAAATGTTTTAAATAAATTTTGTTTTGTTACATATGTTTTATTTTTTGCAATGTTTAAGAATTTGAAAGCTATTCGGTACAAATATTTTTATTGATTTCTCTCACAAAGAGTATACATTCTTTTTTTTCATTTTGGAATTTACCAGGAACATTACCATGGCTATGCTTGGTTGTATTTCATTCATCTTCTGAGAATTTATTTGTTGATAGAATTTGCTTTTTAACTGATCAGTATTCACACTTATTGTTAGTGATGCCTCTTTTGTTATGGGCGTTCTTTTTTTGTAATGGCCTTTGAGTTGCTGGCTCTTCTGTTTTGGCAATTCTTCTGTTTTTGTTTTTGATTGCCGATTTGATGCTGCGGTTGTAGTATTTTCAGCTTGATTTGTTGAAGGTTTAATAAGGGATTCAAATGAAACTTCTTTAACTTGTGAATCAGTGGATGATGGCCCATTTTGTTGTTGAGTTTCTGGCTTATTATTGGATTTCGAAGTTGATGAAGCTTCGGGTTCATTTGTTGAAGACTCATTAGGATTAATAGTGATCGGATAAATAGTGGTTGTGCAGTTAATGGCTCAATGGGATTTTCGTTTGGTAATTCACCAACATTTGTAGTTGTTTATGGAAGTTCTGGATGAGAAGTCGACGGCTTATTTCGACCTTCAGTTGATGGATTAATTTGTCCATCATTTATTAACCCTTCAGTTGTTGGCTGATTTGGCTCAGCAGTCGAGAGGCTTGGGTTTGAACTGTGGATGGTGGTTCACTTGGCCTTTCAGTTGATGTTTAAGCGGGCCTTCTTTTGAAGGCACATCTCGGAAATGTGTTGATGGTTCATGTTGTTCAGCAGTGGAAGGTTCTTTTGATCCTGCAATTGATGCTACGTCTGGTTGTTATGTTGTTGGTTCGATTGGTCCTTCTGTTGATAGAACTTCTGGGCTTTCTATGGTTAGCTCTTTTTAAACAGTGGTTTGATGATTAGGTTAAATTGTTGATGGTTCTACCGGGAATTCAGTTGAATGCTCATTTGGTTGTTGTGTTGAAGGAATTTCGGTTTCATTTGTCAATGGCTAGATTCTGTAGTAGTTGGAACTTTAGATTAAGGAGTTGATGGTTTAATGGAAGCTGCCGTTGTTTGAACTTTAGGTGTTGTTCTGTCGATGGCTCTTGAGTTTGAGGTTGAACAGTTGCGGTAATACTCTTTTCGTTCGTTGTCATTTGGACATGATTTGTGATAGCAACTGGTGTGAAGCTGTAATAGTAATTTCTGTAGTAGTTGAAGGTGCTACAGTTGTGTTGGATTCAATACGACACATAAGAATAAAATCAGAAATTGATTCCCAATAACTAAATAACTATTAAGATCTGCATAAATGACTTCATCAGCCACATTTTTAAGATATTTTTTTATGATGTTGATTAATTCCAAGAACAATAACTTTTAGTATTTTTTCTTTTAAGTTTTGATAATGGAATTGCTGAGTAATATTAAATGGGTCACACTAAAAAATGTGGGCGTTATTATAAGTTGAAAAATTGTTTAATTAAAAATATGCTTACTTGACTGCTGTAAAAATAACGAGAACTCGCTGCTTCTTTGGTTATGGAAAAAAATACTTTCGATATAGTTGAAAAAAAAACTAAACCAAAAAAACTAATTTAATTTCGATTCTAATAACAAAAAAACTACTACAAAAAAATTGTACAGTTTTAGCTGCGGTGGAAATAAATTCATAAGTTCTTTCATATTTTACAAAATATGAAGATTGTGAAATAATCGCTGTTCCAAAGGTTTGAATTGCACAACGATAATAATCATGATAAATTGCATATTTTTGTTGTTTAATTGATGATTATTTACACCGCTTGTTAGGTGATACCTCTTTTGCACAAAAAAAACTTGAGTATTTTTTTTTGACAAAATTCAGGAAAAAATTGTTATTATGTAATTAATTTATTTTTAATATATTTTTTTACCCATTTTGCAACTCAGAATTATAAGTAACAGAGGAGAAAGATAAAAATTAAACAAAGAGCTTGGGTGGTGCTTTGACAAAAAGAAAAATTTCTGCATATAATTGTGTAAAGTAAAAAACTTCTTTGTTTTGTGTAAAAAAATAATAAAATGAGGCTACGCAAAAAAATCGATTAAAATTAGATTTAAAAGAAAAAGAAATTATTTTACATTTTAGTTTAACTTTTTATAATTTAAAAGAAATATGAGAAAATTTAGAATACCAATTTTTACTGTTTCATATTTGCTAAAAATTTATTCCGTAAGTCGTCGTCCGTCCATCTTTTTTAAACCAAACTTTCTAAATTTTTTTCTGAAAATTTGACCAAAAAAAAGTTAATTTTGATAATAATTTTTAGGTAATTTCTTTATTAATATTTTTGTATCTTTTCAATTTCTCTTCTAAAGTGCCGCCACCAAGAATTGAAGAAGAAGAACCCATAAAAGTCCAAAGAATGATTCAGCATCGATTCAACGATTTAGCTCTTACAAATAATAATAATAATCATATCCAAGATTCATTAGATTCTTCATCAATAAAAATAATTAATGATATAGAAGGAAAAATTTATAAATTAGATTATTTCAAATCTCATCCTTTTGATAATTTGTGTCAATTTCCAGTTTTAAATAAAGGTATATAAAAGATTTTTTATTTTTTTTTGATTGCGGGATAAATTTTTTTTTTTTCCAAACAAACAACTTCACGATTTCTTCTTGCTTATTTATTGTTTTTTTTAGACGACCCCGATTTATCCAAATATGTAACGAAAACTCGAGAAATTGATTGTTCTCGAATGCCAAATCCATATGAACCTATAGTTCATCAATATCGTAATGGAGAAATATTAATTGGAAGACCACATAAATTTTTACATAATAATTTTATTTGTTATTTTCGTGAACTTTCTGGTTCTTTAGCGCCTGAAAAAGATAAATATATTTATCGTGGAAAATGGATTGTGGTAAAAAAAATAATTTATTTGGAGATAAAAATAAATAATTCAATGAATTGTTTTTTTTTAGCTGCCATTAAGTACTCGAATATTTATTGAAAAGGATCAATTTGTTATTCAATGTTTTGAAGATAATGGAGGAAAAGAAAGTAAGTAAGCAAAAAATTTTGTTTAAAATTTCCAACAACAAAAGTTTTGCAAATAAAAAAATAATTTTTTTAATTACATTTTTGTTCCATAAAAATTTGCATTTTTTTGAAGATTTTTTTTAGTTTAAAATAAACTCTAGTTTTTTAATTTTCAAAATATTCGTTTAAACAATTAAAATTTTTTTTTGAAAATTCTAAAATTATTTTTATAGTTTACTTTAATGCTTTTACTCACATTTCTGATAAACCCCATCTCAATCCTCCTCCATTAGCTACTGGGCCATCTGATTTTAGTATATCTTTATTAATTCTTGAATCAACTTCAAAAAATCAATTTAATCGACACATGCCTTTTTCTTTGAAATATATGGTTGATAATGATTTTAATTTTATGAATGGTTATAATAAAGTAATAAATAAATTAACAAATTTATTTAATTTCGTCTCCAATATTTTCAATCTCTTTTTAGATCGGAGATAATAGCATGATAAATATTATGGCTTTACTCGCTGGAATAATTTTTAATAAAAATGAAAAAGATTTTAATGGAATTTTAGGCGAAGATGGAGAATTTGATATGAAAAAATATTTTAATGATTTTGGAGCTTATCCGGATTCGATAATAAAAAGAGCTAAAAGTAAGCATCCAAAATATGTGCAAAATCGAATAAAAAAAATTTCCCGCCATTATTATGCTAATATTTTTTCTTTTTTAAATTTAATTTTTAAGGCCATTTTTTAGACGACGCTGGTTATGTAACAATGTGGAATGATGAAATAGGTTTACCTGGATTTGGGACATTTCATTATTTTGGTTTTAATGGTTTTCATCATCCAATCGCTGATTATTATTTTAGGTTGGTTGGTTTATATGAGCCCAAAACACTAGCGTCTTTTTTTTTCAACCACAAAATCTGATATTATAATTTTTTTAAACGTACACACAAAGTTTGAAAATTTTTTACATATAAGAAACTGTGAAAATCAAGAAATTTTATTAGAATATTTTTTTCCATTTTTTTAAACGGCAAAAAACGTTTTCAAAAAATTCATTTTTTTTATTATCAAATCACGGATTGATTCGAGAGAAAAAAAATTCTATAAAAAAGCTTTAAATAATAATAATGACTTTTAGACCCTATTATCAAGTCCTTTACGAAAGAGGCTGGTATGAATGTTCTCATGGTGAATCAATCATTCCAAAATGGTTACAAATTTGGGGAAAATTTTCAATTAAATTTTCTAAAAAGCGACATTTTTCATTTAATTTTCTTTCGGGTTTAACTCATGTTTCCGCAAATAATTTGGAACTTTATGATATTCCATTATTGGATAGTTTAATGTTTATGGAAAAATTTGGGGTTTATGAAAACACTATTTTAATTATTATGGGTGATCATGGAAATCGAATTGCAAGTTTATAACAAATTTTTAGGATCAAAATTAATTAAACAAATTTTTTATTTAATATTTTAGAGTCCAATTTCTGAAACAATAATTGGAAATATCGAAGAACGAATGCCACTTCTGAGTTTTAAATTTCCAGAAAAATTTAAAAAGCATTTCCCTCAAAAATATGAAAATTTTAAAATCAATCAAAATCGTTTAATTTCTAATTTTGATGTCCATGAAACTTTGGAAGAAATTATTGATATAACGATGGGAGTTGAAAGTCATCCAGAAAAATCTAAACATGGACTAAGTTTATTTAAAGAAATTCCTTCCAATCGAACATGTTTGGATGCTCTCATTCCAACAGTATTTTGCACTTGCATGGAAGAAAAACATTTTGATAATAAAAATAATTTGGAGGCAAGGGTTATTGTAAGTTTTAGATATTCGTTGGAAAAAAAAGTTAAAACATCCCAAAAATAATTATTCCAAAAATAAATTTAAAAAACCATAAAAAATATGCAAATTTTTAGCCGATGCTTCATTCCACTGTCGAATCTTATCTCACTTCCGCAACTAATAAATCCTGTAGTATCAAAACCATAGATTTTAGCATCATCAAAAATTCCATGAAAATTTTGATTACCTCGGAAATACTTCGTTCAAGCGCTAAATCTTTTAAAGAATGGAAAACAATTTTGAAAGAAAAACAAACGCCAATAAAAAACCATATTTTTGACGTCGCTTTTGATGTCGAATTAAAAATTGTTTTAACAAAAAGTAAGCTTTCTAAAGAACATACATACATACATATTTTTTGAAATAATATTTGAAAGTTTCAGACACTTCAAAGCGACACAATGCATTGCTAAAATTTAGAGTTCAATATAATGAAGAAATAAATTTACTGAGCTTCAATGTTTCTCCGCGTTTTCATTTTGAATTGTGTCCAAATGTGTTTGTAATAGAAAATTTATGCGATTGCTTGAGATACGAATCTTTGACATAATTAAAGAATAAAAATCCTCTGCATAAAAAACTCTTTAAAGTAATAAATATGGAACTAAATAAAAATAAAAATAAAAAGCAAAACATATGTTTAAAAAAAGGAAGCTTTTTATCATTTTTACCAAAGTCCATCTTTTTTTCTTGCATCATCCAACAACAGCAACACTCAATTTATTCAAACTTATGATTCCATTATTATTCATACTATAAAATTCTAGTTTTTAGTTTATAATAATGCTGAAGCAGACTTTTTGATCTGAAAAATGCTAAAAAAAATTGTGAGAATTAATTCCATCCATTCATTGAATATTCATAAACTATTCAATAACTCGCTCTCGTAGGCTTTATATAAATACTTTAATCAACTTAAAAAATATTTTTTGTTTTAATTCAATTCGATCATTTTCAAGGGAGGGAAGGACATTAGTACCAAATTTGTTCCCATTCCATTCCATTTACCAACAGCAGCCTAGTTAGTAGTAGTCGACGAAAAAAAAAGAATGATGCTATCAGTAAAAAAAGTTCCACCAACAAAAACTTTCGAAATATGCTCATCAAATACGAGATTTGCCGTTCTTGGAGTAACCATTTTAATGTTATTAGTTGGTTCAGCAGATGTAATATTATTTAATATGACAGTTATTTGTATGACTAAAATGGTTATGGTTTCAAATAATAATGGAACAACGAATAATTTTGAAGAAATTGAAATATTTACAACTTCTGAAAAAGGTTTTTTATATTCCATCGTTGCAATTGGTTGTTTAATTAGTTCTTTGACGGTTATGAAAGTTATTAGTTGCACGAGTGGAAGGTTAGTTAGTTTCGTGATAAAATTTAAAGGCAACAGTAGTTTTGAGAAATATGTATATAAATTTTAAGGTTTACTTTTACTCTTTACACTATTATTGGCGCCATTGCAACAATATTGGTACCTATTTGTGCAAAAATTGGATTCGTTTGGATGCTGATTGCGAGATTATTCCAAGTAAGTAGTTTTATGGAAATTAAACAATTTTTTTAGAGTTAATAGAATCCATTTTTTTTTTTTCAAAAAAATAAACAAAAAAAATCGACAAATGTCTTTAAAGCAAAAACTTTCGAACATTTTGCATTTTTTGATAAAATTTAAATTTTCTTGTAACAATTTTGCATCAAATTTAACGTATGGATGGATGTTCGCAGATTAGCACATTTTTTTTTGACTTTAACAAGCTACAAAATTTTTCGTTTTAGCAAGGAGGAAGTTTGAAACAAAAAATAATTATTATTCAAGTTTAAAGTTTATCACTGCTGCACCGGTTCGTCGTATTTGTATAAATTTGGTTTAAAAATTGCATTTTTTTCGCACTCTTTTTTTTTTTTACACGTTTCAACTTTAAATTCACTTAATTCCATACATTTGATTGACGCGTTTAATCATTGCAAAACCAAACAAAAAAATAAAAAATTAATCGAAGCAAAGCAAAGAGATTTTGAAATTAATTTATTTGGTCTAATAATCTTCTCTGCTTTTGAAAAGTAAAAAAAAAATATTTTTTATGTGAAAAAAAAAATAATTTAAATAAATAAAAATATCACTGTTTTTAGGGAGTTGGAATAGGTATGTCCATGGGATTCATTGGTTATATGATGGCTGCATGGTCACCAGTGAAATCCAATGGAGTCTTTTTATGCGCCTTGACTGCATACAATCAAGTGCGTTTTTTTGTTTGTTTCAGCTTTCCAAAAATATTAAAAATAAATTTTTAGTTAGCGCCATTATTAACGATGCCATTAGCTGGATTTTCATGTTCATCAAGTTTAGGATGGCAAGGAATTTATTATGCTTTTGGAATAATAACTTTATTTGTTTGTGCTTTATTTTATTTTGTTTACACTGATACTCCACGACAACATAAGTAAGTAATGGTATAATTTTGGGTTTTTTAAAACTAACTTTTTGTTTTAACAAGTCACAAAAATATTTTTAATTTCAGATATGTCAGTCCACAAGAATTGAATTTAATTGAAAGTTTTAAAAGTATTATAATAAATGAAAATGAAAAGCCTAAAATTCCATATTATCAAATGATCACAGATAAATCCGTTATTGGAACATTGGCTGTTACAATTGGAGATTTTATTTGTTATAATATTTTTATGCTTTTTGCTCCAGGTATTATTTTTTTAAATTTAAATTTTGTGGAAAGGAGTGTTTTAGAAGTCCATTTTCCATGATAAAAAAAATTTAGCGGTGCTCACTTTTTTAGTTTTGCTTGATTTTTATGTTAAAAAAAACAAAAAGTGAATTTTTCAAAAGAGCAAACATACATATTTTTTTGGCAGAAAAATGAAGCTAAAAAACCAAAAAACTTTTTTCATTTTGTTCGAATTTCGAAACTAAAATTTTACTAATTTATTAATTCTTATTTTATGTTTTTTAGTTTATTTAAACAAAGTTCTTGGATTAAATGTTGAACAAACGGGTGTATCTTCAGCTATTCCATATATAGGAAGTTTGGTTTGTAAAATATTTATTGGACCTTTGAGTGATCGATTAACTTGTGTTAGTATGTTAAATAATGTTAGAATTTTTATGTGTATTTCTCAAGTAAGCTATTCACCAAAGAAAGTCCAAACATCTTGAAAGAAAAAAATTTTTTGAGATAAAGATTACTTTTTTTTTTTAAACCAAAATGACTCCGACCGAATCAGAAGAGAATTGGTTCAACAACAAAAAAAGCTTTATCTTTTTTTAAATCGCTTTAAAGTGGAAAACTTTAAAAAAAACATAGAGAAACATTTTTGTCTTTATCCCAAAAACGAAAAAATACAAAGTTTTATTACCCCGGAAAATATGCATAAATTCTTTTTAAAGAGACTTTTAGTTTTTTGAAGGAAAATTTTTTTAACACATTGGCTTTCGCAATAAGTTTTTATGAATGACCAAAAAACAAGCTTGCCAACGATAAAAAGCCATTAAAAAAGAAAAGAACAATATTTTTCACGATTAAAAAAACTTGCATAAAATTCCTTTTTTTAGTTATCCATGACTTTGTGTCTCATCTTTCTTGCTTTGATTCCAACGGATTGGGTTTTCATTGCTCAATGTATTTATCTTTTTGCAATTATGGGATCTGCATTTAATTCAGTTGGATATTATCGAGCTGCTTCACTTTCATATGGATATTTTAGTTCCACCGTAATGTCATGGTTTGCAATAATTTATGCATTCGTAATATTAATTTTACCTTTGGGTAAAACATATATTGCTGGCGAAGATTCACCCGATCAATGGAGGCTATTCTTTTACATTGGAGCTGCAATATCTTTTATAACTTTAATTATTTGGTTTTTCACTGCTGAAGTTAAACTTCGTTCATGGGCTATTATATCTCAGAAACCTTCAGTGGTTTCAGTAATAACCCTTGAAAACGATATGGATAAAGATTTTATTAAAATTAGAAATCATTTTGAATATTAAATTTATTTATTTTTTTGTGTTATAATAAATTTTGCATATATTTATTTTGTTTGTTTTTTGTTTGTTGAATCATAAAAAAGAAAAATATTTTTTATTTGTAAAAAAATAAATAAACCAAAGTTGTTTAAAAATAATTTTTTTGACCATCATAATTTAAGTTCCGATAATTAATGCCTTGTTTTAAAAAAAGTTATAAGAAATTATTTATGAACAAATTATAAAAAATTAAAACAAAAACACGAAATAAATAATAAAAAATTAAATAATACTTGCAACAACAAATTCTTTTTCAGCAGCTTGATCCCAATGACCATACATTTGAGCAAGTAAATAAATCAAGGCTATCACGACGTTTTAAGCGAAATTTGCCAGATTTTTTGCAAATGATGAAATAATATGGCGCAAGACTTTCAGCTGACATTTGACTTGGATTTGATGAAATTTTGGAGCGGCAGTTCCATTGATAGCTACCATCATTATTAACCATTATTGAATCCGTTTTTGTATTGTTTGCTATTGTATGTTATTGCTTTGTATTTCTGTTTTTGTTGTAATAAAATAGTTGCTTTATAAACACTGCTTGTTTTTCTTTGATAATGAATAAACTTGAATGAATTGTCTAGCTATTTTGCTCGACTCATTACCCATATCTTTTGATTCTAAACCTTATGCTGACGGTTGTTTTTTTACCGTAATGATGATGCCCATCAATTTACCTTGACTATTAAACTAACCTTACAAGCTTTATCCCTATTATCTTTAAATACAACATAAGTCTATCAGCTTGATCATGTCCTTTGAACTAATGTGCATTCAATCTTTAACTACATATTTTCTTTCTTGAGTTCTTACCCTTTATACAGAGATGCATTTGAAAGTGCAACAATCATTGGATTTACACCTTACATAATCACTGATAGCTTTATCCTTGTTAATTAGTAAATAAATTTTTTTTCTCCATCTTTAATAGCGCTTTATTTGTTTTGTTGTTAGTTGATTCGAAAAAGAAGCATTTCAAGCAGCATCATCGATGCTCCTAATTTTGTAGAACTCATCATCTGTTCTTAAGTTTAACTTTAACTGCTAACGACAGTCATGAACTCCATACTGATGATATCAATTAACTCCATTTTTGATTATTCATCCATTATCACTTGCTTTTATATTAGCGCAATATACTCATTTGGCTATTTCTTTGTTGTTATAACTATTGTTATCGCACACAAAAGTGGTATGAAAAGGAAAGAAAATAAATGCTATTTTATCAAAAAAGGATGAATTTAAGATAAACGAATGCTGTGGAATTTAGGAAAGAGCTGTTTGTGCTTACTTTCAGGATTAACCTTGAATTAAAAGAAAAATTCAAACCCCAAACCTTTTAATGATCGATGAAAATCATTCTGAATTTCAAAAATGTGGATGATAAACACATTCCATTTTTACTTAGCAAACTTCGTCAATGCTTCTTCGGTCGGTGAAGCTTTAACAGAAATGCATATTTATATTTGTTTGTACATAACTGGAGGCTTCACACGGTCGGATTCATAAACGATTAGGAGGGCAAGGTAAATCATACTCATCTTTTGTTTTCAAATTTTAGAATCTAAAAGTTTGAAACATTTTTTAAAAAAAATGTTGTTAAAATTTGCATAACCATTAACTGCTGAAGCAATCATGAGAACAACAAAGACAAGAAGAAGAAGAATAGTTAAAAGTTTCAATTTTTCCAAACATATGATTCTCAAAATTTTTAATGGGATTTGCTTTTATAATAAAAAAAGTTTTTTATCATTGCTTAATGGATGCTGATCCATCCTTTGAGTGCTTTTGTTATTAAAATTGCTGCTAAAAACTTTTGTTTCATTATCAAACCATTAATTTTTTGTTGTTGTTGCTGCAAAAAAAAGGCTTTTTTTAGTGTTAATTTTATTAAATTTGCCCATTGCACCTTAATGTGATCAAAATCTAAAGGAAATATCTGGTCTTATTAATATTTGAAAAAAAAATAAATCATTAAAATTTGTGTTGTTGCATCTGTCTGAAATGAAGAAAAAATGTTTTATGTTAGCACGGGTGGAGTTCTTGGAAAACTTTCATTTTTTATCAAAAAATAAATAAATTGTATTGCTTCGTATGAAACAAAAATTATTTGTATCTCTTTTCAAATGAGTTTGTCGAATAAGCAACTTTAAATGCTTGAAAACAATTTCTTTCTCAAATTTTGGTTTGAGTTTAAAACTTTTTGACAGACAAAAATGCCTTATGTTAGTGACTAAAGAAAGTGTTAAAAAAGTAATAGACAAAATTTGTAAACTCAGCCAATTTTATTATATGCTGGTGATAAGAAAAGATTGTTGATTATCAAATTTGTAAAGAATGCGTTAATAAAAAAAAATTAAACAGCTGCTTACAATCAAAAATACCTATCAAAATTAACTTTGTGACCACCGTCCACTTGATTTATTTTTCTCAAAAATGAAATGTAACATTGTCTTTTTTCTTGCTTTAATAAATGCTTCATTATTAGGATAAATGGAAATTAAATAGGTATTTTTTATTATCATAAAAGCCTTAAAATCTTTTGGAAATTATGATCTTCAAAAAAAAAATTCAGCAAAAAAAACTTCATTCATCAATGATTTTGCTTGTCGCTCTTTGATACCGTAAACACATGAGCGCGTTGAGAACCCGAAAATTGGATGAAATTCAATTTTTTTGCTTCTTTCATTTCTTCGTTCTTTTTTTCTTCTTCCATGACTTTGATGAATCCAGTAAAAAGTGATAAAATTTATTTTAACATTATTTTATTCGTCTTTTACACGTTATTATTATCACTCTAAAGGTTAGTTTTTTTTTGTTTGTAGTTAGTTAATAAGTTTTTGGGGTAATATTATTGCATCCGATGAAAAGCCTGTTCAACAATTGCCATTCATAAACCATTTTTCCATTCGTAAAAACTTTTATCATTCAAATTTTCGCAAGATTAATAATAGCCGCCTATTTTTTTTTCTCGAAATTTTTCTTACTTCTTTGTAATCATATGTTTATTTTTCAGATTCCTTGCTTTGCTGTTCAGCTATGAAATGGTTAATCATTTTCGTGTTGGGTATTCACTTCATTCATGCGCTCAATGAAACATCGTCTTCTTGCAATAAACTTTTATGTATGCATGGTGGAAGCTGTCATAAAGATTCTAATGGTGAAGAATTTTGTAAATGTCCTGATCGATTTTATGGAAAAATATGTGATCGTGCAAAACCAAACCCATGCGATAGTAACCTATGCAAGAATTCTGGTAAATGTCATACATCTGAAGATTACAAGTAAGTATTATCATATTGATTACATTTTAAAATTCCAAACTTTTAGCTCTTATTCCTGTCAATGCGTGGATGATTTTCGTGGCCTTTTTTGTGAATTCAATAAGAATATGTGTTTTGATGATAGATGCTTAGCAAAAAGGTGTCCTGACGAAGAATATTGTTTGAAAGAATATGCGAATGGTATCTGCAATCCGGAATGTAATTCAGCTGCATGTGGTTGGGATGGTGGTGATTGCTCAACTAAACATGATGTGCTTTCGGATAATCTCGTGCTCACTCTTATTTCCGATCCACGAAACTTTGTTGAACATGTTGCTCCTAAACTTTTGATGATTGTATCTCAACTTTTGCGTGTATCAGCTCGATATCAACTTGATAAAGAAGGATTTCCTATGATTTATGAATGGTCTTCAACTTTTGGACAAGGTTCTCTTATTAAGATGGAAACAACAGCTGTAATTCCTAGACATAAGCGTTATGTCAATGGTCAGAAAGGTGTGATGGTTTATTTGCGGTTGGATACTTCTGTCTGTGAACAACTTTCTTCTTTGAATACCTTGCTACACGTCAAAACTCATGCTGGCAATGGTGATCAAACATGCTTTACTGATGCTAAACTGGCTGCGAAAATGATAACTACCGAAACAAATCAAGAAGTAAGCTGGTGTACATAAATTAAAACTATTATTAATTTCAATTTTAGGCTTTTACTCACTTGGGAGTTGCTGTTTATGCTGCTCAAGTTCAACCCAGGAAGGTAGCGGAAGGAACATCGTCAACTTACCTTCCTTACATTCTTATTTGTGTCTTTGGTAGTATTCTTTTCGCTATTGGTGCGGTCAATATTGCTTCTCATAGAACTCTTAAACGCAAACATGTTAAAGTTCGTGGTGTCTTTTATCCTCCTGCTGATGACGATTATACCAAGAATCCTCACCTACAAATGCAGAAATCAACTTATCGTTATAATGGTCAATTTGATGGACAATCTCTTCTTTCTGATTTATCTCCAACAAGTCTGCCTTCATTAAATGGTTTATACAGTATCAATGTTGGTGAACCAAGTGCAAAAAGATTTCGGGATGATCCTCAACTTCAAAGAAATGTTTTCACCAGGCTTCACCAATATGCTTCCTCTATTGATCCAATAACTCAAGAACAAATTGAAATATCTGATATCAAAAGCTGTGCTAAAGTAGCTGATACTGATGGCCGTACTTGCATTCACTGGGCAGTTGAATCCGTTGCTGCTAAGAAAGACTGTGATGTTATTGAAGATATTAAAAAATTGATTTCAATCGGATGTCCTCTCAATGCTCAAGATGATACTGGTGCAACTGCTCTTCATTTGGCTATAAGAAGTAATCGAAAATATGTGGCTCTTTTTCTTCTTGGTAAAATTGATGTCAATATTCCTGATGATGATGGTAGAACAGCTCTTTATGATGCAGTTGCAACAAAAGCATTGGATATTGTTGAAAGAATCCTTCGAATTGATGGTGTTGATGTTAATGCTCTTGCATACACGAATGATACTCCACTCATCAAATGTTGTCGATTAGGTGATGAAATGCTTCCTTTTGTCGAGCTGCTTTTGAAACATCCTAAAATTCTTGTTGATAAAACGGCTGAAAAATCTGCAACTCATTACAATGGTAAATCTGCCATGCATGAAGCGGCTGCTTGCAACTCTGTTCATATTATGAAATTGCTTATTAATAGAGGTGCATCAATAGCATGCATCGATGCTCATGTGAGTTTTTACTTTTCTCGATATTATTTATCTATTTCTTTCTGTTTTTCAGCAAAATACTCCTCTTTTCTTGGCCGTCAAATCGAATCAAGTTCAAGCTGTTACCTATTTAATTCATTACATGAAACTTTCGAGAGATGAATTCAACGCCCCAAATGATTGCAATGAGACGCCTATGGAAGAATCAGCAAAGCGTGGTTTCATTGAGATTGAAAAAATTCTTCTTAATGCTTGTTTGCCGCCTCATCTGATTGATTGTTCTCCAGTTCAAGAAATTCATCAAGTTTCCTCGCCTATTCAAGTATTTGGTCAAGATTACTCATCCGTTCAAGAAGTTCATGTTTCCTCGCCAGCTCAAGAAGTTCCTCAAGCTTCCTCTTCTTCACGACCTATTTCAAACGATGGATCTCAATAATGATTATGTTTTAAGAGTTGAAAATTGTTTTTATATTTCTTATAAATAAATAATAGTTGTTTCTTTGCTCGTTTATTGTCATTTTTATTGAAAGTTTTATCTTTGGCTGTATTTACAACTTATTGAATAATCATTGATCATATTTTAAAGTGTGAGGTTTATGCTTTTAATGGAGGCATGTAATTTTATTAGCTTCAAAAATGTTTACAAAAAGTATTTACAATGCAAATCGAATATTTTATCTTACACCCAATGCACCTGTAACAACTCCGCCACCAATATTTCCTCCACCTTAAACACCTCCACATAAAAGATTATTCACAACTCCATATGCTAAGCATACTGTATTCATAACCAAGCATAAGACATTGATCAAAATATTGATACTTAAACGGACAGAAAGAAGACCAGTTGGAGTTAAAATGATATTTAATAAATCCGTCCTAAGAAGGCCGCTTGTAAGAGCATTTAATAATTGTTTCAATAATTCCAGTCAATCCATTTCCAAGTAAACCATAAATGATGGTATCAAGTTGGAGGAGGTCTTGAACATTAAAAACCTCAGCAAGATTTATAACATTTAGAAGATTCTCAAGTATTTTTTGAACATCATTAATTAAAGTTGAAACAAGCTTTTCCTATGGATTTATCTTGTTGTATCAAAGTTAAAGCTTTGTTAATAATAATGTCCTGAAATTAAAAACTACGAGTCTTGTGATAATCAAAGGTTCCTGATGGAGCAAGGATTCCATCAATTGCTCCAGCGCCAAGCAAAGCACATTTTGTAAGTCCACCAACTGCAGTAGTTAAACCTCCATTTGAAACTCCTCCGCTTGGATTATTCAAATTTCCATTGAAACCATTGCTTCATTCACTCCAAAGAAGGTATCCACCAATGTTTCCAACATTTTGAGCCGCTCCATTTGAAAGAAGGAAAATGAAAAAGATGGTTGCTAAGAATTTATTCATTTTTTAGCATGCAAACGCACCAAAAAATTTAATATCTTTCAATGCTATCAGAGTTGCTATATATGGTACCAAAATCTCTGAATTCTTGATCAAGCATAAGATGATTTGGTTTAAAACGCAAATTTATGACACATTTTTTAAGACAAATGATGAGATGATGGAGGTTGTTGTTTATTTATTCAAAACAAGTTTTTAATTTGGAGTCAAAAAAAAAACAAGGGATTTGAATTTTGATTAAAATTATTAAATGGATTTAGTCAAATGTCAAGCGCGCTATTTTATGCTGATAGTCAATGAACATCAAATTGTTGCATAAATAATTTGTTTTTGTTGCTTGCAAACTAATCTGATAAACGAGCATCAAATTGAAGGGTAGCGATTGGTATGTATGTTTGATTATGGGAATGTGAGTGGTTGATGATTATCTCGCAGAAATGCTTTTATACGAGGAACAAGAAAAAAATTATTTAGCAATCCTTATTGAAAAAGCTATCGAAGAAAATTTTACGATCAAAGCTTCCACACCAAATGTAAAGAAAAAAAATATGTTTTGCTCGAAAGCAAAACTTTCCAAAATTTATAATTTTTTCCATGTCACTTTCAAAAGAAAGGGCTGGATTGAATATTTACCTCAAAAAAATTTAGGGTATTATAAACCTAATCTGAAACATAAAAAAGAAAATGTTTATTAGAGAAAGAAAAATCATGGAAAACAAGTTGGAGAAATAATCATTTATCGAGCAAGAGTTCCATAGAAAAAGGCTTTTTCCGCAGCAAAAATTTTTCTAAAACAAAAAAGTTTTCAATGTTTCATTCAAACTTTTTTTCAGCTATTTCTGATCCACTTTTTTACTTATTTTTATTTTGGTTTCTGTTATCGATATTTTGATACATACGATTTTATTAGTTTTGATTATTTTCATATTGCTGTTTCATCCCAACATAATACCGAAAATAGTTTTGAACTTTAGAATTTTTCGTGATTTCATTTAGATTCTTTTTAAACTTCGCGTTATTGCTATTTATTTGTTTATTCTTCCTTTTTGCATGCACTTTTACACAATATTATTGTTTTTAGAAAATGGAGAAATTCCCTTCTGAAAATCCGCTTTTTGAAGCTGAAGAAGATGTTATCGAAGAAAGCAAAGAAGAATCAACTAAAAAAATGCGAAATGAACTTCGAGCGATGTTATTTGGTTTTGGTGATGTTAAGGTTGGTTTATTCTATGTACTTATCTTTTACTATGAAACGTTTTTCAGAATCCACATGAAGCAACTTTGGACCTTGTGTATCAAATGGTAGCTGAATACATTATTTCTGTTGCAAAAATCGGCCAACAACTTGATCCTAAAAAGAAGCTATCTCTTCGTACCATTCATTATATGATTCAGCATGATGAAAGAAAATTTGATCGAGTTCGTGAACTTTTAAGAATGAATGAAGAACTCAAACGAGCAAGAAAAGTGTTTGAAAATCCTATTTGATTATCTTTTTTTTTGTATTTATGTATTTCTTTCATTTTTTTGTTTGTAACTATGATTTTGTTAGGTAGCTAGCTTGTTGAGTAGTTTTGTTTTACATTGTTAGTTAGCATAAGGTAAAACACTGTAATAAAGAATTGGCGCAATTCGGGCATTACGTGCGTTGTTGAAAAGTTGCAATTGCTTTTTGAGTATTCGAAGAAAAGAAAAGAGGTTGTTCGAAAAGCTGTATTTAAAAAATGTCGGCGATCGAATTTGCCGATGCCGTTCTTCTTTCTTAAAATTTGTTGCATGAAACAAAAAAATGACGACCGCGATCGAAGAGCTAAAAAAGGCGGGAACTAACAATCTAGCATTGACTCACTCAGACTATTTGGAAAGTATTATTTCCGCCGCGAAGTTTCTTAAAGGGGCACTCCCACCTGACTCAAATTTGAGCTTACGACATGTTTTACCTCCTAGCGCGAAAGTCCTTTGTCAAGCCCATTTCAAAAGGTTTCGAAAGATTTTGAAAACTCGAAAAAATTTCGAAAAACTTTGAAAAAAACTTTGTAAGACTTCGTAAATTTTTCGAAAGCTTTCGAAACGGACTTGACAAAGAACATTCGCGCTAGGAGGTAAAACATGTCGTAAGCTCAAATTTGAGTCAGGTGGGAGTGCCCCTTTAATCTTGCTTTATTTAACGTGTTACAACCTTTTTTTCATTGTCATTTCCATTCATTTTTGCTTATTTTTAAAGTTCAAATTTTTAGACACATCTCTGTAATGAATTCTCAAAAACGAAGAATGTCAACTTTAACTTCAACGTTTAATGGTGTCATGGAACCTATTCTTCGAATAGCAAAGAAATATCTCTTTTTCCCAGCTGATCAAAAAGCTCTCATTTATTTGGTTGTTGTTTTTCTCGTTTCAACCTTTTCTGCTTATTATCCTCCGTCAGAAGGTTATCATTTCCTTGCATCGGTTAGTTTTTTTACAATTTACTCTTCATTCATTTATTTTATGCTAACTAATTTCCATTTTAGAAAAGTAATGTATTCAACAGATTTGGAACAAAAATTGGATGGTTTTGGACTCTTGTTACTGTTGGACCTTTCATTTGGTTAACTTCATATTTGCATCACAAAAATCATATGGAAGCTCTTCGACATTTATCTCGATTACTTATTGCTACTGGTTGCTGGTACTTTGTTACTCATACGTGAGCTTTTTGCTTTTTCATTTTCGATCTTTTTCTTACTGACATTGGTTTAGATATATTCATGTTGAAAAGCTTACCCGACGATGTGTTCATCATCCCGATGGAGTACTCTCTGATCATGACGATTGTTCTTTAGCTGGTGGAAATTGGACACCTGGAATTGATATCAGTGGACATGCGTTTATGCTTATTTATATTGCCTTGATTATTACTGAAGAAGTAAGCTTTAATGGAAGCTTTTTACCTTGTTTATTTTCTTGACGTTTTTAGGCAGTATCATTCACGAATTGGCCAAAAACTCCAAAAAGAGGGCTCAAAATTGCATCGGTTGAAGAATTTAGTGAATTCAAATTTATGACCAAAGCTGTTCAAGGACTTTTCTTGATTCTGTTCTTCTTCCATTTGCTTTGGGTAAGTATGTTTGTATTAAAGAAGCTGCTTGAAATAATGACTCGATGTTTTACTATCGTATAATAATGCATGATATTTATTGCTTCAAATGGCTTAATGATGATGCTTTCTTATTGTATTTCGCGAAACTTCCTGCTTTATTCATTTGCTTTCATGAATCTTTTAACATACTTCATTTTTAGGATTCTCAATTGCTAGTTACTTGTCTTTATTATCATGATGTCAATCACAAGATTCTTGGTGCTGGAACTGCTATTGCATGCTGGTATTTGACATATCGATTATGGTATCCTAATATGGCATTTCCTGGAAAACCAATTCAAAGAAAATTCAAAGCTTTTTAATGTACTTTTTTCTTTTGTATGTTTTTGTTAGGTCAGAATAAAGTTTTTTTGTTGTTGTTTTGTTCGGGTTGTGATTTCTGTACCAATAGGATTGTAATTTATTGTAAATAATAAATACTTCAATAAATAATTTCTTTTTGTGTTTGATTTTTTATGCATCGTGAATTTTTTTGTTGTTGTTGCAACAATTTCTTTAAAAGTTATCAATGGATAAAAGATTTTGGTTGATAAATTGTTGGATCGTTTAACATTGGATGATAACTAATAGCTCCCGCAAGCATACATTAAACTTATTTTTTTACAATCGTTTCTTGGTCAAATTTATTAAGGAAGAAAAGAGAAGTATGAAATCATAGTTTTATTTTTAATGATGTTATTACTTCGATGCATTATGAGGAAGATCCAATTCAGTTTTTCAGATGGAGTCTTATGTTTACTTGTTTGAATATGATTATAGTCATTCATCCATATTAGGAAAGGATGACACTAAAAGTTTAATGGCATAATATTATTGGCTCGTTTATGTGTAAACAATGTTATCGTTAATAACATTTCTGATCAAAAAAAAGGAAACCTTTGACTTGAGAAAGGCAGAATATTACTGCTATGTTATCATTATTTTCGATAAAATTAATATCACGCAAAATGTAAGAGAACCAACAAAGTGTTAGTGTTTTAAAGTTTGCTTGACTTGATATTGGTTGTTTTTATCATTTTTAATTTATTACGCATGGAGCAATTTTGTTTTAGAGACAAATTTGCAAGTTTATATTTATTGTAAAACATTTTTTACTTTATTTTTATTTCAAAATTAGTGTTAAAAATTTATTTTAACATGTTAGGCTTGGACAATGTTTAGCTTTACATTTTCCATTTTTACATTCAAACCAACCAACGCAATCATCATCTTTTGTGCATTCTGGATGGTCATTGGGAGTAAAGAGAGGAGTTTTAATAGTTGATGCTGTTAGAGGCTAAACATTAATTTTATTTTTATTGAATTAAAATGATTATACTGTAATGTTTTTTTTTGCTTTAACTTACAACACATTTTTCATCAACGCAATGATATCCTTTATGGCAATATGAATAGTTACAATAATTATTTCCCGCTATAAATTTAGGACGAATCTCATCATTTGGCTAAAAAGCAGAAGTTTAATAAAAAAAATTAGTTTGTTTCCCTGTGTTTTATTTTTGTTTTGATTTGCTACTAAAAAAAGAAGCTTACAATGCATTTATAATGACCATCACAGTGAGTTCTTGGTGGACACCAAAATGGACAACCACCTTCTGGGTTTGGTTTTCGTTGTTTGGATTCTAATTGATTTTTATAAAATGCTGTTGGCCCTGGCTAAAAGAAAAAGTGATTAATATTCTTTCTTTTTTTACATTTGATTTTTTTTAAAACGTACAACACATTGACCACCTTCACATGATTCTCCTCTTGGACATCCTGATGCACCGCACAAATCAACTTCAAAAGCAGTGGAAGAAATTACGAAAAAACCAACAAAGAAAATAAGGAGCTTCATCTTAAAAAAAATGAAATAACACTTTTTTTAGAAATAAAGTGGTTTGTTAAATATAATAATCTTAACATTGGTTTTGATTTTATTTTTAATAAATTTTCTTAAAAGCATTTATATGTTATATTACGTCAGCATAAAAGTGCTTTTAATTCTTTGTCCACTAAAAAAAATAAAAATAAACTTTTAGAATTTTTGATAGTTTTTGTTTGAATGAGAAAAAAACGGTTATCATAAATCAGTAAAAATAAAGAAACCGATGAACAAATTCTAATTATTACAAGTGTTTGATTTTTTTTAGATCTTCCAAACGAGCGGGTTGCTGTCATCTTCAAATTAAACATTTTTATATTAGTGTTATGAATGCTTTCAGAAAGATGAATTTTAATTTTGTGTCGAATGATATTATCAACTTAAAAAAATGAAGATACATTTTGTGGATAAAGCAGACAAATAATCATGATCGAGAAGTAATTTCTATAAAAATTTAAACCCATTATTACTGTTTGAAATCCTTCTTCTCCAGATATTCATATTCCAACAAAAAAGCGGACGACATAATCATGGAACATCATTAGCCCCATCTTCAACAACCAAAATTTTTTTTACCATGAAAGATTTTTTTTTTCAAAGTTTTTACAACTTGTTCATCCTTCTCGCATGGAGTCATTATTCGATAACATAAAAATTGCGGAAGCTTTGGTAATAGCTCCAGTGGCATCCGTGTATTCTTGTTCCCAAAAGTTTTATAATCGCCAAAGAAAATGCAAGATAATAACTTTTGTTTGAAAAACTTAAAGTAATCAATAAATCGTTTTCATTTTGACCAAGTAAAAATTTTAGTATGTAAATCAAAAAGGTGGCATGATTTTACGATGGCTATTGCTATATCCTTTTTATAGCAGGTTAAAACCCAAATTAAATTTGTATTCCAGCTTTTTTTGAAGCTAAAATGGTTTCTTCCACTCCATCTTGTTGTAAACGATCATCTTCAATGGTTGTGAAGCCAAGAAAATGTTAATATGTTTCAAGCTTTCGATATGATTGACTTATTTCTTCAACTTTTCCATCAAAATCTGATTTTTCTATCTAAAATTTGGGATATTTTGGTTTTAAAAAAAGAAGCTTTTCTTCTAAATTTTTTTATGCTTTTCAAAATTATTGTTAAAAAAAAGTTTTCAATGTGTCGTCTAATAATCGATTCAACCCGCTTCCATTTCACTCTTTCTCTCTCTCTTTTTTCGCTTACACTCAAACGAGACCGAGATTGAGAATACTAAATTTGAGTCGAAATTTGAAACGAAAGTTTTCCTCAAAAATTCAGGAAAAATTATTTTGATTTTTTTTCTTCGATAAATATGCAATCTTTTTTCAATTCGCGAACAGGATAAACAAATTTATTTGTTCCTTTTTTCTTCCCCCATCTTTTTTTTGTTTTGTTATAAATAAGCAATATCTTATCTTGTCAATCGTTTCAGCAAACATGGTTCGAAAGCTGGTATTCAATTTATCAAATTTTGTTCAACAAGAATTCCCATTTCCTCTGAAGCTCATCGAATACATCAACAACGAAGCCGATGCTGAAGTAAAACAAATGCTTGATCGTTCCTGCAAATATTTCTATAAAGAAGCTCCATATCTCATCATTGATACTTTGGAATTTAACGAAGGAAAGCAACGAATCGAAAATGAAAAGTATGATGGATGCATGGATTTTATGGATGATGATGAGCTCGATATGTTTTTGGAAAAAGTCAAGTTCATTTGGATTACTAAGAAAATAGAAGTATCGGCTCGTCATTACCTTGATGGCGCACTTGCTGCAAAAATTGGTCGATGTGACGCTTCTGAAATTTCTGATCTTGATACGTCTCCTGTACCTTTAGAAGATGTTTTATCTTTGGTTCCAACTGCTCGAGTTATAAAGTAAAAAACTTTTTTGCATGTTTCTAGCTCATAACTTGCCTTAATTTCTGTTTTTTAGGATGTCCAATTGCAATATTACTCGTCAAACAATGAAAAAGCTACTTGCTATTCCATGGAAAAACAAAATTACTGAATTAAGCCTGAGAAATGTCGATCGTTCTTTGAATGCTAATTGGTTCTTCACATTTATCAAAGTAAACCTTTTCCTGGTTGATAAATTTTATTAGTATAATATTTCAGAAACATCTTGATCCCGAAGCTAAAATCCACGTCAATTTCAACTTTGAAGATAACTCATTTAAAAAACGGTACAATCAAAAAGTTCTTGAATCTGATGAAAAGATGCCGATGTTTGAAATTGATGCTCCTCGTGCTCATTTGAAAATGTGTCCTGAAGATGAAACAAAGAAAATTACATTCAATGATGATGATGCTGAACGACAATATACTGCGTTTCCATATCCTCACATGTGTTACATTCGAGAAACTGCCGACGCTGAAACATGGAAAAAGCTCGAAAGAACCTGCAAATTCTATTATCCAAGAAACCCCTACTTTATGGTTGATGATTTTTGCGCTTTGGGTGAAATCTCACTTAGGGTTGATGAGAAGAGGTATAAGTTCAAAAATTACGAAGATGTTAAAAAAGTAGGCAAACCTCTTTGGATCACAAACTCTATTGATATTTCTCGTAGTGATTTTGATAGAACATACTCCAATCGAATTCATGCTACTCAAATTTTTATTACTGATCTTGATGTTCAAAAGAACTTATTTATTTCTCTTACAAAGTATGGATTTGTAAAAGAATGGGATTCATATTACAGTGACATCTATTTTGAAAATGAAAGAGTTATTTCTCTCAAAGAATTGTTGATCCATCTTCCAAATGCAGAAAGTATCAGGTATTTTTTTTGTCTTTAATTATTGTTACTTGTTAAAAGTCTCAATTTTAGTGCTTGTACCCGTGGAATCAATTATCAAAATGCTATCGAATCAGCTTCACTTCCTCAACACAACAAAGTCAAATATCTTAAAATTGGATTTATTATTCAACCAATTCATGCTCATCAACTTTATGATATTCTTACAGTAAGATTTTAGCCATTTTGTTGCATTTGCTAATAAGTTTATCATTTTTTAGAAAATTTTTGCTCCTAAAGCTTACATCAAATTCTATCATTTGGAAAATGAAATGGATGTCGCTGCATTCAAAACTCAACTCAAAGCAAAATTGGACACTTGGAAGCCACAAATTGAAAGACCAACTGTTAAAATTTATTTTTAAAACTTATTATGTTTATATTTTATAATTTTCTGATTATTTAACTGTGCAAAATAAATATTATTATTAGAAGCTTTATTGTTTTTAGTTTTGTTTTGTTTGTTTGTATGCTTTTTGTTATTCAAATGAATCCCAACATTCCACGATAACTTACTTCTTCATGTTTAGATTCTCATATATTTTATTCTTCATTGGTTATAACTTTCTTTGCCATACAAAGAGTTCGGAGGCCATTTCTTGAATACCTAAAAAAACATCTCTCTTAAACTCCCGCTTTAATTTCTTTACATAAAAAATTATTAGCTTGTAAAAGCAGTAAATTTTATGGATAATAAAGTTCTTAAAAAAGCATATAAAAGAGAGTTGAAAGCGGATTTGCAAAAAATGGTGCTCTTTGACGTTGTTTGTTATGTTTTAAATTTTACCTTTATAAATAAATAAGAATTCCTTCAATAAATGCTATATTCCTTAATTAACAACCTCGAATAACAATATTATCTTTTGTTATTCGATCATACATAACTTTGAATAAAATTAAGCCTTGCATATGGAGGAATGCAACAAGCTTTCATCTTTGATGCATAAATCTCGACGTTTTTGGAATTACTGAAGACTGTTTAAGATTGCTTTCACCATCGATGTTTGTAGTTTCCACAAAAGCCACAAAAAAAAGTTAAGGAAAGAGGCTGACTTTTGGAGAAATCAAGAAAGGTTTGGAAGTATTCCTCGATAAAGCAAACATAAAATATGGTTAAATAGAATGCAAAAAAGCTGACAATAAGAGAATATAACTTTATTGTAAAAAAAGACAATCAAAAAGTTGAAAATAAACAAATAATAACTAAAACAGAAAATTACATATAATGTTAAAAACAATACAAATTCAAAACAATGGAAGCTTATCAACAAACAAAAAACATAAGAAACACAAGAAGAAAAAGTTAATCCAGCTTTTCAATTTGATCGATAACAAGATTCTTCACATTTTGATAGTCTTCAAGATCATTTGTAAGTAGTCGAAGATACCTTGAACCATGAATACCAGCAACATAAAGATCAAAATATTGTAAGGCTATTTCACATAGAAGCTCCACATGTTCTATGCATTCTCCACCAGTCAGAGTTGTATCCTTTGCAATACGATGGATCAAGATATCCAATTTGATTGTTGATTGAGGCTTGATTCGGATGAAGACAGACCAAATTGAGAACAATAATGCATCTCGGAGTAATTCGAGTTGATGTTTTCGACGCTCTTGTGCAAGTTTCATTGGTTGCATCTTCTCTTCACGAAGCTTCTGCTTGAGCATGATCCTTTCATAAAGTGAGAGCTTTGGAGTATCTCCATCAAACTTTGAAGGAGGTAAAAGACCAGTTAAAATATCGTCAGCAACCTTTGAAAGAGATGGCGAACCATTTGTGATAAGAGTCGGCTTCACAGGAGAATTATATATGGTTGCCTAAAAACCGAAGTAAGTAAAAACTGTTATCAGAGGAAAGGTTAATGAACGGTAAAACATAGCATAAGAAAAGTATGAAAGCATCAGCATCGACACCTATTACTACTTAAATGAGCTTTCTTGTATCATACATAAAAACATCCACTTACATCAGAAATTGGTGGCAACAACGAGTCTTCTTTCTTCTCCAAAAACGTTTCAATTTTTGTTTGTATTGTCGAATCTTTCAATGGTTGAGGCAAAGGAATTGGTGTAAAATCAGGAACAGATTGAAGATTGAACTTTTGATGAAAGGTACCATATTCGATATCAGCTTTTGATACTAAAAGTAATGAAAATTAAAACCATATCAAAAAATTAAAGAAGCAAATAACCAACCTCCAAGCTTCTCTAAGAATACTTCATGAAGGCGATGAACAGGTAGTAAAAGTTTATACCTAAAGATGCTTTTTCGACATGCCATTCTTCCTGCATCAAGTTTATCATAAGCAGTACTTCTAAGTTGTCGAGATGGTGATGTTGCTTCTTTTGGTGACTTTCTAGGCGAAGGAGAAGTCAAACATGATTCCAAGTCTGAAACATAGTTTGCTTAAAAACAAGGACGGAGTGAGTTTATAAAACGCTTACCAGTCTTCAAATTAGGTTCAAGCACATAATCATGATTCTTTCCTGGTGTCTTCTTTCCAAAAGTTCGATGTTCTTCCAATTTGATATTGTATGAGTTCGGATAAACAGCCAAAATTTGAGATAACATTTCCTTTGTAAAGTCTTTCCCAAGCTTTCTTTGAACATTTTTGCTTATTTCATCAAAGACACATCGCTTCTGAGCTTGTTTATTGATTGAAATGATTCGATCCATGGCTTCAAAAATATCAAACATTTGTTGAAATTTCTTTGGAAGAGAATAATTGTTTGCATTCTTTATAGGTGAAACCAATCGACCATAAACTCCTTGTTCTTTGATTCTCCTGAAATAACAAAAGCCTTTAGTAAAATAACTTTAGAAAATAATAATAACTTACTTGATCGTACAAGTTGCAGACATTTTTTAAAGATGAAAAAAGACTATAAAATCCAAAGCAATCAAAAATTGAGGTATGAAGAAAAAAGAGAAGAAAGAAAGCAAAAAATCCTCAAAGGTCTTTTTTCCCGCGTAATGTTTAACAGCGACATTTTACCAACCAATGGAAGGGTAACTTGAAAGCTTTGGAATAAAAACTACTAAAGCTTCGATTGCCTAATGTTTGAGTGTTTCAAATCAAAAAAAAAATAATGGACACTAAATTATTATTTTATATAATTTTCGTTAGCTTTGCAGCAACAAATAATAAATACCATTTCCATTGTTTTCTTTCTTTTCATTGCATCTTTTTATATAAAACATAAAACGATTTTCCTGTTTTTCTTTTGTTCCAAAGGTTTTTTAATTTTATCAAAATATTTAAACTTTTTGCAGTTTCAACAGGTTATCAGCAAACAAATGATGAACATACAACTTGATCTGATTTTAGTATATCTTATAAATGCTTACTTTATTTGGAAGCCTCTAAAACAAGAAATTTTTGAACACTTCGAAAGTAAATGTTTTTGGTCTATGAATTATGCTTACGAAAAAAAGCTTTAAAAGCAAATTTATTTCTTCCTCTTTTTTTTATTATTATATCAAATGCTTCCAAGATAACGAAAAGGGAATAAAGGTTGAAACAATAATCTTTTTTGGAACTTGGCAGCTTTATTCTTGTTACTCATTCATTTTAAGATTTTTTATGAGAGTAAAAAAGTGTGAAAAATTACTTTTGAAAAAAGATTTTATTCATTTTAATGATAAAGATTTTTTTTTATTACGTCTTTCGATGTTATTAGCTATGCAAAACCATTTGGGATCTTTCAAAAGCAAATAGGACAAAGAGGAAATATAAAAAATATTAAAGACATATTTTTTTTTATTAAAATTAAAAATAAATAAATGTTTGAAGTATCTCCGCTTATTATTTTTTGACAAATATAAAAAAGTAAACAAATTCATTTTTACTGATGATAAGATTGCCATTTTCATAACAAATGGAGAAAAAAAAATAAACGATTTCCATACACATTTTCTAGCAAGCTTTTTTTTGTTTTGGAATGCCTTTCCATGAAAACAATTTAATGGATTAAAAAAAGATAAACCATTTAAATTTAGAAAGCTTTTATTAATTACATAAAAGAAAACATTATTTAAGTTACAGATAAAAAATAAATATTATGGAACATATTTACATTGCTCAAGTGAGTTTAGAAATTCAGCATTTAGTTATCTAAAAAAACAATTTTTTATCTCTCAAATAAATTTTTATTGTTAGACATACCACAAATGCATTTAAAATCATGACAATGTCCACCTCGTGCTCCTTCGCCTTTGCATGTATCAGGGCAAGCGCCAAAATGATCTTCAAAAAAGCATGGTCCTACAAAATAATATAATAAAATTAAATTTTTCTGAGAGATAGCAACAAACAAACAAAAAATGTACCTTTAAAATTTCCGCTATCAAAATCAGCGGCAACAAAGTTAATGATAACAGTAAAACTTATGAGGCAAACAAAAAAGATTGAAATTAAAGTTGAGTTTGAAGCCATTTTTATTTTTAGTTTTAACAATTGTTTATAAATTATAAACTAGGCTTTTTTCGTTCCCCTTTTACATGCTGCTTTTATACTCCCATTTTTTTGCTTTTGGGGATTAAATAAAGCAAAAACTATGTCATAAGGTTTTGTTATTTTTATTTTGATACATTGGGAAAACAAAACCATTTTTATGAAATTCACGCATGAACAAAAATATTATTTTTTAACCTTTTAACAACAACAAAAATCACTACTATTTTTTGTGCACATAATGGCTGGCCATATTTGCTTAAGCTGCTGCAGTTGACGCAAAGGTTTCAATTTGATGATTTTTTCTCAACAAAGAATAAAAACGGACGGAATGGTTTCAAAATACATATAAAAAAAAAACACAAAAATATGTTTGTAAAACGCTTCTTTTTAAATAATTTACGAAACATTTTTCTTGTATGACTGATATTTTTGGTTTGAATGGTTTTTGGACCAAAATATATGTACATAGAAAAACGTATGTTTTCTGGGTAAATATTTTTATTATTCACAAATGAGTTAATATTCTCATCAAAGCGTTTTAAAATGCATATTAAAACAATGGCAGAGAAAAAAGTAATTTTATTTGTTTACATAAAAATGTGATTTATAAAAGTTAAAAATACAATGCTTAAAAATTTATTTTTACCTAATTTTTTGTCAGTTACTAAATAAAATGTCTAATACAAAAAAAGTGAAAAGCTATGAAAGAGAGAAAGAATTCAGCAAGTTGATTGACTTTGTTTTCCATTTAAAACTTCTTTGATGATTTCAGGATGTAAAGAACCAAAGCCTTTGAAAGATGGAAGAAAGCCGATGTTATCAATCATAAATTTGATGCAATTTCCACGAAGAGTTAAAGAAATTGTTCGATCAGCAACTTGAATCAATTCACATACAGTATCAACATTGATTTTAGGAATAAGTAATGCTTCAAGGTACGCCTAAAAAAGTCAATTTTGATATTACAGATTACAAAGAACCCAAACAGAGAAAGCAAAAATCGAGTTATCGTTTACATCCTTCCATGAACAGTAAGATAGTAGCTATAAAGATCGTACCTTTAAAGTTGTAACATCATATTTATCAGCAAATCGGAGAAGTTCAGCAGCATTTGATAAATCCTTGATTTCACCAGAATAAAAGAATCCCATAGCAAGTTCAACAATTTTATAAGTAAAATCTTGAATAATTACACGATTTTCACGTCCTTCAATCATAGGAGTTTCAAACATTCGTCGAAATACAGGTGAACGAACATAAAGAACAAGTTTATGGACCTAATAATTGACAATATTAACAAGATTAAACAAAAGTAAAGCATACCTTAATTTCTTTTTCTTCAACAATCAAAGAGCAATCAACTAAATCTTCACCACTTTTAAGAAGACATTGATCCAATTTTCTTGTAGGTAATTTGAGTTTTGATGGTTCAGAAATAAATTGAACTAAAGGCTTTTGAAGAATGGCGTAATCAAAGTTGCAAATGATTTTGAATTGTTTCTTTTTCATGTGTTTGCAATCAGGATTGAAAAGATCCGAACGATTGATGAAATGTGAAAATCCATGATATGAGACATAATTGGTGAATGTGCATTTTGTTGGTACTAAAACAATTGGGATTAATTAAAGAGTAAAAAGCAAGAAAAAAACTATCTTACATCGACACTTTGAATGAACAACCTTGAATGAAACATTTGCAAAGATGTTAGTTGTTGTTTTACATTGAACATAAATAGACATATATCCAAGCGATTCGTCATCATAACCATTGGGATATATTTCCATTAACCATTTACCACCAGAAATTCCAGGAAGATTAAAATATGGAGTTTTAATACATTTTCCAGCTGATTTGGATCGAAGTGAAGCTTCTGAAATTATCCATTCACACGATGATGAATTTTCAATTGCCTGAAACAAAAAACAAAATAATTACAGAACTATTAAAGTTTCAAAACCATTAAGAAAAAAAGCGAAATAAAAAAATAACATACCTTGGTTAGAACTTTATGGCGGAGCGGCGACGACATCGTCGTTTCAAAAAGCGTAAAATGCTTGAATAAAAATAATCAAAAACAGAAAAAAACTTTCATCACAAAATAAAATATTGAAATTTGCATATTTGAAAGATATTTTTTTATTCGTTCCAAGCAAATTTTTACATGCTTTTGTTAACGCTTTTTGAGAAGGAGAAAATCAATCAAAAATTACATAGCTCCTGAAAAGATCGAAAGTTTATATTTTTGTTTAAAACATTTTTTTTTGATTTTATTAACAAAATTTTATTCCTTTCTTTCTCAAAGTGTTTTTGGTTTTGGGCCAAACGAATTTATAAAAAATACCGATGAAGGCAATTAAATCGATGGAAGAAAAGTTATCAAAAAAAAAAAAGAAGCAGAAGAAAAGAGAGGAATTGTGCAAGAAAAGCTGTCATAGCTTAAAGCAAGAAGTATCTAAACAAATTTTTCAGTTTAGGAAAGGTCTAAAAAAAGAACAAAAATGAATCTTGATCCAAGACAAAAATAATAATTTTATTTGATTAGAGAAGGAAGGCAAGAAAATATTATTGGTTCGCTTCATTGGTTTAAAAAAATGCGAAGTAACTACATAGGTTTGAATTTCACAAATAATGCTTTTTTTTGCCGCAATAATCATAATTATCCATTTTTTTTAATTGATCGAAATAAAAATATTTACCATCTTTTTTTTATTTATTTTGAATATTTTAAGTTAATAACTATTTTTTCTTTTGTATTTTTTTTTCATTATTGTCAAAGCATTTTTTGATTATTCAAGATTTTTACGAAAATAAAGTAATAAAATTTTTTGGATGTGGAACTAATTTGTTTTAATAATTCTTGAAACTTGTTATGAAAGCACAGATAGCATACACGCCAAAATTCAGTTTTAGAAGAAGAAATGTCACAAAGATGGATAAATAAATATTGTATCAAAAATATATTATTCCTGCATAATTCATTTTTTTTTATTCAACAGAAGAATGATTAGCTAAAAGAATAATGTTTCGGTGCTTCTTTAATTTAATAATAACTTTTTTTAAAAGATTTTAAACCGTTATGAATCATCTTACATTGAATTCCTGATTTTGAGGATGTTTATCATTTTGTTGTCCATCCAACTCATTGGGTAAAATATTGGTGTGTCATATATGTGAGATGAATACAAAATCAATGCAGATCGATTTTTATTAAGTTATGGCATTTTTTGTTTTGTTTTTCAACTCAACTAAAAATTTTTTTCGCGTGAGCCATATAAAAAATATTGTAACACACACACCACTCTCATACATTCTTTCCCCAGTAAAAGCCGTTTGGTTGAGCGCCAATTTTATCAATGCAACAAAAAAAGAAGCAGGGTCATCGCTCGCTTCTATTTTTCCTTTTTTGAATAAAAAAATCATATTGTGGTCATCCTTATCTCTCAGTTTGCGTGTGTGTACCTTTTTTTTGACATCCAAAACAAAACCATTAAAAAAAAGGCGGCGGCTGCTGAAATGCCAACCAGACCTTTCATTGTTCTTCAAAAGAGTCATTCTTATTATATTTTTTTGTTGAGTCTTGGTTTGCCGCGCAAAAACTTTTGCTCAGCCATATTATTTATATATTTATTCTTCGTCCAATTTTTTGGGATTTTAAATATTTCGATGATCAAAAGTTTGTTTTTCTTTTAAGAAATAAATATGCCGCCACGAGTTACTTCAAAAAATATGTCAAAAGAAACTAGTTTTCTGGTAAGTTTTTTTATTTTATAACCAAATAATTTGCAATATTGCTTTTATACCTCGTTTCATAATACTTTTTTTCTTTCGCGCATTGCGTCGCTTTAAAAGAAAAAAATTCTTTGCGCCGATAAACTAAAACTATGTAGAATTTTTTTTTTTGAAAAAAATCAGCAAGGCGTGGTTAGCTTGAAATATTTATATTAATAAATGTTTGCATTAAATATACTACAAAAACTTTCACTACAGTCGTCACACAAAATTGATAGGAATCCAACTATATGGTTTTAAAACTAATTTACTTTTAGATGGTGAATGGAACGAAGCGAACAATTCTTAACTCTTCTGTCCTTGATGAATTAGAAAAAAGTTCAACCGCCAAACATTTCCAAAACGTTGTGGATGAACTGAACGAGGATCCAGAAAATTTTAATGAAATTATGGTAAAAAAAAATTAGCCCTCTTTTTCTTTTTGGATAATGAAATAATTATTTATAGGAAATAAAAAAAGCTGAAATTTATGCTTTTAGCTTGGCCGCAGAATATTCTGCCAAATTTCAAAACGTATGTGTCCCTTTTAAATAAAAATAAAGTTTTTTAACCTTTAAAGTATCAAATAATTTTTTTAGAAGGTGGTTAGCAACAAAGAACTAAATATTTTGGCTAATATGTTTGTCAAACATAATTCTTTCCAAGGAACAATCAAAAAGTATGTAAAAGATTTGGAAATGCTTTTAATGCCTGAAATGGTTGTGCCATTAATCAAGGTAAAAACAAATATAAAATAAATTTTTGTCTTCTTCAAATTAATTTAAATTTATATAGGTTGCAAAGAAATGCGTTGATGCTGCACACCAATTTGAAAAGTACAGATCTCATTCACGCCAAGATTCAAATTTTGAAATCCTTGTAAATATTTTTTTTTCTTCAAGAAAGTAAATTTTTAAAAGCAATAAATTTTAAGATATCAAACTCAACTCGAAGTGATCAACGTGGTGAACGCAATGAAAAACGATTTGTTGGCATGGAACAACAAATTTCTGAAATTAAAAACATTCTTTTGGCCAATCAAATTCAAGCCCCACTTGCTGCTATTCATCATCCCCAACAACTTGAGCAACAACTTCCAATTCTTCCACAAAGAAATGCAAATGGTAAAATTTTTTTTAACATATATGACATTCTCAAAAAAGAGGCTTATATTTTCGAATAAAAATAAGAACAGAGAGGGATTTTGGAAATATATAAAATTTTCCTATTATTTTAGATCCATCTTGGATTGTTTCACGAGAAAAGTGCGGTGAATTTTTTGATCAAGACAACGTAAAAGATTATTCTGAAGCCCTTTTTGCGACATGTGAATCACTTTTGTCCCATAACAAACTCACAGAATTTCGCTCAAAAAAAGAATTTCGAAATTACTTTTTGAAAAAAAAGGAATTTAATCTTGTTTACAATTACTTTAAACCAGAAGCGAATGATTGGGAAGAAAAATTTTATGATAATATGGACAAGTTAACATCTAACAAAAGACAAATTGTTTTCAAACTTTTAAAAAAACACATGGATATGGGAATAAGCGGATATGGAATAAGTGACAGTGGAAAAGAATTTTTCTACAAACGTTTGACTTCAAATCGATTCCAATGCTTTAGCAAAGTTAAATGTAACGTTGGACCTCAACTTGAAACTAAAAAAGTTGGAAAAAGGCACATTCCGGAAAAATGCTCTAATTTCAATTATATTCTTTTTATCGAAAAGAATAAACGTCAATCCGAAATTCAAATTATGTTATCCGATGGTACAATTCACACTTTACAAGGATGATGAAATTAACCATAACAATTTTTTTTTTTAATTGTTTGTTACTTTTTTTAGTATTTATTTCTTTATTTTTTTATCATTGCTCCTTATTTTATGATTGCCATTCAACGATTTGCATGATTGTGACTCCTCCTCTTTTTTTTGTCCATCCAACTCATTTGTTAAAGTTTTTGATGAAACAACTATAAAATCGTGAAATGTTTTTGTTTTGTTTCTCAACTTCAATAAAAAAAATATTTAAAAGAAATATGTATAATCCTCATAACAAAAAAATAAAATGCAAATTATAAGATTGCAAAATTTCACTTGAGATCCTTTTGCTTGGCCCCAAATTTATCAATAATAATGCCAACAATAACAAAAAGATCAATTCACAGCGTCTTATCTGCTCTTTTGGATTAAAGGATATCCAAAGGGTATATTTTATCACTTTGCCCCAAACAAACCATAAATACTTCAATCCTCTAAATAATTATCAAAGCTTTAGTTGGTTGATAAATTTTAGTCATTCATTTATATATTTTTTATCGAATCCTGATTAGTCGTTCTTTTTTTTGTTGCTGATATTTTTATTTATTTATCGTTGTTCAAATTATTTGTACAAATTCAAGTACATATATCCCATCGAGCAAGAATGTCGTCACCAATTTCTTCAAAAAATACCTCAAATGAAATTCTTTTTAAAGTAAGTTATTAATTATATAGTTGGCAAAAATATGGCTTTCTCGCTTTTATTCATTTTTCACATTGTTATGTTTCTTTTAAAACCCAGTTTGGATTTGCATCTTTATACTTTTGTGAAACCTTTCCGTTGAGTTGTGTCCATACATATTTGTATCATTGCAAAGTATAAATGTCCAAACCCTTGACTTTTTTTCAATAATTTAATTTCAGCTTTATAATGGTCAAACTCGTCCAATTCTTAATCCTTCTGCCCTTGATGAAGTAGAAAATAACGCCAAATCAAAGTATTACCAAAAAATTGTGGATGATCTTAAAAAGGATCACAAAAATTTTAAAAATGTTAAGGTAAAATTTTGTATGCATATAATTTTTCTTTTCATTTATTTTTTTAGGCTTTAAGAATAGCCGAAACCAATGCATTCAATTTGGCTGTAGAATATACAACCAAAGTTAAAAAAGTATGTCCTTCATTTGTAAGAAAGTTGATAATATCATAAAACCTTTTAGAATTTGATTAATAAAAACGAAGAGTTGATGGATTCAGCTGAAGGCTTTGTTAAAGATTTTACTTATTTTGATGTTATCAAAACAGTTGAATTGAATATGGATATTTTAAAAAATCGAGTATATATTAAAAATATTATCGAGGTAAACCCATACTTAATAACTTTTTAATACTAAATTTAAATTATTTAGGTTGCTGAAAAATGTGTTGAAACAGCATACCAACTTGCATATCATAGATCCAATACACGCCAAAATTTAAATTTCGAAGTTCTTGTAAGTACACCTTTTTGAGATTTATTTAAGCTTTTATAAACTTTATAATTTTAGAAAGAAAGTAATGCTCGAATTGAACAATGTGGCAATCGTCTTGAAAAAGAAGTGATTGATATGAAACAAGAAGTTCGTAATGTTAATCGGAAACTTGCTATGGTTTTAACTAATCAAAATTCAACCCTTCCAATCCAACCATTGGTAAACAATCAAATGGAAGCAGATCAGCAAAATACTCAAATTCCAATTGTTGTTCAACAACAACAAAACCCACAACGACAACAACCCCAAGCTACACAAAAGAATGCAAACAGTAAGTAATTTCAATAGGTTTACATTCGAATAAAAATTATTTTTCCATTATTTTAGATCCAACTTGGATAGTTTCTGAAGAAAAATGCCGTCGATTTTTCGATTACGATAACTCTAAAAAATATTTGGATACCCTTTTTACAAAATGTGAAATCCTTTTTCCTCAAAACAAATTTTCAAAAAGAAAAGAATTTGATAATTTCTACGAAAAGCAAAATGAATTCAAGCTTGTCTATAATCACTTTAAACCTGAAGCAAATGATTGGGAAGAAAAATTTAACTATCACATGAGAAATTTAAATTATTCAAAAAGACAAGCTGTTTTTAATAAAATTCAAAAAACTCATGGATATGGAATTAGTGATGCTGGAAGAGATTTTTATTATAAACTTTCGGCTTCAAATCCTAAAAAACCATACTTTAGAGATATTTCGGGGAGTTCTATGACACCATTAAAAACTAAAAAAGTTGGAGGTATACGAATTCCAGAAAAATGGGATAATTTCAATTATATTCTCTTTATTGAAAAGCCAAAGCATCATTCTAAAATTGAAATAATGCTTTCCGACGGATCAATCGAAACTTTGCAAGGTTGAAGAAAATTATTTCTAAAAAAAAAGTTTTTGTTTCTTATTTTTATTTTTAATTTAGATTTATCATTGCTTTTAATTATTTTATTCTGTTATTATTTTTTGTTTTTCATTGATTTTTATGCCCAGAAATAAATTTTGTTTTAATATTTTATGTGTTCTTTTTTTGCAACTATTTTCGCTTAATTTTGAGCTTTTTGATTATTTTTTTCCTCAACAAAAGAAAATGTTAAAGAGATTCGAGGCCAAATTAGGTGAGCAATCTTTAATTGTTTAATACTTTTCAATAAACTTATATTTACATACATAAATTTTAATGATTTATGGCTCCAAATCAGAAAAATTGTAATTCGTAATTCGTGAATATTATTTGCAATCAGCAAACAAATTTCAAAACTATATTTTTTTTGTTTTGTTATAACAAAAGCGACCATACTTCATTCGTCCACTTACAAATTCAAAATTTTTTTCAGCGTTGAAAAAAAATGTTAAAAAGAAAAAACAAAAGAAACAATAAATTCTGAAGTAATATATGTTTCTATGGTTTCTTCTTTTTTTCCTTTTTAACACCAAAAAAAAACAAAAACTTTTTTTGGCTTTATTTCATCAAAGCTTCTTTTTTTTGTTTCATTGTTTTTCTGTTGATTTTGCTTATAATGCTTCTTCTGACGCCACCACCCGAGACTGATGATGTATTCACTTTGCTCTTTTTAAAAGTGTTCTTTTTTATAAAAATTTCTTTTAACAAAGAATAAACGAAACAAAGAAGAAAAAAATATATGTATGTAAAATGGAGGCTAAAGAATTCTGTATTTTCGTTTAAAAAATTTTGGCTTTTAATTTTACAATATAAAAGTTTGAAGCTATACTTTTTGAAATTTTGTATTTGGCGACTTTTAACTTTTTTTGCTCACATATTTCATTTTTTACCCCAAATATTTAAATACTTGTTTGAACTTTTTTTTGTTGATCAGATTGCTGCATTGATGTATCTCCTCCTCTAAACGAGACCACGTTTTAAAGTTTATTCAACTTTCCTCCCATATTTTTTTTTTAATTTTATAAAAAAAAGGTTACTTTTTATTGATCTCTTTTTTTGTTTGTTTGTTATGTGATTGGTGTTAATGTTTGTTGTCAACAAACACAAAAGTAAAAACCCAACTCTCTTTGTTGGTACAATTTTTTACTTTCATTGAACTTGATCTCATTTTTTCATTCAGTTGCTATAAAAATGTCTCCGTTAAGCTTTTTATGTAATTCAAATGAGAAATAAAAAATTTATAAAAATTTAATATCAAAGATTTGATTTTGTCTTTGTCTTGAAAACATGTATTTCTAAAAATTAACTTCGATGTTTTTTTGTTTGTTTTCGAGTTAGTAAGAGACCCAAATGGAAATTAGTCAAAGTTCATCAAGTTTAGATTAGTAAAGGATAATAATTTTATTATTTATGCGTCAAATAAAAAAAAAGTAATCCTCTTTATCTTTTTGTCCTTATTTTTTGGTTGGAGTTCAATGGTTTTATGTGAGGTTTGTTCAACTAAAAATTTACGTTGGAAATGAGCTAGCTAGCCAACGTGGTAGCAAAAAAAAAGATTTATAATAATAACACTGAGACTCTTTTATTTCTCTTTAATAATAAAAAGGATTATCCATCTTCATTAAAATATATGGGTTCAAGCGACCATTTTTTTGTTTAATCTAAAAATGGCGCTATTTTATTATTAGTGAGAAAAAAAGTCTGAGAAACAAGAATATTATTCACAGCTGCAATAAAAAAAAAAAAGCATTCTTTCTTCTTCTTTTTTTATATATGTAACACTTTTCGCTTTTATTTCAGCAACAAACAACAACCAACCATAAGAAGAAAAGTGAAAAATAAATTTTTTCTTTTCTCTTAAATTTTCTTTGACCTGCTTTCTTTTTTTATTTTTTTCACTTTCACTTCTTTCTATGTATTGCTTCCATTTTTTTTTGTTGTTGATAGATGGATATCCGCGTAATTTTTTTTCTATTTTTTTTTATCCATTTTTTTTTGTTTTTTATTTCTCAATTTTTTTTTCTTCGTTCGTTCACTGATTTATAAATACATAAGTTTGAAACGGATTTTATTTTTCCATGTTCGAGTGTACTAGAATAAATAGCTTGAACGATATTTTTTCCTTCGTTTTTTTTACCCGGAATTGAATAAAAAAAAGAGGTATTAAATGAAAATTAATTCCTTTTTTAAACTTATTTTTCTTAATCAACTTTGTATCTAATAAAAACTTCTCATTTTAATATAAAAAGGACGATGAGAGCTTTTGTAGCAAACATTTTACTTTTGTTGTGAATTTTATGAAAATGCTTGGGTTTTCCATTGTTGTTAAAAGCAATGAATAAATATTCTAAATAAGCGTAAGTTAATGAAACCAAACAAGCTTTTAAAATGTACTTCTCTGCTTATTTTCTTATTTTAGAAATTCTGAGTCAAAGCTTTTTTTTTATTAACATAAACTAAAACAAGAAGAAAAAAAAGAAAAAAAGAAATAATTAAAACAACATTTTTTCCATTACAATTTTTTTCTTAATCATGCTTTTAATGAATAATCTTTTGAATGATGAAAAGTTTTTTTCTCTCTTTATTGCAAGCTTATCAAATCAATGTTAAATTTTTTTCTCCCATTTTTTGTCTGCTCTTTATTTTTGGGTGCTCCATTTTTTTTATAACGCCACCAACTTTTATAGTTTGCTTTTTTTATATAGGAATTTTTCTTGATAATTATTAAAATTAAGAATTTTGAATTTTTCAACTTGAATCATGTGCTTCATTCTTTTTTTCTCTAAAATGTTTACTTTTGTAAGATTTAAATTTTGAATCTCCCAATGATGATAGCCCAAAAAATTTACGATTCAACTTCCTTCCATAAATTCTTTTATCCCCAATTTTCTTGTCACTTTTTTTTCAACTTTAAAAAACCTTCCTTTCTATTTTTCTAACTTCCGTTCGTTTTTTTAAATGACCCTATTTTTTTTTTCTTTTTAAAAGTGAAATACACTTTTATTTTATATTCTAAAAACGATGTATGTAATTTGCTCTTTCATAGTTAACGAGTTTAAAGCTTCTTTTTTCTTATTCTTCTTATTCTAATGATCCTGGTTGTTGTTGAGTTTTTTATTTGAAAAAAAGGAAAAATTCGAAAAAAGCAAATTTAAGTTAATTTTTAAATTTAAAAAAAGAGTCTTTCGGCGGCGGCATGCTTGATTCAAAGAAAAAATAAATAAACCGAAAAGGCAAGCATCTTCTTTTTTTGGAAAAATAAAAAATGCAAATGGGATTTTCTTTAGAAAGCGAAGAAAATGGAAAAACAAAATAAAAGGAAAATAGTGTGTTTTAGATTTATTCGTTTTTTGATTTTACTTTTTGACATTGGAAATATGTAGCTAAAAATTAAGATATGGTATGAAAAGCTATGAAAAAAAATATGAACTAAAAAAAGGGTTTGAGTTTTGGTGGTAAAAAAAAAGAAGCCTTTAATCTTTGTTTGTTTTTTTTCTGATTGGAAGTATGACTTTGATAAATTCCTTAATATTCAACAAAACAACATCAATACAACTTGGAGTTTCATGTCTTTCTTTTATTCTTTCTAGGTTTTTTTTTTAAACTTTGCCGTCAAGAGTTTTTATTAATTGAAACCAAAAGGAAAAACAGGATTGGTAGCGTCAATAAGCTCTAATAATTTTGTCGTCTCTTCAAAAACGTTATTTTTTCCCCGTTCGAAAGCCCCATTATTCCAAATACTCTTGAGACTCATTCAATTACTGCTAGCAGCTACCATGTTTATGAATATCTATCATCTGTCTTAACTAAAAATTCTTCCATCCATCATTCATCTCCTCCTCATCCATTTATTTTTTCTTCTTCTTTCTTTGTTTGCTCTTTTAACGTTGGTTTTACTTACTTACTTTATAAATATATTTTCTTCATAAGCAATTCCATCCATTTTTCTTTCTTCCAATGTAACTTAGTTAAATATTCTTTCCATCATCAAATGCTTCTGTTGCTTCACCCTGCTTCTGAGGGGCTTCATAAACTACATCTCCATCTCCTCCTCTTCTCTCTTTCTCCCTTTACGATATATAAATATATGAAAAAATATAACTAACAGAAGAAAAAAAAATTAAATGTATGTATGTGTATATATTTGGCAGAAAAATGGACATTCATTCATTCATCGAGCAAAAAAAATTGAAACATACAAACCCTTCCTTTTTTTCTTTTCTTTTTTTTCATCGTTCAAAAACAAAACAAAAAGATGAAGCCTTCTTCCATATATTTGTTTACATTTTTTGGTTGGAGTATATTGTTTTAGTTTCAAAAAGTTTTTTTTTTTAAAAAAAATGGGGGAGAAATTGGTGAAAGAGAAATGCAACATAAAAAATTTTTTTTGCTTTGGTGTTGCAATTTTTGGTTTATTTTGTTTTGCAAAAAAAGTTTATGTTTTCATTCTTCGTTTTTTTTCTTAGTTTATTGGTTTTCGTATTTTTTTTTGATCGTTAAATAAGCAATGATGATTATATCTTTTTGGGTCAATGAGCTTTTTTATTTTTTTGAAGTTTTCACTTTTTTGTTGTTGCAACAAGTTTTTTTTCTTCATTTCAAAGTAAATATGGTCGTAGCGATGGAAATGGAAAGATGGAGTCTGGACAGAAGAAGAAGATCTTTTGAAAAAGGGAATTTTTTGTTAAAAATACAAAAATGAATGTGTGCTTTGGACTCTATTTCAGTTTTGTATGGCTTTTTATTTTCCATAAAAATCAAAACATAAAAAAGAGTTACGATACTTGAACCTTTTGCATTCAAATTTTTTTTGTTACTTCACCCCAATCATTTTTTTTTTCTTCGTTTGCTATCTCTCTGTTGCGCGCTGTTAAAAAATAAACACCTTTTATTTTTATTTTTTTGTTAAACCCTCATTTGTTCTTTTCTTTACACCTGTTTTGTTTGTGTCAAAAGCCATTTTTTAAAATTAAAATAAAAAAGAAACCTTACAACGTCAACTAAAAATTCTGACGTTTTTTTTCCTTTCTTTCTCTCCGACACGTTGTTGTTGGTTGTTTAATTTTTTTTTCTTCTTGTGTTGCTATATTATTGTTAGCTAATAGATTTATGGATTAAATAATACGTTAGCATCGATTAATGATAAAAAAATTAAATTAAAATTAAAATGAGGCAAATTGATAAAGAAAAAATGATTAATCGTCGTCAGCCGTCGTCGTCGTGCAATGAAACTTGAAAATACAAAAAAAAAATAATGCTGGAGCATAGAAAGAAAAAAACGTGGCTTTCATTTTAAATTATCGAGTATCTTTAGGCTTTTTTTTCTTTATTGGCAAAATTTATAAAATCTGGAAAATTTCTTTCGTTAAATATTTTTTTGATCTTTTTTTGTAACAAATTTTGCTCTTTGGTTCATATCCATTTTTTTAGCGAAGCTAAAGCTTTATTTTTTATTAAACTAAAGAGATTTGGTTTTGGAATCGAAAAATCTTTTACAAAAAAATCAAACTTCTAATAAAAATCACAAAAACTTTTCTTCAAGTTTTTCAAACGCTTTTTTTTAGAAACCTTCCATTCAAGTTTCTTCCTTTCCCATAAATTTTTGGCTTAATGAACTGAAAAGCATTTTCATTTTTTTGTTTGATAGATGAAAGGCAAACAGCAAAGTGAACAAAAAAAAAGTCGCAATTTTTTAGTCCTTCTCTTAACTTTTTTTCTTCTTCAATGTCCTTCTTCTTCCTTTTTTTCGTTCGTTCGTCGTCTTCTTCTTCTTTAAATTGACTTTTGTTGTTGAATCAATTATTTATATATTTACTACGCATGTTTTCCTTAGTTTAGTGAGCCTTCTTCTTCTTCTTTGTTACTTTTTGTTATATTGTATTAAAAGTTTTACAACAAAAAAAAAGTTGTTGTTTCCCATAGCTTCAATTCAAAGTTAGTTGAATATTTTTTTTAAAAGAAATTTTTATCTTAAACTAAGAAAGTTGTTCGCGACAGTTTTTGATGTTTGTTTTTATTAACAAGTTTTTTTCTTGTTGCGTGATTTGGAGCTTGTTTTGGACGTGAAATTTTTTGATGCTTATCGTGTTTTTAATTGGTAAAAGTAACTGAAGCAAGGTCGATTGATTGTATCGCTTCTGGCTGCTAGAATGAGTGAAAATTTAACTTGCTGCAAATCAAAAATTAATAAGGAATATAATAATTTGAGCTAGCATTCCTTCTTAATTCCCCTTACGTTTTTTGTTTGTTTGTTTTTTGTATCTTTCATTAATGTTCACATTTTTTCAGGTAAGAAAAACCATGATCTAATCTAGTCTACTTATATGGTCAACTGATTATTATTGTGTGCAAAGTGTATATATTATAACATCTTCAAATTTTCCAGTAATGTCGAATGATGTTCTTTCTAAGTCATCGTTTGAAATTATTAGCACTCTTCATATTTGGATTTGGTGCAATATATTTGATTGTTGATTTTGATATTTTACCATCCGTAGAAGAATTTTCACCCATTTCGTTTGCTGATGATCCTCTCCTGTTAGTACTAAATTCAACTTTTTCACCTCAAACTAATGATACTGTGCTGGAAGGAACAGGTTGGTTAATCTGTGAACATCAAGTTTTTTGTAATCGTGTCATTTTTCAGTTGGATATTCACCTCTTGGATCTTTTACGCCGCAAAATCAAACTTTACCATTTTGTCCGACAACTCCACCAAATCTCGTTGGTTCAATCAAAGTTTGGTTGGATACGCCTCAACTCAAAGATATTGAAAAGCTTTATCCTGATCTTGAATCTGGTGGTCATGGTCAACCTGTTGACTGTAAAGCTCGCCATAAAGTTGCTGTAATTGTTCCATATCGGTAAATCGTTAACTTCCATCCTTTGTATCAAACATTCCTAATAAACTTACTTTCAGTGATCGTGAATCTCAACTTCGTGTTCTTCTTCATAATCTTCATTCATTTCTTCGCAAGCAACAAATTGATTATTCCATTTTCGTCGTTGAACAAATACCAAATCAAACTTTCAATCGTGCTAAATTAATGAATGTTGGATTTATCGAAGCTTTGAAACTTTATCCATGGCAATGCTTTATTTTTCATGATGTTGATTTGCTCCCTGAAGATGATCGAAACCTTTACACATGTCCTGAACAACCAAGACACATGAGTGTGCTAATTGATAAATTTGGATATAAGTGAGTTCACTGTTGAATAAGCAGCTTTATTTCCTTGTTATGATTTCAGACTTCCGTACTCTTCGTTATTTGGTGGCATAAGCGCCCTCACTCGTCAACAATTAGAGAAAATTAATGGATTTTCAAATGATTATTGGGGATGGGGCGGTGAAGATGATGATCTTTCAACACGAGTATCCTACAATGGTTTCAAAATTACTCGATATCCTGGTGAAATTGCAAAATACAAAATGATCAAACATAAGAAGGAGTCAAGTAATCCTGTTAATAAGTAAGCTTTTAGTTTTGCTAAAATCAACTTCTCACTTTTATTTTGATAAGAAAGAGCAAATGTCGTCTAAAGTAGTAATCTCTAGTTTTGTTTTTGGCCAATCTCATCTTTTTATCCATTGCTTTTCTTTGCTATCGATTCTAACATAGTCATGTTTATGCTTCATAATAATTGTCTTTGTTTTTCAGTTGTCGTTACAAACTAATGAAAAGAACTCGATCACGTTTTCGTCGAGATGGCTTATCAAATCTCAATTACAAAATGATCAATTCAACGAGGAACCATCTGTATACGCATTACATTGTTGACCTTATGGAAGAAGAATCAAGGAAGATGCTGCATGATGAAAACTTGATCCTCCGAAAGTGCTGATGTTTCATTTATGGATTTCTCTTGATCTCATTCAATCTTCAACAAAGCCTTTGTTTTCTTTTCAACTTTTTCAATTTTCAAAGATTCTTAGATTGTATTAGTCTTTTTTTTTGCCTTTAATTATTTGCGGGTAATATTTTATAAAACCGATAGATACCAAACTTAAGTGCCGAAAGAGATATAAATTTTATTTAATGTTGTAACTATCTTGCCAAACTGTTTTTCCCCTGTTAACTTTGTTTTAATGTAGATTCTTTGTTGTTTTTTCTTTGCTCAAAGTGTTGTAATATTAGATTTTTGAAATAAATGATTTTTTATGAATACAATTGCGAGTGTGAAGCTTATGATTACCAAAGGGTAATATTTTTTTATGTGCAACCCTTGTTTGAATGAATTTATTTTTGGTTTAATTTCTGCATAGTTAAAAGCTTATCTTATTGTTACGTAACCTATTGAAGAACTTTTAATGGATGAGATAAAAGCTAAAATTAATGATAAGAAGTATCAATGACTTTCAAACTTGAACGATTAGCTTGAGTCTGTTTTCAAACATTACATGAATTGCTAAGGTCCAGTGTTGTCAGATGCAATGAATATGTTTTTAAACGATGATGCAGAAAACATAAGTGCAACAATAAATGATTCTAAATGATTTTCAAATTTAACATTCATAAAAATTGTGAAATTTTAGGAACATGATAACATAGAAGTTCCAAAATATTCTGGATTTCAAAACGAAAATATTCTCGAAATGCTTCAGAAAAAAATTTTCTTTTTAAATTTTCAGGAACTAAAGCAACGTTCTTTCATTTTTTCATTGCTCGAACCTAACATTTTCTCGCGTTATTCTTTCTTGATTATATGAACTTTTTTCGGGTGTTTTGCCGTTACTAATAGCTTTAAATTTTCAGCAAACTTGGCAGAACTTGATCGTCAACGTCTTTCAAATCGTGCAAGAATTACATTCAACGAAGAAAACTATCAACGTCAATATTATTTAACATTTCCATATCCAGTGATGCGCCATATCTTCAAGAATGCTGATACTGAAACTCAACTCAAGCTGCGTCAAACTTGTAAATTCTTTCACAAAATGAATCCCATGATTATTGTTGAAGAACTGTTCTTTGGACGTGCTCCTCCACCAGATGCTGACAAATGGGATCTTTATGTTCGTAACTTTGAAGAAATGCCAATTATTGATGTTGTTACCAAACGAATTGCCTGTTATTCCTATGATAAAAGAATGATCTCAAAGATTCTTCGTTGTAATGCTAAGATTATTTGGTTGTTTCCCGAAAGTATACTTTCAATTGAAGAATTCCATTATTTTACTCAATCTGGTATGGTTAATTTATGGCATTCACCTTACGCTAATATTCATGATGCTAATGGTAAACTTATTTCTCTTGAAGATTTTTTGTTTGGCCTTCCAAATGCTGAATGTGTTCAGTACGTTTTATTTTATAATTTTGGATATCATAAGTTTGTTTTTAGTGCCAAAGTTCAAGATGTCACTCGCAATGTTTCTTCTAAAATTGTTACATGGAATAACAAAATCAGAAATCTTTATCTCAAATTTCATGGACCAATCAAAGCTGACGAATTTTTTGAACTTCTCAAAGTATATTTTTTACTTTTTATGGTTTACATTATTATCCAAATTTTTAGAAAGTCCTGGCTCCTGTTGCTTTTCTTGAAATTGGTTTTATTGGTTTAACAAATGAAACTTATTTGACAACTTTCAAAGCTGAAATGGAAGCAAAAATGAAGACATGGAAACCTCGAAAAGAAACACCATTTTTTTCAATTAATCGACATTTTTAATATTATTTTCTTCGCGTTTTTAAGCTTCCATTTTTTGTTCTTTATTGTTTCTTTCTTGTTTAATTTTTGTTCATGTGGTTTCCAAATGTTTTAAATAAATTTTGTTTTGGTTTATATAGTTTTATTGTTTTATGGTTTAAAAAGCACACAATGTTTGTTGAGCTTGTAAAAGTTCGTCGGAACAAACTTTTTTACTGATTTTTCTCCCCAGAGTATGGATTCGATGGATTCTTTGTTTCATTTAAAATTAAACTTGTAGTTTTACATCATCAGCATATTTGCTGATTTAAATCAACTTTGAAGATCACACTTATAATCAGAATTACATGTTTTAGTTTTGCATAAATATGGTCGGTCTAGCATCTTCATGATCGAAATTCACCCGCGGCAAAAGCGAAATTATTATTATCTGAGACTTCATGAGTTGCAAATCCCCATCGTGATAAAAAAAAAGAAAGAGAGTTAAATGCGAAGCAGAAACAATTTGGAGTAATTTTTAAATTTGTCTAAAAACAAACATTATTCTTTGCTTTTTTCTTTTTTTGTTACGATGAAATTTGCTTAATTTTTATAATCCTTTTATAATCTGTTGATTAATGTTTTGTTTATTCCATGTGATTTGATTCGAATTTTCAAAAATAGTTTTTGCTTTCTCCCTCAACATCTCCATTATCTTTTCTAACGATCTTTGATATTTAAAAGTCAGAAAGAAGAATCCCAATGATTCAAAAAACGAAAAACTTGAAAATTCATTCTAACAAAAGCAAAAAAGATGATTGGCTGACTGTTTTATTTTGCTTTTTTTTGATGACTCAAATTCCAAATCAAGTATGAATGGACAAAAAAAAATCGAACACTGATTCTTTGTTCATAGTTAGTCAACGATTTATTTTCTGATCCAGAAATGTTTTAAATCAGTCAACAACAATGCAATAATATAATTATTTTTTTTTTTGCGCCCTTTGATTTGAGGAAAAGCATCAAACAACATTTAATGAATTTTCATTGAGGGGGGTTTTAACAGAAAAAAGATTTATGCAACAAACATTTGGATCCCATAATTTTTAGTTTTCTAAACTAGCAAGAAAAAAGTTATGGAAGGAAAGCTTTGGCAGCGCAAAAAATGAGACTCATTTTATTTTTCTGGATGTAATAAAAAATTCACGCAATTGTATTTGTTTTTTTTTTAATGGTTAGTTTCCTCCCATTTTGAACGGTTTTTGAGACGTGTAAAGCATACTTTTTTTATTGACTTGTTCGTCGACATTGTTGTTGTTCTAAAGCTTTGTGGCTTCTTTTTTTTTAATTCAAAAACAAAGAAGATGGAAGGATGGATGGGAGATTTTCTGTTGACCAAAAAAACAAAAAAATAAACCATTATTGTTTTTTTCTTCTTTTCCTCACTTTTTTGCCTTTTTGTTTGTCCAGTTTTTCCAACTAGCTTCCGCGATGCCTTCTCTTCTCGTTTTTTTTCCATTCTATTTTCAGTGTTCGCCTTTATTCTTCTATTTTGAAACTCAAGTTTGCTAAAAATAAAGGAATATAACTTCTTTATTTTTTCTGAAGAATTATTGACCTCCCTTCACTTTCATCCATAAATATCAAGTAGCAGCAGTGGTGTTCCATTTTTCCAAAAAATAAAAATGACTCATTCTGGTACAAATAATAATAATGTAAATTTATGTTCACCTTATTCAACTCGATTGAAAGTTGGTTTATTACTTATGTTGGGTTTATTTGTATCAACTTTAATGAGAATTTGTTTATCCATGGCTGTAGTGTGTATGAAAACATCCGAACCAAATATCACATATTCAGCTGAAATGCAAATATCTGAATTAAGTCTTCGTGGAAAACAAGAAAGTTTTGAATGGACGAGTTCCCAAATTACTTGGTTATTATCTGCAACATTTTATGGTGGCCTTTTAACTTCATTTTGGTCGGGTTATTTATCGGATCGATTTGCTCCTAAATATGTGATTCTTTTTGGAGTTCTTGATTGCGTGATTGTTACTGCATTAACTCCTATTTTGGCTGAAGCTGATTTTTTTGCTTTATTCATTGCTCGAGTTGCAATGGGTCTTGGAGAAGTAAGTAGTTAAAAAGTTATTAAAGGTATTAATCTAAAAACTTGTTACATTTACATGTTAGTGAAAATCAGAATTTTCGAGGCCATCAACAAAAAAAAGGTTAACTGTTTGTTCTATGTGCTTTTGGTTTACCTATAGGAGGACCTCATGGAAAAGACAAAACCATTAGGAACAAATAGTAAATGTTATTAAAACTAAGTTTTTAGGATTTTGTTAGCCCTGCACAAACATCATTTATAAATCGATGGTTTTCTCCAACAGAAATGACTCGAATAGGTGCTTTTACAATTACGGGTAAAGCTTTAGCTGGCACAGTTGGTTTTCCAATTTCTTCCTATTTATGTGAAATGCAAAATTTTGGTGGATGGAAAGTTATGTTTTATCTTTTTGGTAAACACTTATTGCTTGCTTTCAATGTGTGAAAAATTTATCTAAAAATTGCAGCAATAATTGGAGGTTCATGGGTAATTACATGGGCTATTTATGCTTCGAATTCTCCAGCACATCATCGATGCATTTCAAAAAAGGAAAAAGATTTTATTCATGAAGAATTAAAACAACTCGAAATTAATCATGATCCTAAAAGTACAAAGGTATGTGGCAAACTTTAGGTGTGGAGCAATTTGAGCATATTTAAAATCCCTGAAGCTATCGTTTTTTAAAGATTGTTAAAAATAGGAAACTAAAATTTTCTTTTTTTAATCTCCAAAGACTTTTTTTCTTTTAGCTTTATAAAGGCAGTGTACCATGGAAATCCATTTTAACTTCCAAAGCTATTCTTGTAAACCTCATTTGTCAATTTACATTTAATTTTTCTGAAGCCATTTTATCTGCATATTTGCCAACATACATAGATCAAATATTAAAAATTGATTTAAATCAAAATGGATATTTTGCAATGATATCTTTTTTTGCTCAACTTATTTTTCAAATTTTATTTGGAACTTTTACAGATTTTATTCATAAAAAAGAAATTATGTCTGGAACGGCTGGTTGTAAACTCTGTCAAAGTTTTCGTATGTCTTTTTCGAACTTTTTTTGGTTGGAAATTACAATCTTGAAATTTTTTAGAAAACTTTTTTTGTGCTTCATCATATTTGGGTTTAGGTTTCTTTGCAAGTAAAGATACTTTATTATTAGCTGGAATTTTATTAGTTTTAAATGGTATGGATTTTTTTTTGTAAACACCAAAGTTATAAAAAAGAAAATTTCATTATTGTAATTATTTTTGCTTTAAAACTCCTTTTTTTGATTTCCTAAAAAATAAATAATGAATATTGTTGCTGGATTTAGGAATAGGCACGGCTGCAAGTGTAGGAGGTTTTATGACAGCTCAACCAAGTTTAGCTCCACAATATGCTGGAATTTTATCATCCATTTTGAGAATCACCGCTGCCCTGGGAGCTCTTTCAGCTATAAATGTTGTTGGATTAATTAATAAAGAAGTTAGTGAACCAAAAAGTTCCCAAACACTTTTTCTCTCTCTTTGAATTTTAGGGAACTCCACTTCAATGGAAAACAATTTGGATCATTGCTGCATCATTAAATGTTGTCACGGGTTTAATATTTTTGATTGGTGGCGAAGCTGAAACTCAAGAATGGGCAAAAAATAAGGACGATTCAAAGAAGGAGGAGAAAGATGATGGTGGAGATACAAGTCGCAAAAATTCTTCTTCAAAATTATCACCAACGAACGAATAAATTTTTTTTGTTTGTTATTGTTTGGAAGGTTAGTAAAACATAAATCCTCCTCTCGCCCAGGATCGTCATTGGCTAACGAGAGGAGTAAACAAATAAGATAAAAAATAAACTGTGCATAAAGCAATGTTATTCATCCAAAACGAATTCCATTGAGAATCAAACATTCACTCATGTCTTTCAGCTCCAGCATATGAAGGAACAACAATAACTGCTGCTTCTTTACCAAGAAAATTTGAAGAAGATCGTCACGGTGATGTAGTTGACCAATACAATTATTTAATGGTGGAAGCAATAGTGTGAAGGAAAAAAAATTAATAAAAAGAACAAAAAAAGACGCGAATATCGTAACAAAGGTGAAAGGAAGTAGAGCAAATTCTGAACAAACAAGGGTTGATAAACTTAACTTTGCCTCATCCAATGTTCATCAAATTGAGGGTTAAAAACAACAATCTCGTTATTGGATGACCAATTTTGAGGAAAGACATAAACAAAAGGGTTAAAGAAATATTGAAAGAAGCCAAAAGTATCATCAGCACGAATAAATAAAAAAGGAAAGCGCAATGGAGAAAACACGCACAAAAAAGTTGGTGGAAAATAAAGGAAAAATTCAGACAAAAAGCGGACCAATTTCAATGAAGAAAACATTCAAAAACGGCAAAAATAAATTAACTTATTTCTTTTGAGAGAAGCGAAAGCAAATTTTAAAGAGCAACAAGTGATTAACAAAGCTTTCATTTGGTTCGAACGTAAAAAACAAAAACCATTCATTTCTTTAAAATCATAGTTTTTTGTCTATTTCATCGCTGTTCAAAGAGATGAAGGATCAAAGATGCTAACAGCTACTAAACCTTCACGGTTATTCGAAATAAGTTATAAACACATTGCATGTGTAAAAGGCTAAATCAATTTATGGGTGACTTAAAAAAATATTACTCCAATGCTTTCATTTTGATGTGCACTTTATCGAATCTCAAAAACTTCTTAAAATGATTATCGTATCCTGTTAACTAACTCTCCTCCAATGCAAACAAACAAAAAAGATAATAAACACAAAATTTATTTATAACATCACAATAAAATTAATAAACATGAACAGTATCTTTGAGTTCTTCGAGCTTTTCTTTAGCATATTCAGCAGCACGTTCAGCAACAGGTTTGACCTTTTCATATGCTTCACCAGCAGCTTCCTTGAGATCTTCAAGCTTTTCTTTACCATACTGAGCAGCACGTTCAACTTTGGGTTTAGCTTTTTCATAAGCTTCTTCTGCCATCTCCTTTGCATCCATGAGCTTATCCTTGGAGTAATGAGCAGCATCACCAGCAGTTTCATACGCATCAGCAGTAACTTCTTTAAGATCTTCATACTTTTCTTTACCATACTGAGCAGCACGTTCAACTTTGGGTTTAGCTTTTTCATAAGCATCTTCAGATATTTCTTTGGCATCCACGAGCTTGTCCTTTGTGTAACGAGCAGCATCACCAGCAGTATCATAGGCGTCATAAGCAGCTTCTTTGAGATTTTCCATTTTTTCTTTTGAGTATTCACCAGCTTGCTTGACTTTTGGCTTGGCCTTTTCATACGCTTCTTCTGTCATTTCCTTTGCATCCATGAGCTTATCCTTGGAGTAATGAGCAGCATCACCAGCAGTTTCGTACGCATCAGCAGCAGCATCCTTGAGATCCATCAATTTTTCTTTTGAGTAGCTAGCCGCTTTACCAGCAGTACCATAAGCTTCACTTGCGACTTCTTTGAGATCATCCAACATTTCTTTAGCATATTGAACAGCCTTTCCAGTAGTGGATCGGGCTCTGCGTTGAATATCGAAACCATGCTTCTTCATAGACCATTCATAATCTTCCATGTTTTGCTTCATAACATCGATGAGAGCTCCATTTGATGAAAAGTTCTTCTTGAGTTCATCGACTTGACTGGTAAGTTGATCAATGTAAGCATGATCACATCCTTTGTTACCATAGAGCAGATGAACAGGAATCAAGAGCAAAAGACCAGCTACAAAACCTACAACCCAAGGTGGAACCGTTGATGATCTGAAAAATGAACAACAATGTGAGAAGATGTAAAAAAAGAAAGAAAAAAACTTACTCTTCCTTTGGAGGAATTGGAGGACGCATTTTTACCAGAGAATTGATTAAGCAGAAATAGCTTGTTTGACGATAATTGAAAAAACGTAGTAACAATTTTCAACAAAGTTTGAAAGATTGAAAAGTTTCAAATGATTGAAAGAAAGCTTTGCATCAAAAAAAGTTTGTGAGAATGAAATTACAGTATGCAAATTAATGGCACTTTCCATATGAGAAAAATTAAAAGGAGCGGTAATTCAAAAAAATTGTGTTAGCTTTGTTGCTTGCTTGGATTTTGTTTTGTTGTTGCTCATTTCCACCAATATTAATTTGTTGGTTTTTCAGATACTAATATGTTATCATAACTTTAGAAAAAATGTTTACTGCTTCTAAATAAGGTTGTTGTTGTTTCATGAAACCTAAAAACATCTAATAACTGCATTTTAACAAACTTTTGAAAGACAAGATCAAAAAAATTTTTTTATTTGTTTATCCAACAAAAATTTTTGCAAGAGATAATTTTGACATAAATCAAACACATTTATTTATTTGATCTTCTTTTTTTGTTTCTAAAAATGAAATGAAAGAAGAACGTGAAAGACACATTCACACTTATTCTTCGAATGGAAGCTCTAATTTTTTTGACAGTTGATGCACGATTATCGTCGTTCGATTTTTTTATTTATGAAATAATGGGGAGCAAATTTATTTGTAGCTACTAACTAGCTAGACGTTTAACATAATTATTTTTGTTTGTTTGTTTGGATGTTTGACTCCCGCTTCTTCTTTTTTTGTGTAAACCTTTTTCTAAAATCAACAAACTTGGACACTAATAAATAATGAAGAAGAAAAAAAAACATCTTCGACATACATAAATAATTTTTTTTTATAAATAAGGTCCACCTCCATCTTTTTTTTGGTGGCTGCTGTTGTTGATGATGCGTTGCGGAGTTTCTTTCTTTCTTCTTTTCTTCTTTTTTTTCGTTGACTTCAACAACGACTAACTTCGAAGTTTTCACTTTTTTTTTGTTTTACACAACAAAAAATATTTTTTTTTGGTTAGTGAATTGAATTTTTGACGCATAATTGAAAAAAGAAAATAAGAAAGACGCGAATGATGATGCGCAACAAAAAATTGATGTTATATCAAATTTCTTTTTTGATTCTTTGATGTTGATGAAGCAAGCTTCTTTTGGAAGACAATTTTTTCATTTACTTTTTTGGAAATGCATTTTATTGATGGATTATTTCTTTTTCTTTTTTGCTTTTGTTTTTATAAACTTGCTTTATTTTTAAGTTAAGTTCATTGACTCGTCGTTGTCTTTGATTTTTTTTTGCAAGACTTTTTTTTAATGATTAAACCTTTTTCAAGAATGTCTTTATGAGTTTTCAATTTGGCTTTTGAACACCCAAACAAAAGCTTTTTTTTTATTAATCAGAAAATTATGAATGTGGTTTATTAGTAACATATTGATTTTATCAAACAACAACAATGCCTTATTTTTTTGATTTTTGTATGCCTAAATTTTTGCAATCTCGTTTTCGGTTGATTTTTTTTGTTTTGATGGATCCTTTGAACTTCTGTAAACATTAAAAAAAAGAGAACCTCATCGTTTAACAAGTTTAACTTATTTGGCTTTTTTGTAAGTACATACGTAAATATATCTGTTTGCTTTTTGGAGATTTTCTTGAAAGAAAAAAAGTGATTTAACGTTTATTTTTTCTTCCAAACTTTTTTATTTCCATCTCTTTATTTATTTGAATGGCTTCTTTTTCGTCAAAGTTCACAGTCAAAAAAAACAGCAGCAACAACATCAAGATAAACAAAAACATACTGGTTTCTTGAATCCCTAAAGTTTCATCCAAAAAAAGAAAATAGTGGTTTATAAAAATAAAAGTTTCAGAAATATTTATTCCATGTAACTTTTTTAACCAACAAACAATTTTTCTTTCTGTCTCATTTTTTGTTTTTCGAGTTGCTTATTACTTTTTTTAATCTTAGTCAACTGACTTCCGTCTTTAAAAATTAAAGCATTAAAAAAAGTTTCAGAATAATATGAATATTTTTCCATTATTTTTGTTAATAATATATTTATTTTTATTTATTTTACCAGCCACAGCTCGATCAAGTAATTCCACAAAACAACAACAACAACGTAATAATTATCGAAGATCATCATCTTCTTCTTCATCTTCACAACCAAAAGTATATGATGTTGAATTTGTTTTAAGACCACAAAATGATCATGATGATTTCGATGAATCGCCTCCATCTAAATCAAGTGTAGTATATCCTTCATCTGCTATAATTCCAGATGATGAAGGCAGTGATGATGATTTAGAATCTCCATATGAAAATGATGGAGAAGAAGAAGATAAAGAAATAAAACGAATGCCATCAAAATTTTATCGTCGTCGATATGGTAATCGTTATATGCGACCATTCGTTGGTGGTGGAGGAGGAAATGGTGGCGGACTTAGCCCTGGACCAGGAATGAATGGAATTCCACCATTTGGTTATAGCATGCGTAGACCTAATGGAATGATGGGTGGTGGAATTAATGGTGGCATGAATGGAATGGGTGGTGGCCCTATTACCAGCGGTGGCATGGGCATGGGTCCAACTGGAATGGGCATTGGCAGTGGCATGAATGGCGGTGGAATCGGTGGAATGAATAACATTGATGGCCCCGATGGAATTGGAGGTAATGGCGGTGGAGGTGATGATGCAGCATATCCTATGAGATTTAATTATCGTCGTCCATATCCTGGTGGTCCAGCACCCCAAAGTATGATGAATCGTGAAAATAATATGGGAAATTTTGGAATGTATGGACCTAACCCAAATTTAGGTGGAATCAACAACAACGGTAATAATTGGTTTAATAACGGTGACGGTTTATATAATGCTGGTTTCGGTTATGGCTTGCGAGGAGGTTTGAAAAGTGAAAATTAAATTTACAAACTCCTCTTAAAATTTTATTTTTTATTTTTAGGTGGAAATCCCATGATAAATGGCGGCGGCGGCGATGGAGGAATGGGTAGCGGCCCTGGAATGATGAATACTTATGGCCCATCAAATAGCGGCGGCGGATGTGGATCTATGGGTTGTGGAGGAGGAGGAGGAGGCGGAATTAATAATGGTGGAATGATGGGAAGTAATATGGGCGGACAAGGAATGATGAGACCACCACCAGGAAATTATATGGGTGGAGGCGGTGGTTATGGCCCCAGTCCATCCATGATGGGTGGTAGAGGAGGTGGTGGAATGGGAATGGGCAATAATGGAATGTGGGGCGGCCCAATGGGTTCTAATATGGGCGGCGGCGGCGGAGGAGATGGCGATGATGGAGATATGGGAGATAATGGTGGCGGCGGTAATGGAATGATGGGTGGTGGAGATGGTCCACCAACTGGTGCCGTAAGTTTAGGTTTAGGAAAATATGAAAGCTAACAAAGTTAAAATGTTACTTGCATTGTTAAAATTATCCTTAATTTTTAAATTTCCTTGTTAGAATTACAATTTTCTAATGGCATCTTTTCTTTGAAACTAAAATATTTATTTGAAAACCCAAAAAATTATCCAATTTTCAATCAACCAAAGCCCATCTTTTTTTTAAAGAGACTTTTTTTAAAGCTAAAGCTCCTGTAATTTTAGGTCGGCATACATATGTCGAATAATGGTTATTCCTATGCTGCATATATAGAGAGACAAGTTCGTTCCACCACTATCATGATGTATACTCTTGTTGGATGTTCACCTTGTCAAAGAGCTAAACACATGTTGGCTGTACATTATGCAGATGTAAAATCACATTTCTTAGAACTTGTTGGAGATGAAGATTGGCAAAGGCAATTACAAGTTGATTTACAGCATGTTACAGGAGCTATGACATTTCCATATATCTTTGTTTGTGGAAATTATATTGGAGGTAAAAACAAAAACAAAAAATTTGTTTTTTTTTGGTTTCAAAACTTTGTAAAACTCTTTCAAAAATAATTTTTAGGTTCAACTGATTTAATTGGATTACATCAAAGTGGCCAATTAAGGCGAATGGTAAATTCATGCAGTCGTAAAGCCATTGTAGCCGCCGCTGCTGTAGCTGTTGCTGCTAGAGCTTAAAATCGGGTTAACTATAGTATTTTTTCACTTTTGTTTCGATTTGTTGTTTGTGTAAATTTTGAATGATTGTTTGTTTGTTATGTTGCGTTATTTTGTTTTTACATATTTTTGATTGCCATAAAAAAAAAGAAGTAAAGAGCGGTGTTGCACTTTTAGCTTTGCAAAAATAAAATTAATAAACAGCTGCATTTTTTCTTTCAACTAGAAAAAACTAAGAACATGAATGAATCAATTATTTTGTCTCACTCAATAAAAAAGACTAAAGTTAAAATGTAAAAATAAATTGAATTTTGCAATTTTGTAAGTTCATAAAGTTAAGGCAATTTAAAAATAAGCAAGTTCGTCATAAACCAATTTTTAATCTTGTAAGCTTTTTTTTGAAATAAGGTCTTTTCTTTGGTTTGTTAATTTGACATCGATAAAAAAATTTCCTGAAAACGAGTGCATAAAAATTTTTAAGTTTAAGGTGAATTTAAATCATGAGGAAATGAGATAACCATCAAATGGACGATGGTAGTTTAATGCAGGTGATTGAAAGACGTTAACTAGAGACAATCGAGGTCATTATTTTTTGGAGTATTCAGGCAAACCCATAATTGATATATTATGTTGCAAACCTTTGAAAACAAAATTTTGTTTTACATTTCCGAGCCAAACTTCAAAAGCAGCCTGAAAATTATTTTATATTGTAATTTTAATCCAATTTTGTGTGTACATTTGTTCATAAAAATGCGCTGTGCTGCACCTTTTCATTTATAGCTAAAACTGAAATTGAATATAAAGCTTTCATAAAGCTATATTAAAGGGTTCTTTAGCAATACGGCATTCCACATTTTAATTAATAAACCTATCATGTTGTAAAAAACTAAACTTAAAAAATGAGAAAAATACCGATGAATTTCAAGCAAAATAAATTCAAAAAGTAAACATTTTCATGGATCTTATTTTTACTAAATATTGGTTATCTTGTTTTCCATTAATCAAAAATTAAACATTACGGCAGATATTAGATAAACAAATGCTTGTTTGTTTGCTTATTTATTTATCACCTAAAATTCAAAAATGGCGCTCATTTGTTCCTTATTTGGCGCGATCAGCGTGAAAAAAGTAGCTCCTTCTTCTTTTTTTGATGTTTGCTCTTTTTCCGATTTCAAGTTTATTCATTTTCCTCCGTTTTTGTTGTTGCTTTTAAACGCCATTATTTACTTTATATTTTCCATTTTTAGTTATTCAACATGAGCGACTCCAATAAGAACGTTGTCAAAGCAGCTCTTTCGAACATGGTACCTACTTCTGCTCCTGAAGAAGAATGTTTTGATTTCAAGACTCTTCCATATGTTTGTCAAAAGCGTTTTGCTGAAATCTTGGATCCCAAAACCTTGAAGACTTTTGCTCGAATTAATGCAACAACCAGAAATCTTTCAAAACGCTGTCATATTGTTAAAGATGCTGAAGTCAAAATTGATGAAAAACTCTCAGAATGCAAATATACTCTTTCATGCTTTTGTACGGAAAATGAATTCTGCCGCGGAGTCAATGAAGCTGATCTTTCATCCTTGAAAAAGAAAATCGATGTTCATGAATTGATTTATATCACTACATCCTATATTGAAAATGTTAAAATTGATGCTCGTTTTCTTCAAAGTTTACCATTTAACTTTGTTTCAAATCATGGACTTGTTGTCGAGGCTCGTTGTATCAAGCTTGATGATTTGAAGATGATTATGTCTCCTGGTTTGAGAGGATTTATATTTACGGGTGGTATTGAATCTGATTGCTCAAAGGAAGAATTTATGGGTTTTATTAAATCTTTAACTCATCTTGATGCTTTTTGGTGAGTTACTTTATTTAATTAATATTCAAATTATAAAATGTAAATTTTAGCTTAAGTATAATTCATCCATTCAATTCTTTATCCTTCAATATCGATGATCTAGCTTCAGAAGGTGCTGAGCTTCTATCTCAAAAAGTTATCACCAAATTTGGAACTGATAGCTTTTTAACAACTTTTAGAAAAAATTAAGAACCATTGTAATTTTCTCTTTCTTGTTTGTTAACTTTTTTTGTGATGTTGTTTCAATAAATTTGTTTTTCTTTTAATGCCATTTTTTGTCATCTCATCGATTTGGTTTCACTTTTCCTCTTTTTTGTTGTAATTTTTTTTAACACACAAGCTTTACCATACCACTTTTTTTTCCACGGTTATTCGATCTGCAACTTGATAATTCTTCTGTTTTTAGTCCTATTATTTTGGATTACTTTCCGTTATTATAATTTTAAAACGTCATTTTCGACCAAAATTTAGGCTAACATTTGCGAATAACAAAGTAACGTAATGTGCTATAACATCAAATACCCAAAAAAAGATTCAAAGAAAGTTGTGCTGCGTAGTTTATCAAAAGAACTCAATTTTCGTAAATTGTTTCATTCGCATCGCATAAAGAAGATTAAATGTGTTCAAGAAAAATTATAATTGCTTTATTGTTTAGACTTTCTTTTACGAAGCTCAAAAATGATAAAAACTAACTTCGTTTTTTTTGTAAAAAAGAATCATAAATAAATAACAACGAAGCAAACATTCACATAAAACACGTTTAGCATTTTAGGCAAAGCAAATCCTTCCACAATTTTGTTCCATGCTTTCTTTCCATCATACAAATTTCTCATTTTTTAACTCGCGTGTTTGCTTTCTTCTTTCATTTACGTGAAAACCCATTTTTCTTCGTTTCATTCATTCATTCAACCTTTTTGTGTCTGTTTGTTATTTTCACAATGAAAAAATTAAGTCATCACTCGCTGATTGTCATAGCTTTCTTTTATTTATTTTTGCTGCTTCTCCTCATTCATTATCTTTGGTAATTGCGATGATGGAAGTGATGAAAGAAATCATAATGCTTTGGTTATTATCAAAAAAGCCAACAAAAAACTTTTTGTCTATGTTCGTTGAGAGCAGAGCTGTCGAGTTTCTAATTTCGGTGCACCGACGACACAACTCTCTTGCTAGCAGCAGCATCAGCAGACATACGTTTATCCTAACTGAATTATTAGCTATTTAACGTTTAAGAAAATTTAATTTTACTTATTATTTCCATTAAGCTAAAGTGAAATTTAATTTAGCCTTCCAATTTTTTTAATTATTTTATTGCTTTTAATAAATCTCATGATTTTAAAAAAATGGTTTTTATTCGTTTTATTTTTGAAAAAGTGGAATCGAAAAAAGGTGAATTAAATAATTATTTCTGTAGTTTTACTTTTTCGCGATTATAAAAATATTGAAAGTAAATATGGATCCACATTTGCACTTTTTTACTGATACTCAACGAATTATTATTGGTGCAATTTATTTGGGTTTAAGTGTAATTATTTTACCTATTCACTTACTTTTTCTTTCTGTAAGTTTCACGAAAGAAAACTTTGCAAATTAAAAAAAAGGGAAGATAAATATTTATTTTTGTTTAGCTTTTTATTATTCATGACGATTATCGTTGCTGTATTGCTTATAACATTATGCTTTCGATTGGTATAGCTGAATGCCTCCAACTTATTGGACATTTATATGCTGGAATTGCAGTGATTATTGATAATCATAGTTAGGAATTTATTGAAGAAGTTTGTTTGTTGACATTGGTGGAATTGAATTTTTTAATGAAATTTTTTGTTGTTGTGAGTTTTAGTTAGCTGGAAATATAACCAATGCAGCTTGGATAGCTTTAATCCCGCAAACATTGGTTTTAGCTTTAAATCGATATACGGTTTTTCGTCGGCATAAATCAAGCCATGCAAAAATTTTCAAAGTAAGCAACACCAACACCAATAAGGATTTTTTGATCTTTTAATGACTCATTTTTTTAATCTATGATTGGATGTTGCTGGATTTATGGTTTTTTGTATTTTATTGTTTATATGACTCCATTCACAGGTTTAATTTTTGATGAAACTTGTTTTTGTTGGTCATATAATAATGGACCATGGAGTACTTTAGTTGGACATTTTGAATATTATTCTTTAGCACCAATTATGGTTTTAACTTTTATCATTCATGTTATTATTGTTATTATCATTGCTTATATGGTGAGTTAGCTTGCTTAAAATTATGTTTGTTTAAATTAGAGCAAAAAAATTTTTTTTTGAACATGTCTTGCAAGCATTTTCAATTCATTAGCATTGAAACCCAAAAAGATGTCCAAAAAGTGCTTTTTTTCTTGATTTTTTTCTTCTCAAAAGGTTTCCTAAAGACTAACCACATTTACTCATTTTTTTGGAATTCAAAATCATCCATCAAGAAAACTTTTAGTTTCATCGATTTTATATTATAACTTTTGCTTTAACCGATCCTAGCTTTGATAATTTCTTTTTTTTTATTATTAATACTTTTTCAGCGAAGCTCTCTAACTTCCAACAAAAATTTATATGAAAAAAATGAAATGAAACTTCTCATTCAATCATTTATAATGTTTCTTTATCCAACATTTTTATTATTTGGGTGGCATTATGGTTCATATATTTTACCTAATTCACCTTGGACTTCCATATCGATAAATATACTTTGGATTATTTTTTGTGGGCTTAATCCATTTTTATATTTTACTATGAATAAGTAAGTAAGCATCAGAAAAAAACAGCAACATAAATTAAACATTTAAATATTTTAAAGCCTTTAATTAAATTTTTATTTTAACGCGACTAAATTTAGACAAATTCGTTTCCGATTTTTGCAACTTTTATGTTTAACGAAATGCAATGAAAATGAAGTTATTATTTTACATGTTACTACTTTTTAATATTTCTCCGAAAAGAATATTCCAATAATGGCAGAATATACCTAGAAATGGAGGGATAGTTAAATTTAAATTAAGACATGTTTGAAATAAATTCAGTTATTACCATCAGCCCATTCCAAAACATGGCCATAATCGATTCAAACACTAAATTAGAGAAGAAAAAAAAAGAACCCACAAAAAATTTAGCTTTTTATCCTTCTCTACAATTTTCATTGTCTGTTAGTGCGTCTCTGCCTCAATGCAAATTTTCTATTTTCAATCAAGCAAAAGGAAGGAAAAAAAGAATGAAAAAGAGAAGAAAAGGATTTTGCATTCTCATTTCATAGAAATGAAACGGTGATGAGTGGCGGTTTTCTTTTGAGGAAGCATTAAGGACCTAATAGCTGGGGAGGGATCCATGGAGCTAATATCAGAGCAAGGATCGATAGAGATAATAGCTGAACAAAGATCCATGGTGCTATTATTAGGAGAAGGATCCATGAAGCTAATAGCAGGACATGGATTCATGGAACTATTATCTCGAGAAAGATCCAATAAATAAATATCAGCGGAAGGATCCAAGGACCAAAATAAAGTGAAGGATGCGTTAGCTTTAAAAAACATGATAGCATCCGGAGACGGCATGGGATCGAGATAGGGCACAAGATCAAAATTGTAGATAGTATTCAGAAAAGGGATATGATACAGTAATAAGAGCTATGCTTATTCATTTTTAATTTCTTGGCCGGCCGAAGGCCGGCGTAGCTTCTAGTCCTATTATAAAATTGTTGATTTAGAAAAATATCTTTGCTATAAAGTATCAAGACAAACATACAAAATTTGAAGAAAAAAAATTTGCATTAAAAAAAATGGACTCAGAACTTTCAAAAACATGCATGTCTTACAACGAGACCCTCTCAAATTACAGAAAGCAGCGATTTCATTGCTGAACGACGAAATCAGCAAACACTTTTCTTTGTTTGAAAGTTATTGTTGCGTGATTTGTTTTTTCAACGTAAAATTTGTTCTAATAAATAATCATGGATGGTCGCGATGATAAAACTCCATCAAATCGCTCGAATGTCTCAACAAAATCAAAAGAAGATCAATCGCCTCAAAATGATGGAAATGCTTCTGATTGGAAACTCAATGATAAAGTAATGGTTCGATGGCAGGATGGCGGACGTTATGAAGGAAAAATTATCAGAGTTTTCACGGATGATAATGAACAAAATTCTTATCGACTTACTTTCCGGGTAATAATTTTATCTAACATATGCTTTTATAATATTTTGGTTGTTTTAGAATTGGGGTAAAACTTATGATGAAACTTATACACATGATGAAGCTCTCGATAAATTTGAAGCATACACTCCTGAATATGCCAAAGAATGTGAAGTAAGTTTTCTTATTGCTTTATAATTTGAACTTATTAGTTGGTTTTTTAGGTTGAATTGAAAAAGCGATTAGAACTCGAAACTGGTAGTTCAAAAAAGAAGCGTAAAGCATCTAAAGGAATCTCCGATGGTATGTTTTTATCCTTGCTTTTTATTACTATTCATAATTTGTAAAATTTTAGTTACTCCTTCAAAACGTCTTGCCACTGAAGCGCCTTCTTCTTCAGCTCAAATTGATCCTTCTCATGAACAATCTGATGAAACTTCTTATGTTGAACCAGTTCGTAAACTAAAACTTCCAACAATCTCTGCTGAACCAAATCGTAAATCTCTTTCATCATCTGCGCCAATTTCAACACCTCAACTCAACTCTGCTCATGAATCATTTCAAAGTATCAATACTTCTTCAAATGTTCAACCAGTTCGTCACCTAAAGCTTCCAAATCGAGCATTTTCAACTCGTGAATCCATTCCGTCTTTCGATCAATCTGAATTGTTTGGATCTCAGAAAATTCTTGTTCCTCAACGTTTGGAAGCCGTAGCTGTTAAAAGATGTGTATTTCCTCCAAACCATCCAATTTCTGAATTTACAACAGCAGTAAGTTTACTAAAAATCTTTCGTTGAAACTATTAATGCTTTGTTTTTATAGTATCTTGCTGAAATAAAAGATGGCAAACGGCCAACATCATCATTTGGAGAATATGCTGAAAGAATGGAAGAAGTCATTGATGTTATGGTAAAAGATGTCAAAGCAACGGCTCCATATTATTTACTCAAAGAAGAATTTCCTGCTTACTTTGAATTGATTAACAAGAATCGTGGTGAACGTGGTTCTTTGAACATGGATGATTTCGTAAAGAATGACGAAGAAGAGAAGGATATCCCTGATTCTCAAGGCAGCTTCCGGCAAACTCTCCTCCAGAAGAAAATACATGCAAAGTATCAACCTGATGAAAGTAAACTGGATGTTGTTTATCTCCTGCGTTATCTTATCACTTTTGGCAACATTGGTAATCCCATCACTCGGTTTTACCAAGCCTTTGAAACAATCTTCAGTGATCTCTTGGATTTCATCAATGCTACTTTACCCGAAGATGCTTATGAATAATCAAAGATTTTGTTATTGTTTTACGTTTACTTTTCATTGTTTGATTTTGTTTTGTTTTTGATAACTTGTTTTGTTAAATAAAGTTTTTTGAATTTATATTGTTTACAAATGAAATACATTAAGGTGTTTACTGTCTTCTGAAACTATTTGATAACCTTTGAGGAAAGATAAGAAATGACTTTTGGAAATGTATGATATCAAAGATGAATCACTTTCGTTCGATGTTTAAGCAAACGATCATATGCCACATTTTTTTGTTCAATCATTTTATTGCAACAGTACTTGTTATTCATTATAAATGCTTTAAGAAAGGCGCGAAAAAGTTGCGTTTATTTAACTTCCCAAAGCATAAACAATAATCGATCAAACAAAATTAACAATTTTTGTTCCATGAACTTCGCGAACTCCAAGAAATTCTGCAACCATTTCACAATTTTGAAAATTAATTTTTCCACCTGGAAGAATAATAATTCGATTATTTGCATATTTTATTAAAGCTTTCAAATGGTTGAAGTTGTCTTCAATGGGATAATGAGCAATTGAACCACCATGAGTCAAAATTCGATGAATTCCATTTTCAACCAACCAATCAATGGCTTTAAATTGTGCTTTTTCTGTAAGGTTATCGAAAGCCATATGAAATGTGATTTGAAGACCATAGGATTCAGCAATCAATCGTTTCATTGTTGTTTCATCAATGGAATTATCTTTTGTTAAAGCTCCAAAAACAACTCCGTCAATTCCAATACTTTTAGCCATAGCAACATCGGCTAACATTATTGATTTTTCATTTTGATTATAAACAAAATCACCACCTCTTGGTCGAATCATTGCCATTACAGGGATATTATTTTGTTTACAAAACGATATGGTTTCTTTCATGACTCCATAACTAACGGTAGTTCCACCAACTGCCAAATTATCACAAAGTTCAATCCTCTTTGCACCTGCTTCAATCGCTTTTGGAATGTGTTCAAAGTTTTCTGCACAAAATTCTTTCAAAATCATTTCTTCCTTTTTCATTCCCGCTTTCGAGGCTTTCTTATGGATGTTCATCGCCGAATAAATCAAAAACTCGAGAAAGAAAAAAACCTTATTCATTCAATTTTTAGCTGGGTCAATTAAAGCACGCAATGCCAAAAATGTGTTGTTGAAACTTTCATTTTTTGTTTATCTAAGCTTTCAAGAAATTCTCTCAATGTTTCAATCGTTTCTTTCTTAGATTTCCTCCGTATCGTAATTATTTATATTTACTTTCACTAATAATGTTACGTTTTTTAGATTTTATCATCATCACATATGGTACTCTTTGGTCAACTAGTTATTGGTGCTCCAGGAGCAGGAAAATCAACTTATTGTTCTGGTCTTGTTCAACTTTGTGAACAACTCAAACGTCCTGTTATCTGTGTAAATCTTGATCCCGCAAATGATGTTATTCCATTCAAATGTGATATCGATATTCGTGAACTTATTACTGTTGAAGATGTTATGGAAGCTTTCAATCTTGGACCCAATGGAGCTTTGAGATATTGTATGCAAACTTTACTCAAAAATATTGAATGGTAAATTCCAAAAGCACCTTTATGTTATAATAATTTCCATCTTTTTAGGCTCAAATATAAAATTTCTCAACTTCAAAAAGAAGCTTATTATATTGTTATTGATATGCCTGGTCAACTTGAACTTTATAATAGCGATGATAGCATAACAAAAATTATTCAACATTTTACTAAATGGGATTGGAGATTATGTGCTGTACATTTAAGCGATTCTCTGTATATTACTGATGCTGGAAAATTTGTTTCTGTTATTCTTGCTGCTCTCTCAATTATGATCAATCTTGAAGTGGCACAAGTTAATGTTCTGACCAAAGTTGATTTACTCGATGTAAAGAAGCTGCCGTATGATTTTGAGTTCTTTGAAAGTTTACCTGATTTGAAATATTTAGCTGATCTTCTTGATGTAAGTTTTTCATTCTTAGTTGTTCTTATCCATAATCGACTCAATTTTAGGATCATCCATTTTTATCTCAATATAAGAATTTATCTTCAAAACTTTGTGAAATCGTCGATGATTACAGCTTGGTATCCTTTGTTCCATTGAATGTTAAATCAAAAGAAAAAATGATAAAACTTTTACGATTAGCTGATACTGCCAATGGTTTTGAATTGATTGAAGCAAAGGATTTGCGTGGTGTTATTGTGAATCAATGATTTATCATTTATTCTTTTGTTTGTTTGTTTTGTTATGTTTGAACAATAAATGATTTATTACAGTTGTGTTTGGAAGGATAACGACTTTTTATGTGATTTAAAACCCTATTGTTTTGTAATTTTTTGTTTGTGCTAATATCTTCAAAGCAGTGAAGACATCGTTTGATGTTACGTCAGAGATTTGAAAAAGATGAGAATAAAGAGAATTTTATAAAGCAATTACATATATCAAAAAATGGGTTGCATGGAGTTGTTGTTGGTATGATACTAGAGAGTAGCTAGTGGGGACTCGATAAGTCCATGTGGCATTGAGATAACTAGTTTTTTACTACTAACTATGAGATTACACTATAAAAGATTGGGATAAAGCGAGATAATGATAGACTCTGCCTTTGGGACTTGATCACTGCTGAGCTGTTGAAGGGAAGAGTGCAAAATTCCGAATGAGTGAAACTCCGAAAGAATGGAAGTTGGTAGTTGTGAAGGTTTATAGTTATGAAACTTTCAGAATATGGTAATTTTGAGTCGATATAACGATTTTTAATGTTTCCAAGCACTTATGTATTCAATATTAAGTATGGCTGATACCCAGAGGGGAAAACTTGTTTTTTCTTCTTGTTGGGGCTTTGATGGAAAATCGGCTGTAAATGATTATGCTGTTGCTGGTGCACCTTTAACAATTGGATGTTCAGAACATGCTAATTCAATAATTAAAACAATATTAAAATTTTTACTAACTTTATTCATTTATAAAAATTTATTACACTCCACCGAAGAATCAAACTTTCAAAAAAAAAATCGCTCAAAAAAACAGCGAAAAATTGAACGAAAAAAATTCTCTTTCTTTTCTTTTGAATTAAAAATGTGAGTGGTCTCCAAGTGTTGTGGCGAGCACTTGTAAACCGCAATTTGCACGCCGGCGTCAGCTACGAATAAAAAGTTAAGAGAGATTCTCTGAATTTCTCACAGTGTTTGTGGTTCACTGTTAGCCAATTCTTCGGAAATGGTAACGTCCAACTTATTCGTAGTTGTAATGTTAACTATGAGGTTGCCGCAAACCTACAGCTGGTGTTTACTGAACCGAGTGTTTATCTTAAATAACTTGGATAAATCAGAACACTGGAAAAACCCGATCTTAGGATCCGGTTTTCTCAGACTAAGCGGCCGGTCAAATTTGAACCGAGGACTTTTTGCAAAAAAAAATCATTTTTTACCATATTCGGCATTAGAGGGCATCAGCCAACCCATTGCCGACATAGGTGGTTGTAAACATTAAAAATCGTTAAGTCCAATCTCCATTTGATATGGTTTTGAAACGGTGGCAAAAATCATGCAAAAGTGTGTGTCTAAAAACGAATGTTTGATTGAAAGTATTTTCGATGCTTCACTTTCTTTCATTCTTCCATTTTTTTTGTTAGTTGTTTGATCGTGCTTGAAAAAGATTTGATGCGTGTTTTTCTTCTTTTCATTTTTCTAAATTTCTTATTATTTTTAGCTACCGCAGCTGCTGCTTCTGTATTCCTGATTCATTCATATGGCTCAAATCTTTGAGCATCGTGAAAGTGGCTATTCCAATTGCTACAAGCTAAATTTGGCACCGAATGGATGCGCATATCGTTATGATGTGGAAATCATTGGTGAAAGAGCAAATGGATGTTCTATTAGTTTGACTGCTTTTGATGAAACAAGAAAGAAGTTTGTTTTTGAAATATTTTTGTCTTGTTCTTTCATATCAATTCATTTTTTAGGCCATATGGACACCATGATGAACTTTGAGCATATTCTTTACTTACTGCTGCTTATGACGCTACTGATGGATTCGGCCATTCATCTGCTTTACGAATGGTCTATGACAACAGAACAACTTTGTTCACAAACAAGAAAATTGAGCATCGTCATGTGAATACTCAATTTATGAAAAAATGAATATGGAATCGTTGGTAACGAATATGTTGGCTATCCATCCGTCAATGTCCTGCTCAGATTCAATAAGACTCTTCAATTCAATGATCCTCGGTTTTTGTTTCTGATTTTTCTGCTGAAGATCATGACCTGCGTGAATTCTTGGAACTCCTGACTACCTAGCCATTGATTGATAGCGCTGTTTACTTCAAAGATTCAAATGGTGATAGTTTCAACTTGGCTTCTCCTGTTGAAAGACGACCTGGTATTTTGGTTTTAAAAAGAATCAAGAAAGGTGGCTCTTTGATTAAAGATGTTGGTGGTTCAAAAATGGCTGTAACTGTTGAAGTCGGAGTATGTCCGTTTTTTAATCATGAAACGTTGACAACAATCTTGGTTGACTTATCCCGCAAAATTCTTCATCAACTTAATCGTAGCGATTTTGATCACTTCTTAACCTTGTTCAAAAATGTCAAAGTTGTTCCTAATTACAACAAATCAAAATATTACACTATTAAACGCTTAAGTGCCTCTGCTGGTAATACATTACGGTTGGTTTTCTTTGTTTTCTCTTCTCTTTTTACTATTAATCTTTTAGCTTCACTGATCAAGAAGGACTCGACATTTCTGTTGTTCAATATTACCACCAACATCATGGAATCGTCATCAAACATCCTTATCTACCTATGCTTGAAGTTGATGCTCGAGATGGTCATATGCTTTACTTTCCTCTGGAACTTCTTATTGTTCTTCCTGCTCAACGAGTTCCATCTGATAAGTTTGATATTATTCATCCTCTATTTTGTATGGATATTAATCAGGTTTGTTTATAATTTATCTTTCTATACTTATGGAAGTTAACTATAAAAGCTATTTTTATTTCAGCTTGGTGCTATGAATCCTTCAAAAAGATCAAGAATGATTGATGAAGCTATGAAAGAAATTCATGACCTTGAACTTTTCAAATGTTTTGGTATCACTATTGACCTTGAATCAAATAAAGTATGTTTCACCACTCATATTACAAGCTCTTTTATTTGTTTTTTAGATTGATTACGGTATTCGGTACACTCCAACCATTGCTAATGCCACCTCAACAAATAAAAATGGTTCATGGAACATTAAGAAATATTCTCAACCGGGTGCGCCATTGAAAAATTGGATTGTTTTATATGGAGCTGGTGCTTGTGAAGCTGATGCCAAGTTTGTTTGTTTATATTTATTCTTGAATGACATATTTTTATAGATTATTCATTAAACTAATCCGTCAAGAAGCTGGTAAAAAGAGTGTTAAAATGGCAGAACCTAAAAGAATCGTTCAATTTCGTAGTAGCGATCGATGGCTCTAAATATTGGGAAGAACAATTCAAAGACTTCAAGAAGTTAAACCTCGATATCCTGTTTCTTGTGGATGCTGATAAAAAGTCTCATAGTTAGTGATAATTTTTTAAACTTATTTGTTTATGCTAAGCTGCTTTTTTTGGTTTGTTGAAACTTTTTGAAAGAAAATTTGAGATCCTGACTCAACATGTTACTGTCTCCATTGTCAAGAATGAGAAGAATTTTAGAGCCTTTGAAAACGTTTTCCATAAAACTCATGAAAAATTGGGTGGTCTTAATTCGAAAATTGCTCCTGAAAAAGCCGGGTATTATTTTTTTGTCTTTTTTTGCTTAATATTTATTCTATGTTTTAGCTCCTCTTTATCTCTTGACAACAATATGATTATGGTATTTGGTTATGATGTCTCTCACCCAAAACAAGTTACGTGTGTACGTTCTCATTCAAAACCTTGTGGTCTTCAATCGTCGAACCTTTCCGTTGTTGGATTATCGTCCAACTGTGGAACCTATGCTTCTAATTTTATTGGAGATTATTTCTTTCAAACTGCAAGAAAAGAAGTTGTGGATGCAACATATTTGGAAAAGAATGTTAAAATGGCTTTACAAAAGTGGAAAATCAACCGAAAAGTACCTTTACCTGAAACAATTTTCATGGAGCCAACAACTTGGAAGAATGGGTGAATATCAATCCAGTGCCTAGAGATATCGATGGACTTCCCGATGATGGTCGCTTGAACGAGTACCTTGTTATGAAGAGACTCAACTTTCCAATCAACGTTTCAATGCTTAATAACTGTGTTTTGATTTTGTTAGGTGTTTTTAGTTTATTGTATTGCTAAGAAAAGTGTTTAAGCCGTTCTTTCTTTCATGTTTGAATGAACGCATTCTTATTTATTTATTGTGTGTTAAACATTTTTTCTTATGTCTTGTTTTGTAATAAAAAAATTTAAACTTTATTCAAGTGGATTATTTTTTATTCTGGAGGAAAAAAAACAGCTAAATAACATCAAGGATTTATTTTACCATGGAATGAGACGCGCATTCCTCTCCCGTCTGTGATTTTGAAGCATCAGCTGCAGCTGTTTTCCGTTATTTCATCACCTGAATGAATCACGACGAACACCATGGAAGATGATGCTTCTCTTTACCAATGCAACAAAATATTTTAGTAGCTTTGTTACATTTTGGAAATATTATGTTGGTTGTTGCAGCTGTTACTAATAATGGAGGTTGTTGTCGCAGAATGGTTATTACTCAATAAGAAAAGTATGCATGTGTGTGGCTTACTAAGTAGCATGCTGCTGTTTGGATTCCAGAAACTATCGTATTAATTTATTTTTGCCTTATATTATGGCTGAGATCTAACAACAAAAATAAATATTTACAGGAAAAAGTCTAATTTTTTTTATTGCATTTCGTTTTAACACCTTTATAATAATTAACATCTGTTTTTTTTCTTCTTCTCTGACATACATAAATAAATCTCTCACCATTATTGCATGTATAGTTTACTTGTTTACTTGATTGATTTTGTTTGTTAGTTTGTCGTCGTCCAAATAAAATTTATATTACATTTTTTTGATTGATGAAAACATTTATTTTTTTTTATTAAAAGATTTTGGGTTTAGCACAAACGCGACACAAATTTGTTTTGAATTTAAACACACGAGAGACATAAGTTTTTGTGTTTTGTTCAAAAGTTTGAGTATTTAAAGAACCACCATCGAAGAGAAATTCTTTAAAGTTTTTGATTATTTTTTGTATTTCCCTTTATTTTTAAACTTGTCTCTCCTTCTTTTTTTGATCAAAAGATAAAAGTAAAAAGTAGCAAGCGCCGAGATGATTGGAATTTTCATATCTTTGATTTTCATTGGATTGTGTATTTATAATTTTTATTGGAAGCGTAAAAGTCTCCCACCTGGGCCTATTCCATTTCCATTGGTTGGAAATATCATGGATATTTATAAGTATGGTTTATTTGGAGCATTAGAGTTTTGTCGAAAAAGATATGGAAAAAATTTTACCATTTGGGTTGGCGAACGTCCTCTTATAATTTTTAATGATTTTGATCAAATTCAAGAAGCATTTATTAAAAATGGTGAAAATTATTCTGGAAGGCCACAAAATCAAGCCTTTGCTGAAATTTTAAGAGGAGGAAATTATGGAATTATTATGACTGATGGACATCTTTGGCGTGAACATCGCCGATTTGCTTTGCATGTTTTACGAAATTTTGGACTTGGAAAAAATTTAATGCAAGAGCGAGTTTTAAATGAAGTTTCATGGTTTTTGGATGATTTAAAAATAAAAATGAAACAGGGTGAAAAAGAAATCAGCGTTCAAAATAGCATTGACATTGCTATTGGAAGTGTAATAAATGGACTCATTTTTGGTTATGCTTTTCATGAAGTAAGTTTTAAAACAAAAAAAGACCTAAAATTTTTGGGACGCTGGGGAGTTGCATTTTTATTAAATAATAAAACAAATTTTTTTTAGAAAAGTTTAAATGAATTTTATGAAATTAAAAATTTTATTAAACAATTTATTCGAATGAATGGTGATCCCATCGTTAATTTATTAACTATGGATAAAACAGGGATATTAAAACATTTACCTATTTTTAAAGGAAAATATAGAGTTGCTGAAAAACTTGGAAAAGAAATGAAAGCATTCTTTTTTTCACAAATTAATGAACGAAGAGATAAAATTAATTTTATGGAAGAAGATTCTGAACCAACTGATTATGTTGAAGCTTATTTAAGGCAACAGAAAAAACTTGCGGGGGATAAAGAAAACTTGTTTTCGTAAGTTTATGGTTCTTTGTAAATATTCAAATTGTCGCTCCAATTTCGTGCAAAACTTATAAAAGCTCAATAATCCGAAATTTGTGTTAATCATTTTCAGGATTAGTTTAGTAATTTACTTATTTATTTTTTTAAAAACTATTTTAGCGATGGACAATTACTTGGATGTGTATTTGATATGTGGTTGGCGGGACAAGAAACCACTTCGAATACCCTTGCTTGGATGGTTTTGTATCTAATGACTAATCCTGAAACCCAAAATAAACTCCATCAAGAACTAACTAAAGTAATAGGCTCTGATCGAATAATAACTTTGGATGATAAAATGGATCTTCCATATGTAAATGCAGTGGTTGCTGAAACTCAGCGACTATGTAATTTAGTTCCAAATAATGTTCCACATCGAATTACACAATCCACAAATTTTCATGGTTTTAATCTTGAAGTTGATACAATTGTTATTCCTCAAGTTTCCACGGTTCTTTATGATGAAAAATATTTTCCTGAGCCCCATAGTTTTAAACCTGAAAGATTTATAGATGAAAATGGAAAATTTCAAACCAAAGCAGAATTAATTCCATTCAGCATTGGTAAACGTGCATGTTTGGGGGAGGGATTAGCTCGATTGGAATTATATTTATTTGCTGCTAATTTATTTAATCGTTTTCAGGTACCTTAATTGCTTTTTTTATTATCCCAAAGTCCCCAATTTTTGACTATTTTCTAACAAAGAAAATTGTTAAAAAACTAATTAAACTTTTTTATGACTTTTGTAGTTATCATAATTGCTTTCAGATCTCTTCAATTGCAACAAATAAACCAAATATGGAACGAATTATGGGTGGCACAGTTTCACCCGAACCTTTTGTTGCTCATCTTAAACAAAAATATTAAAAAAAAAGCTTTTTTTGTGTATCAAAAAAAGAGTGCCATTTTTTCAATTTTTCAAACCTTTTTTTCCTGTTTGAACAACTTTTTTCATTGTCTTCAAAAAATATTTCTGCTTCTTTTTCTTTGCGACAAATGTGACAAACAAAGAAAAAAGGTTTTTTTCTAAGCTTTTTTCGATGAAAAATGGCAAAAAAAATTTTAAAACCAACACTGAAATTTGCTTTTCTTTATTTTTCTTTTAGGTTTTATATTGCCAAATAAATGTTGTTTTTTAATTCGATCACTGTTGTAACAGACTCTCATCTCATCAATCGATAAATGCAAGAAAATAAAAGAAAGGCGAAACATTTTTTCATTTCTTTTTTTCAGTTTGCGTTTTATAATTTTTTGAATATTTTTATAATTTTTTTCTCTTTTTTATTTATAATTAATTGCACTCATCCATGTTTGCAAGGTTTCAAAAGATTTTGAGCTTTAACAAACTCAATCAGTCTGCTGTTGAAACACTTATTAATAAATTTTATGAAATTTCCAAAGTTAAATCAAAATTTATTGTTGCGAAGAATAGCTTAATAATAAACAAAGCTAATTTGTTAATAAATAAAAAAAGACTTTTATTAAAATAGTGTATATGAATGGCAGCTCAAGTTATGCGGATTATAAATTTTTCGAAGATAAAACAGTTTACGAATTGATTGAAGAGCTCGGTTTTTATGATGGTAATTTGATTGCTTGTGGAAAAATCTTAAACCCAAACAAACAAATAAAATCCTATTTGCACATTCTTTAAGAACCAATAGCTTTTGTTACTTCAAAAACAGATGCTGGTATTAAATCTGAACTTCATGGCGCTTTAACTAAAGAAATCTCAAATAGCAGTGAAAATGTATCACCAATATATACAACATGTCAACAATCTATTTCTGAAGTAAATGTTTACTCCAAACTTTCATAAGCTTTTTTGACAATTTTTTAGATTTTACTATCAAAACAAATCTAACTTTTATGCTATTTTTAGGGTGAAATAAAAATTTCTGAAATCGGAATTCAAGATGAAAGAAAATATGATAACGTTGATATTAATAATTCAGTTATTTCTGAAGTTAATGACCAAATTCCGATGAATTTGGATGAACTAAAAATTGCTCGACAAAAAAGGGCACTTGGTCAAAGTCGCAACTTTAACTCGCTTGTAATTTGTTACAACTTTTATTTTTTCACTACAAATTGGATGTGTGCATAAATTGTTTATTGGATAATGAAATGAAGCAAAAACAAACAAACCTATATCATATTTTAAAACACACTTATATAAAAATTATGAGTCATTCATTTTACATAAACATATGTCTTTTTTCTCGTTTACTCATTTTTTCTTTGTTTTTATTTGATTTTTACGATCATTAAAATAAGTAAGTTATGAAGGAGTATTCCTTCGAAAACCAAAAGTCATTTTTTGAAATAATAAATAACCAAGTTTTGTTTTCTCTCTTTCTCACACTTTTCCTTATTAGTAATTAACAACAATATCGATCAAAAAACAAAATTTTTTTAAATGTTCTCATCAAAAATAAATTGACGCAAAAAGAGTTAAAAAAGTAACACATAAAATTGCAAAGTTCAACATCCTGCATTTCCATATTTTTTAAATGAGTAATTTATCTTTACCGAACGAAGATGCTGCTAAAAATAGAAAAACATAAAACTTATAAAAATCCTAAGTCATTCATTAAAAGTCTCTTCCGCCATTTTTTTCTTTTTAAATAAAAAGTTGATCGGAAAGAAAATCAATTTAATGCAGCAGTGATCGAAATAAATAAATATATAATCGCGCACTTTTTTTTCTCCAATTTTTTGAATTGATTTTTCTTTCCAATTTTTTTTTTGCTGACTGTTTGAAATGTTTCCTTTTTACTTAATTTTATTATTTATTTCTTTTATTCCACTTTTTTATTGTCTTCAAATCCAACAACCTAAAACTGGATATAATGAAGCTGAAGCTAGGCTGCTTTTTAATCTTGCAGCTGGAGCTTATGCAACGTCTCCTGAAGAATGCGTAAAAAAGTAAAGTTTTTTTTCCCAAAATTAATCGAACCTAAACAACAAAAAAAAATAGTGCTGCAATAATTGAAAAGATAAAAAAAGCTTTCGGTTTGATACAACAAACAAAAACAATTTTTTGTTCAAAAAAAATAATATTTATGAAACCCTTTTTTTAGCACTTTTCTAAATTCTCATCAACCTCCTACTCGATTACTTCATTCAAATGAAAAATTGCTTTGTGATAATCTTGGAAATACTTGTGGCTTTTATTTACTCGTTGATGATCATTCTCAAATTTTATATGCTGCATTTCGAGGAACTAAAAGTAAATTCCAACTTTTTACAGAAGGATGGTTTTCGCTTCAGCCTTCCGTTGATTTTTATAAAATTGGTAAATCAAATTTATATTTTACAAATGCAATGGAAATTTTATGGCCTAAAATTTTTGAAGCTTTAAATGAATTTTCTAATTTCAAAGTAATTTTTACTGGACATAGTTTGGGTGGAGCTATAGCTTCTTTAGCAGCGTTAAAAACAGTTTTGAAAGGAATGAGACGAAGTGAAGCCGTGAAATTATATACTTTTGGTCAGCCGAGAGTTGGAAATGTCGCATTGGCAATGAAACATAATGAATTAGTGCCACAAAGTTATCGAGTGGTTCATGGAATTGATATTATTCCCCATCTTCCAGGTAAAGTTGTCGTTAATTTTTTTTTGTTTGTGAATTTAAAAATCAACAAATTTCCACACAAAAAAATTTGTGATAATATAAATTTTCAAAACCATGAGAGAGAAAAAATAGTCAAGGTCTAAAAAATGTTTTTTAATTCTCATTGTCGACGAAAACCATATTTTTAGGTTGCGCGAAAAAAGAAATAATGGGAGCTAAATCCCATCCATGTAATCCAAAAGATTTTGATAAACCATATCATCATGGAATAGAGATTTATTACCCTCATGAAATGCATGAAAATTCTAAATATATTGAATGCATTGGTGGTGATGGAGGAAATCCAATGGGTGAAGATTATTCTTGTAGTGATTCATTAACATTTATACCAGAATATTATCATCAATATATTCATGCCCATGTACATTATTTTGAGCACGATGTTAAACCCTATGGAAAATTACAATGTAATTCAACAATGGATGAAGAAAAGAGATATAAAAAACAGAGAGGTGAAAATCGAAATAAATTTAAACAAGCTGTAGATACGATTGGATTTGCATTGAATTTTGTTAAATTTTTACCTTCACATGGATAAAAAAAATATCGAGTATTGGTTACTGTGTTTTACAGTGAAAATGATTTTAGCAAAATAATAAAAATATAACAAATTTGTTAAATGCAAAAATGTAAATGTTATTATTATTTTTAAACTAATAAAAATTTAAAAATATACCTTTGCGTTCCCAATAGATGCAAAATAAAAGAAAATCTTCCAAAAAGTATGTGATAACAAAAAAAGAAAAAACTATAATGGAGATATAGGGAATCGAACCCCAGACCTCTCCCACGCTAAGGGAGCGCTCTACCCCTGAGCTATATCCCCAACAAAATCATACCAATTCATCTGAAATTTTATGCCATCGATTTTTTACATTTGTTTTCATATTTTTTATTCTTGAGATTTTGATACTTTTTGATTGGAAATTAATAAAACCCCTTTTTGAAGCAATGGAAAAATTATTTAATTTCTGAATTTTTTTATTTGCTGAGAGTAAGAAGCATCATTAAACTATGGTCGCTTGTGGAGTGGCTCAAAGCTTAATTTAAATGAAAATTCAAAAAACGAGAAAAGTACATTCAAAAAAATAAAGAGATCCTTTTCATTTATTAAAATTTGATATCTTTGTATAAAACTCTTGCTTTTTTTGGCATGGAATCAAGTAAGTGTGCGTGAATTGTCTTTGAAAATATGGAAGTGCGTGTTTCTATTTGTTTGGTAGAATAAAAATAAAATTTTGAGAATTACAAATACATACAAATATTATGTTAGTGTTCCTTCATTTCTTCCAGCAACAACAACTTCCATTTGAAACTCGAATGTTTGTATGTCTGTTTTTTTGTTTTTTGTTTTGCCATACTTTTTTTGAAGCTTAAAAAAAACGAACGAACAAGTGAACACTTTCTTTCTCTTTTATTTTAAATTCCTTGTTTGATGGCATACATTTTTTTTAAAAGCAAGCTGGACTGATAAATAAATATTTACATGCAATTGACGGCATTTAAAAAAATAAAAAATAAAAAACACATTTATACATACATATTCGTTCGTAGTTTTTTTTTGCCATTGGCATTGCCTTTATTCTTCTTCTTTTTTTTCAAAGCAAAAAAAAAGTCGAGAACCTTTTTTTTTCTTCTCTCAATGCATTTCAAATTGGACGACTCTCATAGCTGCTTCATGAAGAAGAAGATGAAAAAGAAGGCTCAGTCGTCTTCGTTCTTGGCGGGGGCATATTGAATCGATCTAATTTCAGAGTGAAGCAAGCAACAAAATTGCAACTAGAGAGAATCTCTCTCCAAAATGAGGAGTTTCGTCCCCAAAGTGTCTCTCTTTTTTGCCGCTTCATTGCCGCCTTTATTTAGCCTGCTTACTTGCTTTTTTTTGTTTGTTTGAGCATTTCAGTCTTACTACTTTTGAGAAGCATTTTTTACTATTATTGCCGCCGCCTGCTACTACTACTACAACACTATTACTTTGTTATTGCTATTACCAATATTGCCACTGTGCCATCTAAGTTAGACTCACACTAGTAGTACATAGTTAGCAGCGTTCACGCTTGCTTGCTAGTAAGCCAGTAATGGTCTCTCTCCTTCTTCATTTTTTTCCAACTTAAAAAAAGTACATAGGTTGTTAGAGAATCGAGAAAACGAAGAAGAAGGATGGAGGAAGAAAAAGTTATTTTCAAGCTTTTGACACTTTTTTTCTTCAGCTTTTACGTGTCTCATCTTACTTTTCTTATATATTTTTTTTTCGATGCAAAATAAAAGCACACAATAAAGAGAATCTGTAGTTGTTGTTAGCAGCGTCAATGCCTTGAGGCATTTTTTTTTAAATATTCCTTTTTCTCTCTTTTTTTTGTATTTAAACTCCTCCACAGATTATTAATATTATTATTAAAAAGTCGAGAATATTAAAATATGTTTTTTTTCTTCTTCGGAGGCATGCATTTTGGCTTAGTTTTTATGTTTGATGGAATGAGATTAATAAAAATGAAAAAGAAATGACTCTGCTTTTCTTAAAAACTACATTTTTTACTCATTGTTTTATTGAATTGTTTTTTCATCTTTAAAACATTAGTATTTTATGTTCTTATAATTACTTTGCTTCTTTAAAATTTAATTTAATATTAAAATGAGACAAATTTTGTTCTTCTTTTTTCCCATTAATATTGAGATTTAAGTCACAAAGGTAAAAAGTTATGGGTTTTTTTTGTGAGTCATATCTATGTTTAATTTTTAAGACTTGAAACACTGATTTATCTAAATCATATTTTAGACATAACTAAATTGGGATTCGTAGGAACTTTTTTTTAAATTTTGATAACCAACATATTAATTTGTTTTTCTCACCTCACAAATCGTTATCATTCGCAGCTGCTCTCTCAATAATTTTTCCATTTATGATTTCTTTATTTATATTTTGGGGTTACTTCACTTGAATTTTTGAAAATTTTAAAGGAATTTGTTTTTATAATTCGAGCAAGTTTTTAGTTTTAGGTGCGCCTTGTTAATGTCTTTTTTATCGATTTTTTCCTTTTCTTTGTCATGCAATTTTTATGATGATGAGGATTGATTATCTTTATCATTTTAGATGTATCAAACTTTAACTCAAAATCAGCAAAAATAATAAGTCACAAGTAAAAAGCGTGACCGTTAGACATTTTTTTTCTAGAATCATAAATATCCCAAAAATTATTATATCTTTGGTTTCTTCTTCTCTTCTTCCTCCAAAATAAAAAGCCAAAACAAAAAATGAAAAAAAAAAGTTGTCATGAGTTTTTTTTTCTTTTACTTTTTTGAGTAAAAAATATATATCAAAAATACATACACGCTTGAATAATTTTTGAAATTGACAACGATATTCTTCTTCTTTTTATATTTTTGCACGTTTTCGTTTTTTCAGAAGGAAAGAAAAGAACGAGAGATATAAGCATTAGACAACAACGGCGACACCACCATCATCATTTTTTTTTGTTTTATTTTTTGCCGCATCAATGATGAAAAATTGAGAAAGAAAGAAAAAAATACATAGGAGAGATGAAGCTTGCTTTTTTTTTTAAAACAAAAAAAAGTGGAAGCAATAATGAAGGAAGAAGCAGCAAAGGAGAAGAAGGTTTTTTTTTTATTTTGAAGCAAGCTTAAGCCTCCTAGCCTACTAAAGAAAAAGTCAATGACAAAAAACCCAACAACCAGCATCCAAAAATGGAGCGACGACGCCATTGAAGCAAAAGCAGGAGAGAAGAGCCCAAGAGTTGAGCTGAATCGAGTCGAATTGAGAAAGAAGAAGAAAGTGAAAGCCATCGACGACGATGACATTCTACAATGACTACTACGACGACGACAACAATTTTGAAGTGGAAAAAGAAGAGCAATAACAACAACAAGTTCTTCTCCTTCTCCTTTTTCATTTTATATATTGATGACATTGAAGGAATTTCTTTTCGTTCTTTCCTTGTTTTTTGTTTGAAAACTGAAAAAGCTTTCTTCAAATAACTAAATAAAAGATTTAATGATAGCGTTTTTCTTTTTTTGATTATCGTTTGCTCATCATCGCTTACTTACTCTTATTTTTTATATTTCCTTTTCGCTGATATCTTTATTTCTTATCCTTTCCTGAACTATTATTATTTAGTACTTATTACTTTCTATCAAAATTACTCAATCATTTATTTTTTGTTTCGTGTACTTTTCTTCTTTCAATAAGCACCAAATAACAGAATATTTTTTTTCTTCATCTTTTTAGCAATGTTTTATAGGTCTCAAAAAAAAGGAGGAGAAGAAATGAGAATGAGAGAATTTTTTTTAATTGAACCGGAAATTATATTTATTTTAGAATTTTTGCTTTATTTTATTTTTTCATGGAGCTTTTATTTTCTTATTTTTCTGTCAATAAAAGAAGAAAAAAATTTCCTTTCCATCTTTTATTTTTTTTTTTGTGGCTTTGCTTCTGAAATATTTTTAAAAATGGTCTTTGCTTTCACTTTCATTTTGACACTGGCATGCATAAACGTTCAAATAAAAAAAAGTCACGCAATATTTTATTTTCTCTGAGTTTTTTTGTTTTTGAAACCAAAGAAAAAAATAATGGAAATAAATCAATTTTTGGTTTTTTTGTTTGTAATTAGAAGGAAATAAATAATTTTTCTAATTTTGGTGTTGTGATTTCCAAAAATAATCACCTTGTCTTATAAGCAGCTTTAAATATTTAGTTAAAAAAAGGGTTCTTTGTTTTTCGAATGTGTGACTGACTCTTTTTCCGTTTTTGGCATATTTACATAAAAGTGGGGCAGGGAAGCCTTTGAAAAAAAAATTTAATTTTTTGCCATATTGAATTTCAAACCACCACCACCTACAACAAAATATCTGCGTCAGAGAAAGAAAAAAAGAAGAAGATATAAAGTTATATGCAAGTCATCATCGCATCAGCATTTTTTTTCTTCTCTCTCGTATGCTTAAAAATAATCTCAAAACATATACATTTTTAATATTTCGACAATATTAGATATATATTTGAGTAATATGTCTGATTCTATGTATGACTGAATAACTTATAAAATGCCCATACAATATTTTTTTTATGCTTGTATATTTATTTGTTTGTTGTTAACTCTTCTTTTTTTTTGAGCGTGGGATGATTTCTAAAAAAACGTTAAATGTCTGGATTTAACAATTTCCTATTAATGGAAGGGGTTCTTTTCCGATTAAAATCCTTGTTTGTTGTCTCGAAAGCTAAGAAAAAAAGCATTCATTTATTTGTTTTTTTTCTTACACTGTTTTTGATTTTCTAATTTAGCAAGTTTTAATAATTTATAAATTTTATGAAACAATCTTCAGTTTAGAGCCATACGAAAATTTTAATAATTTTGAGTTCGTTAATTTTAAAATGAAAATTTTCATTTTCTTTCTTTTCGTTGGAATGATTTGTTATAAATGAATTTTTCAAGTAGAAATAAGTTTTTAAAACTTTTTTAATAATCATATTTATTTTTATTTATCGAGAAATAAATTTATGCAAAAAAATCCTCGAGTTTTTTTGTTTCTGATTTAGTCGTTCCTATGTTGTGTTTATGCGATCCATAAAATTTTGCGAAGTAGCTCAAACATTTTTTCAAGACTCCCTCCATCTTCTTTTTTTTAAAAAATAAGATAAAATTTTAATGTTTTGGTTTTTTAAATTTTCGTTTGTCAAACCATACATATTTTTTTTATTGTTTACTTCCGTTTTTTTCCCTTTCACTTTTAGTGTTTCTTTTTTACTTTGAAAAAAAAAACTAACTTCAAAGAAAATCCTTTAATCAATAAATATTAAAAGAAAAAGATTTTTAGTTTTTCTTACAAATCTTTTTTTCTGACATTTTTGTTTATTTATTTATTTTTGTTCAAAAAAGTTCCAAAGACTAATAATATTTTCTTTTCTTTTTTTCTTCTAAAAATGGTTTTAACAAAAAAAATATGGAACATTTTTAAAAGGATTTTTTAGGTGTAAAAAATTACTTTTTAATTCGTAAAGATTTATTAGTTTCTTTCTTTTTGAAATTTTTGTTATAAAAAATTTTGTAAGCGAGAAAAGTAGCTGACGAAGAAGCTTTATTTGAAGAAAAGTCAAAAGTAGTAAAGTTTATTATTTTTTGTTTCTAAAAAAATAGCCCTTAAAATTTTTACCTTTTTCTCGATGAATCTAAAACTTTAATATTTTTTGTCTCTATGAAATCTATTTTACTATTCTCATCAATTTAATATTATTATTTTTTTAAAAAGAACGTGTGTTTTATGGTTTGAACTTGCATGTTTTTCCATTGCAATTATGTCTCATCCTTTCTGGGCAACCAGCTATCTCACTCTTTCATTTTTTTTTCTTCTCTTATTAAAATTCAATGATAGCAATAAGTAAATATAATGTCTGATGTATGTATATTTTTCTTTTCTTTCTTTTAATGTCATTACTTTTATTTATTTTTTTCGGAAAAATAAATGTCATTTATTTGTGGCGCCGTCGTCTCACTTTTGCTCTCTCTCAATTTTTTTTTAATATTATTGACTTTTGAGTTACTTTTTTGTTGTTGGATTTTATGAAGAAGAAAAAAAATGAATAATTAGGCATCCAATATTATTTTTTATTTAAATGCCACCGCCAAGGACCATAGAAAAGCAATCAAACCCAAAAAACGTAGGCTTAAAAATATACTAATATCTCTAATTACATAATATTTACTCAAATAACTAAATTTTTCTTTTGACTTTGTTTATATTTAAAAAGTTAATTAACTTTTTCCAAAAAATATTTAAAAAAAAGTGGAAGAAATTTGCTTTTGATTTTTTCAATTTTGAGAAGAAAAATAAAAAATTTTTTGAGTTGAAAAATAAATGTTTGCACGCCATTTTTAATTTCAACAAAGAAAAGAGAAGTTTTTAGTTAAGTATTTATAGCATCGTGTTATAATAAAAAAAAGTGTGTACTTTACTCGGATATGTATGTATGTATTTAAACGTCATAATTATTATTTTCTTTTCTTTTGATGTGTTAAAAGCTTAATGTCATAATGCTTCTTTTTTTGCCCCTTTGTTGTTGTATTTTATTTAAAAAATATATATGCAAAAAATAATTGTATTTTATTTTTCTTCACTCTTTTGTTTGGTAAATGTTAAAAACTTTTTTGTTGTATTAATTAGAGTTGCGTTACAAAATTGCAAAACTTAACTTAAAAATAAAATTTCATCATTCTCAAACCATCGATTTTTTTAAGGCAAAATTTTTGTTTGTTATAATTTTGTTAAAAAATAAAGCTTTTCAGTCAAAAACAAAAAAAGATAGTAACTCAAAAATTCAATTTATTTTTCAATTAACGCTTACTATCTTTTTTTTTATTTTGGCATCAAAAAAGATAGTAAATCCTTTTTTCATATTATTGCTGTTCCATGTTTACTATCAATTTTTTGATGCACTTTTAAAGGCTTTAGCCTCATTTTTTTCGTTTATTATTATTTAATGCTTTTGTTTCCGACGCTATTTTTTCATAATACATCAAATTCTAAATATTTATCTTTTGTTATTCCTCATATTTTTTTAAACACTGTTTTGGCTTTTTTCCTGGTTCTTCTTCCTCTGCCACATTTTTTAAATTTTAGTTTAATAAAATAAATAGCTAACTTACAACACTTTTTTGCATTAAAATCTTTTTTTCTAATAAAACACGGCATTCCTTAGTTTTTATTTAGATTGACGTCAATTTATTTTATGGTGGTCGAAGAAGGCAGAGAGAGAGGTCTGAGAGGGAGGAAAGAGGAGAAGTGATGTGAGCCATCGTGCAAAAAGAGAAAGTGAATGAATCCTGCAAAAACAAAAAAAAACCGAAAGAAGAAAAGAGTTTGCTCTATTCCATTCCATACCACTATCATTATCATCACCAACCAAAAATAGATCGTGTTACTTCAAATTAAACTTGTATCTATCTATTTTTTTCAAACATTTTTTTTTCATTGAAACTAAAACAAAAATTTTTTTAGCTATTTTTATTTTTGGTATTTTTTTTTTGAAATATGATATACTAAGAAAATGTAAACCAATTTTTTTGGGATGTTGGTGGTGGCCTTGGAAATATGTATGTATGTATGAAGAGGATATTTTTATTATAATATGTCTATGTAGTTTGGTATTCAGATGCAAAAATATGAGCGACGACCAGGCCAACTCACTGAAAAATTAAGAACAAAGGCATCGAGGAGCTAAAGCAGAAAAGGCATTGAAATAATTTTTTGCGCTACCGCTAGTTTTCGCACCAAAAATTTTTTTTATGACATTTGTGCTTCTCATTTCGAATTTAAAATTTTTTGTATGTTTTTTAATTTGATTTGATTTTCATCGATTGAACCCAAAAATGTCTCACATTTACAATAAAATAGAAAAAAATTCTCTGCCGGATTTAATTTTAATGTTTTTTATCTTTCATAAAAGCCTTATTTTAATTTTTGCATTTCATATTTGATCCATTTTTAAAAACCTTTGTTAAATTTTAAGTGCATATCTTCATTTTTATACTTTGCTTTTTGGTTACCTCACCTTACGTAATATGCTTTTGAAGTACTTATCGAAGAATGTGGTTGGTACACCTATTATTAATATTCCACATTTCGAAGAGAATGTATGTATGTATTTATTATTATTCATGCTTGAACGGTTTTATTGTAATCCATCCTTACAAAAAAAGCATCATCATCATCGGCATTTATCATACTTATTTTTTTCTTTAAAAACCCTTAAGTTCTTAAATGCCTTCTTTTTTTTGTCCCAGCAAAATTCCATCAACAACAAAAAAATTCTTTTCCGTTTTTTATTTTTTTTTGTTGGTATGAAAGCGTTTCCTGATCCCATCTATTATTTTCATTTTATTTCTCTTTAAACTCCCCAAAAAAATTTAAATTTTTAAAAAGAAAGATTTTTTACTTCTTTGAAAATTTTATGGTCAAAAAAAAGAGTGAGTTGTGTGTGAGTGAGGAAAAATTTATACTTACACATACATATATATACAAAGTGTAACAACCGCGACGACGCCATCCAATGTAAAAAATTTTGATTAGGCGCGTAAAAAATTCTGCAACCACCACCAAGCGTTAAAACTACACTATAAAAATAAGAAGTTTGTTTGTCCGTGTGAATCTCTTTCTTTTTTTTCTTCTTCAAAAAATAATAATTTTTTCTCCTTCTTCATCATTTTGCGCGCTTCTCAAGCTTCAAGCCAGCCCAATTCCAACAACAAGCCCTCAAGCAATGCCAAAGCCATTTTGTGCCGGCCATAAAAAGGAAGAAAAATAAGAAAAGAAAAATATATTATTTTTTAACTTTTTTTTCTTTCTTTCCTCCTTCGTTCGTATATTTTCTTTTTGCTTTCTTCGATTTAAAAAAAATGGAAAAAAAGAAAGAAAATAAGATGGCTTTTTTTTTACTATGCCTATCTCATTTTTTACTTACTTACTTACTTACAAAGTTTTTATTTTTGGCTCATTTTAGAAACGTATAAGCTTTTTTTTGTTGTTATTGAGGTTTAGGTTTTATAAATGCCCAAATTTATTCATGCCAAGGTTAAGACTCATTTTTTGATTCATGTTTACTATTATCGTTGTTTTATTTATTTTGACATTATTATTGCGAGAAATGTGTTGTGTTTTTTTTATTTGTACATACATAAATTATCGCGTTCTTAAAATTTATGAAAAAAAAAGATAGTAGCAGATTTATAATAATATTTTACATTTTAGGCTTACTATCATTGATATATTTTGAATACGATGAAATGGATTTTTATTAATTTATTTATTTTCTTCTTCCAACATTGATTTTTAAATACATATTTTACTTAATTTTTTTTGGTCTCAAACAAGCTTTGAGTTAATTCCAAAGAAATTGGAGGGTTTCTTTTATCAAAAAGCGTTAATTATTTTTAAAAAAATTTATTTTTCCCCAAAAAAACTTTTTATTTTTTATTTCTCCCTTTCCTTATTATTTTTTTCTTCTTCATATTTTCGTCAGCTCCCAATTTTTTTTTTATTATTCAAAATCTTATTAGCTAGTCTATTTTTTTTTCTTCTCTTTTCAATTTCAACCCACTCATAAGCATATACATAGTTACTTACTTATTTTACTTTACGTACATCTATCTATCTAACAAAGGTGTAAATTTGATACCAACCACACATTTTTTTTCTTTCTTTATTATTCATTCATATTTTTTTTGCTCTTTTTTTCCAAAGATTTTTTTTATTAAATGCGCAATTCAATATTGATTATTGGCTTCTTTTTTTTTTTATTGGCAAAAGAAAGTAAAAAAAGAAACAAATAATTTTTAAGTGAAATCAGAAACTTTTTTTTGGGGCAAATTTTTTACTTACTCTCATTTTGTTTGATAGTAATCAAAAGCTTGCAATAATTTTACAATTCTGCTTACTATGATTGTTTGCGATAGTAACACAAATCTTCAAAATATTGCCTAATTTTGATTACTTTCATTTTTGGTTTGTAGTTTTTTTCATTATTCTTAATGCTTTTATTCGGTTCTCTCCATTTTTTCTTCCCAAAATTATCCACGAAATACGCACTTCTCATTATAAATGTCTCTGAATGTTGGACTTACTTACAACGTTAATGATAGTAATTAAAATAGTAAAAATATTGTTTATTTTTGATTACTCTCGTGCTAATAAAACAAATTTTGATTACTCTTTTTTCTTTTTAAATTATTCTTTAAAAAAAAGCAATACTCATTAAGGAAAGTGTTTGTTTCCGTTGGCTTGCTTTTTTTAAACATCATCATTTTGCTATTTTTGTCGTCATTTTTCCTTGGGGTTTCCAAAAATAGCTTTCATATATTTATTTATGGTAACGTAACAATTTTTTTTATAAACTTTATTCAATAATTTTTTTTATTTTTTATTAAATGATGAAAGGATTTCCGGGTAAGCAAGTTAGCTTTATAAAATAAAAAGTGATGACGACATTTTTTATTTTTGAGTTAAAAAAATAAAATAAAGAACACATAGTTTCTTTTCTTCCTTCCTTTCTTTATATGGATTCTCATGAACAAAAACAAATATGTATGTATGTACTTTTATCAGCCTCGTCTCTCAATAAAAGCTTAATTTATTTTTAGTTTCATTTTGGTGGCAAAAATATTCGATTAATTATTAGTTCGGTTTTTTTGGAATGAAAAATTATTGATTGCGCGAAAAATTTCTTCAAATAAGATTTTGTAAAAGTGGCTTGTTTGAAACAGAAAAGTTTATAATAGTTTTTTCTATCCAAAAATAAATGGGTCTAGACTAAATGAATGGTTTGGTTTCATAATAAGCAACATCAAACAGCATCCATCATTATTGCCTTTCATGTTGAAATTTGATATTTTTTTCAAATACATTGGTGCCACTACAATATTTTTTTTTATAAAATGTGTAATTAAATATTATATTAAAACGTTGGAGCTCCGTGTTTTTAATAATTTTGTTAAATATTACACTCGAATGAAAAATGAAAAAGTTTGTATTCCGTCCTATTTTTTTAGAAAGTTTCAGAATTTGAGTCTCGTAATTTTTAAATTTCTACTATCTCCACCAAAATCGAAAAAATATTTGATGTTTCATATATTTAAAAATTCCTCGTCACTAAGATCTTCCCAAAAAAAAATTCCCTAAATCCAATCATTTCCGTTTCCTCTTGACTCTCAAGTCGCCGTCCTTCCGTTGATTTCTGAAATTTTGGTTTTTTTCAAATGCAACATTCTTCTTTTTGTTTTGTATAAAAAAAACAATGGTTTTTTCATATATTTTTTTTCTTCAAAAAAACTAAAATAACTAAAGCATTTTTCTTTCAAGAAATGCGGGTAGTTAAGTTTAATGATATCCTTTTTATCTTTTTTTTATGTCCACAAAAAAAAGCTTTTGACGATTGTTTTCATTTCTTTTTTGTTTTAAAAAAAACGGCGATGGCGTCGGGTTATTTTTTTTCTTTGTTCATTTTGTGGTGAATTTATTATTTAAAGACATTGGGCAAAAATATCTTGGGCTAAAGCTTTTGAGGTTGCCGGCCGGGCAAGCAGGAAGTTGACGATGGGTTATTTGTTGCTTGAGTGATATCAAACTGAACGCAAGAAGAAAAAAACATTGGAAGAATGAGTGGGTTTTTAGTGTAAAGGCTTAAATTTGACCTTTGGGTGCAAAAAGGTAAAATGATAGTAAAAAATTTTTAACAATATTTTGCAATTTTTTGTCATTAAATTTAAAACTTTCGAATTAAAATTAATCTTTTAATGGTTTTGTTTATTTTACAACAGCAACGAGATAAAGGATGGAAGTCCAAAAATTTATATAGTTAGCAGCTATTGAACTGTTAATGAGAGTAACAACAATTAGACAATACTTTGTGTTTTTTCTATTACTATCGCTTTTTAAAAAATCCATTTCTTGTTTCTTTTTTTTCATTTAACTCTCATTGAAAAAATATTTTGACATTTTCAAATACAATATTATTATTAGAAACAGCTGCTGCGATATATATATTTTTTATTTACCCTTCTTTTCCTCTTTTCTCATGATTTTTTAATTTACTTTATAAAAAAAAAGATAGATCAAAGCTGCTGCTATGTTTTTTTTCTTCTTCAATCAAGCCTTTCATTTAACCTCTTTCTTCAATCTAACGACATTTGTTTTTGTTTTATTTTCTCATCATAAGCTCGATTGTTTTTTAAATTTAATGAAAGAGACGATGAGGACGTAAATGAAAAGAAAAAAAAATTAATTTTGTTTTATCCACCATCGCCTCTCTTCTGCCACCGCCGCCGTGTTTGCTAAATTAAATAAATGAAATGAATGAATGCGTTTGATTTATTAGTAGTTGTTGTTGTTAGTCTTCTTCCTTTTTCTCTGTCATTTAGCTTGCAATTTTTTCATTTATTGATCTCACTCCTCCAATTTCTCTTTTTTTATTTAAGTTGGATCTTTTGGGTTGTTGCTGCTATTATTAATGCCAAGTCGAACTTTAAAATTTCTTAAAGTGGGTTTAAAATTAAAAAAAGTGTTATGTTGCATATTTTAAATGAATTAAAACACACAAAAAGAAAACCCAGCTTAATTATTATTAAAATAATTTTGTCCAATATTCAAAGACATATTTATAAATTTTGGAATTTTTTTGTTAAGATTTGATTTTCCATTCTTCTTTTTTACAGTAAAGCTTTTTTTTTATCTCGCCCCATTCCCAAACCATTTACAACTGTTTTTTTGTTACATTTTTTTTCCTTCCAACTTTTCAAAAAAAAAATTTTATAGACAGTTTTCTTTTGACATTTTATGCTTTAAACTAAAAATTGAATGATGCCTTTTTAGAAAAATGATGTACGCTTTTTTATTTTGGAGTGTTTGACTTTTAGAAAAAGTTATATTCCATCTTCGTTCAACCAAAATAAAAATAAAAAAAAAATAGAAAGAAAGAGGGAAGGAGGATTCCCATGAGATTGTTCTTTTTGGTTTTTTTTTTGACATTTTTTAGCCCCATCATCAATTTTAAGTTGTACATAGTTGTTGATATCTTTTCTTTTTTTTTTCAAAAACTTGGATGTCAATCTTTCTTGGTTTCTGGCACATTTATTTGGTTGGCCGCTTTTAGTTCTTTTTAGTGGTATCTGAATAGTTTCTTTGAAAGTAAAAAAAGTTAAATCCGTAAATTTTGCTTTCAGAGATTTTAGTGGTTAAACTGTTTATATTTTCGCGTGGAAAATAAAATAATTTTTGTTGCGTGATCCATTTATTTATTTTTTAATTGAACCCAATAAAAACTAAACTTTATATTTTTTTCAGCACCATCACTTGAACAAAAAAAATTATTTCATTATCCACAATATAAAAAAATGTATCCATCAGTTTTGATCATGTTGAAATGAATCCATTGATATATCCAACAAAAATTTTAATCAAAGACGGCGCATTTGTTAAAAAAAAAAAAATTAACAAAGCGCCATCTTTTAATAAAGAAGTGCCAATTATTATTTTTTCTTCTTCTTCTTCTCATCATTATTGTTGTTGTTGGTCATCATCATATTCTTATTATTATTGATAGAAGCTTATTATCGTCATCTCTTCTTCTTCCTTGTGATATATAGTAACAAAAAAAACTAACAATAATTAGCAAAAATTTATTACTCTCCTTCTTAAATTTTTCCTTGGTGTAAGTAACAACAAAGCTTTAAATTTTATTTTTTTTTGGATTTTCTACAATCAATCAATTCACAATCAAATCTAAAAAATAATAATGCTGCCATTAATATTTATATTATTATTAATTTATTTTACGGGTAATACAATAGGAGCTAATAATAATCGACAACGATCAACACCAATACCACCACCAAATATTCCAATAGATAATAATATTCCATCGGCATTAGTATCATCAAAAATAAATAATAATAATAATAACAATAATTCACCAATAGAAATAATAAATTTTGAACAATTATTATTTGAAATGGATTCCACTGAACATTGTAATAAAACTTTAAGTGGGCCATTAATTAATCGATTAGTGAATGATTCATTTAAAAATGGACAATATGATAAAAATATTGAATATATTTTAGAAAGTATTAATAATGCTGAAATTATTGAACGTAAGCTTCTGATTTTTTTAAATAAACAAATGCTTGGGAACCAAAAAGAGAGTAAGAGATTTTTTGAAAATATTGTCTAATTTTGATTACTAACATCGTCGAAACGCCTCTTTGATTTAGAATCCTTCACCATTGTCTTTGATCTTTTTAAGAAGGAAGCAAAAATTCTAGCTTTACAACAATCACGATTTTTCAAAAATGGGGCTTTCGAATTATCAAATATTTTAGTGTTAATTTCAAAAAAAGTTGGAATTAAAGTTAATAAAACTTTTTAATAATTTGTCAACGATTTTTACGAACGCAAAAGATTTAAAGTTGAAAACAATCACAGCAGTTGCTTGCCAAATACGTTTGCTTTTAAAAAAAAGGTCCCTTTTCTAAATCCAATAAAATCTTTTTGATTTGAAACTCATACAATGATTTCAAGAGATAATAATCAAACTTACGCAATAAAAAAGAAAAAGTGATTACTCTCTTTAAAGGCTTAAAATTATAACGATGCACCCATTTTTTTTATAAAAAGTAAATTTTAATTTTATTCAATTTCAGCTCAAAAATATCCATTCTTCTTGAGGCTATCCTCACAACCACCATTTTCACCACCTCGTGGACCAAAAGAAGCTGTGTTTGGTTTACAATTAATTTGTCCAGAAAATCATCAAATCACTTTGCATTCAAAACACACAGAACATTCAGATGCATATTGGACTCCAATAGCCCTTTATTATTCATTGAAAAGTAAAAAATATTTAATTGTTAGACTTCCATCCATCGATTTGGATGTTTGTCCTATGACTGAATGCTTGGGAAATCAAGTAAGTTTAAAAAAAATGCTTTCTAAAATTTTTTTTTCTCTAAATTTGCAATTAGAATCCAAAACTAAAAAAAATACATTTGCCAGATTTTTACGTTTCACAACTTTTATTAATTTTTCAGTGCACTTGGACCGTACATGGTAGAACGAAAGTTTGGGCTCGATCATGTTGTTCAGAAGCGGCACAATTTTGTCGGCATGATTGGTCATTTTTACAATCAAGCATTTATATTTTATCAGGGATTTTTGCATTATCTTCATTAATCATGATACCCGTGGTGCTTCGAGAACGTCGTCGACAACAACAAGAATCTCGAGGATGGGCATTAATGGAAATATTTTTTATGGGTGCTGCCATACTTTATCTTATTGTAAGTTATAATAGTTCATGAAATGGAAAGAATTTGAAGTTTTAAATTTTGGATGATAGTAATCAAATATTAACAATACATAGAAAAAGCTTGTTACTATCAGTTTGAGAGAGTAATATTATTTGAGCGATAATTTGCATTTATTGGCTACTATCAGTTTTATGTAAACTTCCAAAAAAATGTTATACATATGACAACCCATTTCCGTATTTACAGTAAAACTCTAGTGCAATTGCTTTGTAAAAAAAACACTCAAAAAATATTCTACAAGAAAAAAACGGAAATGGGATCAATAAAAAAAGGGGATTTTCTGCAGTTTACAGTGCCCGTCTTTATTTTTTTATTTTTGAGTGAATCGAACTTTTGTGAAACTGCCAGATCGGACGGGCACGTGACTAACCGCTGAACCACAGATACTACATTTTCAATGCATCAAAAGTTTGTTATATGAAATTGCAAACTTTCAAAGAAGGAGTCACAAAGGATTCAAGAACAAATAATGGATCCATGAATCAATAATGGATCCAAGAACCAATAATGGATCTAAATTAATAAAGGATCCAAGAACCTTTAAGGGATCCAAGAACCAATGAAGTTTAATTAATGGATCCAAAAACCTTTAAAGGATCCAAGAACCAATAATGGATCTAAATTAATAAAGGATCCAAGAACCAATAATGGATCTAAATTAATAAAGGATCCAAGAACCTTTAAGGGAACCAAGAACCAATGAAGGATAAATAATGGATCCAAGATCCAAAGAAAGGATCTAAATTAATAAAGGATCCAAGAGAACAAATAAAGGATCTAAATTTATAATGGATCCAAAAATTTTTAGTCTTAAATTTAATAGTCCCTAAATTTAAATAATGAAAATTTCATAACAGTGAAAGTGAAAAAAGATTGTAAAAAAATAAATAAATGCGGGCACTTTAAACTGCAGAAGACCCAAAAAAGGGAAAAGCAAACCAAGGAAGTCTCTTTTCTCCTCCTTCAAAGCTTTTTCTTCCATTTCCTTTGAGATTTCATTTTTTTAAAACAAAACAGAAGCCCTTCTTTTGATGAAGCTAAAGAAAAAAAAAGAATAAAAAAAGAGCTGACATGATTTATTCATTAAAAAAAGATATTCTTCGGACAACCAACCCAACAAACCCATTTGAAAATAAACAAGAAAAATTTTTTTATGAGACTTTTGGGATTGAAAAATTGCAACATGAAAGTTAAAAAGATATGGGTTTTGTAGAATAATTTATTAAGGTTTTCAACTAGGATTAAAGAAAAACAAAGTTAAAATAAGAAAATTTGTAAAAAAGAAAAACCATAAAATTTCCTGTGAAAAAATGAAAGTAAAAAAATTTGTTTGATTATCGCAAAAATAAATTTTTATCTTTTTTTACTCAAAAACTTGAAAACTCTTTGCATAAAAAAAATGCTTTTCTGAAGCACAAATAAGTGTCAAGTCAATCATTAACGAACTTGATGGTTTAATTATCTTTGAAGCTATCATCGCTGCATTCGAACTTCATAAAAGCATACGAAAAAATTGGTTCAAATCTAAGAAAAAATAATACACATTCCAAATTTCTTTTTTCAGCCACTTTTGGATTGGATAAATCCACATGAAAATTCTTGCATCGTTGCTGTATGGATGAGACAAAGTGGTTTTACACTTTTTTATGGTTCAATCATTTTAAAAATTTATCGGTAAACATCTTTTGCCATCGTTATAAAAAACAACAAGCATCTTTTCATTTTTTTAGTAACTTACAAGAATATCGAGTTCGTAAAGCTCATCATGTAATAGTTCGAGAACAAGATATGTTACGATACCTTGGAATCCTAATCGTTATTTCCATTGTTGGTTTACTTGGTTGGACATTTGGTTCTTATAAAGATAAACAATTATGGAAAGATAAATGGCCACAATGTTCAATGGATTTAGGTTCAATTATGTGGACAATATTTGAAATGATTGTATTAATATTGGGAATGAGATTTTGTTATAAAGCTAGATCCTCACATTGGACCGAACGAAATCAATTTACTGTTGCAGTATGTATTGAAGCAATAATAACTTTTATTATAACTGTTATAAAATATTCATATAAAGATTATGGTTCACGTGATATTATGTTATTAGTAACATTTATACAAATATTTATTGCTATAACGGTTAATATCTTTATTATTATTACACCTAAATTTATATCGGTAAGTTAGTTGTAAAGAGCAGTCATTACCAAGCCAAGAAGCTATGTGTGTGTCACATAATTGAGTTCAATCATCATCAGTTAAAGTGATGTTGTACTGCTGCAATTAAATCTTCACTAAATGTCAGCTAACAATATCCATCATTTTTAGGTTGGTGGTGAATCAAATCGAAGAACGTTGACGATGTCTGGTGCAGGTAATAGTGGAAGAGCACATCCATCATTAGCAAAGCTGCGAGATAATTTAATAAATGGAACCATAGATTTTGCTGAAGTTCCCATAATTGATATGAATCCTGAAGACATTCGAGTAAGCTTAAATCCATTACCAACTTCAAACATACATGAAACTTTCCATTTTTTAGGCCGAATTGAAACGGGTATACACTCAATTAAGAATGTACAAACTTAAAAATTTGTATCAAGATAATCCACATATAAGTAAAAGAAAAGGTGGAAAGAAAATATCTGATAAAACAGCTAAAAATCGAAGGATTTCCATTCCACCAACTTCATCATCGCCTAAGATTCGAAGAGTGGATGAAGAAGACGAGAAATCCGATTTAACTGTTGAGTCTGCTCCACATAATATTTATTTATCAACAAATAAAATTCAACTTGAATCGGCTGATCAATCTGTTCGGGTCTAAAACTATACTTAATTGTAAAGTGTTCTCACTTATCGCTAATTCCTCCTAGTTGTTTCCGCTGTTTTTGTTTGATGTAAACGCTAAATAAAAGACTTCATCCTTTTTACAAGTAAACAAAGAAACACACACACACAAGGTTTTTAAAAACTTTATTCAACAAAAAGTAACATAAAAGAAAATTATTTATTCCAACAATAGCAATGTAAATTAACAACAGCACATATTGAAAGAACGCTTAACGCGCAGCAGCAGTAGCAGCTCCAGCAGCTGGGCGGAAAGTTTGAGGACGTCCAAAGCGTGGTGGTGGATTGCGATCTTTGCGAGCTTCTCGAGAACGATTACGAACAATTTTGCTGTGGATGGCGCAGGATACACAATAATGAAGCTTGTGATAGAACTTTGGAAGAGTATATTCTGAAAAAATAAAGATAAGAAACATGCCAAAAAGAGAAAGAAACTTACGATCATAGACGGAAGCATCAGTGATATCACGAAGAGCAGCAGCTTCAACAATGTTTCTGACGACGAACTTCTTGATGGCTTTGTCTTTGGGAGTACATCTTCCACAGTTGGTGCATCGAATAGGTCTAACGTGTCCACGTCCCTTCTTGTTACGTCCGTGATTGCGGCGTTTGACAGTCATTTCGTCAGCTATATAATACCTGAAAAAGAAGCTAATAAGTAAACATATCGGTGAAAAGGGCTATGGCAACGTGATTAAAATCCACGCGAACACGATAACGTAAAGGGTTTAAAAATAAGGTAAAAAAAAGGAAGGAATATACATGAAACATGATTGTGAACATATGAAAAACATGGTTGAAAGGATGGTCGACAAAACTCTAATAAGGAACTAAAGCGGAAGAGATACAAAATGGTTTAAAGGAATATGTGGATAATTCATGAAGACAAGCAGCAAGAGCAACAATAAAAAGAAGCTTGAAAATGTGAGTAAATCAATAAAGTCATGTCAATAACATCCCTAATACGAGCAGGTAAAGTAAAAAATAATTTAGTGAAGCTAAAAATAGTTTTCAAAGTAAAAAAGTTGCGATCGAAAGCAAAAAAAATGGGTTGGAAAAATTTTAGCTTCGATTCAAGCAAAAAAGGAACGGGCTTTGGCTACTGTGTGTTCGTGTTGAGAATTTGCCTGATTTGAAAAAGCTGCGGCTTTTTTGATTTTGCATTAAATTTTTCAACGAAGTTTTTTTCATTGCAATTTTGCCGCATCCTTTATCAATTTGTAAGCGTACTTCATTAAAGTTTACAACAATGTTATTGAAATGAAACAAAAAAGAAACAATAAAGGGAGGATACTTAAAACTTGTCATTTAAAAAATAGCAATTCTTGAGAAGGTTGTTATTGTTGCTATGACGATGAAAAGAAGAAAAGCAAGAAGCATCATCCATGAATATGAATGAAAGCATGTGAGAAATATTTTATTGTATTATGTTGATTAGTTAATAGTATTTCAAATACTGATTTGAGTTTATAAAATTATAAAAACCATTATGGGTGACTTTCTTGGTCCAGTATTCCTAGCAACAACCGCTCATGCCAGCATGATCTTCTCAACTTTCTATGATAAAGTAAGGTTTTGATTTATTGGATTGGAGCAGTCAATTAAGAAAAGATCGAACAGAAGAAAAAAAGATTTTGACATTCAAAGCTAATAATGCTGAGTTTGATAGTTAATTTGGCTCGATAAATGAGTCAAATCAAGCTTTAACTGAATCACTTTGTACTCATGTTTGAACCAATAAGACATAATTATTATCTTTAGCTATAGCCTATAAGTGATCTTACATTTTTCATATCTTTAGCAAGAATACGTGTATGCCTCATTTCCTACAGGTGAAACATTGAAGCAAGAAGTTGAAGATTATGATGCATCAATAACTGTATGCCTTGCATTATCCTTGGCTTTTGCTATCCTCGAAATTGTTTTCCTCTTTTGACAAATTCCATCTCCATTAATTTCATGTTATTCACTGATATCTCATGTAATTGCATGCATATTTCTTTGCAAGTTCATTGCTGATTCTCATCCAGTATCACACTTTTGGATCCTCTTTGGATTTGCAAGCTTTCCAACAATATTTATTCAAGTTTTCATATTTGCAAACTCATTCAATAAACGAAAATTTTGCTGATAAAAATCTTTTATTTTCACAACATACAAGAAATAAATCAGTTTATAAAAAAATGAACATGACAAGTTTGACACACTTTTTTATCTCACACAACAACAAAAAAACATATTTTATATATATAAAAATAAAAGCCAGAGAGATCACTGGGTTTGACATTGAACACCTTGTCCACGCATATCATCATCTTCAACAGTTCGACGAGTTCGGAAATGATTTTCATTAACAGGAATAGCAGTTTTGATTTCAGCATCAGAAGGAATTTCAACTTTTGGTGGAGGTAAAAGCTTCGAAATTTTCTTGATTTGATCTTGTGAAAGAGATTTTGGGAAGTCGACTTTGAAGTTCAGCAAGAGATCTCCTTTGGTAGTTGGATCACGGCGGTGTGGCATACCTTCGTTGTGGATAACTTTACATTCATCATGAGAAATAACTTCTCCTAAAAAAAGGAAGCGATGAGTATGAGAAACGAAGAAGCATCCTCAAAACACAAATGAAAGATACTTACCAGGAAGAAGAGTGAAGTGAAGATCACGATTGTCCAAAGTTTTGATATTTTTAGTACATCCAGTAAGAGCTTCACTAAGAGACATTTTGACGGATAAAACAAGGTTTTCATCTTTGCGAGTGTAAGTTGGATGTTCTTTTTCATCAAGAATGAAGATAACATCACCAGAATCAAGACCAATTTCTTCATCACCTTGTCCACGGAAGTAAATCTTTTCTCCATCAGTCATGCCCTTTTCTATATGAACTTCGAGGATCTTTTCTTCTTTAACCTGAAACAAAGAACAAGTTATAAGATATATAAGAAAGCATTATTAATCTTACCTTCTTCTTTCCACCACAACCTTTGCAAGGATTCTTGATAATTTGTCCTTCACCATTACAACCACCACAGCGACTTTGCATTGTTTGAACAAAACCAGGAGCAATTTGAACCCGCTTTACTTCAACTTTTCTTCCATGACATCTTTCACAAGTTTGAACATGATCTTTATTTTCAGCTCCAGCACCATTACATTTCTTACAAATGACTTCACGAGTAAGCTTCATCTTTCTTGAAATACCATTATAAAGTTGCTCCAGAGTAACTTGTAATTGATGAATGGTGTCTTTGGCTTTTGTTTCACGTTCACCACGACGAGCTCTTCCACCAAAGAACATATCAAAGATATCCATGGGATTATGCATTCCGCCACCGCCACCACCTTCTTTGATGCCTTCTTCACCATATTGATCATAGACTTCACGTTTCTTTGGATCAGAGAGCACTTCGTATGCTTGAGAAATAAGCTTGAATCGTTCGCCTTCATCAGGATTTTTGTCAGGATGATATTTTAATGCAAGTTTACGATAAGCCTTCTTGAGTTCATTTTCTGTTGCACTTGCGGTGACTTCAAGAATTTCATAGTACTTTGTATCTTTGACCATGGTTGTTGAAAACCTATAAAAGGGAAGAATATATATAGAGAAAATATGAATAAAAGCGCGAAATGATTGTACCACAAAATCAACGACTAATGATAGGAACGAGAACAAAAAATTGAGAGAAACTAACTATTAATAATGGAAGTAAAAACTAAAGAGTCGATATGAAATATAAAATTTTCGATGAAAATAATAATACTAGGGCAGAGAAAAAGGGCTATTATCAATAATAAGCTCCTTGTTTTGATTCATAAAATCAATAGATTACTCTCGTATCAGCCTTAATAACAACAAAATAATGAGGTCATATCAGAAGGAAAAATATTAATAATCAAGGTTGTTTAGCTTGAAGCTCAACTTTAATGAGAGAAGGAGGATACAAAGAAAAATCGTGGCAATCTCGAAGAAGAAAAGATTTAGTGAAATCAAGTAATTGATGAATAATTTACATATTAGAAAAATCAGGAGCAACGAAAGATTCGATGAAGAAAAAGTCTTTCTAGACAATTTTTTGATGAATGAAAAAAAAGAAGTGAAGTCTTCTTTCAATTTGCACACAGTCGCGAATGTTCGAGAGAAAAATTTGGCGCAGTATTTAAAAAAATGCGTGCAATGAAATTTCAATGGAAAAAACGTAAGTATTTTGTGTTTCTTGAAAACTAATTTTTTGCGTCAACTATTTCATCAATTTAAAATATTTATTATGCAAACTCTTTATTATTTAGCTCCACAGTTAAGTAAATGAATTGCTTTATTTTCCACAGCAACAAGAGAATCGGAAGAATAATTTTGTATGAGTAAACTAACTTCTTTAATATATTTAAAGAAGGAAAAACCTCTAAAATTGAGTTATGTTTATTTCATCTTCCACCAGCCATGAAAACAACGAATGCAATCATTAAAGCTTCATCATATTCGTGGAAATCAAATTTTTTTATATATCAACCATTTTTCTCTCTCTGTTATCATTACAATGCCGTAATACCTGATTTTGTTCTAACTCGTTAAATTTGATGCTGAAGCAATGATCAAACATTTTTAAACGAATTTATAAACGTTTACCCAGATTTTTCTGTTGATTAATATCGTATGTCGATACATTCGATTTCCCCTGAATCTGGACAGCTTTTATCAATGAGGCTTTTTTCTAGTAAAGTTTGATGTATCAGAAAGAAATAATCATTTTCCATTTCTCGACGAATAATGATAGCGGCATGATCAAACTTGCATGTGTGCATTTGACAACTTTGAAGCTAATAGTTAGGTACATATCTTGGTTTGAGCAAATATCAAAATACAATGCGTTAAGGCAATGAAGCAAATTATGGAATGAGAAACTAACAAAATTTATTTTTTTATTCAAAACATCAACAACAAATTGTAAAAAATGAAAAGGAATGGTACAACAATAATAACAAAAGAATATACAAAGAGAAACAAATAAGAAAAGCAAAAAAAGTAAGGCATATACATAAGAAAATACCTGATTTTCATACAAAGTAATAATAACAACATGAGGTGGAGATACCCGTATACAAAATACCATTGCAATAATGAGATCATCATCAAATATTTATGTTTCTGATTCATTATCCATATTTTCATCCATTGTGTTGTCGGCGTCGTCATCTTCAATTTTGTACTTTTTCTTTAATTCGGTAATTTTGCTACTCATTTTTCTGATTGCATCAATAAGGGTTGCAACTTCTTCTTCAGATTGATTTGCTATAGCCTTCGTATAATTTTCATCTTCTTCAGCATTATCTGAAACATAAAGTATGTAATAATGAAGAGTAAACATAAGTTGTTTTATTCATTCACATCAACATAGTAGTTCGAAAGCATCACGACAGTCGCAACATTAAACATTTTTGAGAAACGAACCTTGAAATTCCCATGGAACATGATCTTTATTTTTAACAGGTTTTGCGGTTATTGCTTCATAAACCTTTTGACGAGGATTGATAAACACCTAAAAATAATGTTTTCAACAGATACATACATTCAAACAAAACTCGAGTAAAGAAAACATACAAGTTCATCATAAACTTCTTTGAGAACATAAGTTTCTCCTTTATTGTTGGTAAATTCAGGTTGATGTAATGCGAGAAAATAAGTACAGGATGCCTGAAAGAGGTTCATGTTAGCTTCCATCACCATTCACAAAGATATAAACATACTTGTCGTTCCATAGGATCAATGAAATAAAGCTTTATATGAACATGAAATTCGCCCCATCCAGTTTCAGAAACTTCAAAAGGTTCTTGTTCGATCACTGAAAACATACAAATGAATGAAAGATGCTTCGAACAAATGAAAGAAAGCTTACTTCGATTGGGATTTTCATAATCTTGATGAAGCTTGAATTGAACTTTGCGAACATAATTACTCAGCTTTTCATTGTTGAAAGGTCGAACATACACGGTCCATCGATGAGTGTGACCGTTTGAAAGTTTTTGAGGTAAGCGATATGCACGATTTCCAAAGATTATTGGCTTAAAAAATATCCATCATCAGCATGATCTTTTTCATATCTCCATTTTCCCTAAAAGTCAGTTAACCCAACGTCATCATTCATCATAGTTAAATCAATATGGAAATCTCTCTCATAACAAAAAAAAGTGAAAAGATTATTATGCAAATAAACTTTTAGGGAAAATGGAATGAAAAGAATGGTCAAGTTAGTAATAATCCTTTACCTTAACAACAACGCTATCAACCCTATCAATAGCGGCCATTTTCAAAATTGTCTGGAATAAAGAGTTTTACCCAAACATCTCGCCTCGACAACTGTTAAAGTAAAACTGTGATAAACACACAATGCTTCCTGTATATGTAATGTATTTGTAAAGAAACAAAATATTAAAATAATTTTTTAACACATTTAATAACAAAAAATGATGCAGAATCAACAAACAATAAATGTGAATTTATTTCTTGCCAGTAGTAACTTTGCCTTTTTGAGTACCACGGACTTTCTTTTGACGATTCTTGCGTTCTTTACGTTGTTTACGACCAGATTTTTCGATCTTAGTACCAGCCATCTAAAACAAACATATCATAAGTAAAGGAATCAATGGATGGAAGAAAGAAACTTACGCGAGCAAGACGATATTTAGGTTCAAATTTCTTTGCAGAGTCAACGGTATCGTACATAAGAGCGAAGCCAGTACTTCTTCCACCACCAAAGACAGTTCGGAAACCATAAACAACCATAATATCAGCTGTCGTCTTGTAGAGTTTCGCAAGATTTTCACGAATTTCGGTCTTGGATGGGCACACTTTGTTAGGATGAAGGATTTCAACAACCTAAAAATGGAACGATTAGACTTATTGAAACTTAACAAAAAACAAGAATAGCTCAAAAGCAATTAGTCGTAAGAGAAAGAATTCAATAACACTTCACAAAAAATAGTAAGTTCAAGATCAAGAAAGTTTGCAAAGCTAGTGATGAGAAAGATAACATACCATTTGCTTGCGAGCAAGAAGTTGATTGCTCATAAATTTGCGAGTACGAACAGTAACAACGTCAGCCTGAAAATAAAGTCCATTAAAAACTTGATAGATAGATGAATAACAAAAGCTTACCATGTTTGTAGATAATGTCGAAGCGTACCCAGAGAAAATGAGCCTGAAATAAAATACATATATTGACGTTCCAAAAATAAGAACCGGCAAAAAATGAACACGAATAAGGAAAAATACAGGGAAAGAAGATGATGGTAAATAATAAAGGTCAGAAGAAAAGAAGAATATAATGGAATTTGGTTTAGAAAAAAGATCGAAAGAGAGAAAATGCGAATATGTAAGGTTTTGGTGGACTTAAAAAAATCATGGAAATCAGTCGCAATAAGGTTGAGAATGGTGTTATAACAGTGACGAAGGACGTAGGTAAATATTGAAAGCAAAATAATACATAGTTTGAAGTAATTTTGTTAAAAAATGGCTCAAAAAGGCTTTTAAAAAGTTGACAAACTTTCAAGCAAAAAAATATTAGTCGTCGCAAAAAAATTGAAAGCACAAAACCACAGTAGACTCATGTGTTCGTTACAAGAACCAAAAAAGACGCAAATGCACTCGTTTTTTTTTTTGTTCGTTTGTCGAACTTTTTTTTCTTCAATGACTTGAAAAATTAGTGACAACAAACATTGTATTTTTTCTTACCATTTTTAATTTAACGATAATTAATACTGCAGCATAATGTAAAACAAAGAGCTTGGAAAATTTAGGGATGCAAAAGTCATAGTTGCTTATTGAGACATTCGTTTACCTTGCTTTATCAATATTTTTAGCTGAATAATTATGAGCATGTGGCTTTGTTTATCACCACCAACTATCGAGAATTACCATCATTTTTATTAAATAAACTTTGTGAACTAATGTGGATAAGACAAGTAGATTTTGTGGTGAATATCTTTTTTTTATTTTTTTTATTTTCTGAAACATTTTTGCGTGAAGACTTCAAAGTTTTATTATTACTTTTCAAATCCACAAAGTAGTTTTCATTCTTCAAATTCTAATGTAAACCACAAAAAGGAGTATGTATGTCACTTACAAATTACATGTTGTTTATTGTCACATTAAAGAACGTCAAAAAAAAGAAGTTTTTAACCAAATGCTGTTGTTATTGGAAAAAAAGGAATGACACCAAGAAACAAAGCAAAGTATGTAGCAATAAGCAAGCAGCCGTGTTTGTGTTATCCTCTTTGATCGCTCATTCATTCACTCGCTCGATCAACTCTTAAAGTCATTAACAAAAAAAGGCAGTTGCCAATAGTTTCATCTCCTTCATTTTTATTTTTACCTTTAGCTTTTTTCTTTGCCATCATCATCAGTTGATTTTCATTGATTTTGTTCATCGTCGTCAGCTTTTTACTTCCTTCCTTTCTTATTATTCCAATACTTTTTGTTTTACATTTTATTTTATATTTTCTTACTCATATTTGAGGATTGTCTTGTGATTATTCCAATAATATTTTAAACAAATATGGATGGAAATATTTCATCTCCAACACCAACGGAAGATACACCCGATTCACTTCATTATGCATTAGTAAATAATCGATATTCAAGAAATGCTGGACTTGGATGTAAGTATTTATAATGGCTTTTAATAGAGGAGATTACGAATTGCAAACAATTTGTGTGTTGAAACTGTTAATTTTTATGAGGGAATGCCCATATTTGAAAATGCAAGATTTTTGTTTAACTTTAATGGTAAACTCTTTGTTTGCTTATTTTTGGAAGAAAAAAAAACGTTTTTTTAAAAGCATTTTTCTTAAAAGTTCCAAAGTTTTCTCTGTTAAAAGCGGCTAGGTGGTAATCAGGTAATCAATTGCAATGATGGGTAAATAAGACAACCAAAAAGCCATTTTCAAAGTATCCATTGACTGACAGAATTTGTTAAATTTAAACCATTTTTTAAAAGCTGCAAAGAAAAGTCCTTTAATAATTTCCTATTATCGTAATCGAAATAATAACCAAGATAAATTTCTTTCCCTATCAATCTCTGCAAATGTCTTTTAACCATTAAAAATAATTTCATCACCATATTTAGATTATTCAAATGAAAATGAAAATCTTTTTTCTCGTGGAACTTCACATTGTCAACATACCGATTGGGATTTATGCGAAATGGTAAGATTACAAGAACTTGGAGAAGCTCGACAACGAGCAGCTCAAATGGAAAAAACCATGCGTTGGTGGTCTGAATGCACGGCATCATGGAGGGATAAATGGAATACAGTTAGAATGGAACGAAATCGAGCTAGAGAAGATTCAAATGTTTTAAGAAAATTATTAAAACAATCACAGGTAATTATTAATTAATTGAGTTTTTAAAGCTTCAGTAACGAATTCGTTGGAAAACTAAAGTTTTATCCATCTTTTTAACTTTCGACCAAAACATATTAATAATCCTCATATTTTTTGAAGGAAGAAGTAACTCGGCTTCATTCATCTAAAAGATATGTAAATGGTGAATCACCTAAACTTCTTTCATCCTCCCAACAACAACAATTTCTTTCACCACCTCCACCTGAATCATCATCATTCATTCCATTATTAGCAGAAACAACAAATGCTGAAACCCAAACAGATAATGATGATTCTAAAATAGAAAAATCAACCAATGACGAAGATGTGGAGGAGGATCGATCATCTTCATCAACATCACCAACAATAAAGGCTTCATCATTCTCACAATTAGCAACAGAAGTTGAAATTTTAACAGCTAAATGTGAAGAACTTGAAGCAGCTAAAGATGCCGCTTTTGATGATGTTAGTTGTTTTTTGTTTGCAACTTTTTACTTATTTTTTGAAAATAATTATTTAAAGATACAAAAGAAAAAGCAAATTAATTTTAGGTTGAACAAGTAAAAAAATATTATAAAGAAAAATTGGGCCAAACTCAACATCATCTTGATGCAACAACATTTGAACTTGAAAGAGTAAGTTAGATAGATAGTTCGCCATTTTTTCGGAGATGTTAGTGATGCTACAATATTCCCTTCTTCTCGTAGCTTTCGCTTATACCACCATTGCTAAAATTGTAACATTAATTTCAGCTTCAACGCGATAACAATGAATTGCATAAAACTATTGAAGATTTACAACGTCAGCAACAAATTCAACGAAGCAAAAGTTCTCCTCCACTCAATGAAGATGATATCTCTGAAACTCAATCAGAATAATAAAAACCATCTCACGTTCGCCTTCATTCAAATGCATACACAACCCGTTTTTATTTAACCCTTTTTAAAACCAAAACAGAAATATACGTACATTCTTACATTGTAATAACTAACAAAACAATTAAGAAAACAAAAAGTTAACAAAAAATAAGTTTACAAACAACAATGGAAAAAAGATATGTAATTATAATAAAAATCTTTGAGATATTGGATTTTGAGTTATTATTTCATTCTTTGCTTCTTGTGAAAGTTTAATTGAAAATTTGTCATTCATATTGAGGTTTGAAAGACGAGATGAAAGTGAATCAGTATTTAAATGTGAAAGAACAGGACAAGCTTTGATATGAAGCTTTGGTCGATCCACCATAATCTTTGAAAGAAGTTGATCAAGAGAAATGCAAGTATGAGAAACATCCAAATATGAGAGCGAATGGAGAGCAATGATTTGTTCGAAAAAGGCGTCGGTGAATTCAAATGGAGTTTTAGCAATGATCAGTTTTTCCAACAGATAAGTTTCCTAAAATTACAGACTTTGTATCGAGAGTTTTGAAGGATGTAAACATACTTTAAGTTCAAAGTCCCAAATCGAAGTTCCATAGAGATCAAGAATTTTCAGTTTTTGACAGGAATCCAAAATATCTTTGACATGTTGAGATTCAATTTGTTCTATTTGAGAAAGATCAAGTTCGGTTAGCTTCTGACATGCTGAAAAACTAACATAAAGAATCGCTTTACAACTTCCAAAATAAACATCTAATAAACAATTACGTTTTCACAATACCCAGCAAAATTAAACGATACAAGTGCCGTGGAAAGTAAACAAATAATCTAAAACACTTACAACGAATAGCATCAATAACTTCATCAATTCCATCTTCAAAATCAGATCCTTTCAAACAAATTTTCGATAAATTCGGATGAAGTCTTATTTTCTTTGCCACAGCAAAAGCATCATCAAAGAATCTCAAATGCAATTCTTTAAGTTTCAATCGTTTGATTGGTGACAGGTTGGAAGTTTCAACGGTTTCAGATTCATCCATAATAATATCCGATTTTGTCGATGATTTGCATGTACTTGTGCTCTTTTTGCTTTTCCTAAAACAAATTCATTAACATGGAAGATTAGTAAACAAATTAACCAGCAAAAGCTTACTTTGAACTTGACGATTCTAAACTACCATAAGATTCACGACGCGTCAATGAAGGAGTTGCTTTCCTTTTCGTTCCTTTTTTTCTTGGCATTTCATCTTCTGATTCAACAATAACTTCGTCGATTTCCATATCATCCCTTTTTGATCTATTGCTTCTCCTAGAAGTTCTTTTTCTTCGTGATGGTTCATCATCTGAATCAATAATAACATCTTCGACTTCCATCTCATTCTTTCGTGAACGATCATTTTTTGCAGATCGAAAACTTGAATTAGCTCGAGCTCTTTTTGGTATTTCATCTTCTGAATCAGCAATAACTTCTTCATATTCTTTTTCATCCTTTCTTAATTTGTTACTTCTCGTTGATCGAAAACCAGAATTCTTCCGAAAATGTTTATCATCCTCATCCATTTCCATGTCACTTTTATTCTCTTTGTTGTCATCATCGCCTTCTTCGTCATCAGGAATTATAAAGTTTTCATCAGCTAACATTGCATCGTTTTCAAAGTTATATTTCTTGTTGTTGTGGGTATGTGGCTTCCTTCCAAGATGTTCCAATACATCGACAAACATTTCGAGCCCTTCTTTCTGTCGTGGAAGTTTCTTTGAAGATGGAATAATCTTCTGCGGTAAATTTTCTGGTAAATCAGCTCTTTTCTCCCGGCGCTTCTCTCGACCTAAAAATTTCTCTGTAAATTAACCATAAACAATGAATAACAAAAATAAACTAACTCAGTAACGCTTCCTTTTCTCTTAACCATTTTAGAGCTTGTCGTAGTTGTACCAGCACAGTTTTATCAATTTCATTAGCATTCAATTTAATATATTCGTCGAGATAATCACCAGCAAACCATCCATTATCGTTTTGCATAGTTGCATCGGCTCCAGCTTTAATGAGAGTGCAAATGATTTCGTAATTACCTTGAGTGCATGCTTCCATTAATGGAGTTTGTCCAGATCCAGTCTAAAATAAATGAATATTATTAGAAACAAAAACGAAAGATTATCATGGTAACACCAATAGATAAATCCAGCGCTGGCGGTTTACCTAAATCCTTCGGTTTTCGGTTTCGGTGAACCGAACCGAAACCGAACTTATCGGTTTTCGGTTTTTCAGTCTAAATTTTCGGTTATCGTTACGGTTTAAAAAATTTTTTTATGAATTTTTTTAACGTTAATTTTTGGATAAAAGTAAAAAATAAGGCATATTTTTGTCTTTTTTATGTATTTTTACTTGTTTCTAAGCCTTTTTAACCAAATTTTCGTATTTTTAATAAAAAAAACTTAGATTTTTAACCACCTATTTTTCATCAAACCGAACGGAAAAATCGATTTTTTCGGTTAAAAACCGAATTTTTTCGGTTTTCGGTTTTTCGGTTTGAACCGAAAATCGATATCTTCGGTTTTCGATTTTCGGTTCGGTTCGGTTCACCGAAAACCGAACCGAAAAACCGAAAACCGCCAGCGCTGGATAAAACAAAGGCATGATTTTTTAAACTCACAACTTCGTATAAAAGAAAGGTTCATTCGCTAAAGCAATGTAAACTTACACAAATTTTATCACCACTTTTCAATTCAACTGTTGATGCAGTATTAACATTAGCTCCTTTGGACGTTAGATATTTGACGATATCAGCCTGTCCATAACTAACAGCTTCTGAAAGTGGAGTCCATCCGCCATTATCCTTCTCATTGATAACTTTGACAAATCCACATTTTTCAATTAAAAATTTAACATCTTCCGGGCTTCTTTTTGAGGCTTCATGAAGATCATTTTCTCCAACAGTATTTTTGACATTAAGCCTCTTCTTTGTTGCTTCGATCTTTCCTCGAAAGTCCCATTTCTTTTGAATTCTTTTAAAGATTTCCTTTTCTGACATTGAATCGTACTCATCATAAAAGTTGGAGGTAGTAGTTTCTGGAACATCGTCTTCTGAATCAGAGGTTTCATCGATGACATCAGTATGTTGGAGTTCATTCAGGAGATCATCGGCACCATCTTCATGTTTGCTGCTTTTCAGAAAGTTGATAAAGCTTTTAACATATTTCACCTAAAAAGTATGAAATAGTAAAAAAGAAAAAGCAGCAATAAAAGGCGAGGAATCAAGATTGAATTATTTTTGCACCAAGGCACACTGTATCTTTAAGAGCAAATGTTTATGAAAAAACAAAGCAACCATAGAGCCATGAACGAAGCACCAATAACTTGGATTTTGTGAGAAAAAGAAAAATAAAGAAAACTTACATAACGAGTGTCATTATTCGGCATGTTAACTTTGAGAAAAGCTTCTCTTCGTTGTTCAAATGAATATTCCTCACATTCAATCATTTTCAAAGCAATATTCAGGTAATTATCAGCTAAATCAGCTTGCGAGCGACCTAATCGAAGTTCTACGGTATAAAGTTGGTTGTAATAATCAATGGAATGAGAATAAGCTTTCAAATCATAATATGTTTCAGCGAGCGAAATGAAAGCAGCACGAGTGAGTTCAAGATCACCAAATTCAGGATCACCAGGAAGATTCTTGGATGCTCTATAAAAGTGATATGTATTGGCTGGTTTATAAACTACAAGATAACCTACTCAACCATTTTCAAATAATATTCAATTGCAAGTTCAGAAGCTAAACCATCGACAGACATCTCATCACCACATTTTTCGTAAATTCTTGCAATCTTCAAAAAATCTGGAGAGCTAGTTGCTTTCAGCTTTGCAATATCTTTCAATCGTTGTTCAAGTTTGAATACTGAAATGGAGGAAATTTTTAATCGATATTTTATCAACAACAAACTCACGCTTGATCAATCCTTGTTTAGCATTTTCCTTTCTTTCACCTTTGCATTTGGAGTCGTTATAAACTTTCCAGTAATATTCTTCAGCTTGTGTTATATTTTTATGGACCAATGAATCTTCAGCAATGAATAAACAAGTTTCCAATTTTTTGTCATAATCAGTTCCAACTATCTTGAGCATTTTAAGAGAAATATCAAGAAGATCATTGCGATTAACAAATTTTCGTTTGGTATGAAGAAGAATGTAATGCAATTCATGATCCATGTTTAACCTGAAAAGAACCAATAAAAAAATGTCATGAAACTAGCAAAAAGTTAAAAGCATAAACTCCATAATCACTCACTTGTCATATTCCAGAGCTTTGTTACAATATGTTTCAGCTTCATTAAGATTTCCTTCTGCTTCACAAATGTTTGCTAAAAGTTGATAAATACCAGCTTTTCGTCGGCTGGAATAATCCCTTTCGTTTGAATCATCTTTCACCTTCATCACTATTTTATCAATGGACGATGCCTGTTCTACGAGAAGTTCCAATGAAGAATTTGCGTATTTTCTGGCCTGAAAATCGATCGGTTAAAATATGAACATCCAAAACATTGTTATTCAGGCAGAATAAAAAGATACTAAACATACCTTTTCCAAGTAATTAGGGTTTTGAGTTAAATGTTCAAGGTAAGATAACGCAGCGATATGCAAAGCAATTTGCTTTTTGCTAACATCAAGATTCTTCACATGGTTAATAAAATTCTTTAAAGCTTTTGATATCTCATTTTGAGTACCTAAAATACGTGGAATCAAAATAATTTGAAAAAACAAATGAACGAACAACATACCACATTCAAAAAGCATTTCAACAACACTTCGATAAGCTAAATATTCATTTTCAACTTTTTCTGATGTATCATTGGCACATTTGGAAGCATAATTTATTGCATCTTGATAAATTGCTACAGCTTGACGATAGTTTTTTGATGAAGAATAAAGTGAACCAAGTTCAATGGCAGTTCGTAAAGCAGATTCATATTTTTTATCATTCACAAATCGATCAAGTCTTCGCTTTAAATCTGAAAAAAAAAAGACGAAATGGATTAATGAGATGTAAAGAAATGGGTAATGAATTGTTTTTTACCTTGAATGTCTCTGTTTGACATTTATGTGAAGATGAAAGAAGACAAAGGTTGAATAAATTCTGAAAGCTGTAAAATAAACAACAAAAGTTTGGAAGCATGAATTTCGCGCGTTTGATTTTTTTTTTCAAGTTTGCAACCAAACTTTTTGAATCTCAAACGTTCACACACAGCATTGGCTAAATGCGTGTCAAACAAATTTTATGTGAAACGTTAGCTAAAAGCATTTTTTCATGGAAACGTAAAGGTTCTTGTTGAATTATAAATTTTAGTTGTTTGCACTTTTTGATCATCATCACAATAAAATATGGTTGAAAAGAACGAAGAAGAAGAAAATGGAGAACTTAATCCAAATATGAGCAATGAAGAAAACGAAGAAGACAAAGGAAAACTTGATCCAAATATGGGCAATGGATATGATCATGAAAAATATCAATGGACTCAAACTCTTGGAGAAGTTGAAATTCGTGTTCCTATGAATGCTACGTTCCCTCTCAAAGGTGCTCATATTGTCTGCAATATCAGTAAGCGTCATCTTGTTTGTGGACTCAAAGGACATCCTGCGATTCTCGATGGTGAACTTTCCGAAGATATCAAGCCTGATTCTTTCACATGGGTTATTGAAGACAATAAAGCTGTTGTCATTTCGTTTGAAAAGGTTAGTTTGATCTTTATTTTACTTTAACCTGGCTTATTTTTTAACTTTTTGTTTAACAATATGAACTGGTGGAACCGAATCTTCGTCGATGAAACTCCAATCAATTCTCGCAAAGTTGTTCCAGAAAATTCAAAACTATCTGATCTTGAAGGTGATACTCGTCAAATGGTTGAAAAGATGATGTATGATCAACGTCAAAAAGAACTTGGACTTCCAACAAGTGAAGAAAAGAAGAAGCAAGATGTTTTAAAGAATTTTATGGCTCAACATCCTGAAATGGATTTTTCAAAAGCAAAGTTTAATTAACTTTTTTTTATTTATGTTCATGTATTATTTTTTGTACTTGCATGTTTTTTCAAATGTTCAAATAAATTATTGCCCTTGTTTTTATATACTCTTTTTCCATTATAATCTTTCTTTTTTTTTCTTCTAATAAACTTTCTTTGTTTTAGACTGGATCTTTACAAACTCATTAATGGAAGCATGCACTCTAGGTAATTACGCAATTATTTGCACTCTCATTAAAACTGGAGCTGATGCAAAATAATGAACCCAAAATCGCAAAAACTTATTTTTTTATGTAAAATATTTTTGTCCTCTTTAATAATAAATGCTTAAGTAAGATTGATATTTTTTTCAAATTTAAAAAATTTTTTAAATGGGATCTGCTTTTGTTTACACAATCATTCTGTTTCTTTTTCTATATTAATTATGATATTGCAGTAGAACAAAAATAAGAAGGAAAATTTGAATTATCATGTAGTTAAAAAGTTCTGAAAAAGTAAATAATTTGATTTTTATTTTATTTGGCATTGTTTATTGTATCCTTTAAGTTCTTTTGTCATAATTTGTTCAAAAGTATGCTTAAATTCAAATGGAACAGTTGGATCAAAAATTACTTCGCAACTTGATTTAACTAACTTTGAATCATACATGGCATTCTGGAAATATTCTTGTTAGGTTTCTTTTAAGAACATATTATTTTCATACTATGAAATTTAACTAACCTTAATAAAAATTGCAAAATGACGAGGATTAAAAAAATTTGGAACATTTTCAAAACGAAAATCTTTAATTTGTTTATTCTTTATTTTAAGATTTGCTAAATTTTCTGCTGTTTCGTCCGTGTATAATGATGATTTTATGCTAAAAATAAAAACACTTTTCATTTAAAAATTAATTTTTAAATCTTCAGCTTACATGAAAACCACTGAATTAATAAATGTTTCAATAATCATTTCAATTGATTTTGTGACATTATCAGTAATGGTAACATTTTTAATAATGCATTGTTGTAATTCTAAATTTTTCATTAAAAATAATTCGTTAGATGTTAAATTTTGTTTTGTGATACAAAGATATTTTACACGAATTTGAATTTTTTCCAAAAGTTTTGTCATTGTATCTTCATATCCAAACACGAATAAATTATTTGTAATAACCATATTTTTAATTTCTTTCATACGATTATAAGAGATAAATAATGAATTAAAATAATATTTGCATATATCATCATTGATGGGATCGATTACAAGCTTATGACAAAATATTTTTTTTCCATCTTTAATAAATAAATATTTGCAACATTCATAAAATCTTTGACGAATGGCATAAGAAGAATTTACCATTAAATATTCAATTATAAAAAAGGGTAATGCAAAATGTTGATGGGATATATCATTGAAAAATAGTTTTTTAAATTCTGTGATATTTATATTTTTTTCTTGAAATCGTTCTTCTTTCACAATACTATTAGTTTCTTCTTTATATGCTTTAGTTTCAACAGGATTTAATAAAAATTTTTGATATGATCGATCCTCCTTAATTTGATTTTTGAAATGTCTTAGAAAAGAATGAAAAACAGCAGTCTGAAGGAGATAAAAAATATTATAGCAAAACATGTCGAGAGAGTCAACGAGATTTTTTAAATAAGGCGTATCATAATTTTTCTTATCCTTTTTTATTATTTTTTGTTGCTGTTCTCGAATAATTTAAGATGGAAAAATAAACTAATATATACAAATTTTATTCAAACTATTGTTTGAACTTTCAAAGTTCCGCTCTATGGAAGTTTAGGGAATGCACCGAGAAAAAATAGCCTTTTTTTCCAAGAAAATAACGAAACAAAAAAATATAAGCGAACTTCCAACTTTTCCAACTCCCAACTACCTTCGCATTTACTTGTCACTTCAAAAAAAAACTTTTATGACAAAGATTCCTTTCTTATTGGAAGTTAAAAGCGGAAGTTTTTTTTGAAGTTATGATTGGAAGTGACGAAAGTGATAGGAAATTGGAAGTTAATGGATGTGGAAAACTTGTTCGCAAAAACTGATAGGGAGAAAAAAACTTACTTTGCATAAATTATAAATATTGTTAGCCAAAAGTTTAGCGTCATTAATATTCCCAAAAACTATTTCGAATTCAATATAATCGATCCACCATTTTGTAACATCAAATGAAAGATTTCCCAGTTTTTTAATTTCATTTCGATATTCATTTCTCATTTCAAAATCTTCGATAAAAATTCGGCAATATCGCAAATAAACATTCAAAATACGAGTATCATTTTTAGTTTTTAAAAAATTTAAATAAAGTCTCCATAATAAAATATTTGTAGGATTTTTGCCGAGTTTAAATTCAATATTATCAATTACAAATTTATCATTTTCCATTTTTGTTAGGCAATGAAACCATTTTTCGACATCGTTTTCTACGACAATAATTTCTTTATAAACGATGCAAGCTTTTTTGTACTTTTTCAAAATTGATGGAGGCATTGGACGAGCTAAAAAAATTTGCGTAAACTAAAATTATTACAAAGTAAACCAATTGTATTATCCCCTTTTAATGTAATTTAAAAAAATTCCTCTTACGTGAAAAAGCGTTATAACCTTCGTTGTTTAAACTTTTATTAGGAAATGAAAGTAATTTTTCATAAAGTTTCACATTTTCTTTTGAGCTCACTCTATATGGTTTCAAAAAAGTCGTAACATTGCCCGATAAATCCAATAATTTAAAATCAATTGCAAGCTAAAAATGGAGCAATAATTATATATAATATTACAGTCTCATAAATTGTATGTACTTTCTCATTTTGAAATTTTAAATCCACATCGAATACAAAATGTGATTGTAATTTTTTTTGTATACTTTCCAAATTTAGTTGTTTTTTATTTTCTTCAAAATCAGAATAATGGGTACATTCTTCAAATCTAAAATAAGTTTATTCTTATACTTTTATTTGTTGATTAGTTATCGATTTTTGCGAGAGTCAAAAAGATTAAAAGCTTTAAAACTTACTTAATCCATATTCTCCACAATTCTGGAATTATAGTAAATTTGGTTGAAAAATCATAAAATAAATTACGGATTTCAAAAAGCGTGGTTGCATCATCAATTTTTTCCAATAATTTATTGGAAGCAAACAAATAAATTTTTGATGGAAAAGACGAGCTTAGTTTATAACAAAAATATTTTTGCTTATCATCCATATTAAATAAAAATACAATAAGGATTTTTCTTATATATTATTAAAATATAAAAAAAGTTCTCTAAATTTTTGGATCAGCACTATAATAACTGCTACCTGTTTTTTGTTGTTGTTCTTTTTTGTTATTAGTAAGCCGTAGCAAAAAAAAAAAGGAAGGATACCCTCAAAGCATTATTGAAGGTGTTAAAAAGATAATGAGAGAAAGATGTACTTGAAAAACAAATTAAAAAAAAAGCAAAAAAGATATACTATGAAATATTTAAATTGGAAGTGATGAAAAGAGAAAATAATAACCTCTTCTCTCAAAACCAAAAAAGAGCTTATTTTAAAGCAAGTTTTTTGTCCTTTGGTTCGTCAAAACAAAGAAAGCAATTTTAAAAAAATAATCAGATAAAATACGATTTTTTTAAATTCTAGACAAGTCGAACATTGATAGTTATAAAAAAAATTCGAAATTATTTAAAAAAAGCTTAAAACTTGTATGCCAGGGTAAGATAGCATAGAGAAAATAAAATTTGTATGTATCATAAAAGGTCAATAACGAGAAAATCAAAAATCGAAACTGACCATGGTTTCGTAGATGCACTAAAACTTTTTTCAGTGATATCCACGACTAGAAAATGGGAAATTTGATGTCAAAGTTGTTGTTGAAGCTTTGGAAGCTTTCACATCAATTTTTCAGTGCCAAAAAAAGTGTTCTCGACGCGATTGCATGAAACTTTTACTGTAAAAGCTTCCAGAGCTCCTAAATAAATTTGACATCAAATTTGCCATTTTTCTAGCCGGATGTTTTGAATTACGTTTCTAGTCATTTTTTCAAACTTCATAAAACGTAATCCAAAGTTTTCTTTTTTTAAATGTTATCTTAGACGTCGAAGCGATTATTTTTACAAAACAAAACGAAATCCAAATGATCCATTTGCGTCAATTTAGGGTATCTCAACGAAATTTTTTTTTGACATTCCTTCCGCGATAGTGTGCTAATATTATGAGAAAAAGAATAAATCGTTTAAATAAAAAAAAAACAGCTTTCGTTTTTTCCGTGTTTTGTCAGTATTGATAACCTTTTTACGTTTTCGGGTTTATTGTATATCTCATTTTAGGAGAACATAAGTAAAATGTTAGCAGATTTTTCTGAAATTGTTACTGAACTTTTTGCTGAATGCAAAAATTACAAAGACGAAGAACTTTTGGATCTTTTCGACAGGTTTCTACAAAGACGATCAGAATGCTTCGCTGCTATTGATATTGAAGGATGTCGTCAAAGAATGATAGCTCTTTATGAACAATACGTTAAAAAATATTTAAAGGTATGTTTTTAATTTTACATTTGTCTAGTAAATGCTCAACAACAAATGATTTTGCAGGATCAAAGAAAACGTGATGAAGTTTTCAACAAATTACTATGCTTCGATTATGAAGTACTACAAAAAGTAAGTTTCACTTTTTTTTCAGAAAAGATTGAATAAAACGATTTTTTTAGGAATTTGCTGAATATGCTGACGGACCTAAGAAAGTAACAGAAGAAGAAGGAGAAGTATTGCAAAAGAAGTTTGAAGTGTATGTGATATTTTTGCTTTTATCCTTTATGATCTTTCATGTTTTAGGAACAAATATGAAGCAACGAAGGCATCAACATCTCAACCTGCTGAATTTGAAGAAAATAACAAAGATGACAAAGTAAAACAAAATAAGGACAATGGGTATGATCATGAAAAGTATCAATGGACTCAAACTCTTGAAGAAGTTGAAATTCGTGTTCCTATGAATGCTACGTTCCCTCTCAAAGGTGCTCATATTGTCTGCAATATCAGTAAGCGTCATCTTGTTTGTGGGCTCAAAGGACATCCTTCGATTCTCGCTGGTAAACTTTCCGAAGATATCAAGCCTGACTCTTTCACATGGGTTATTGAAGACAATAAAGATGTTGTCATTTCATTTGAAAAAGTTAGTTTTATCATTATTTTACATTAGCCTTACTTATTCTTAACTTTTAGTTTGACGATTTGAACTGGTGGAACCGAATCTTCGTCGATGAATCTCCAATCAATCTTCGCAAAGTTGTTCCCGACAATTCAAAGTTATCTGATCTCGAAGGTGATACTCGTCAAATAGTTGAAAAGATGCTGTATGATCATCGTCAAAAAGAACTTGGACTCCCAACAACTGTAGAGAAGCAAGAAATTCTAAAACCCAATATGGGAAATGGATATGATTATGAAAAGTATCAATGGACTCAAACTCTTGAAGAAATTGAAATTCGTGTTCACATGAAAGCTACATTCCCTCTCAAAAGTGCTCATATTTTATGCAATGTCAGTAAGCGTCATCTTATTTGTGGACTCAGAGGACAGCCTGTGATTCTCTCTGGTAAACTTCCCGATGATATCAAGCCTGACTCTTTCACATGGGTTATTGAAGATAGTAAAGATGTTGTCATTTCGTTTGAAAAGGTTAGTTTAATCTTCTTTATTTTACTTTAACCTGGCTCATTTTTTAACTTTTAGTTTAACAATATGAACTGGTGGAACCGAATCTTCGTCGATGAAACTCCAATCAATTCTCGTAAAGTTGTTCCAGAAAATTCAAAACTATCTGATCTTGAAGGTGATACTCGTCAAATGGTTGAAAAGATGATGTATGATCAACGTCAAAAAGAACTTGGACTTCCAACAAGTGAAGAAAAGAAGAAGCAAGATGTTTTGAAGAATTTTATGGCTCAACATCCTGAAATGGATTTTTCAAAAGCAAAGTTTAATTAACTTTTTTTTATTTATGTTCATGTATTATTTTTTGTACTTGCATGTTTTTTCAAATGTTCAAATAAATTATTACCATTGTTTTTTATATATTCTTTTTTATTCATTGGGACATAAACTTTTACAAAGAGTGAAATAAACTATAGATACTTTTTGGAAACACATTTGTTAATATGCTAAGGATACAAAATAAAGAAAAGAGATTGGATAAAAATGCTAAAACGATACACAATATACTTTTTTTTAAATATTATTGCTATTAAACTTTTTTTGTAAACATTTTGGAAGAAGAGGAACAAATGGAAAAAGAGGGAAACCAATACAGAGAGTAAAAACTTTTGATGAAGAAAAAGAGATTATCGGGTTTCCAAAGAAAAACATTTAACATTTTTCGATCGATACAAAAAACAAATCTTGTGAAGCAAAACAACAAAATAAAGTGAAATCAAATCTTCGTCAAAAATTAATAATAATAAAAATAATAATACTTTTGCGGTTATTTTTTTTATTTATCTTTCAACAGCTACTCCAAAAACTGTTATTCAACAACAGATTTTGATTGAAAGAATTATGTATGTATCTTAATTTAGAGAAAGAGAAAGAGAGGCAAAAAATGGCAATAAAAAAATGTGTGATTTATTTGATTAAGAAAAAACTTCCGTTTAGCTTTTTTTTTAAATCAAATAATGAAAAAGTCAAAAATAACATATTGGAAGCTGAGAAATTGTACTAATGCAGAAATTTGATGTTAAAAGTAGTACAATTTAATCTTATTTCTTTAATGGAACAATAATATGAACATATGAAACTGGAAAGAAGCCCGATTTGCCATTTACATTTCCTTCATACCAATTTTCATCAATTTGTGAAATTAAATCAATCATTTGTCCTTCTTTAAGTTCTAATTCACCTGGATTTTCTGCTTTAAAATCATATAAAGCTTTGCATGAAGCTTTTGATGCTCCTCCTCCTTCTGCAGGTGTGGTTGATGATGAATCAGTTTTATATGGAATTGGTCCACCAGCTGCTGCATTGGATGATGAATTATTACCCATGGACCATGATGATGATGTATCATTATTACTTTTAACTCCATTAGCCGTTGTTGTTGTTGTTGTTGTTGATGAAGATGAATATGGTGGAGGTGCACCACCACCAGATGAAACAGAATTAGTATCAAAATTCATATTTCCTGTTCCATGGGTTATATCATTTACTGGTGAACGATTGGTTGGACTTCGATTAGTTAGAACGAGTTTAGGATGATGTTCTTGGAAGGGTTTGTTTGCAGCTTCCTTTACCCTTAATCCAAGTTGATTTTTAAGTTGATCCAAAGTGTGTAAAGTTTGTTGATGGAAATCAATTTGAGCTTCAACTAAAGCTTTTAATTGTGAAATTTGTTCCACATCATTTGATAAAACATTAAACATTGCTTGTTCAGCTAATTTTTTAGATTCTTCTAATTTTTCTTCAGCTTGAATTAATTCTTCATCTCGACCTCCTGCTGGTTTTCCACGCTTTTTACAATCATAATCCAATCGTCTTCCACTTAATTTAGTTCGATGATGATTAACTTCTTTAAGTTCATTATTTTGTAAATGTGTAATAGGATCTAAGAAATTATGTTTAACCACATCTTCAAGTTGATATTTAATATCCGCCATTTGTCGATATGATTCCGCGCAATCTTTTAATGCTTTAGCTAATTCACTATCATCACCAAGAGATTGACCATATTTTTGCATAGTTTCAGATAAGAGTCCTTCAGTTTGTGGATAAGGTGAAGTTTTAGTTGTTCCTCGAACTTTTGACATTGCACCCATTGCAGCCATTTTAGCTCGAGTTGCTACAAAAAAATAAATGTTTAATAATAAAGTTCGTTTATTGCATTTTTTTGCTTAATTAATTAGACTTACCAGGATTAGGTTGAAGATATTCATTAGTTCCATTAACGAGGGAAGTAATAAGTTCATTAGTTACATCAATCTTCTAAAAACTCAATTATTTATTGAAGGAATTTTTTTATATATAATATTTAAGTTGGAGCTTACTCTTTCCATTTCCATATATTCATCATCAAGTTTAGTGGCTTCTGCAGCACCTACAGCTTCACTGAGGTACTAAAAATAATATGGAGTAAATATTTATTTTATAAAGATAATTAAAGATGGTCATCTCCAAAAAATATGGTATTAGAATTTTAGATGGGAGAGAAAGGTTGATGGAATGAAAACTAACTAACCTGATTAGCTTTATTAAGTTGCTTTCTTAAACCCGAAAGTGACATGATTATTCCTTCTTGTTTTTTTTTCTTTATAAAAAAAATTTCTCAGAATAAATGCCAAAATATCAAAACCAAAAAAATATATAGAAATAAATGAGTTTTTTTACTCCGCTGTCGCTGCCGCTATTGCTGCTGCTATTTATTTGTTTTTAAAGGTTGGTTTTTCTGAAATAAATAAAAAATGTGAATATGTAAACATAAAAAAAGAAAGAAAGAAAGATTGAAAAGGATATGTATCTATTTGCTCGAAAGAAAAAAAATTACATATATGAAAGGCGATGTGAAGAATAAAAAACAAAGCAAGCTTTGGGTCGGAATGAATTGAAAAGGGAGAAAGCAAAAAATGAATTTGTATTGGATTTCGATAAAGAGTAAAGAAAGATTCCACTATGTAAAAAAATAAATAAATGTGAAAGTTGGAAGAAGACTTTTTTTATTCGACAGACATCTTTAATTTTGGCAAAAAATGGAAAAAATGCCAAGAATAAATAAAAGCAAGCGATGAAAAGGAGGGAATGAAATGGCAAAAATCTAAAAACCTTCGATCAAATTTCCGGGTTGGTGAATAATAGCTTTTTGGTTTACAAAAATTTATTATTATTTTTTGGATTATTGAAAACTAAAGTGATCAAAAAGTTAGTGTCTTCGATGTTTAAATTTTAATCGAAAAGTTAGTTTTTTTCTCGAACAAAAAAGTTAAAAAAAAAGAAAAGTTAATTTTTTTGAAGATGAGAAAGAAGAAAAAAAAGTCGATAAACAATAAGTTCAAAAAGCACTAATAACAACAGCAAAAAATAATAATGTGAGTCCAATGGGCATCCATCCATCCTATCTCTCTTTTTGCCTGCAATCCATCCCATCATTCAAAAAACTGAACATTCATTTAATTTTTTTTAAAGCGTTTAAAAAAATAATAGAGTGAGAGAGACCGGAAACAAGTTTTTTTTTTTGAAAGAAGATGAAAGGGGAAAGAAGAATGAGAAAAAGATCAAATTTGCAAAACAAAACAAAAAATGACAGAAATATTTGTGTGAAAGTTTTGATTATGAATGTTGATGCTTGCTGCTCGAAACTAAAGTGAAAATTAAATGTGAACAGTGAAAGAGAGTCAGATAGATGGAAATAAAAGTTGTAATTTTAATTTTAAAAGTCCACCAAACTTGGATCAAAAAAGTTAACAAAAAAAGAGAGTCGCAAAAGAAAAAAATAGTAACAAAATTTTGCAAAATATTGCTAATTTTTAGTTTCTATCATCACAAATTTTACAATTGACAACCATGACTAATATTGCGCTAAAAATATGGAAATTGAATTTAAAATTGATAAAAACTTAATTAAAAATGCCCGAAAAATAAGTAAATGTCACGGTAGATGATAGAAACCAAATTATGATGAATATTGCTTGCTTTGAATAACTGTCACTGATAATTTATAAATTTTAAGAAAATTCTAGTATTAGATTTGACCTTTCTTAACCAACCACAAATACTAAAATAAAAAGCCACACAAAACAACAACACTCCCGTTTTTAATAACATCAATAAAAAATTTCAAAGGTAACACACGCAAAGAAAATAAAAAAATCGATGAATGTCGAAAATAAAAAACTTGATAGACTTGTGATTTCCCAGAAATTTTTTTTTTCAATTTTCAATATGTACAGCAAAAAAAGAAAAAAGAAATGGAAAAAAAAAACAGGTGAAGAAAATATAAAAGAGAACGCAATTTTTGTGCTGCATTTGTTTGTGACAGTGATTTCCGTCGTCGTTGATGCTCACATTTTTTTTTGTTTGTTAGTCGTCGTCAATCATGTTTGAGAACCACCGCCTTTCGTTTAAGTGGCTTTTTCAAATAAAACAAAAAAATAATAATGAAAAGAAAAAGCAAAAAATAATTTTGAACCACAAAAAATGTACGTATAAAAGTGATGGAAGTTATTGTAACAACAAAAAAGAAAAATAATGGAAAAATGGTCTCAAAAAAGAAAGGATGATAGTAACTAAAACGAGACAATTTTTTTTATTTTCGAATTACTATCATTTTTAGAATAGTTGTAAAAAAGGTTAAAAAAAATTTTGCGTTCACCGATACAAAAAAAAGTGAAGATGAGTCTTCTGCACAACAACAACCAACATTAAAATTTCAGAGACAATGAAAAATATAAAAAGTTTGACCTTCACAATATTTTTTAATTTCCGGATCGAATCAAAGGTTTTTTTCGTTCGAATTAAAATATGTACGTTAGGGTCAAATTCGAGAACCAAAACGAATGAAAAATGAACACAGGTTTGTTCATAATGCAGTAAATAAAAAAAGAAGAGTGTAGCAAATTTAGAGTTGAAAAATTTTCAACTAAATTGACAGAAATGAGAGTAACAAAAATTAGAAAATTATTGTCAAAGACTGATTACTTTCATTGGAAGATAGTAACATATTTAAAGCAATAGTTTAAACAATTTAATTACTATCACACTAAAAAAACTTTTTTTCTGCCGAAGGCAATATAAAAATTTTGGTGAACCAATAAATAAACTTTCATTTTAAAGTTAGTAGTAGTATGAAAAAAAAAACACGATAGTAATCAAATTTAAAAATTTATTGCTTTAAAGTATTGACTATCATTTTTTTATACTAGTTTTTATAAAATAAGAGTGGGAAAGAGACACGACGACATGCAAAAGTATAGTGAAAAAAAAAAAAAACAAGAAAAAAATAGCCACGTAAAGGATAATTTTATTATCAAAAAAAAGGCCAACCAAAAAGAAAGAAAGAATGAAAGGCTTTTTTGAAAGGGCTTTTATATATGTATATAAAAAAAGAAATGAATGGAAAGAAAAAAATGAGATCATTGCACTTCGAAACCTTTTTTTTTATAACACACATAAACGTAGATGGATGTTGATGACTCATTCTCACTCATAGTCAGAGTTTCTTTTTCTCTTTTTTTTCATTCACTCATTTCAATTTTCTTTTTTCCTTTGCTCTCTCTTCTTTGATTGAAATTCAATAATAATGATATAACTAACGGACGAGAGGCAGCGGAACAACAACACACGTAAAAAACGAGAAAAAAAAACAAGCTCAGCAGGAGGTAGTTTTTTCTTGACTAAAATAAGCGACGTGATAATTTGATAGCAATGAAATCGCTAAAAATATTGTCAAAAAATTGTTACTTTCATAAAAATGATAGTAACTGTTTTTTAACAATACATATTTTGCAATATCGGTTTACAATCAAATAAACATTTTTTGGTCAAGTAATGAAATCTTTCGATGAAAATCGCCCAAAATTTTGATTTTTTTAAGTTTAGCTTTTGTGGGTTATTATCATCATTTTTCTTATCTTCCATTTTTTTATGTGAGTTCGCTTCTAAACATTATTTATCAAAGCTGTGCAAAGATAAAAATAGAAACTACAACCAACCAACCAACAACTAAGTCAACAAGAGCAGTTCCTCTTTTTTTTTTGAAAGGGGAAAAAGACACAATAAAAACAAGCAACCAAAAGAAAAAAGAAAGATGAAACACTCACTCGTTTTTTTTTAAAACTTTTGTTTCATTTTTTCAATTTTGAAATGTATTGCGGGCAGCGAAGAGAGCAATGGCGAGTAAGTTCGAAGGGCAATAATACATATGATTTCGAAAAATAAAAAGAAATAAAGAAATGAAGAAGAAACTTAAATGACATCATTCATTCATTCTCTCATTCATCGATGTTGATGATGAAGCTTTTTTTGTTGTTGGGAGGAGTGAATTGATGGGGATGGATAAATGGGAAACAACAACAAAAAAAAACTAAAAGGTTTCAAGTATGACGAAATAAAATTTGAGAAACTTTAGTTTTTTTTGTTGACGGTGTAGAAAATTTAAGAAAAAGCTTGAAATTGGTCAAAAAATAAAATAACTTTCGATACACAAAAATAAAAATGTGTCAATGAATAGTAAAGCATTAACAAAAAATATCGTCAAATAATGCTTACTATCAACAAACATACATAAAATTTGTGTGAAGATTACATATTGTCAAAACTTTATTATTATTATTAAAAGAAAGAATATAAAAAGTACTGGATAAGTAAAAAAAACTAAAAATATGAAAAAGGATTCAGAGCGAAACAAAACGTAAAAATTCCAATAATAAAAAATATGGTTATTTTTCTTTCTCCGTTTTTTTTTTACTGAAAAAAGAACGTTTTTTTAAGTCAAAAACAAAAATAAAAAAGCAGACAACAACAAAAAACGGACTGCTTGGAGGAGGACTTGAGCTTTGGCAATATAAAAGAAAAAAGACGAGAAAAAAAGTAAAAAATGAGGCATTGATTTTGCGCATTCAGCTGGCTGCTGCTGCATGTTGGCTTGGCTGGCCTTTGCGGTGCTGCCATTTTTTTTGCATCCCTTTTTTAATGTTTCAAAAAAAAACTTTCATGAAAGGTTTTCTTCTTTCGTTATTTTTTTGAAGGGAAAGGAAAAAGTAGTAGTAACACACGGGGCTAACAAAAAAAAAGATGCAACGGCAGTAGTCGTCAAGCAAAGAAGAAACAGAAACAGAAGCTGAAGAGGCGGCGGCGGCATTGTTGTTATTCATCGTCGTCGAAGAAAAAAAAAACATACAAGAAAAAACTGAATTCACCGGAAGGATGTGTTTGAAAATGTTTTTTCAACAACGAAAAAAAACGTGAAAATGAAAGAGGAAAGGAGAGAGAGAATAAAATGAGTGAAGGATGGCAAATAACGGATGGATGGGTTTGAAGAAGAAAAAATAAATAAAAAGAAGAAAAAGAACGGATAAGGCAAGGGTCAAAGTTTAAAAATTGAGAAGAAGAAAAAAGATGGAGAAAACAGGCATATGTTGTTTTTGGGGATAAATAACAAATATATTTTTTGAGCGATGTTGGTTGTTTGTGATGATCCAAAACAAAGCCGATGATCTAAACAAAGAAGCTCGATGATTCATAAAGGGCAAAAAAAAAAACGCATTTTTGGTTTGGGAAATGTCAAACTTTCGAAAGCTAAAGTAAAGAAAAAAAATTACAAAATTATTGTTACAAAAAGTAAAGTTTAAGAATATATTAGCATTTTTCATTCATTACAAAATTCATAGTTCCAGATAGGCTTGAATAGCTTTTTTTCATAATTTATAAAATGGGGGCTCGAAAAATTCCAAGATGAAAAATAAAAATAATATAAACTTCAATCGTTTTCAAAAGACTGAAAAACAAAATAAACGCAATACGTAGTCGCAAGGATTTTACAAAAAAAAAAACGGTAAGCTGATTTAAATCTGTCGCCTCATGAATTAATTTCCAATACATTTAATAAATGTATTATAAATTTTATTTGTATTTATTCTCTTTACACAAAAAAGTAAGAGGGGTTTCTCCATCCTGATTTTTCCGGCTACGTATATATCAATTTTTTTTACAGATTCTGAATCCGTAGACTATGGGGATCATTATATAGTCAACAATTCTCAAATAATATGAAAATTTTTTTTGACCAAAAAAACATGTTTTTTGACTAAAACTTTTTTTCTATCCTCGGAAAATGGCTGAAACTTTCCGTCAGTAATAGTACCGATATATGACGAATTTGATTTTGCTTTTAGATTTTGAATAAAAGTTTCTGGGCTTCTCAGAAAAGTTAGGCGAGCATGTTTTTCGATGTCAAATTTTTTCCAAAAAATAAAATTTTTTTCGCAACCTGCGTTTTTCGCTTTGGGAGAGCGGAACTATGGTGAAGGCGCTTGACTGCTGCAATTTTTTTTCTTCATCACACGCTTTTGAAGGCGCTTTATTTTCGCATATTTTTTTCGTCAAACATTTTTATTTTGGATAATGTTTTTTCCGTGATATTTTTTTCCTTGAGATTCTTTTATTTTTTGTTTTTTAGTAATCATTTAACAACGATGCCACCAAAAAGGAAGAAATCATCTGCAACAAAAGCTAGAGATGCAACGGCAAAAAGAAAAGTGAGAACTCAAGAAGAAGCTCGAAGAAGACCATCAAATGATTCAACAACACCTTCAACTGCTCCACAACCAACAACTACAACAGCAACGATAAATGGTGAAGCTATGGATACAACTGAAGCACAAAATTCACATGAATCTGAACATATTATTGTAAGCGTTATTTTTTTGTTATTTGTTTTTTTCTTAACCTTCTGCAGTTAGCCTTTAGTTGCTTCACCTTGCGTATTTGTTGTTTATTAACTTTTGCTTGAGATGCTTTTCCTCAAAATGCTTTTCTTTCAATTGCTTAATTATTATATTATTCAGGATAAACGAGCTATTCAATCAACTGATAATGAACTTGATCAAACAGCTTCACCAACAACTCGAACTGCTGCTATCAAACGACGAGCTAATGAAGATGTACTTGAACCTAATGCAAAACGTAATGCTCTTGCTGATACCGAACATAAAGTAGCTAATGCTTACAAATTTGATGATAACGATGATTGTCAACATGAACATGGACATGATATCGTATGTTTTTTCTTTTGTTTTATAGTCAAACCATTTACTTGCAATCCTTTTTCTTTCAAAGTCTTATTTCATTTATTTTTCAGGTATTTCATTCACAAGCCTCAGCTGTTTTCGAAGAAGGTGCTAAAGAAACCGATGATATTGTAATCGATGACGATGATTGTCAACATCTTTCTGCACATGATATCGTATGTTTTATCCTTTTGTTTTTTAATCAAACCTTTTACTTCGAATGCTTTTTCTTTCAATGTCTTTATTCATTTGTTTTTCAGGTTCATCAATCTCCAGTCTCAACTGTAAACAAAGAAGCTGCTAATGATACCGATGATATTGTAATCGATGACGATGATTGTCAACATCATTCTGAACATGATATCGTATGTTTTATCTTTTTGTTTTTTAATCAAACCATTTACTTGCAATCCTTTTTCTTTCAAAGTCTTATTTCATTTATTTTTCAGGATCATCAATCTCGAGGCTCAACTGTAAACAAAGAAACTGCTAATGATACCGATGATATTGTAATCGATGACGATGATTGTCAACATCATTCTGAACATGATATCGTATGTTTTATCCTTTTGTTTTTTAATCAAACCATTTACTTCGAATGCTTTTTCTTTCAATGTCTTTATTCATTTGTTTTTCAGGATCATCAATCTCGAGTCTCAGGTGTTATCGAAGAAGGTGCTGAATTTGCTCATGAACATGATGATTCTTTGATGCTTGATGATGACAATGCATTTATTGAACCACCTGATTATGAACGACTTCCATTCCATCATGTCCGAATTCAAAGTGATTATCAACGTGATAGGAATGAATGGTTCAATGATGTTAAAATGCTTGCATATCTTGGTGCTATGGCTGGACACGCTGTTCGCTATGGAACATTTCTAAGAATCGCTGTGTTGGATTCGCTTTTTGTCCATTCGCATGCTAACAACGTCAATGTAAACATAAAAAACTTCCTCTTCGTGTATCCTGATAATCCTGAACTTATTTTGTGTCCTCTCAACGTTATGAATGGAAATCACTGGACTCTTCTTGCTATTCATGTGTTGCTTGGTCATGCAGATTACTATGACACTCTTCAATCTGCTGCTACTTCTGGAGAAATTTATGCTGACGAACTTGCTCTATGTACATCCATTATTGAAAAACTCAAAGCTGCTGAAATCATTGATCACCACATTGTACCTCGAAGAGCTGACACTTCAACTTTTGATTTTCAACGGGATGGTTTTAACTGTGGACCTCATAAACTTCTAATCGCTGAAAATCTCGCATTCCACGGCTACTCAATGAAATTTGATCATCGTCTCAACATGGCCACTGAAAGATATCGAATGCAATATTTGTTGAACATGCTATATGAGTTGAATAAAGACAAAGATGAATGGCATCGTACGAATCTTGATACATGGTTACCTACAGCTTTCGAAAGACAACTGAACCAACCACTTCCTCTTATTGATCCATCTCAACTTGAACTTCCAGCTGAGAATGATTTGATTCAACATGTTCAAGCTGCACCATTATCGACACCTCAACCATCTGTACCTCTAAGAAAATCTCAAAGAATCATACCAAGAACTGATAATACAAGAAGATTATATGATGAAAGAATGACATCAAAAAGAAACTCAACTCTTCGACTTGGCAAACCTATTGGACTTCGAAGCTCTGGAATCAATCCTGATCCACATTATCTCGGTCCTATGAATAAAAGATGTCATTATTGTAATGCTTTCCTCTTCCATTGTGAATCTTTGGGTGGTTGTTGTGCTAAAGGTGCTGTTCCAATGCCTGATATTCCTCCGATGCCTGCTCGATGGGATCAAATTGCCTCCTTCAGCGATTTCTGGACTCATCCTAAACAATTCAATAGTTTAATGGCAATGGTTTCAACACAAGCAAAGGTTACTCGACATGCTGATGCTTTCAAGATTGAAGGGGAATTACGTCATAATGCAGGTGATTTGGTACCTATGGATGGAGAAGCTCCTTCTTTTGCTCAAAACTACTGCATCGACTCCGATCAAGCTCTCAACAATCGACTATCTGATGCTGTTAAAAAATTACATTTCAAAGCTGATGATGCCGCAAAGAACAAAGATCTTATTGGATTGTTAGAAGCTATGCTGCGTCAATATCATCCTCTTGCTGACATGTTGAAAAACATGAGACAAATCCTTGCTGATGAAGAAGCTAAATGTGCTGCTGAAGGAACTGAACTCAGAAAATTCTATTTGGTTTGGGAAAACGGAAATGATCAACATACTCATCCAGGACGTCTCAATCTTCCTACCGTCAATGGGCAAGTTTTCTCTATCTATCGCTCTGATGATCTTGATGCTCCTCCAAAAGGTCTTTGGTTTGGAATTTCTAAAGATGGAAGCAACAGTATTCGCTATGTTCCTCATTTCGATTCATTTGCTGATGCTGCTGCTTATCCTCTCATTTTCGTCTTTGGTCAAGAAGGATGGCATCCTAATCTCAAGAAGCTTGATCCTGCTACTCGATATCTTACTGCTAATGATGTTGAAAGTGATCCTGAATTTAGAAGTGATTCTGAAGCTGAAGAACTTGATGATGATGAAGAATTGCCAATTTCGAAGAAGTATGAAAACGTTTCAATGAAGCAACACTACACTTCGTTATTGTATGATCGTACAGATCAACAAAAGAACAACTTCAATCCTGTAACTGGCCAAAAAACTCTCAGCCAAATCTTCATCATCAATGGTCATCTCAATGTGCTTCGTCAACGTCTTGATAAGCTGGAACAACTTGAATCTGATCCATCAAAGCAAAAGCGATATGAACAATGCAGCCGACTTCGTGATGCTCTACAAGCAAGGATTGATCGTGATGAACAACTTCGTGGTAAAAAGCTTGGTAAAATCGTGATGCTCAACAAGAATTTCCGTGGTGGCAATCGTTATATGCAAGAAAGGTTCAAGGACAACATTGCTCTCTGTAATCGTCATGGCATGCCTTCACTCTTCGTAACATTTACTGGAAACCCAAAGTGGAGAGAAATCACGGAAAATCCTCGACGTGGCGATAACAATCAACCCGCTGAAACTTGGATTGATCGACCTGATCTCATCTGTCGTGTATTCAACCTGAAGGCTAAGCAATTTCTTGAAGATGTCTTGAAAAAGAATACTCTTGGTAAAGTTAAAGCTTACTCTGTATCATTGGAACATCAAAAACGGGGTATGCCACATCTTCATATGCTCCTCATCATGGAAGACGACTACAAGTACAACATTCCTGAAGAAGTCGATGATCTCATATCTGCTCAAATTCCTGTCAAACCTGATGATTCTGATCTTTCTTACGATGCTGACTATCAACGACGCTACTATGATACTGTTATGACACTTATGGTTCATGATCCAAAAAGATGTAAAGCTGTTTGCGGAAATGGAAAACAACCAGGCATTTGTGGAAAGGACTTCCCAAAGCCTTATACTGAAGAAACTGTTATGCGTCTCGATGGTTATGCTCAATTGAAGCGTCCAGATGATGGTAGATCTGTTGAAGTTGGTGCTAATGGTAAACGTCGTAATGTTCCTATTACAAATCAATACATCATCGCACATAATCGTTACTTGCTCTTGAAATACAATTCGCATATCAACGTTGAACACTGTGGTGGAATCAAATGCATCAAATATTTGTACAAATACATCTTCAAAGGAAATGATCAAGCCTTCGTCTCTGTTCGTGAAATGAAGAATTCAACTCAAAATAACAACGTCGTTGACTATAACGAAATCGTCCAATTCCGAAAGATGAGATGCGTTGGTGCTGCTGAAGCTGTTGAAAGTCTCTTATCTATGTTCACGACCCGATGCTCTCATTCAATTAAAGAACATGAAGTCCATCTTGAAGATAATCACAACGTCATATTCAATCCTGAAGACACTGAAGAAAGATTGAAGAACCTAACTGAAAATAGCGGTGCCGAAACCGAAGCGCGAGCTGTCTCAAGGCTTACTGCTTTTTTCAAGTTAGTGAATCAAGAACTTTCTGAAATTGCTGCAAATCCAAATGTTTACACTGCTGCTGATCTTTCAACTCGCTCCATCAACTTATATTATCATCAAGTAAATGAATATTACACATGGGACTACAAGAACAAGAAATGGAATCGACGTGTTCGTGATCGAAAAGTTGTTGGCCGCCTTCGTACTATCTATCCAAGTGACGTGGAACTTTATTGTATGCGTGAACTTCTCAAGCATGTCAAAGGTCCTCCAAATTATGAAGCTATTCGAACTTTCAATGGAGAAGTATTTCCAACTTATCGTGCTGCTGCTGTAGCTCGAAATCTATATATTGATGATACCATTTGCTACACAACTATGGATGAAATTACCAAAGAATTCATGCCTCGCCAATGCCGTGTTGTTTTCGCTCTTCTTTTGGTGTACAACGAACCTCTTGATGCTGTAGCTTTATGGGAAAAGTACTGTGATTTGCTCATCGATCGAAATGCTGATATCTCAAAGGAAATTCGAATTCAACGTGCTCTTGCTCACATTGCCTCGATTCTCTTTCATCATCAAAAAACCACTGCTGATTTTAAACTTCCTGATGTTTCTGAAGATGACTTGATGGATGCGATCAATGATGCTTTTCCTCCTGATTCTAACGATGGTGCTGAAGACTATGAAAACTTGAACACTGAACAACGTGCTTTTGTTGATAAAGTGGAACAAGCTCTTTTTAATCCAACTGATCGTAACCGTGAGCGTCTTTTCTTCTTGCAAGGTAGTGGTGGTACCGGCAAAACGTTCGTCTACAACACTATGATTAGAAGATTTCGAGCTATGGGAAAGAAGGTCATCGCTGTTGCTTCAACTGGAATTGCTGCTATTCTCCTTGATGGTGGTACAACTGCTCATTCTGCTTTCCGAATTCCTTTGGACATCCATCAAGAACCCAACATTGCTCCAAATGATCCACTTGCTCGACTAATTATTGAAGCTGATTTGATTATTTGGGATGAAAGTCCTATGCAACATAAATCTGTCCTGCAACACGTCGCTTCTTTGATTAGGAATTTGGTTGGAATCGATGAACATCATTCGAAATTTGGAAACAAGACTGTTGTCCTTGGTGGTGACTTCAAACAACTACTACCTGTCATGCGCCATGAAACTGCTCGATCATCCTATGAAGCTTCTTTGTTATGCTCTCCTCTCTTCAGAGAAAACTTCAAGATTTACTCTTTGACAACTAATGTTCGTGCTGCTAATGATCCTTCATACTCTGCATGGTTGAGTGATGTTGGTAATGGTCGAGTTCAATGTTCTTTTGGTCCATCAAAAATCCAACTTCCAGATGATATTGTCTGCTACGATCAAAATTCCGTCTTGAATTTCGTTTATCCTGCTAAATTATTTGATGATCCTAAATCTGCTGAATACCTCGAATATGTTTCTGAAGCTGTTCTTATGGCTCCTCTGAACGAAACTGTCAAAGATCTCAATGAACGTATCATCTCGATGCTTCCCGGTGATCATAAAGAATTTGCATCTGTTAATATCATGTCAAACACTTCTTATCCTGAAGATGAATTCTTACGTGACAACTATGATGCTGAAGAACTTGCAAGATTTGAACACTCATCAATTCCATCTAATATTATTCGTCTTAAAGTTGGCAGCGTTGTGATGCTCACCCGAAACTTGGATATTCGCCTTGGTCTTTGCAATGGAACACGCATGGTTGTTGAAAATATGGGTGCAAATTACATTGGCTGTCGTATCATCACTGGAAGCTCAAAAGGTCAATTAGTACCAATCGTTGCTATACCGAACAACTTTTCTGACAAATCTGATGACTCATTGCCTGAATTTACAAGGTATCAACTTCCTATTCGTCCTGCCTTCGCAATGACAATCAACAAATCTCAAGGTCAAACTTTAAGCAAGGTTGGTATCATCTTCAACACTCCATCATTTTCTCATGGTCAATGCTATGTTGCTGTTAGTCGTGTACGACGTCGTCAAGATATCAAAATTTTCGTGAGCAATGAAAACACTGCAACCGTCAATGGAAAGAAAGTTCCTCATACTACCAACATCGTCTTCAAAGAAGTTATCAATGCTATGAATCAACAAGTAAATCGGCAATAAACTATCGCCAAGCTGTCAAGGTTCTTCACTTGCGTGTCGTTAATCTTCAGCTTCTTGAACAATCATCTTTTGCTCATCTCATATTTCATCTCAATATCTTTTGGTCCTAATATCTGTTGAGGTTCTTCAATGCGTTGTCGTTAATCTCCTGTCAATTCTCAAAATATCTCATGGTCGTTTCTCAACAAACTTTTCTCATCAAATGCTGCTTACATCTCTTCAAGTTTTAGCTTTTTTTGACAAAAAAACAAGGTGCCGTGTGTCACTCCTAAATTACACCAACACTTTTCTCAATCGTTTTTGTTTTTGTTTCGTTTATTACTATTAAAATTGTTTGTTTGTTCTTATAATAAATCTTAAAAATTCTTATTTTGTTTCTATTAGTATTAAGCCTTATATCGCTATAAGCAATGGGAGGGAATAGAGGAAGAGGTCTCAACTATAAATAACAAGATTTTGGGATCGTAACTCACTAAACAATAAAACAAAGACTACACCACCAACTCAAACAGTTAATAAACATACCGAAACAGCACTTGACTGTCTTTGATTTTTCTTCTTTTTCTTTTTAAGCTACAAATGCTTTTCTTCTTTTTAAGCTACAAACGCTTTTCTTCTTTATAAGCTACAAATGCTTTATTTTCTTTTAAAGCTACAAATGCTTTTTTCTTCTTCTTTTCCTTTCTTATTTTCTTTCTTTTTTCTTTTTCCTTTTTTCTTCTTTCTTTTCTTGAGTTTGATGGTGAAATTTGCAATCTAAAATATATGCGCGCTAACGATTATAAACAAGGGAGAAACACGAAAATAATCACGATCACAAAACAAAGCAAAAAGCTAAACAAACTATAGCCAACCCAACAGAAACGAAGCACAAAAATCAAGCATAAACAACTGATTGAAAGATAAAAACGAGTGATGCTTCTTTTTCTTGGCTAAATATCATGAAATCAAAAAATGCACTAATGAGAGCAAGCATGAGAAAAAAAAATTGTTTCTGTTATTTTGAATGAAAGATGGCTATCCTACTAATATGCAATTTTTATACGATAATTTTTAATTTCACAAAGTTTTATTTAAATTGTGGATCCACTGGTTATCCTTAAAGAAAATTTACTTCCTTTGTTCAAATTTTTTCTTTTTCTTAAAATTTACGTCAAAACCAGAACTAACGAACATTTTCTTTTTACTTCCTAAATTCTAAATTTTACAATTAGTTCAATCGGCCACTTTTTTTTTTAGAAAAACATGAAGCATCCTTTTTCTTTCTTCTTTTTAACATGATTAACCAACAACAAAAACACCTAAAAACACACACAGAAGCTTTTTCCATAAAATAAATAAATATTAGAAATTTTTTGTCAAAAAAATTCAATAAAACAAATATTTCAAAAAAGGAAAATGGAATACAATGAAATTGGTGAATTCAACAAAAAGAAAAGTATTATATCTTAACAATGAAAACACAAAAACGAGGAAAAAAAGCGACATTTTGTGGATTCTTTCTCGACTTTTTTCCCATTAAAAAGAGTTTTAAAAAAAGTCCATGAAAAATACAAACTCGGAACAAAAGCTTCAAAAATGTTCAAAGCAACTTCAAAAAATTTTAAATTAAAAATTATCATTTTTTTTCTTAATTTTATACACGAATACCTGCGTCTAAAAATTATCAGAAGTCATGTGTGTGACTCTTATATAAATATAAAATGATTTTAAAAAAATTAATTATTCTTAAACATAATGATTTTAGATTAATTTAGTTTTAATGCCCAGGATGAAGAAAAAAAAGAAGGAATTATTAAATTTTAAAAAACCATATGCTTTAAAGTGTATTTATTTTTTATTAGTAATAAAGAAGCTTAAAAAACCCCTCCACAAATTCCATTCATATATCAAAAAAGAAAAAAAACATATGTATGTATTAATTCGACGTAGTTGCTACAATTTTCCCTATTTTTTGCCACATAATAATCGATTGTAAAAATAATATAAAAGTGACAATACTAAAGCGACCAAAAAAAATTCAAATTTTGTCGACAATCAAAAACACAGAAAATCCTGCTAAAAAGTAACATTCACTGCCAAACTTTCTGATAAGTTATTCAAGTTTAGCCATTGTCAACCCCAGCCGCCATTGTTATCGTTTATCATGCGTCATTTTATGTCTATTCATTTCCCGCCAACGCAATCTTTTATGACAACTTTTGGATTATTGAAGGAGAAAAAAAGTATGGAAACTTAAAACCAAAATTGTCCTTCGAAAATAAAAAAATGTTGATGAATTTCAATTGTTTTTTTTTTAATATTTTTCTATTGTCTTTATTTTTTTGAGTAGGATGGGAGGCGGCCGTTGTGTTCGGTAAATAAAAAGTTTAAACAAAAAAAAAATTACGTAGAAAGAAGAAGAAAACAAGGAAACTGAAGCCTAAATAAAAAAAAAATTGAGGCGAGACGGGAAACATCGGAAGTTAACTATTGACTCCCAAAAAAACAGCATCCGTAAAGGAAAGAAAAAAAGACTAAAAATAAAAAAGAAGACGACTAAAAAAAGTAAAGGAAAAACTTTAGAAAAAGAAGCTATATAATTTTTCAATTCTCCATTTTCTGTTTTCATTCCATGGCATTTTTTAAGAAAAAAGCATCCATTTGAAGCCGAGCATCTTGAAAAAAAGGAAAAAAGAAAAGCGAGCATTCAACCGCTTTTAAGAAAGGCTCCCGATGTTAAAGAAAAAAATAATAAAAATAAATGAAGCCGTTTTTCTTTTTTCTTTTTTCGTTCAAGAAAAAAAAAACTCTAAAAATAAGGAGAAGAAAGAAGACGCAAAAAAAAAAACGTTTTTGAATAATTGACAGAACATTTCCCAACAAATATATTTTTTTTCATGCTTCTTGCGAGATAAAAAAAAAGCAATATTTTTTATTTGAAGAGTTTCCACTTTCTTTTTTCTTTTCTTGAGTCATTTCCGGATGGTTTATAAAGTCTTTAAGAAAAAAATAAAAAAGAGAGACTAAAGGTTTCAAGAAATAAAAATATACATACAAAGTAATAATAATAATATTTAACTTATGGAAAGAAAAAAAGAAGAAGACAATTTTTTTAAAGCATAAAAAACTAAAGAAGAAAAACGTCATTTTTTGCAGCAACGATGGCATGCATTATTTTTTTTTGGTAGACACGACGTCATAATTATTTATCATTGTTGCAAAATTTGAAGGAAAAAAGGTCAAATAAATTTGCATGGTATTAAATTTTTGATTTGATTAATTAATAATATATTTTAAAAATCCCAAAATAATTTTTTTCACGATAATTTTTCTCCAAAAAAAGAAAGCAACTAAAAAACATTTTTTTTCTATCCATCAACTTGAGAAGAAAAAAAAGAATTAACAATAATTTTTAACATAATTTTGTTTAATACTCATAATTTCATTTATCCAATATCTGAGCCATAATTTGGGTCTGCTAAAATTTTTAAGCTTGTCCTTTTGAAATTTTCTTAAATTTTCTTCTGTTACTTCATTCCAATTATTTACAACCATAATCGGCATATTTTCATATAAAGGAAGTAATTCACTTTTCATTACAATTGGCACTGAACCCATAATTAAAGCTTCCCATGTTCGATGGCAATCAATTCCATTTCCTAAAATCACCGAAAATGAACAAATAAAAAATGATGGGATAATTTAGGAAATTCAAAAAATAAAGAAAGAAAAAATTAATAATTTTAATATTTTTTTTTATTTGATAAACCTGGTGGACTCAGAACAAATTCAGAATCACCCATATTTTCTAAATAATTTTTCCATTTAATTCTATTTTCAACAATCAAAACTTTGGAATTATTTCCAAAAATATTTTTAAAATGTCGCTTTGTTTTTTCACGATTTTTATTTGTTTTTGGTGAAAAATTTATATATAATAAATTTTTTCGGCTATAATATGGAATTGGATTTCGAGCAAGTTCTTGAATGGTGTCAAACATTTCTCCATGTTGCGCTACCACTCCAATTGGCAAAGGTCTGAGTTTAGGGTCTCTGAAATTTTTTTTCTTGATGTAAGCAAAAAATTAATGAAATTCAAGGCTACTTTTATATTAATATTATTTTGCAATGTATTTATAAATCTTTAAAAGTTACAGAAAATATCGGTCTCGAAGCGATAAAATGTTTTAAACTTAATTTTAACATTTTCTATTCAGAATTCTTTTTTTAAATTTATTTTCTCAAATTTTTATTATTAAACTTCTCGAAAGCTTGCTTACTTGGCAATAATATTTTCAGCAAACCATACAATGATTTTAGGGTCATCTAACATTTTTAATTGTTGAAGCGTTCCAACAGAATAATCACTTTCATGAGTAATTAAAATATATGGATGCTTAATTTTTGGATGATAAATATCAAAAATTTTTGTAATATAATCAGTTTTAATATAAATTATATCTCCACATTTTATTAAATTTGTGGGAATTGCATTGTCGTTGTTATTGCTTTTGATAGGAGTATTCCATCGAAAATCAGATAAATTTCCAAAAATATGTTTAAATTTATAATCACTTGAAATAAATGGTAATCCAAAAAAATATCTATCACTGAGATTAAATTTATTTTTTAGTTTTTCATAGTCAAAATTAAATTCTATTTCATTCTCGGACATTATTGATAAATCAAAGGCGCTTTGAGAATCTAAAAAAAAGTAAAAATTATGCAAATTTAAAAAAAGAAGAAGTCGAGTTTAGATAATTTCAAAAATACTTTTTTATTTTAATTCCTCCTTACCTTCGGATTTCAATTTCAAACTAACTGAAATTGGATTTTGAATACTTTCGCCTAATTTAAAATTAAATAAATTTATGCATAATAAACCAGCGCAAACTAAACATAAAATTAATAAATATTTTAATTGAAACATTTTATATTCTAATTTTTACGCTTCATTGATTTACTTATAATTTTTAATAATAAAAAAATATACAAAGAACTTTGGTATTCTTCACAAAATTCGATAAATGTGCATTTTCATTTTGGAGGAAAAAAAGAGTTTATTTGTTTGCATTAAAAAAAGAAATGTTCGTTGTAGCCATAGAAACTTTTTACGAAAAGCGCTTTTATAGGCTTGTCGAAATAGAAAGAAAGATAGTTGTAAAAAAAAGCATTAATATTTGTATTTATGAATGAAGAATCACTTACAACCAAATGAAAGTAATAAAAGTTTCCTGTATTCATCATGGTTAGAAAAATGCTTCGTTGATAAAACAATGAAAAAATTAGTTATTTGAACTTATCAATAAAAATCTTTTCTTCATAAATCTCAATTTTAGTTCCAAGCTTTTTTTTAACTTTGCACACTAAATCTGTTGTTTTTTTGTGATTGATTGGAACACAGCTATCAGTTGTTCTAATTTCATTTTTATTTGACTGATAAAAAAAGCTTAAAACCCAAACCTTTTTTTCTTTAAAAAAAACCCTCCAAAAATCTTTTTGCTGTTATAATCAATTTTTGAAAGGAGTCTCTTTTTTTGTTCTTTTTTTCCCCATAAATCGAGAAAAAAATCTTGAAAGTTCGCGAACTTCTCCATTCTTTTATTTATAAAATGCGTTTCCACTTTCTCTTTTTTAAACATTTTTTTAAACAACTTCATTTTTTAAGGAAAATGTAAAACCAAAAAGTCGGGTTTTTTACGTACTTTATTATCATTTTTTTATTTTTTTATTTGCAATTTTTAAAGCCAAAAAATTAAATATTAAGTTTTTTTGAGAAAAAAGCGTCAAAATTCTAAATAACTTCTTTTTTTCTGTTTTTTAAAACTATAACTTTGAGTGGTGTAAAAAACGAAACTCTTACCTTCTTATGTACCGTGACAACATTTACTAATTAAAAATTTAGTTTATAAATAAAAGTGATTTTAGTAATTTTGAAAGCCACCAAAATAATAATGAATTCAAATATCATTCAAGGATTTAATGGACTTTCATTAAATTTAAATTTTTTACCGTTATCAAGACCGACGGAAAAAGATGTGATTGGAGCATTGAGGTTGGTTGTTGGATTTAAAAAAAATTAAATTAAAAAAACTTTTTTTTAGCTGCTCCACGCCAATTAAAACCGATGAGGTTGCATTTGGATTTACAGCTGGAACAACTTTTTACTTTACAGGTAAAATGAAAGTAATATTAGCTAAATTTCGACATAATAAAAAGAAACTTGAAATTATTGCAAAATGACTTTATTTTCTAATTTCTTAACTATTAATAACTCTATTTTATAAAAAAGTAATTTTTTTTAACAAAAACAGCTAACCTTTTTCGCTCAAAAATCCAAAAAAAAAAATTAAAATGAAAAATATCTAAAAAAATCTTTATTTTGCATATGTATTAACTGAAAATTGTAATTTTAAAAATTGTGTAAATAAAACAAAAAAAGGCGAAATTGGATTATTAATACCACAGAGCTATTGAAAATGTCGGCAATAACATCAGTTTGTTTGATTGGAATTTATTTTATGCAAACATTAATTTATAAAAAAATACACGAAAATGTAAAAAGTATGTACGAAACAAACAAGATATCATTGCTTTTTTAAAAATATTTGTTTCGCTTTGTAAAAAAGCAAAACTATCCAAAATTTATTTTAACTTTTTCCAAAGCCACTTTAAAAAGAGCTGGAATTTAATTATTACCTCAAACTTTGGGTAATTAAACCGAAGATAATTTCTTTTTCATTCTTTTTCAATCAAAATATAAAATCAGAAAAGATGCGTTGGGGCTTTTTTTGCTCATTTTTCTCTTTTTCTTTTTCAACCAAAAATTTATAGAAAAAAGAGATAACGCACGCACAAAGGTGGAAATGAATGAATTGGTGTAGTTGCGTTCAGTTTTCGGCTGCTTTTTTTCAATAAAATTTTTTATCATTGCATTTTGTATTTTTTATTAAAAGTTTAGAATGCTGAGTGAAAAGATTAAACAGCTTAAAAACCAAACTTTTTTTCCTTTAAAAACCCCTCCAAAAACTTTTTGCTGTTTAGCTGCTATAATCAATTGCTCAAAGGAGTCTCTTTTTTTTTGCTCTTCCTTTTTTCCCATAAACCGAGAAAAAAAAATCCTAAAAGTTTGCGAACTTCTCCATTCCTTTATTTATAATAGGTAAAAAAATAAAGCAAAATAAACGAAGATTTGGAATTGGCATGTGCCCGACCTTACAAAGCGGGAAGAAATCAGGTCGCTCTCAGGTAAACTACATGCAGCAGCCAACAGAAAACAGGTTACCTGAGAACTCGAAGTTTACCTGAAAAGTTCATGCGCTTTACCTGAATTCTGCAAAAATTTGGCGGAAAAAAATGAGAATTTTTTATCCATAAATTATTCTAATTTTTATTTTAATAGTGTTTATAATAAACAGCTAATCCAAAAATTTGCATTTTTACAATGCTCTTACTTAATCCTTGCGGACAAGTTCAAAAATAAATTTTTTTTCAAACACTTCGAGGTGAATGAAGTTTTACAACCTATTTTTTTATAATTATAGCTAATAATTTCTTTTCAAACAATAGAAAATTTGTTAGATGTTAACCTAAAACAGAAGAATATATGCATCTTGGTAAACATAAACAGTATGCGGGCGCGCTTTGAGCAATAGATAACTAAAGAAAAACATGCCACCTGATTACTACCTGATTATCACCTGAATTCTTCCTTTCCATGATTTTTACCTGAAAATATCCTTTACCTGAGAACGACCTGTTTTTTCGGCGCGCTTTACCTGATTCGTTATTGGTTTAGTCGTTTACCTGATTTCTTCGTCCTTTGTAAGGTCGGGTGTTGTTTTCAAAAAGTTTAAATAATAAGATTTTCCTTAAAAAGTAATAAGTTTATGAGCTTTCATAGTAGTTTTAAAGCCCACAAAAAATATTCTTGTTGAATAACTCTTCCATTTTGCTTTACGTATTTTTCTTTATTTTAGGATTACAAACTAAAAAAAGTTACACCAAAGCCCTCAAAAATTTGTGACAACAAAAACATAAAAACTATTTGAATTCACATTTACTTATAAAAGCGAGAATTATAGCTGAAAGTTATGAAATAAAATAAATTGGGTTATTAAAATATTATTACAAAGATCAATAAATCAATCCCATTTTTAAACTCGACGACTATGTTTACCATTAACGATAAAAACTTATTAGTTTGACATCAATTTTTTAAATGCCCATTAAATTTCGAAACGAAAAAGAAAAAAAAGTCTTCGAAAATTTTTTTATAAAAAAAATTTCTGCAAATACTCAAACAAAATTATTTCTTTTGATTTTTTGCAAAATAAATCAATCTTCTTTTTTTTAAAGAGTTCGAAGCCAAATATAATAAACCACAACTTTGTTGATTTTGACCGCTTAATCTTTTTTATATGTATAAACATTACATAATTTTGTCAAACTTTTTAGTAAACATGGGTGAAAGAATTTCTTTTAATCTTTCAAACTTTGCTCAACAAGAATTTCCATTTTCTCTGAAGCTCATCCAATACATCAACAATGAAGCCGATGCTGAAGTTAAACAAATGCTTGATCGTTCCTGTAAATATTTCTTCAAAGAACTTCCATATCTCATCATCGATTCTTTGGAAATTTCTCAGGGGATACAACGTATTGAAAATGAAAAGTATGATGGATGCATGGTTTTTATGGATGATGATGAGCTCGATATGTTTTTGGAGAAAGTCAAGTTCATTTGGATTACTAAGAAAATAGAAGTATCGGCTGGTCATTACCTTGATGGCGCACTTGCTGCTAAAATTGTTCGATGTGACGCTTCTGAAATTTCTGTCCTTGATTGTCGAATTAACTTAAAAGGGTTGAAATATTTAACAAAATCTGGAAATGTGGAATATTTGGACATGTCTAATAGCTTTTCAAACTTTACTGATCTTGATACGTCTCCTGTACCTTTAGAAGATGTTTTATCTTTGGTTCCAACTGCTCGAGTTATAAAGTAATAAACTTTTTTGCATGTTTCTATCTCATAACTTGCCTTAATTTCTGTTTTTTAGGATGTCCAATTGCCATATTACTCCTCAAACAATGAAAAAGCTACTTGCTATTCCATGGAAAAACAAGATTACTGAATTAAGCCTTACAAATGTCGATCGTTCTTTGAATGCTAATTGGTTCTTCACATTTGTCAAAGTAAGCCTTTTTCTGGTTGATAGCTTTTATTAGTTATAATATTTTAGAAACATCTTGATCCTGAAGCTGAAATCCACGTCAATTTCAACTTTGAAAATGATGCATTTAAAGAACAGTACTATCGAAGAGTTCTTAAATATGATGAAAAGATGCCTATGTTTGAAATGGATGCGCCTGCTGCGAAAATGTTTCCACCTCCTGAAGATGAATCCAAGTCTTATCAAAAGAAGATTACTTTCAATGATCATGATGCTGAACGACAATACTTCGCTTTTCCTTATCCACATATGTGCTATATTCGTGAAAATGCCGATGCTGAAACTTGGAAAAAGTTTGAAAGAACCTGTAAATTCTTCTATCCAAGGAATCGTTACTTTATGGTTGATAATCTTCACATTGGAACTGATAAGAAAATCACAATAATGACTGATAATAAGAAAATGGTCTTTGAAAACAATTATGAGCTATCTAAACCATATTGGCTTACAAACTCACTTCATGTTTTACGAAAAATTGCTTTATCACAGGATGATCGAATTGAGGCAACGGAAATTTTTATAAGTTCTCTTCGTATTTCAATGCGAATTTTTAAATTTCTTACAAAATCTGGTATGGTAAAAGATTGGAATTCCGTTGATAGTTTTGTTATAAACATTGATAGTAAAGGTATTTCTCTTACCGAATTGATGGTCCATCTTCCAAATGCAGAATATATTAGGTATGTTACTATATTACAATTAAATTAAAGGCTAATATGTTCTAATTTTAGTGCCAAAGTCTGTGGAATCCATCCTCGAAATGGAATTCAACCACTTATACTTCCTCAACGAAACAATATCGATTTTCTACGTGTTCGTTTTTGCAAAGATCCAATTATTGCTTCTTCACTTTTAGACAGTCTTACAGTAAGATTTTACATTTTTTCTTGTTGTATTTATTACTATGTTTTTTTTAGAAAACACTTGCTCCTAAAGCTCGAGTTCTTCTTAATTTAGGAAAATTGACAAATAAAATGGATGTTCCACAATTCAAAGCTGAACTCAAAGAAAAATTGGATACTTGGAAGCCGCAAATTGAAAGACCAATCGTTAAAATTATTTTTTAAGGATTTTATTGTGTTTTTTTATTTTCTTACTTTTGTTATTTTACTGTAAAAAATAAATATATATTTTGGAGCTTTCATCGTAAAATTTGGAGGGAAAAACGAAAATGTAATCATCCTTTAAAGATTTACATATATTTACCGCAAACGTTCTGCTATCAACAACTACATACACTTATGGAAAGAACTTTTAAAAAGGCCGCCAATCTCTGAAAGTTATAAACTAATTTAGTCATCAAGTCATTTATAAGTCCGTCGTCATTTTTGTTTTAAATGCATGAATACAAAAAAGGCAAATGGTTTTAGGTATAATTATTCCAAAGTTTTAAAAGGTAAGCGTATCGATCTTTCTATTGATTTAAGATGGAGTTTTCTTGTTTTGTTTTTTGTGTAATATTTAACATAATCCACAACTATGTCCACAATATTGTTGTTTTTGGGCTGCAGTGTAAAAAGTATTGCTGCAGAATCCATTTGCAACCCAAGTACCACAACTGGCATTGGTATCAGTGCAGCTGCTAATTCCGGATAATGATGAACTTCCACAGCGTCCACAAGTGTTAGGGCATTTTTGAGTCATAAGGGTATAGTAAACACTATTGTTACAAAGTCCAGAATTGGTGGCACAGTTAGTAGCGATATCACTGCAGGTAGCTGCAGGTGAAGTTGTTACAGAGCTGCAAGTTCCACATGTTCTTGCGCAATTAGTTAACATATATTGATAAAAATTAACATTTTCACAAAGTCCAACCATATCGTTACAACCGCTAATTGCATCTGAACAAGCTCCACCAGCATTACAAAGCCCACAAGTGGAAGGACAATATTGAGTCATGGCTGCCGTCCAATTGGCATTGGTACAAAGTCGTCGGCTAACGGTGCAATTGATTGGCGAAGCTTAAAATAATAATAATATTTTCAAAAAAAAAATACTCAAATAAAAAAAATATCTAAAAAGCTTACCATTTGCATCATCACAATCATATTGAGGTTTTTCACAACAAATCCCGCATGTTTTAGCGCATTGTAAAGCTTTATCTTGAAGATCATCATTATCACAATTTGGATTGCGTGAAGTAGATTTGGTAGTTACAGCAGGTCCAAAAACTGATGCACACGTTGAATCATCCAAATCATCATCACAAACAGTAGCGGATGGAAGCATCGTGCCATTATCCGCTTGACATCTGAGTTCTCCAGGTGCTCCTGTTGTTGCTGCTGGCGCTGCTGCTGCCGCACTTGTAACAATATTAAAGCAAACGCCAGAAAGCATAACAAAAATTAAAATGCTTTCGCCACCCATCATTTTTTACCTATAAAAATTATTAAAGCATGTACATATTAGTAATTTACACTTGATTGCGAAGCAAATAATTTTTAGTTGTATCGAAACCAAAAAATTTTAAATTAACTAATGATCAAACTGAACCTCTGTACATAGATATAAAAAAATCGAAAATCTGCTTTTATATGGAATTTTTTGTGGGTTGAAGCTTTTTGATTGAACACTTTTAGTTCGTGATCATTGTTGCCAAGTATGCAAGAATCTTAAATCTCGCAGGTGCATAAACAAAAAAAATATCTGAACAAACTTCTTTTTTTCTTCGATGCAGATCATTTTTTGCTTTACAAATTTTCTCTTACACAAAAGGTAATTGTGCAAGCTTAGTAATTAAGTAAATAATAAATTATTACAATATATTTGTTTAAAGCTAAATTACAGGTTCACACGTTTTTCTACCATGTTTGTTGTTTTAATTGGGAATGATGATGTGTGCATGCATCGCATAGTTCCAATAAAAGGTACATAAATACATATATTATGGGACAAATAGCATATGAGTTGCTTCCGTAAGACAATGCTAAAGCTAAACTTTGAGTGACATCACTTAATCAAAAACATTCAAAAACTACAAATTAAAATTATAACAAATGTCTGTCTAAATCCTCCAGAAACACCAAATAAAACAACCATTGATGCAATAAAGCTTAAACCTGTAAGGCGAACTGGCTGATGCAAAATTCTAAGTAACTTTAAAGCAATACTATTGACAAAAATAATAAGAAAGGTAAATGCTTTATACAACAACAATCAAAACAACACAAAAATAAAAATAAGAAAACAAAAAATTTAATGAGCTTCATCGATCGTTTGAGTTTTTTCTAACTCATAAATAGATCCATTAGTAATTGGAGTTAAAGATGTTTGAGATTCGGAAGATGTTTCAGAAAAATCATTCATGTAAGCTGGTAATTGAATTTCATGGATAAAGTTGTCGTCGAGTACAATTTGAGAAGTTAAAACCAAAGAGCGATCAAACCATCCAGTACTTTTAGCTTTAACCTAAAAATGAAAATATAAAGCATCTATGTACAACAACTATGTGTTTAAACAAGAAAGACAAACTAAGGATGAATAAATAAAACTTACACGAATAAAGTGACGAACTTGGAATAAACTGCTGTTTTGAATCGTAGGAAGACATTCGATGAGTGGAATATCTCTCATGTGATGAGAGCGACAAAGTTCAGGAACCTATAAAAAGTTTAATGAAACAAGAAACTTGTATTAAGGTTAAAACTTACATTGACTTTTTCGCGGGAAAAATGTGAATGACATGATATTTCACTGAAACCATAACCACTAATCAAACTTGTTTGAGCTATACGAGCAACAGTTAAAATTGAGGTTTCAATACACTTTACTCGCGAAGAACGATCATTTGAAACATTGATGGATAAGTTGGCAACTTCGTCTCGAGCAAACACACGTTTATTGATGGTTACCTAAAAACAACAGCCAAAAAATCACTTATGAAATCGTTAATAAAAACATACCAAAACTCGTAAACTCTTGTTTGAAAAGCAAGAGCGTTGTTTATCGATGATCGTTTTTGACTTTGAAAGAGTTGAAGCAGGATTCATCTTCGGAGTAACATTGAAAGAAATGTTTTCTCGCTTCAGTTTATTGAACCATCGAAGACCATGAATTTTAGCAGTAATAGAATATTTGATTGAACCAAAACCTGCATTAAAACTTCGAGGACATGTTGATGGAAGAATAAAAGAGAATGGAAATTCATGATGACCAGGAGAAAGTTCATGGTTGATTTCATGCCATAATATTGTATCAAAGCTAAAATAAACTTCATCAGGAACCATCGAAAAGATAACACGAGCTCGGCCACAAGCATGAAGAGTAATCCTTGATGTTTTCAGTTTTGAAGTTGTTGAAATATTCACTTTTCCAGAAATATTTGAACCAGGCACAAATGTTTGAGTTGAATCATCAAGTTCGATGGAGAAAAGATCTGCGTCGACGGACATCTTATGTTTCTTTATAAATTCAATTGAAATAAGCAGCAACAACGAAATCCAAGATAATTCAATTAAAAAATAGCAGCTATTTTTTTTTCAATAATTTTTTTGAAACAGCTTCTTTTTTGATTTGCAAATGAAAGAGTTTGCAATTTTTTTTGTTGCAAAAAATCATTGAGACTTTCAACCCTTTTTGCCAACGGCTCCATAAAACCATAGAAGCAAGCAGCTTCTGTTTTTTCCATGTAAAAAATTTCATTCAATGATTTTTTATGATAGCCTCCTCATTTTTGTGCTGTGTTTTACCTCTAAAGAAAAAAATTTGCGTAAAAGTTAAGCTGTTTATAGAGTTTATTAGAAATTTGAGGGGATGATGGAGAAGGTTCTTGATTTCAGAAATGGAAGGACAAAATTGGAAGCGGATAGGTTAAAATTTAACTTTTTATAGTTTCGTTTTTTGAAATAAACAAAAAACTTATTTCTTTATCACATATATTTTGGGTAATGATGACTGCTTGCTTCCTCACCTTTGCTCTCCATGAAATTGGATCTTGAAATGTAAAATATGCCAAGCTGTAAAATTCGTGCATCAAATTTGTTTGAAAACCATTATAGTATACTTTCTTGCAAAATAAATCGAGTTCACATAAAAAAATATTTTATAATAACAATTTTGGCATAAATATGTGTAATCAAAAAAATAATAATAACTTCGCAAACAAAGATACCGGAATGATAATAAAAAAAAAACAAGGAACTTCAAATTCTAGCGCATACAACAAAAAAAAATAAGGGAAGGGACTAGGATCGCAATAAAACAATAATAATTTCATCAAATTAATTAATAATAAAAACCCAAACAACGAGGTTTCTCTTTTCTCAAAGCATAAAAATTAAGCCGATGATAAATTTTTTTTATGAAAATGAATGAAGGCACGAAATGGCTTTGATAGTTGATAATCGAACTTTAGATGATGGGTCACGAAGAAGTTGAACGAGGGAAGTGAAAACTAAATCTTTGCTTAATGTTCCACGTAAAGCTGGAGTTAATGGTTCTAGAAGATAACCAGTAAATAAGGCAGCATTGGATCGAATTTGTGCAAATTGACTTTTAAAATAATTTGAGCAACCCAGAGCATAAAAGTTTAATCGATCTGGAAATGAAAGGACCAGAATCATTCCAACATCTTTAAGGAATAATGAATATGAAGGAGGTGGCTTGGAATTGATTAACGAATGTGAAACGGTGGTTGTAAAAGAATCCAATGAAAATAATGGAGCAATTTGAGTTAAAACAACTGCGCAATTCTGAAATAAAAAAATAGGATTACAATAAAACTAAAATTTGAGATACTAATTTTCACTAAAAAGTATGTACCTCTTTAACGATATCATCTTCATCGTTTAGATGTAATAAAATGGAAACAATATTTTCATGAATATTTTGTTTAAATATATCACATCCTCCAACGAGTGAACCAAGTTTACCAAATAAACTAAAAGCCACTCCACGTAAGCATGAATTTTCTTTTTCAAAACATGGTCGAAGTTTTAAAAGTAAATTAGATAAAACTTTTAGAATAAATTCTTTGTCCACTATTGTTACAATTGAATCTAAGGCATATACAGATTCGGCAGCAATTTCATCCTTTCGATCATATGCATCATCCAAACCATTTAAAGCAGCTTCAAATGCAATTTGAGCATATTTTTGTGCTATGGCATTTCCATTTGGCATGGATGAAGCTAATGTTCCAATTGCTGTATACCCTCGAATTGCAAGCTAAAAACAAAAAAAATAAATATTTTATGGATTTTTCAAAAACTTGGAATCGTTGTTGCTTACTTTTCGAACAAGCAAATTTTTATCTGTGACAAATTGCTTTAATTCTTCCACAACTTTATCCAATAAACTTTCATCAAATCCTCCATTATCTTTCGTGGGGCAACGAGTAATTAAAGCTGATAAAATTGCAGCAGATGAAATTCGAAGGAATTTACATGGTGAATTTACATTTCCAATGGATGAAAGCATTAATGAACGCATATATCCTGGATAATGATCACATAAAGATCGACATGCCACACCAATCTGTAATTAATTTTAAAGTTAGAAAATTGAAAAAATAGGCGGCATTAGTAAAAATGGCTTTAGACAAAAAATTGATAATCGAAAAAGTGTGTTTGTCTCAAGTTTAAAAAATTTTCCGGAATTATTTCTGAGAGTTATAAGAATAAAAAACTTCTTAAACTTACAGCAGAAATATATGAATCAGATTGAATTAAATGTGACCATGCTCGTTCACTATTCATTGCTTCAATAACATTTTCAGCTTTAATCCTTTGTAATAAAGTTTTTAAACATTCTGCTACTAATGCAGCAGGTGAAGATGAAATACGCTTTAATTCCGCAGTAATAATTAAAGGATCTTTTTTCTTTTTCATTTGAATACTATTATTGCCGCCTGTTTCACCTCCATTACTAACTGCTGCTGTTGAAGTTGTTGTTGTTGTTCCACTACCAATAGAAGTGGGATATTGAGCTTCAATAACCGCTGAAAGATTATGAAAGATGGTACCCAAAATTTCTGGAACTCTTTGTTTTACAACTTCATCATCTTCAACCCATGTTAACATTTGAGTTAAAGCTGAGAAATTAGCGCATAAATTTTGATTAACTAACATAACGATCACGCCACCTGATAAATCAACAATATCAAAATGGCTTAAATGTGATTTATTATTTTCAGATGCAGCAGTTGTTGTTCCGACGACAACAGAATCATTGGTTGCTGTTGTTGATAAACAATTAAGGGATTCCAATATTTGATCACACGCTCCTGAGAATTGTGTTGGATTTTTAATTACCATAAATTTCCATGAATCTTTTATTTCATTTGTATATGGAAGAGGTTGTTTAAGCAATATATCAACAACAGTATTAAGTTGTTCATCAGCAAAATGTGTTAAAGCATTGAGTAAATCATCGTATGTTTGAGTGATGGAATGAACTAATGGCAAATTTTCTATTATTGTTGTTACAATTATTTCTGCTTCTGAATGTAATAATTTTCCACGATGTTTAAGAATTATTGAAAGGAGTAAAGCTGCTGCAGCGGAAACATTATTTTGTTTATCGTTTAACATTTTAAATAAAGCAGAAATATACGTTTGAAGTTGAGATTGAGGAAGATGGGCTTCAATTTCATGTGATATCATTGCGATAGCTTCACGTCCACGAATTGAATCCAATTTTCCATCAAATCCAAGATGGCGTGATTTGAATTCATTTAAATCAAACAATGGTGGATCAGGCCCATCACCAATATCTTCACCAGCTTGTGAGATTTGTCCTTTATGTAAAAATGTAAGTTGGAATGAAAGCCATACAGCTTGAAGGGCTAAATGCCGAACTGAACAAAGGGAATCCACGATTCTTGGAGTTAATCGAGCCAAAAGCATAGAAAATGGTGGGAAATCCGCTGCATGGCCAATAGTTAAATCGGTTGCATATTTCCAATATAATCGCAAAACTAATACTGTGACTTCAATGGATCGAATTCGTTCATAATCAGCATTGGAACCAAAATAATTTGTAAATATCTGAAAACAAAAAAACTTTATTTTTAGAGTATCAGAAACATGTTTGCTTTTTTCTTCTTAAAATTTTTTTACAGTAAAAAAATTTGGAGTCAAGCAGCGTAAGAAAATGGTGGTTCTTTAATTTAAAAATGGAAGTAAAGGTTTTAGTGATTGTAGGATAAAAGAACTCATAAAACTTGGGAACCAAATACACGCACGTACCTTTAACATGGTGCAAACTGTATCAACCACAGGTTTTTTCTTAATCATTTGAGCTATAGCATTACGATATTCTGAAACGGTGGCATCCATCGTTGTTGAAGATTCATCATTATCTATCTATAAAATAAATTTATGTTTGTTAACCATATTTTTTGAGAAATGATAAAAAAAGACTAACAGTTTTTAATCCAGATTTTTCTCGACAAATAGTTAAAATATGTTTTGATAAAACTGTTGCCAAATCTCGAAGTTCATTATCACTTAATGGAGGTTCTAAACAAACTAAAGATGTGGTGGCTCGACATGCATATAATCGAATCCAATTAGATAATGATTCAGGTTCTTCTTGATTTACATATTCCTACAAAAAATGGCGACTATGTTTATAAAATTAATGAATTCCAGAAACGGACCTTAACATAACTAAGCATTTCATAACGAGCATCAAAACGATAATCATTAGTTAATCGAAGAACGGATTGTCCTATCATATGTATGGCTTCAAGATGGGCTTCACGAACTACAACGTCATTCTGAAAAAAAGACAGTTGCTTTAAAAGGAACCGAATTTCTTCAGCTTTGAAAATTTTGGATAAAAGTTTCATTTTAAAAATAATCAAACAGTTTCCATTCAAAAAAATCCGTAAAAATAAAAAATTTCTTATTCACTCTTTTTCTTCTTTCTCCTTAATCCACTTAAAGATACTTACTTTACTTTCAACCATATATTGTCGTAAAAAGGGTAAAACCGTTTGATCTAATCGTTGAGGCAAAAAATCCACGGGTGAAACATTAATTAAATAACCATATGATAAAACTATGGTTGCTCGAAGGAATATAGCTTGAGCATCGGGTGCTCGATGATATGCTTCTTTAATAAAACCAAATAAACCACCTGAAGCTTTTTTAGAATGTTCCCATTTAGCGATATTTTCAAGTTCGGTTAACATTAAAGTTGTATGATGTCTTGAACATTCTCCCACAGCCGCTGCGCAACCTCTGCGTTCAATCATATTTGAATGATTTATTCCACGAAAAATTAAAACTATGTGTTCTTTAACAAAATTATCGGTGGTTATTCGAGATAAAGTAAATCCCAAACATTGGGCAAGAAAAGCCTTATCATGGGGATATTTATTATAAATAGATAATTGCTTTCCTTGAGCTGAAGCTAAAGCTTCCAACCATTCTTTTGTGCAGGAAACTGTGGTAATTTCTTTAAGCAAATTTAATACTAATCCTTGAAATCTTTCAACTTTAGCTTTTTTAATATCATTTGGATTTTGTTGTTGAGGATTATCTGGAGTGGTTGACATTCTTGAAATCGAACGAACTGGTGAACCTTCAACCGGTGACATAGTTCCATCTAAAGCTTGAATAAGTTCGGGAAGTTCTTTATCGAGAATTGGATGAAGTGAAGGCTGAATGGCTGTTCCCAAAGCTTCAAGTAATTTTATAGCTTCTTTAGCTCGAGAAATAATGGATGGAGATATTGGAGAAATATTCATACATGCTATTAATCGAGTTAAAACTTGATAAGATCCAGCAACTCGAGCTGCAAATTGTTTTTGTTAATAAGATATTTAAAATCAGAATAAAAAAGCTCACGATTAACATCAGGACCAAAAGTGAATGAAACTTTAATATTTTTTTCATTCATCTTTTTTACAAGAATTCTGAGACATTTGAAAATCTCTGTAACCACAGGATTATAAGATTCCGAACAAATAAATTCCAATAAATTTGGCCATAAAAGTTGTTGAGCTGATTCGCATGTTTTAGCTATGGTACATAAAGCTTGAGCGGAATGAGTTCGAAGTTGATTAACTTCAGTTTGAGTTGGTGGAATTATCTTTTTAGCCTATAAAAGGTAACCTTTATAAATACGCTAAAGGTAAGAATTTGGAAATATTACCAATAATGCATCATTATCAGCAATAAGATTAGCAGTTAAAAAATATATAACATTTTCTCCTCCGGAATCAATATGAACATAACCATGATCAGCTAAAGCCACACATAATTGACACATGGACATTTTAGCTTTAATTGAAAGCCCTTCATCTCTCAATAAAGGTTTTAAACCCATTACAATTAAAGCTCGTTTATCTTCCATATGACATTCAGCTGAATTAAGTAAATGTCGAATTAAATCTATTGCACCTAATTTAGTTGAATCATTTATTGATTGCATTTTATGTAATAAATAATATACTAATCTATCGGCAAATCGTTGAGATGCAGCTAAAAAACATCGGCATACTTCATTTCTTAATCTCATTATCGTTGGATTTGATGATGAACGATAATTTTCTTCAACTAAAAAAATGGGGTTACTGTAGTTTGCAAAAAATGCAGATTATAGGTGCTTACGTTGTTCATTATGTACAGCAACATGTTGAAAAATACTATTTAATATATCATCTAAATATGGTTCAAGTGGAATGGAATCATCATTACAAGTACGAACCAAAAAATTACATATTCCCTAAAAATGATGCTTTGTATTCTTCGACTCTCAATATTTTCAGAAATGAATGCTATCATCGTTGCCTTTTAAAAACAATAAAAATTACCTTTGTCATAACATATTGATCATCCAAGCTACCTTTTTTATATAAACTTAAAAAAGTTGTAATAACCTTTTTTAATTCTTTTAAAATTCTTGCTTGTGAAATAACTAAAAATAAACTTCCAATGCATTCAAATGCATCAGCACGACATTTGGAATCTTTTGCATTTAACCATCCCATAACTGAATCAAGAATAGGTTCCATTTGATCACCATAATCTTTTTGAGCTTTTTCAGATATATGTGGAAGTGAACGAATACCTGCAGGAGAATCAATAGAAAATTCAGCTAAAGCTTCACAAAAAGATGATAGAGCTCTAGCCCAAACAGATCGAAGGGATTCAGATGATTTGATATGTGAAAGAAGAGGTACAGCGCGGGAAAGGATATCAGTTAAAAATGGAACAAAGCCAGATGCTGAAAAAAAAAAGAAGCCAAGTTTTAATAACCCTCCTCTGCCTTTAGAGAGTAAACCTCACCATTGCAATTAGCTATTGCAGCTAAAGTGGAAATGATAGCTTTAGGTGGAGAAGTCATAACACCTGGAGGAAATTTTTGAAGTAATCCATCAAGAACATGATTAACAAGAGAATTATGTTTGGATAAAACCATTAATACATTTCTTCCTGCATCCGACCATTCTTGATCTTCATCCTTTGCCATTAGCATTTCTTGTATTGCTAAATTAATGGTTAATAAAAGTCGCTGTTCGTCTATTTGTGATACAACTGTGGAATTGTCAAGTACTGATGCAATAGATGAAAGGACATATGCATGATTGAATGCATTTAACTAAAAGAAATTATTAGAAGCTACAGAAATTTTAATGCTAGCAACACTCAAAGGTGTGATTCTTGAAACCGCTTGCTTTGGGTTAAATTATTGCAAAATAAAAATAAAAGAAAACACATACTCGACTATTTTCAAGTAAAAAAGCATGGGAAGCTTCAAGAAATAATGATGGTTGTTTTTTGCCAATGGAAAGAAACGATTCTTTCACTCGAGCTCTAACTTCTTCTTCGGTTGTTTGGGTTGCACATTCATAGAGGGAAAGGACCAAATCTTAAAAAAAAAATACGAAGTAATGAATAAACTCAAACTACTTTTATAATCACTAACCATTAAGACGTATCGTCATATTTGTTGTTGTAGCTTAAAGGAGCATAAGCTAGAAATCAAGCATATTGGAAAAAATGTAACCAAGCAAACAAAAATCAAAAGAGATAACATCGAGTTTATACTCTTTAAAATTAGAAAGAAACAGTTAATAATAAACTTTTATTAAAACAAGCAATCAATAAATAAACTGATACAAGAAAAAAAATTACAAAATTAAGAATCATCCATTCCCAGTATAGCAGCATCTTCAGTTCCCACGACTTCTTTAGACTGCGTTTCTTTTTCTTCAGCATCATCATCACTTTGTTCTTCTTCATCAGCCAAAAATGCTTTCCATTCATGATCACGACGTTTTTGATCTTCAGCCGATTCTTTAACCTTGTATTTGGTTTGACCATCCCAATGTTCAGCAGTAATTTGACGCTGCCTCATAATTCCACGATTTAATAATTCAATGCAATAATCAGCTTCTTCGACGGTAGCAAAAGTTACAGAAACAACACCTTCAGAATGGTTCTAAAAAATGATAATGGATTATAACAAAAATAATATACCAATATTAGTTATTTGTTTTCCTTTTTGTAAGATAATAATGGAAAACATCCAAAGGGACGACCTATTCACTCATAAATCGATAAAAGATAGATACTTATAAACTATTAAGAGTGCATTCAATAAAGTAAAAAACAGTAAACAATAAGGGCTACAAAAAAGTATGAAAGAAGTGCTATGCAAGTTATAAAAAATTACCTCATAAACGATGATTCTCTTTATTTCACCAAATCTATCACATCGTTCTTTGATAACTCCTTTCAAATCAAGAGCAAGTGTAACATCTTTCTAAAAAAAGGTGAAATTAGTGTAACTCTTAACTCTTCACAAGCTAATGCAAAAACTTACAAGCATTTCATCAAGACTAAAGACATTCTTGAGAATAACAGTGCAATCACTGGGTGGACGATAATTTCGTGGTTTTTCTTCAACCCATTCCAAGACTCTAAAAACAAAAGTTTAGTAATACATAAACGTTAAAATCAAAAGTTAAACATACTTATTCTGCTTTTCGAAGAATCGCTTTTTTTGCTCGACTGTAAGCCTTTTCTTCTTTTTGGCTGGATTAAATTCACCTTTCATTTGAAACTTTGCTTTTTCAACATGAATTTTATGTTTTCTTAATTCTAAACCATCCAATAGAGTTAAAGCAAGTTGAACAGATTCCATTCGAACATAACAGCAAGTTCCATCTCCTTTTGGATCGCTTTCAGGAGTCTTGTATAGTTTAATCTTTGGCTTATTTGTTCGTGGATCTTTCATTATTACACCATACTTTAACATAAGCTCCTGAAAAACAACAAAGATTAATGAGTTAACAATAGTTTCGACGAAGAATGCTAGTAAAGCAACTAAAAATCTTACCATAAATTCTTCTTCTGTAATATCCATAGGCAAATTACTAACATAAACATGAGTATCGGTTTCTTGAGCGATTTCAGTCCAACCTTCATCATTTCCACCTTCAGCAGCTTTTCGTTTTCTCTCTTCTTTAGCGGCTTGTTTTATTTCCAATTCTTTCAGCTTTAGCTCCTTCTCACTTGGCGGCAACTTTGAATAATCATGTTCAACACCATAATTTTGTTGATACATTGCAAGAAAATCTTCATTAACATCCACAACTGGTAGCCACTGTTGCAATTGATGATTCCATTTGTATTCAATGCCATCCACGATTTTTCGATAAGGATCTTGTGCAGCATATTTGAGTCGAAGGTCTTCATATTGATCAGCTGGAACTTCTTTCCATTCATCATTACCAAATTCAAAGAAAATATTATCTTTAAGAAAAACCCATCGACCATCCACCATACGATTCAATGAAGGAGCAGGAGGCGTTGGATGTGATTTAAGCCATTTATCATTAACGCTTTCAATTTCATCTTCATCAATTTTCATCCATTCTGTTCCATTATATTCCAAATAATCTCCATCCTTCTCACAAAACCATCGACCATCAATGAATCTTCGATCAATAGCTAAAAAAGAGTACATTCCAATGAAAAGATTTATAAACAAAGTAAAACACATACCATTTTGATTTGAATTTGTTTCAGGCATTGTTGTTGTTGATGGTGATTGTTGATCCATTGGAGTTCCAGATAATGCTACTAAAAAATGATCATAAAACAAAAATAATTATAACTCATTTACATATTTTTAATGCATTCATCAAAGAGAAAAACCTCTTTTTGCATTTTTTTTAAGTACCCTAAAGCAGCAGCCAGCATCATCATCATCACAAGGGTTCCTTTTTTATTTGACACGTTTGCTTGCATTATGGAAAAAAATAGAGAAATTTTTGTTTGGTCCTGGACAAAAAAAAGAGAAGCAAAGAAAAAAATTAAACATTGCAATATTGCAAGACGACGATGATGATGCATGCGCTCAAACAAAAAAGCAATTTTGATAAAAGCAAATCTTACCGCCTGCTTCCATTATGGATGAATGTTGTTGATTGGTGGATTTTGAAGAAAAAAAGAAGCAATAACTAAGAGATTAAAAATAATAACAGCTTCAAATAAGCAAGAAAAATCTTTCATAAAAAACTTTGAAGAATTTTTTTGTTTCAAAAAAAAAGAATGGCTGATTTCAAAACAAAAAAGGCACCAAGCATTTTTCGCATCGAGACCTTGTTTATTTATTTTTCTTCTGCGCTTACTTATTTTGGTTGACTTCTTTTTTTTACTGTTATGAAACTAGGAATGATGCTTGATAAATTTTTTTAATAATCTTTAAAATCTTTAATGAATGCAACTACAACAACACCAAAATAATAAATTTCTAAAAGTAGTCCTTTCAAGTAACAAGTAAAATCACATGTGAATTTCTTTTGAAATCCACTTTCTCTGTTTTTTATAAGTGGACTAAATTTTGGATTAACAATTAGCAACAACAACGGCAATATTAGTGTCCAGGTACATAAAGTGTAGTCTGAATTTAAAGATGGCACTTTTAATCCATTTTTTTCTTCTTCACTTCAATAAACAACACACTCAAAAAAGAAGGCTATTTTGTGCGCCAAAAATATTATAAAAAAAGCCGCATTCATTATTAATTTTTCTTTGTGCTGTGCAGGGATGTCGAAACAGTCTATTTAACCGGGTTAACTAAACCACTTTTTTTGCTGGTTTACTAAACTGCTGGTTTGCTAAACCAGAAAATTTGCCGGTTAAGCTAACCGTTTTTGTGTTAACCACTTTTGAAAAAATGCCTTCAAAAAATCCTTGAAGAAAAGCAAAACGAAACATTTCATTGAGGCAGAGAACCAAAGAAAGACTCGTTTGTCTTCATTCAAAAAACGAAGCTTTCCGAAAAAGTGGTTTAGTAAACCAGCAATTTTTTCGTTTGATTGAAATTTGCTGGTTTAGTTAACCAGTAGCGTTTTGTGAACAATGCCAAAGTGGTTAATGAAACCAGCTAAGACTGTTTCGACATCGCTGGTGCTGTGTTTGGTGGTACATACACTCCTCTGCATTTCTTCTTCATCGTCATGAATAATAATAATTTTACCATTCAACTTCGAACATGTCCAAAAACAAATTTTGCATTTATGATTCCACCTTTGTCAGAAACATACAATTTCGCTGTTATGAAATTATTGGATGAAGTTTTTAATTGTGATAGGTTATGGAAAATTGAGAATTTATTTTATGATTTTTTGAAAAAATTTACTATGATTCCACAATTATGGGAATATTGGTTAATGTAAGTCAAAACAAACAAAAATTTGCTTTCTTGCAAAAATTTATAAAATTTAAAAAGTTATTTTTTTAGTTTGGAAGACCACGAAGAGTTTTTTGATTATGAAGGATATAAGAGTATATACGAAAGTGAAATAAGACGAAAAGCAAAAACACATTTTATTATTGATGCAAAATTTATTGTAACAGGTGGTGATAAACCGGTAAGACGAAGTTTGACTGAGCATTTCTTAAAAAACGGGTAATTTTTTTAGTTAAAATATAAACTCTTCGATATTGAAATACCTGAACACAAATGGGAATGCAAAACAATGGAAGATCAAAAAATTTGTGAAAAAGTTTTGAGTTTTCCAAATAAAAATTTTGAAAAAATGCTTAAATTTTTCAAAATTCATTCAAGTTTGTTTTTTCATCCCAAAAAAAATATTCTTTGAATTATTAATTTTTAGTTCGTCCTTTACCTCCTTCGAATTCAAAAAATCTTGATAAAGCTGAAATAATTTCAAAGCAAATGGAAGCATTTAAAGATTATCCAGAAAAATGGTTTAAAACTTTATTAAAATGGAAAAATAATGATGAAAAATTTGTGATTGATAATATTGAATTTAAACTCGCTAAAAATCCTGCAAATATTGGATTATGGAAACTTTATTTAAATTTTTTGAAGAAAGCTAAAAATGATACTCGCATTTTGGATGTTTATTTGCGATATTCACGAATATTTATTGAAGATTTTGAAATGAGAAATGAATATCGAAATGAAATTGAACGATTAGGAAATTTGACGACGATTGATGTAACTAAATGGTGGATAGATACTATAGAATTTGAAATAACTTTTGGCGATCTTAATCGAGCTTGGTTGCTTATAACAATGGCATTAAAAAATTGTGAAACAAAAGAACTTTTAAATTTTGCTATAGAATTTCAAAAACAATATGGAATCAAAGAAATTTATGAAATTTATGTTTCAAAATTAATTAGAAAAATTTTAAGCACACCAGTTCTTGAAAAAATCCAAATTGAAGAGATTAAAGAAAACTTTTTTGTTACTTCTAAAACAAATATTCCGGGATTCACTGAAGGTTTAAAAAAACAAAATTTAAGTTTACCATTTCCATTAATTAATTATATTTTTGATGAATGCACTCTTGAACTCAAACAACGATTATATGAAAGTTGTAAATATTTTTTTATTAAAGGTGGAAAAAAACCAATATGCCATAGTTTTGCAGTGGATTTTCAAGAATCTTTCAAATATAAATCTCAATCAGTTTCAATGTTTGCAAATAAAATTCAAACAACAAAAAATAAAAATATAAAAAATTTGATAATTTCAAATTCTTTGAATATTTGCAATGGATTTAATTCTCTTTCAATTTTATTACAACAAAAACATCGAATTCAAATAAAAGTTAAAATTTTATTAATTTGTGATCAACATTTAAAAGCCATTTTTTGAGAAAATCGCACTTTTTTAGAAATTTTGGAACTTTCATTTTTTCAGGAATTGAAGGTAATTGACTCCCAAGGGGTTTTCGAGGTCGTAGAACACGAATCTGGCCTCTGTTTGAGTAGTTTCATAGCTATATCTCGAGATATAGGCCTTTCAAGCTAAAATCTCAACTTTTTTTAAGATGCTTTTTTTAAAAACTGGCTGGACAGAAAAATAGTAAAAAATCCACTGATTATTTTTGTAATTGACGCCAAAAATACAAGTATAGCAAAAAAGGGGTCAAATGACCTTTTTAATTGCAATTTCGATGATTTTAAATTAAAAACTCAAAAAGTGTCGCCGCGGGTGACCTTTTTTATTCCAGATTCAGATTCCCCATGAAATTCTACCCTAAAACAATGTAAATGCAGAAAAAAAAAGCGGGCCCATCAAAATACCATGACTCCATGAATGACGTACACCAAAATGAGGTATATCAACAAGTAATTAATAAATACATGTGAAAAATACAAACTCTTTACTAAAAACGTAGAAAAAATTATTTAATGATTTTACAAATCGATAAAACTTCATGATGCTATGCTTTTCGATTTTTCCCACATTTTTAAAGTTTAATACTAATAAATAATGGTCAAAAAATCCAAAATTCTCAAAATGAGGTATTTATTTTTAAAACTCATCATTTCTAGACCTAATTTGGGTCGTAGAAACCGAATTTGACAATAAAAAAAATATATCATAAGCTGGTTATTGAGTTATGAATTTTTGAAATATGCAAATTTTTCACTATGCTATAACTCAATTTTGAGATAGTCAACCTTAGAAACTGTTATCAAATTCGTTTTCTACGACCCAAATTAGGTCTAGAAATGATGAGTTTTAAAAATAAATACCTCATTTTGAGAATTTTGGATTTTTTGACCATTATTTATTAGTATTAAACTTTAAAAATGTGGGAAAAATCGAAAAGCATAGCATCATGAAGTTTTATCGATTTGTAAAATCATTAAATAATTTTTTCTACGTTTTTAGTAAAGAGTTTGTATTTTTCACATGTATTTATTAATTACTTGTTGATATACCTCATTTTGGTGTACGTCATTCATGGAGTCATGGTATTTTGATGGGCCCGCTTTTTTTTTCTGCATTTACATTGTTTTAGGGTAGAATTTCATGGGGAATCTGAATCTGGAATAAAAAAGGTCACCCGCGGCGACACTTTTTGAGTTTTTAATTTAAAATCATCGAAATTGCAATTAAAAAGGTCATTTGACCCCTTTTTTGCTATACTTGTATTTTTGGCGTCAATTACAAAAATAATCAGTGGATTTTTTACTATTTTTCTGTCCAGCCAGTTTTTAAAAAAAGCATCTTAAAAAAAGTTGAGATTTTAGCTTGAAAGGCCTATATCTCGAGATATAGCTATGAAACTACTCAAACAGAGGCCAGATTCGTGTTCTACGACCTCGAAAACCCCTTGGGAGTCAATTACCTTCAATTCCTGGAAAAATGAAAGTTCCAGCCAAGTTCGATTTTCTCAAAAAATGGCTTTTAAGTTGCAAGGAACTTAATTTACTGGCGGCGGCTTCACCAAGATTGGAATTAGTTAGAATTGGGTATTGTAATATTTATGATTATGTTGGTTCACCATTAGAAAAATATTTTGAAATATTTAGAAATGTTCCATGTTTGGAGTAAGTTTCATTAGTTTTTAAACAACAAAAAAATCTTCAAAAAATGTAAACATTCGATTAAGGAGTTTCAATTTACTCAGAACAGAATTTTTTTGAATGAACCATTTTTAACTTTTCCTGGAATTAGCATTTTTTCTTTAAATTTTTAAAATATGCAAATTTTGGTTTTTGCTCTATTTTTTTTTAAGTTTCTGGCACATAAAGAAAATTCTATCAACTGCGAAAAATTTGCAAAAAAAAAATTTTTTAAATTAAAATTATAGCAATTTGTTATTAAATTTTTTTCTAGCTTCACTACAGATAAATGTTTTCCTGATACAGCAAAAAATTTGTCTAAATTACAAACATCATCAATAAAAATGAAGGAACTTTCAATAAATTATTTACCCGAATCATTCATAGCCGAACAACCAATTGTTAATGCAGAATATTTTTCAACTTTTTTAAAAGTTTGTAAAAAAAAAAAAGAAAAATGTTTACTAATGACTTTTGGTTTTTTTTACAGAATTTTTGTGATCCAAAAGCTACGGTGGAATTAAGCTTCGAGGAAAATGTACCTTTCGGGCTTAAAGAAAGCTTTAAAAGAACTTTGAAAACAAAATTGAAGGAATATTTACATATTAAGCTTCATTATTTTAATTAAGATTGCTCTTTTTGTGCTAATTCTTATAGGAAAAAAAAAAATGAATGCATGATAAAAAAAGGGGGAAAAATATTTTTAGATAAGAAAAAACAATCAACAATCCTCTCTCGTAAATCTTTTTTCATATGTGTGTGTGACAAAAAAATAAAGCTTTGATAACAAAAAAAATTCTGTAATTTTACAAGAGAAAAAATGAAAACTAATTTTGTTGCAAGAATTGTAGTTTCTTAAAATTTGTTAATAAATAAAGCAAGTTCGTGAATGTAATAATAATCAAGCCACAACATTTTTTGTTTGTTTGCAATAATATAGCAGCGTTCAATTTGTGAATCTTACTCATGTACAAAGAAAATGAATGGTTCAATAATTAACAAAGGTAAAGATATAAAAATAAGTTTATTTATAAAACAAAGAGCAATAAAAAGCATTAAAAGAAATATTGACAACAGAAAATAGAGGTTTAGAACTTTATTTCAAGCATGTTGTTGGCAGGTGCACGAGATAAAAGTAATTGTTTCATAGTATTAAGTTTTGCCTTATCATTCTTATCTTTATGAACAAATCCAAGAGTAATACGAACATTAGGATATTTCTGAAATTAGAAAATAATGAAAAAATCGAATAGCAAAAAAGCAAGCTTTTACCTTCATAAACATAAGAAAAGATTCAGCATCAAAATCTTGATAGTTAATAGAATCTAACTTGAATTCTTGAAGCTTTGTAAAGACAGGAAGCTTTGTAAGATTTTGAAATGTTCCATTATGAAAATTACCGATGCGTAAGCTAAAAATATACAAATATAAATAGAGTTACATATGGAAAAAAGAAACTTACTATGCGAATCTTTTAACCATTGGTAATGTTTTAATAATAAGTTGAAAAGCTTTACGTGATTTACCGCTGTTTGACAATATTTCACCACCAGAGAAATAAAAGCTTTCAATCGCTCTATTAGAGATAAGTTTTTCATATTCCTTCGATGTTAAACGTTGATTACAAAGATAAATTTCAGTAAGTTGACAAGATTGAACATTTGTAAGCATATTCGAAACCATTAATTGATCACAAATTGAAACTATAGCATTATTCTTGAAAGGATCACTTTCATATTGAGAAACAACACCTTTGAGAACCAATTGTTTACCAGGAGCGATAGCATCAAAGAGTAAATTATTCGAATCAGCGGTGGAAAGATTTGCAAAAGTTTTCTCCAAAGTTACTTGCCATTTGTTTAAGTTTTTGACTTTACATAACTTCTTAATAATGAGACGTTGGGTATTAACAAGTTTCGTTTCAACACCTTTAGCTTCAGCAACTTGATTTTCAACGACTTTCTTTTTTCCATCACAAGCACCACGCCGACAAGCTTGTTTTTGCTTTTCCAAAGCAGCAATCTGAAAATCATACAGTTGATAAATAAAAGAAATACAAAGCGTCTTACCTTTTCAACGTGTTTCTTGTTTACTGCTTCCAATTCAGCAACTTTTGCCGTAAAGGTCTTCTTTTCGTTTGTAATAACTTTATCGCGACTAGCTTGTTGTTTTTCCATATCAGATATCTGCAAAAGTAAAATGTAAAAATAATTTATAGGTAGGAACATTCTTACCTTTTGGAGATGCTTAGTTTTAGTTACCATCAATTCCTTATTGATTTGATTCAACCGTGTTATTTCGTTTTCGAGAATTTTCCTGAAATCATCAAGAGACTTCTGATTGATCCCTTCCTGATTAGCAATTTTAGAGCAATGAAGTTTCTTTTCTTTGTCATGAGCTTGAATATTAGCTTCTTGTTGCTTTTTTAAATCAGAAATCTAAAAACCATACAGTGGAAAAATGAAAGATAAACAAAAAGCGTCTTACCTTTTCAAGATGTTTATTGTTTAACGTTTCCAATGATGCAACTTTGACTTCAAGGTTTTTCTTTTCTTCATCGCGAAGTATACGGTAAGCTTCATATTGCTTTTGCAAATCAGAAATCTGAAAAATAAAAATGAATATGATTCATTACAAAAGATAAAAAAACAATAACCATATCGCGTTGCTTTTTATTTGTTCTTTTCAATTCGTCAGAAACAGCAGAATTTGGTTTCATTTCGGTGACTTTAACTACTTCATCGACGCTCGTTTCTCCATCAAGGATATGACGAATAGCTTTTAGTTGATTTTCTAAAACATAAATCTGAAAAAATAAAATGGTGATACGTAAGAAGCATATAAAAACTAACTAACCTTTTCAAGTCGCTTCTTATTTATTTCTTCCACTTCAGAAACGCGATGATTCAAACGGATTACTTCATCTTCGAGTGCTTTCTTAAATTCAACATTTGGCTTTTGATTATTCTCATGTTTTAACAGGTAATTTTCTTTTTTAAGTTGAAGATAATCATGCGTTTCATCTTCACTAATAGAATCCAAAAAATCGTTGAGAATTCTTTTAATTTGCGGCATAGATAAAGCAAAATTTTCATGATCAGTCGGTAGTAAGTGAAGAATTCCATTTGCAGAATACTGATATGCCATGTTGTTTAGCGAAAGCTTCTGAAAAAGAAAGAAATAAAAAAACATCAAAATAATGTGTCGCGAAAAAAAAGGTAAAGCATGACAAGAAAATGAATCCGTGAGTAAAAAGTTAAAAAAAACTAATCCAAATGGCTAAATTTTGACATGCAAATTGTTAAAAATATTACGCGATTAAACTAGTAATGATATAAGATTATTATGAAAAAAACGATCACGTATATCTTTGAATACTGACAAAAAGAAAAACTCAAAGATGAAGGAGCAAATGAAAAAAAAGTCAAACTTTTGATCAACAAACTTCGTGTTAGGAACTTGTGAAACAGTGAATCTTGTATGAATTTGAATTTTAATGAAACAAAAAAAAAGATTTGCCATTAAAATTAAAATGGGTTATTGTAATTGACGATGAATATTAAAAGAGCAACAAAAAAATGAATATAAAATGGAAAGTTAAATGAAGCACAAGATAAGTTTATTCAAGCATCAAAACACAATGAAAATACATAGTTTACAAGGAAACAAAATGGCAAAACAACATGAAAACAAGCAACCAAATTAAGATTTTTGAACATTATAAAAAGCATTTTCAAGCATCTTAAAACAAAGACTTTGATCAAGGGCATTGAATTCAGAGACCATTTGAGATTTTTTGACGCAATCAACTAAAAAATCCATGCATTTTTGCTGAAGTTTCATAGCATTTGAGATGATGGATGAATTTGCGAGACGACAGACGTTTGATGTTGAGATGTCTTCAATCAAGGAAGCTTCAATTACATCCTAAAAATAATGAATTAGTTGAAAATAATTATTATACATATTAAACTCACTCACCTTGAGATCCAAAATTTCATATTTGTCAAAAAACTGAAGGACACCAATTTTTTGATCCAAAGCTAAAGTTGAAATCTTGCGATTATAACAAAGTTGGATGGCAGCATTGACAGTTTCATAAATAAAGTCAGTAATGTCCATTTTGTTTTCGGTTGTTTCTTTCATTTTAGCATTGAACATTGCTTCAAATATAGGTGAACGAGCAGAAAGGACATTTTTATGAGCCTAAAAATGAATAATATAACTTTTGAGAGGTTAAAAAAGAGAAAATAAACTTACTTGAAGACTGTTTCCATCAACAACAATAGTAAAGTCTTTATCTCCACGATTCCATAATACTTTTCCAACATCATTATCTTCCCATCGTTTATCAGCAGATTCAATTTCTTGTTCAATGCTGAAAGTTCCTTGACATTTAAGTGAGAGTTTTCCATCAACGATATACTTGTTTGCAGGATCAAATAGTTCTTCAGTGGTGCAAATCTCTCCACCTAAAAACTCTGTTTCTTCGTTCACAGTACCTAATGTAACTGTATGATCAGCAGATTCAATGATAAATTTGAAGTTAGAGTTGACTTTCATTACGCTTTCAAGTTCCAGAAAAATCGATACTTCTCCACGTGATTCTTCAATTTCTCCATTAGGATAAATTTCAAGAGAATATTTGACACCAGGAAGATTAGCAGTTTTAATTTTCTTTGTTTTCAAACATCCATCGTTTGAATCTTTCATTGCTACCAATTTAGCTTCATCAATTTCCCATTTGATCGCAAAAGGGCATTCAATTTTCTAAAAAACAAATCGATTAGTTTGGTATCAATTAAAGGAAAACATACTAAAGTTGATGGAGGCTGCTTTGAAGTTGAATCCATTTTAATCATTGATGAATGAATAGCTCTAAAAACGGTTTAGTTAGAATAAAAAAAGATGCAATAAATATCCTTTAAAATCGCGTTACAAAAAGTTATAAATAAATTTTATGAAAGTTCGGAGAATCGTCGATAAATATTTGTAATTCTAAAAAGCGACAATAATTTTTAGCTTTGATACTAAAATAAATGAAACTTCCAAAGGAAACGATATTCGTGTTGAAAGACTAATAAAAAATGCGGTTTTTTTGAATGAAGCTATCTGATGACGACAATCCAAAATTGTTTTTTAGAAGTGTCTCATATTAATATCCCAAATGGAGTAATATAATTTCATTGAACATTTTTAATTAGTAAAAATAGCCGATGGTTTGAATTCTGATCCATTCGATTCATATTGTTGCATGAAAATCAAAGCAATGAAAGACAAATTAAAAAACTAAGTTTTATGAATTTTGCAAAAAAACGCTCTCTTTTGCTTTTACATATTTTGGAAATGTTGCAATTTTTCGTTAATTTTATTATCTTTGTATTTCATTTTTTTGCTGTTATTTTTTCTCCAATTAACTAAAGTTCTAATTAATTGAAAACTTATGCCATTGATTTTAACTACGATAAATGGTAATGACAAACCCCAACATTTTTGTTGTTTGTTTGAAGTGACTAATAATAATAATAATAAACGAAAGTGATTACTCATAAGTTCAAAAAAAGTGAGAAGAAAAAAAGAAGTAAATCCATTAAAAAAATGAATGACGCAAAAATATTTATGCATGTAATTTTTTAAAATTATATTTTGCTGGAATAAAAAAATTCTAAAAATTATGCACGAAATTTTTTTTTGTCATCGCAAATTGCTATTTTATGAAAGTAAAAGTAGCAACAAGAAAATGATTGCTCTGATTTTTTTTTTGAGATTATAACAGAACACAGAAAAAATGAATATTAACCTTTGACTTTTACATAAAGGTTAGGATTTTTCAAAAGCGTTTAATTTTTTTTAATATGGTTTAAAGGGAAACAAAACATAAAAAAAAATTTGACCGGTTAATACCAGATTTAAAAAAAAAGAAGAAGTATGGAGCTATGGTTTTTTCCATTTTTTTTTTAATGGAAACAATGTTTGAGAAATTAAATCATCAAATAAATAAGTGGGAGGATGGAGGAAGGACGAGTTTAGGGAAGTTTTTTTGTCATATTCCAAAAAAAAAAGAAGATAGGTTTAAAAGTCACTTTTGGGTTTTTAAAAAATGTGTTCCAGCAACTTCCACAAAATTTTTTGTTTTATAATGCAATGGAAAAGATAGTAAAAAAAATTCTTGAATTTGTTATGATCAAAAAATAATTATATCCTAACCTTTAGTCTTTTTTTCCAAAAATTTTTGAAATTTTTTACCATATATTGTCAAACGACCGAAGGATATGAAAAACCCTTTTTGAGATGTGCGCCTCAAAATATATTAATTAAACATGTTTTTACTTTAACAAGTTTTTTTGTTTAAAAAAACACGAGAAAAATATGTAAATGGGTTTAAAAAGATTGCTTTTAGATGTATGTTTCGAAAACAAAATAAATAATTAAATTTAAAAAAAACAATGGTAATAAAAAAATTTAAAACTTTTGAAGTTAGATTTCGAAAATTTAAAGATAACGTTTTTTTTTTTGAAATGAGTTAAAGCAAATATTTATTTTTTATGTTATAAAAAAGCGAACATGGATTTCAGTTATTTTTCCTATAAAAACCAAAAACAAATATCTCGAAAACAATTTTGCAAAATATTTTAAGAATTTAAAAAGAATATTTTCTTTTTTTGGGTTCTTTAAAATGCAAATTTAGCTTATTCATATTGTTTTTTTTGGCTTAGTAATTATAGATTCTGTTTAATTTTTTTACTTCAAATCTGTTATATTCGTTACTATTTAATTACTGTAATCAACCCTAAAAAAAGAAGCTATTTTCATTTTTTTCTCCCTAAAATTATGCACGAATTTTTTTTAAAACGTGATTTTTCGATTTTATTTTTATGAAGTATAACAACCAGTTTTTTAAACATCACACACAATAAATTTTTTTAACCTTTAACTTACACACTTCGAAGTAAAAAAATATGCATAATCGGATTAAAATTATTATTTATGTTTATAAAAAGCATCATCACATTATGAAACAAAGAAAGAAACTACTCGTTTTTGAATCATATCAAAATAAAAAATAAAAAATTACGATCGAAGGAGGAGAGTGTGTCATCGTCGTCGATTCCAATGCACATTTTATTTGTCACGTTGCCAAAAAATAATTATCTGAAAAATTTTGTTTGCAAATTATGTTCCACGTTTTTTTATTTTATTTTCAAAAAAATTTATTTTGTGTTCTCTTAAATATGCAAATAAGGGGCGGGGCGTTTTTGGAGGAAGGAAAGTCTAAAATTATTTTTCTATGCCTATAAATATCAAATACTGAAACTAAAAAGCATTAGTTATTATTGCACAACTGAAAAGGTTTTATTATTATTATTCAACAATGGCTTCAAATTCAAGAATGATCACTTCTAAAATTTGTATCGTTTTTATTATTTTGTTTGCTTTTGTTGTATATTCTACCAATGCTGATGTTTTTGCAATTGGTTAGTAATTTTTAATTTTGTGTTACGACGAGAAGTGGAAATAAAAATATTATGATTTTACTTTTAATATTTTATTTTTATTTTTTAATATGTTTTTAGGAGGCTGCGGTTGGGGACCTCAATGTGTGGGAATTTGCCGTGCATATGGTGCTCAAAATATGGGTGGATGCACATTACATACTTGCGTATGTGGTAAGTAAATTCACTGTAAAATAAATCTTTAGAAAAATTAATAAACCAAAGATTTTTAGTTCAATGAATAATACTGTCTTATTTATTCTACAGTAGCTAAAAATATTATTTATATTTATTTAGAAATATATTTTAATCATTTATTGTATATACATTGAAATTATGTATATGTAAATACGAGTTCTTTATCCTCTTTTTGCCTTTAAAATTGAAATTTATTTGTTTTGTTTTATTGTTTTAATATTTGTTACAAAAAAAATAAAATATTTTGCTCATTACAAAAATGGATTGCAAGTTCAAAAAAAAGTATTACAGTATTTGAAAGTTTCGAGGAGAAAAAAAGTATGAACTTTAAATAATTTTTTACATTCATCCATCTCGATAACAGAAGTGAAATTTTTCTTGTCACTGGAGAAAGTAGCAAAACTTTAACAAATTTACTATTTTTGTATTTAAAAAATAACGATTTTGGCGCATATGAAGAAATATGAAAAATATATGCTGGAAATAGTAATTCTGGTATTTGTAATTTTCTTGAACCATTTATTTGGCGGTTATCTTACATATGTGGATCGAATATGCTTTTTGACAATGATAAATATTGCAATTTTGCGTTGCTAAATATGGAATTCTTTTCTCAAAATTCATGAGATATTTAATTTTTAAAAATTCAAATTGATTTCAGTTTTGAGTCTGTTTATTTATTTTTCTGTTTTTCAAAAATCAAATTTTATTCCATAATTTCTTTTTTTTAAGTTTAAAAGAAATAAAAATGAAAACAAAATGAACAAAAAAATATATTAATTTAAAGATCAATTTTGGGAACTGTGAAAACAAATGCAAACGGCGTACTTCCTTTTTTGTTACTTTTTTATGGGGATAATTAAAGTTCAAAAAATTAAAAACTTTACTTTAAAAACATTAAAGACCAATTTAATGATTGACAAAACAAATTCTTATTTTTATTAGAACAATGAACACGAGACAAAAGGCTAATTTTTTTTATGAAAGTACAGAATTAAAAAATTTCAAAATTGTTGAATTTCTGTTGTCGTTGTTTTTTTGTTGTTGCTATTAATTAAAATAATAATTTTGTTGCCTAAACTGCTTGGACTCAAAAAAGCTTTGTTTAAAGTTCTTGAATACATTTTAACACAAATTGCAACACCCAATGTATTTAAAGTTGTCGTGTATGGACCAATAAAGGAAGTTAAGGATTGACCTGAGATCTGAAAAAAAAGAAAATATGATGCTTCAATAAAAAATTAGTTAAAAAAGTAAAACGAATTAGTCTAAAATATGAATTTTTCTTTCTTGCCATGATTTTTTTTTTCATCGTAATTTTTGTGGAAACTATGCTACAAAAAAAGAATGATTATCAAACATCAAAATTTTTATCAAACATCAAAATTTGGCTTTCAACAAGGATGGAATAATTTAAAAAAAAGTTTTTTATGTTGCTGCGGAACACGCAATAAAAAACCTTTGACATGGATTAAGAAGAGACAAATTTTCGCAGTTAAAAAAACTAAAATAATTTTTTATGCGCACAACCACCACGAGAGTTTGGAATTCCACGGTTTTCCTCTTCTCTTTTTTTTTGTTTGTTGCTAAAGTCTTTTTAAAAAAAAGTTTTTGGGGGAGAAAAAAGCGATCATTGATAATTTTTGCATAATCCTAATAATAATTATGGGGGAAATAAATGTATTTTGGGAGGCAGAAGGTAGCATCAGTATCTTGATCAATCTTTGAAATGCTTTCAAAAATTTTGTGTTTAAAACATCAAACTAAAATAATAAAATTTTAGAAGGTTGTTTGAAAGGGAGGGAAGATTTATGTAAATTTGTCACGTTTTAGTTGTTGGGGATGGATGGAAAGGAACTTTAAAAAATAAATGTTTGTGAAAAAAAAGGAATTGCATCATATGCTAGAAGGAAAATAAATAATGTTTGATTTTTCAAAAATAAAAAAAGAGTATGAAGTTATTTTTAGTTTTGCTTGTAACAAAACAAAGCATCATAAACCTGACAAAAAACATAAAAAAAGAGTCAAAACAAAAATAATTGATACAGTAATAAATATTTCGACAAAAAAAAAATATTCAACAAACTGCCTCCAAATCGGGGATATGCTGAACTCGAGATTTAGTTTCGACACCTAATTATTTTTAGTCATGACTCCAGACTTTCATCTCGGAAAAATGGATGAGTACGGAAGTTTCGCACATTCTTGCTCCAAACTATTGCTTTATTTTAAATTTCTAATTTTGGAGGGAACAAAATTCAAAATATTACAATTTTGTTTTAGTCGCTCACGAAAATTTCGGAAAATGCAAAGTCAAAAAAATATTAGTTGTTTGGCCCAAAAAAGACAAATTTGTAATAATCACAAAAATCAAAAATTAAATAAAATAAAAACCCAGAAAAATATCTTCAAAAAACTTGCCGATTGAAAAATATTACTAATAATACTTGGAGCAAAATCACAAAGAGTTGTAAGCAATAAAATAAATATCACCGTTCGATTAATTCTTAGCGTAACAACGCTACAATTTTTTAAATAAAATTTTAGCAATAAAAATAAAAGACAGCAACCAGCCATATTTATGCAAGTGGTGCAAATTTTTTGGGTTTGAGTTTGCCATAAAACCATTGGAATTAAAAAGCAACCCCAAAACATGCAATTTGTGGAAGAACTTTTTGGAAAAGGATTAAAAAATAAAGTAATCCAAATAGAAGCTCCCAAAATAATTAACATACAAAGAGAACAAATAAAGGTATGAATTTTTTTATATTTTATATCATATTTTGTTGGAGCTAAAATTGTTGCACAACGATCGATGCAAAGAAAAGCTCCAATCACGGGATTCAAAGACACTAATTTCCCAGTAACTAAACCATGAACGTATAATTCGGTAGCTTCATAAATTACAGAATCAGGTCGCCAAAAAATGAATAAAAATAAACAATATGAAATCATAGCAATGGAAAAAATTAATCCATAAATAAAAAATATGCAAATAACAGGTGAAAATTTTAATATTTTTAATAACAAAACTTTTTTAAATAAAACATTAGCTGAATAATACAATGATGCAACAGAGAATAAAAAGGTTATAATATTATTAAATAAAACTATATATGGATACCAATTCATTATTTATCTCTAAAAAAAGAAGAACCTTTTTAAAGTTTTTTAAAGCTCGCAAAACAAAAACATTCCATTTTTTAAGCGAGTCAAATTTTGCAATCGAATCTTTGCTTTTTATTTCTGTTGGTTAGAAAATAAGGGAATTTACATTATTCAAATTTTTCAAAATACTTTTCGTAAAAAAATAAAATCAAGAAAATTTTAGATTTTAACGAGAAAAAAAATAATAACCAAAGAAAAATAAAAGTAAGTTTTTGAATTTTTTATGAACATACGGTTCTGCTAAAAAAAAGCAGTGAATGTTTTACACATGAAAAATTTACTTCATTTTTTATTATAAAAAAAAACAATTTTAAATCCAAAAAAATGCTACAAAATACCAAAAAAAATATAAATGAATCATTTTTTTTCTTAATTAAAGGAGGGATGTTGTGTTTTCTTTGGCTACACTAATAATGAAAGAGGTTAAATAAAAATAAAAAATTTTTTTTGTAGCATCCTATTTTTCATTTCTTAGGAAATAATTATTATATTTTATTATGCTTCTTTTTTGTTTTTTTCAAAGAAGATTCATAATTAAGAACTAATTTAATTTTGTTGCTCCTTGAATTCAACTGTTAGGAAGAAAAAAGAAAATTTTTTGTAGCTTAACAGTAAACTAACTACAAAAAAGAAATAATATTAAAAACAAAGAAAACGATTTCTTTCTTCGAAGTAACAGTTTTAACAAAAAATATTAAAATATTTTTTATGACCTCTTTTTTTTCTTCCTCGTTAATGCTAAAAAAAAATAAAGACGCAGTTGTCCTCTTGAAATCAAACTTTTTTCGAAGCAAATATTGATCTCATACTTTTGATTCTTAAAGATAGGGCGACAAAAAAAAATCCCCAATTATGAAATAAGAAATTCCATCACTCAAAAACGATTTTAGACGCAAAAATGTTCAGTGAAATTATTGAAGAAAATTTTTTTTGTTTTAAGCTCTCTCAAAAAAAAACAAAGTTCAAGCCAAATTTTTAAATAGCGATATTCCTATTCGAATTGAAAAAGTGTAAATAAAAATGGACAAAAAATTAAATAATAATAAAATTTCGGATACAAATGAAAACTTTTTTGTTTATTAATTAATTTGAAATAATTCAGCAATAATTAATTTATTGAAGGACAATAAAAAAATAGGTAAACCTTCTGTTCTTGAACATTAATGTTTTGTTTTGTTATTTTCTTAAAGTCTTTTAATTAAATAAAACACAAAAAAAGTTGTTTAATAGTATAACAAAAAAAAAATGATAATTTATTTTAGCGACTTTTTTTTAACAATTATATTTCAAACATACAAAAAGTATAAATGCACGAGTGAGTGCGTCATAATGAAGAAAAAAAAAGAAGGAAAGATTACTCATGGCTAGACTTATCAAAGTCATCAGTTTTGGGCTATTAGACTTGGAGTTCTGCCATTCTGTTATAAATGATTTTGGAGTCAATTTTCAAAGATAAATTAAACAAATTAAAAAAAGGTGGAAGTCGTCGAATTACAATTATCAAAAACCAAAACTTCGAGTCTTTTTTTAAGTGAATCTGGAACATTTTTCCATTCCAAAACATTTTCAAAGGAACTGGCTTTAGGATCATCATTTCGAATTTGACCGCAAAGCACCGTAGTCATGGTTTCATTTTCATATCGACCTAAAAAATAATTTAGCAAATAATTTTTGTTTTATTTTGAAGAATGAATTTTTTTTCGTTACCTGCTAAAAGATATTGTCGACCAGCTTCAAGAATTAATCCACATGCGGGTGATTCGGATGGAGTAAAAATTTCTGATGGGAGAGTTTCATTTAAGTCAAGAGGTGACTGAAAAAAAAAATCAAAGGCTGTAGAAAAAAAATCTCGAATAACTAACTTTATAAATTTTTCCATATTCAACATTATATCGAATATTATTCAATCCTTTTCTCATCGAACCCTCGGGTAATGGTGATTTAGTTTGTCGAACAAGAATTTTGGTTTGTGCAACTAAAATAAATCCATACTTTTAGAATGATTTGGTCCAAAAAACTGGTTGAAAAATATTACCCCAATGTGCCATACAAAAAGATTCTTCAATGCTTTCTTGCATACAAGAACATGATTCAGAAATAGTTACAAAAAAAGCAAGGAAAAATAAAATGGTAATTAACAATTTCATTATTATTTTTTTATCTAAAAAGGAAAAAAGGTTTTAAAATTCTGCTGTTTCACTCTAAAACAAAAATAACGAAAAAGCAATGAAAATGAAAACAAAATATATTTTTAGGGTTAAAACAACTGTGTAAAAGTTTATGTTAAGTTTGAATTCCAAAATCACGGAAAAAACAAGCAAATAAAATTTAATTAAATTCAATGACATTAAAATAAAAAAAATAAATTTTTCGCGTTTGCGCCCGATTACTCACCAAATTTGTTGTTTTTAAATTAAAAAATGAGGGAGAAAAAAGTTTCCAATCAATCAATAAAAAAAACCCCAGCCATTATGACAAATAACAAAATAAGAGAGGCAAAAAAAAACACAAGGAACAAGTAACCCTTTTTTGTTTTATGATTTCATTGATGGACAGAAATAAACAAACAAAGAAAACAAAAAATGTTGAAATTGTTGAAAAAAAAAATGGAAAACCAAAAAATATAAGAATATTTAATATTTATTTATGTTTAAAAGGTTTTTTTATCAAATTATTTATTTTTAAATTTAAAAAAAGGTTAAAGTTTTGTTACAATTTTCATCAAAATTTGAATTATTAAGTTTTTTTAAAATCGAATTTGGAACATTTTTCCATTCAAGGACATTTTGATAAAATCCTGATCCAATGGGGTCATCATGTCCAATTTGACCACAAAGTCCTATGTCCATTGTTTCGTTTCTAAGGCGGCCTAAAAAGAAATTTTTTTTCCTACGTATTTTAAAACTTTTCTCTCAAACAATTTATTATTACCATACCATTTAAAAGATATTCTTTGCCAGCTTCAAGAATCAAACCACATGAGGCAGAATCACATGGAGTAAAAATTTCAGATGGCAAAGTTTCATTTACGTTGAGAGGCGACTAAAATTAAATTTTTTTATTTTATGTCTTAAAATATTCAGAACCAGAGTTGCCGAATTTTTATCTCCGTTCTTTTAGAATCAAAACCAAAAAAAAAATCACTTTAAAAATTTTTCCATATTCAACCGAATATTTATAAAAATCAACACATTCGGGAAATATATGTTTAGGCATAGAATCAATAAGTTCCCGTTTAAAGGGACATAGCTATTTCATGCCTTTTTTGAAATTTCGATAGTGGGGACTGAAAGTTACACTTGGTAAGGCGCGTGTTTGAATTACCGTGTAAGACAGAAAGTGCACGGTAATTCAAACACGCGCCGCCCCAACTGTTCCTATCAGCCCCAGTATCGAAATTTTTGAAAAGGCATGAAATAGCTATGTCCCTTTAAGAATTTTCGTATGGACGACTAAAAAGATATGCAAATTATTAAATTAGTCAAGAATTAACTTTTTTTTTTTTGAAACATTACCCCATTCTGCAATACAATATGCTTTTTCATTACTAATATCCATGCATGAGCAAGCATCACAAATTCCAAAATACCAAATAATAAAAATATAAAATATTTGTGTCATTGTTATTTTTTTTTGAAGTAGAAAAGTTTTAAACCAAAAAAAATACGCAACTTTTAGTTTATAATTTTGAAGGCTGAAAAAAACACGTAATGAAAAAATAATAGTCGTAAAAAGTTTAAAGTAAAATCAAATAAGAAAAAAAGGCGTTCAATTTCTTTGTGAAATATTAGTCAACCTTTGTAACACACACTTTTATAAACACAATTTAAAAAAAACTTGTTAATTTGAATTCTATCAATAAAACTTTTTTAAATTAATTGACAAATAGCAAAAGGGAAAAATCCCAATTAAGAAAGAAATAAACCAAAGGTCAACTTTTTTGTTTTATGAAAAAATCAACAAAAAATTAAATTTAAAAAAATCGTTTGAAATAATAGCAATTAACATCGCTAGTACAAATATAATTGTCGTTACGCATTTTCATTTAATTTTGGTCATTAGTATAAAGGTTCGGTCATTCTTGACGAAAAAATTAAAATTAAACACTATTTTTGTTTTCACTTTTTATCTAAGAAACACATCCAAGAACTGTGCCAATTTAATTTATGCCAGCAAGTAATCGGTTCAACCGATAAATCCAGGAGGGACAATATCATGCCCATTAAAAAAAAGAGCATGGAAATGATGTTATGGTTGAAGGCATCAATCAATTTTTTTTATGGTTTTATAACCAAAATGTGTTTTATTTTATTTGACCCTTAATAATATTTAATTTGAAATCAAGGATTTGATTAATAAAAACAATAAATACCGATAAAGAAATATCGATTGCACCCGCAAAAGATAAAAAAGCAAAGATTATTTTTGGCACATGCAATTTCGATGGTCAAAAATATCCATCTTTCCTTCCTAGTAATTTTGATTGTGTGTTATTTCGTTTGTAACTGGAAATCCATCATGTGAAAGTTTATAAAAAAATGAAAAAATTAGCATAAAAAAATAAATGAATGTGCGAGGAATGAAGTTTACTTTTCATTGCATAAAAGTGAAGCGATGAAGAGTGGTTGTTTTTGTTTTTGAGCTATCCAAATATGTTAAAGGATACAAATATACCCAAGGGAATAAAAAATGGTAAAGGATCCAAGATCCAAAGAAATTTACATAGAACAACATTCATGGCCGGCCGAAGGCCGGCGGTGTAATAAATGGACAATGATTTTTTTATTAGAAAGAAGCAAGTATCTATTATTATTGAGGGGCTTAAAAGCGTTTGGGGTTCTTTAGAAAAAATTGGAGATTTGGGTAAGGAAATTAGTTGCCTGGTGGAAAAACCTTAAGTATATGAGACGAAGATCTTATATACGTACTATGAGAAGGATGAAGATCCATGCAATAACTTTTTAAAAAGTCATAATGTTAAGAAAAAGTTGCGTAAGGAAAAAAAACATTTGTATTGCATAAAAATGAAGCGCTTGAGAGTTGCAGTTTATTTTGAAGTATTCAAAGATGAAAAAGACCCAAATATACTCAACGGATCTAAATATGGTAAAAAATTCAAATTCCATAAATTTTACAGTGGTTAAAATATACGATATGCCAGGCCGAAGGCCCACATTTCTCATTCTGTTGGATAATCATTTGTGATTTTTATTTCGTTGAGTAAAAATGAAAAGAGATCTAATATATTTAGAGATGGTATAAAGTTTAAATTTTGGGTATTTTTTGAAACGGATAAGATGATATAAAACCAGGAAATGCAAAATGAAATAGTTATATCGCGGGCCGGAGGCCCGCGTGTTGCCTAGTTTAAAGTAAATATCATCGCAAAAAAACGACTTTTTCATTTTTCGTCACTCATTTATTATCATCAGAGATTAAATCTGCGCTGCATTTTTTTTTTTGCTTTGACGAACAACTACCACAAAAATGGCACTGCTGTTGAGAAATTAAAAAAACATGCAAAAATGAATGGGAAAATTACAACAACAAAAATTTGTCTTTTGCATGAAAAATGCTTTTTTTGTTTCTCTGGCTCGATTTTGTCAAATTTCCAAAACGTATTTTGCGTTATCTTTATTTCTGGACTAAATAATGGCCATCAAATTTTTTTCTTTGGTTTAATATTACCCAAAATATTATTTGAGGTAAATATTCATTCCAGCCCTTTCTTTCTTGTTTGAAAGTGGCATCGGAAAAATTAAAATAAATTTTGGAAAGTTTTGCTTTCGAGCAAAACATATTTTTTTCTTTACTTTGTTTGTGGAAGCTTAGATCATAAAAGTTTTTTTTTCATGACGTTCATCTAGATACTCTTGTATGATAATCAGCTTCACAAAAGCAGCAATATACCATTCACATTACTTACATTCAGAAACCTGGATAAACATAGCCAATTTGATGGGAGCTATTTGAAAATGTTTGAAAACAATGGTTTTAGCTATTTTCTATAGTAATCTTTTGTCGAATAAAGATTTCAAGGTAAAGCTCTTATTTCAAAAAAAAAAATCATTAATTTTTGATTCACCTTTCCTCCTTTTTTACTTGCCAAGATGGCACCGAGAGTGTTCTAATTATTAGTTATGTATCAAACTCTTAATCATTTCCTTTGAAAAGATACATACAAGCAAGAAAGAAAAAAATGGATGAATGCGTTAAACTAAACAGAAATGCAAGAAAAAAGTTTTATTATACAATCAAACATTCTCAAAACAATTGAATACATAAATACATAAAAACAACAATAAATTATAATATTTTAACAATTCACGTTCCACCAATTTGGATAATTGCTTCTTCTACCGTATTCGATTGCCATGTTTTTTTGCTTTCTTTATCAATGAAAGTAACTTCAAAACGAATCTTTGATGTCTAAAAAATTGAATCATTAAACATAACAAAACGAGTATATAAAGGTGAAACAAACATGTAAAAGATGAAAAGCAAAATGAAGTGAGAAATGATTGACATTTTCAGCAAGATTAACAGCTCGTTGTTGTACAGCTTTGAAAGGTTCCATACCATTTTTTGAGATTGTTGCTATACTTCCATTAACAGTAACACTCATAATACCAGCAGGATTATTGGTTTCCACATAACCTTCAACCACAACAGGATGAAATGGAGCTACACCAGATACCAAGTAACGACCATCAACTTCTTTCCCTTCAATTTTGATGTTGAGACGAATTTTAGTGGAATAAACAAATTGGAAGAAAGCCCTGGGAAGATAGAATGAATGCTGCAGTAACTTGAAGAGAACATCTTTGATAAATATAACATTTGTTTCAGTAATTCGCATTGCCCATGGTTGGTTTTCTAATTCATAAAGCTTTGAAAATTGAGATCTTGCCCAGCCAATAAGTTCCAGAAGATGAGCATTTGTGGGACTATTTGTTTCAATAAAGTAAGGAGAAGGCATCCTAAAAAAGTAACAATAAATAAAGCGAAAGATAGGGGTGATAAACAAACATACCTGGAAGGAAGAGAGATACGAAGAAATCCAAAAGCAAAATGAATCAAATCAAAAAGTTGTCGAAGTAAAACCAATTGAGCTCGTGATTCATTATCCACATCAAAAGATCGTTGAGAAAGAGCATCGAGTTTCTCCAAAACTGCAGAAGATTGAGCACGGTAGAGTTTACATTGACTTGCAATACTTCTTTTAGTATACACAGAATTATTAGCTAGCAAAATCTTGTTCACATTGTATAAAGATAAAAAGTTGTTGAGAAGATAAACAATCTCCGTGAAAATTTCCAGATAGGCATGCGGGAACTTGAAAAATCGTGCTTTATCATAACCAAGTGTAAGATTCTGAAAAGCTGTTCTAAGTAAATGGAAAACAACAAACAAACAACCAACCTCAAGAGTAATCTGAGCAGTTTTCATATTCATATGAGCAAGTGAAATTTCTTTTACAGTAAAACCGGAAAGTTGAGATTTGGCAAGATAAATAAGGCTGTTAATCCAAGAAGAAAATGTAAATTGAAGCTTCTGAAAAATCATATCAAGTCATTCATCAATATTTTAAACGCTTCAAACTTACTCCAAGTTCCAAACTTTCAAGCAATGGTAAAGCAACTTCTTTCCAATGACCATATCGAAATGCCATAACAGCGATATCATACCGTAATGCATAATTTACTTTCATTCCATAATCTTTAGCAACATCAGCTAGTGGTAATGCACTAGGCCCTCTTGCATATTCTGGTGCCAGAAGGAGCGAAAATAAATGTAGTGGTGGATCAAATTTCGGCAAGTAGCTTCCATCCATTACGACGTCATTTTGAGATTGAACAATTTCAAGTTGCTTGTTGAGAACCTTTTCAGCAAATTGGATTCCGATTGGATATATTCGTGGAAATTGTGCACAAACAGCATTAATAGTTTCTAAGATCATTATAAAAGCTGGTGATTCCATGGAAGTTGAGTTGATTAGATAACCAATAATAAATTTCACAGCTTCTTCGTTCGTTGTTTTTGATCCACAGTAATCCAAGAGAATTTTACACATCTGAAGAAGAAGAAAAATGGTTTAAAAATGAAACTAATGTGAATAAAAACATACTATTCTCTGTTCTTTTGGTCTTGCTTTTGACATTCGTTCAATCAGATTTGGAAGAAAATTGACCAAAGTTATTGCTCCAGCTTCAGAATCTTGAAAATTCACTAATATCCTTGCAGCTTTTACGGTGATAGTAAAATTTGGATAGCTGAGAATCGAGACAAGAAATGTATCAGCACTTTTGATTTCTTCCATAAACCTTGATTGCGAAGTTAAAACATTCATGCACTTTATAAAGTAATAAACAGTAGTAGGAGATTTCTGTCTTTCAAATAATCTTTTGAAGTTGATCAGTCTCTTAAATCCAAAACAGTGAAAAGCTAATAGAGTTAGTAAACTTACAACAACTTGTTCTTTTTCCCAATGAGATGATGAACATATTTCAGCTAAATTCTTGAATAAATTTGTTACGAGCTCTTGATCATTTTCACATGCATCGACAGTATCCATAAGAAAGTTAAGATGCTCAGCAACTTGAATACCTTTTCCAGCAACGTGAGTCAGCAAATCATAAGCAGCTAGAGTAACTTCTTTTTCAAAATGTTCTCCCAGTAAACGTTTTCCCAATGCATAAATTCTGTCGCAAAGTGTTACGCCATCACGAAAGTAAGGTAGAATCTTGATGAGGTTCACTTTCAAATTTGCATTGAGTTCAGCAGAAAACAAGAGATCTTCAAATTTCTGAATAACAAGTTCACAAAATTGTCTAAAAATGATATCTGTATATGCAAATAAACGAGGAAGGAAGATAATAAAGTTACTTTGAGTGTTGAACAAATTGCTTGACAGCAACAACGGCAGCCATTTTCTCAATTATAGTTGGAGCACTTAGACCTTCGATTATCAAATGTTGAGCCTAAAAAATATTTTTTTAATTTCAAACATTGCTAAAAAATAAACTTACATGAGAATCATTACATACGATAGGAGCTAAAGCTTCCAGAAGCATCAAACAAAGAGCACGCATTTCAGGATCCAAGTTATGACTAACAATCATAATACTTCTCAGCATAACTTCCGGTGTTTGATAAGCATGAATAAACGGTTTTGATTCTCTTGTAAGCTGAACAATTCGATGAAGAATCAATTTTGTTTCAGGAATGATCGTTTTGTCTCCAAAAACTTTTGACAGTGTGTTGAAAACTCGATTTATAACTTCAGGAAATGGATGTTGCTGTAGAAATTCAATTGCACCCGTTATAGTTGATATCATTACATAAGGTTCCTGGGTCAAAGCTGAAAATAAAAAAATTGAATAAGCAAAAATAAAAGAATGAAAGTATACCTCGATCAAATTCAACCATAAATTTATCCACAGTTATATTCGTTGGATCTGATTTTTCTATTTGTTGAGTATAATATAGTGATTCCATCATCTTTTCAAAGGTTTACAATAATAAAAGTTGATTTTTAAATAAAATAAAAAAAGAAGCCCAATTTTTGCTGATTGAAAAATTGAGAAAGAAAAAGGTTTTCAACTTTTTCTTTTTGCGCAAACTTTTCATTTTTTTGGAGGACAATTTGCTCAACTCAGTGTTCCTCAAAAACATCCACTCATTTTTTTTATTTAACGGTAAGCTTTTTTTTGGATGGGATAATTAATTGTTTCATAAATTTTGTAAAAGATTATAAATATCAAAATTTACATTCCGAATTGCTAATTCTCCCTAAATTTAAACAAGTTAGTTATGCAACTTAAAAAATATCGCACTTGCTAATAATTTTATCATCCATTTTTAAATTACTTTTTTGTTGTTGAAGGAAAAGCGACTTTAGCATCGAAAATGACCTTCAAAGAAGTATCGATATAACCAAAATATTTTTTGGATTTTTTTATATGTTTTTTGTTTGTTTTTGTTTTTCATCGATTCTGATTGAAAATGAAATCTATTAAACTCTCAAACTTTAAATTTCACTACTTTATAAAATCATTTTCTAATTTTTTTATTGCATGAATCATGAATAAAGCAGGATATCTAGCAACATTTTTAGGATGCTTACAAAAAACTATAATTATTTCATTTTTTTTATCAAACTTAAAAGCATCTAAAGTATAACCATGCAAAAAAATAAGGTCTCGATCGAAAAGTGCTTTCAAAGTTTTTAAAATTCTTTTATCAAAACCTTTCACTTTCATTATTTTTTTGGCGCGGCGCCATTCGCGCAACTAACTATAGGCGCAACCATGAAATAAGCGCAACTGGACATTGGCGCAACCAACCAAAGGCGCAAATGGACATTGACGCAACTAACCATATGCGCAAATGGACATTGGCGCAAATAAAGGATATCGTTGAGTGAAATTAAATGCGAAGCATATTCACTCAAACTCTTATATTTTTCATATAGTTTTAAAAATAATACGTTTTCTTTAATATTTTTTAAACATATATTGTATTTATTATTTGTTTGATTTCTTCTTTGTAAAACCCTTTATTTATTTTATTTGCCGGTAAAATGGTGTTTTCCCCTCTTTTTTCTGTTGAATTTAATAATGTAAACAAATATCTATTTGACAGAATTGAGAATAGTAAATTTAAAAAAGCGCATATTTTTACTTCGATATATATAAGGTTCATTTTAGGTTATCGATTTACTCCTTTTGTTTGTTGATTTAAATGATTTAAAAAATAAAAGCGGATTATTACACTTTTAAAACTCTAACTTTCATCGAAAGAAAATAATAGTAAATTCATAACACCCTTCAGATGTTAAAAACCCTAACGTCTTTTTTTGGCATAGCAACAACAGCATTTGTCGTTTTTAATTAGTAAATAATTAAGCGGTGCTCGTCTTTTATCTAAAATCCTATAGCATTTTTGGATCGTTTATATCCTTATTCATTCTTGGATCCTTCTTATTTTTTGGATCTCCAGCACCTCAAATAAAGCAACCACTTATCGCCACTTCATTTTCACTTTAATAAAAAGTCAAAGTTCATTCTTCAAAAAACATTCTTTCAAATGAATGAACAATAAATTTCATGCTAATTTTTTCCTTCATTTTTTCATTTGGTTTGGTTCTTACTTCAAATCTCAATGTACCTCACAGGATTTGCTTCCGGTGGATCGGACCTATTTTTTTTATCTATCCTCACATTTTTAGCTTTCATCTGATACCCAACATCAATATCTTATTTTCTGATGTAACCACGACTACTTTTCACTTTTTTAAAAAGGATAAAATTACAAAATCTGTCTTTTAAAAACTTTAAAAAATGATAGGAAGAAACGAACTTATAAATCGAGTGCAATACACAATGCAGTTGCTTCACGCAATTTTTTGTCTTCAATTATTAATTTATTTTCAATTTTTTGGCAAGGTTTCAAAAACACTGAAGTTCAAACAAAAATTGCGCATAAAAATCGATTTTTTCAACAACAAAAAAGGGATTTTAGGGCAAATTTGACTGTGGTTTATTTTTAAAGCATAGAAAAAGAATTTTAGGCCTTCTATAGCCCATGATATACCTATTTTTAATTTTTCCATTTTCCATTTTGTATTAATTACTTGTGAGTACATATGTAAGAGATTATCAATATTTTTTATTATAAATTTTACGCTCTTCAATTTTTAATGAAAGTGAACGTTGCCTTTTCACAACAAAAATAATAGGCAAAATTTTATTTTAAAATATTATCAATTTAAAAAATTAAAAAAGAAAAAAGGCATATTTTAAAAACAGTAAAATAGTCATCAAAAATTAAAGGAAGTTTCTCAATAGAGCTTAGAAACTTCCTTTAAATAAAGCTTGCAGCGATATCACGAATATATTGGGCTTTGTCATCATAATTTTCGTAATTTTCGGCGATTCTTCTTTTTCTGATATCATTCTCTCGCCATTGTCTGCGCTGTTTTGAGGGAGGGTTAGGGTTTACACGAAGCTGGCAAAGATCTGCTAAAATCTTTTCTTGGTATTTCTTGATTTTGTCGACGCATACGAGAGGAGATGGTTTACTTTGATCGAAGAATCTTCGAAGTCCGCCATGGTAAGCCTCGACGGAGTTATTGGAACGAGGGTCATTACGAAGGGTTCTAAAAAGATACTCATACACTCAATGGAACACTTGAAATTGTATACATATAAAATGACAAACCTAACATATACTGACCATCGACGGGGATCAAATAAAGGCAGACGTGCACCTGTTCCAATGTATGTTCTTTCGAAGTATGAAGAAACTTCACGGAGTCTTCTATCAAGTATCCGGGCGATTCCATGCCAAACATCAGGAATCTGATCAGGTGGAACAAACGCCATTGCACGGATATATTTTACCTGAAGATTTAAAGCTGGATCATTTGCTAAATCTTGCTTAAGGCCATTTTTGTCGCAATTTCTCATAATGCTTTGTGAGAGGTGGAAAAGGCATCCAGTAATATTAGAAGCCGGGTAATTAATTTGAAATCCATTCATTTGGGCCTTTTCAAAATCACATAAATATGAATCAGGGCTGACACCTGGTCCAACAAGGGTTTTAACTGCAGCAAACATTCTTTCGAACGAAACAGTATCTTTTTTTTTCAAAAGAATAAATAAACAAGGGATAGTGACTCTGAAAAATTAAATGTTACACCATTTTTTTGAACCTTTTCTAAAATTATAAAGTTTTTTTGCTAGCTTAATATTTTAGAATAAATATTTTCAAATTTTTTAAGGTATGACTCGTGAAATTCGGAAAAAAAAAATTTTTTTAGGTTCTGCGTGAATTTTCTTTATGGCATTAATTTTACAAATTTTCATGTTTATTAATTAAAGGAAACCAAAAAAAACCAGGATTTAAGTTTAGAAATAAGTATTGAACTAAAATAACTTTAAAAAAATTAAGTTAAAAAGTTGTAAAAGTTTTGGAATGGTTCAAAAAGCCTTACAAACTGTAAACAGAATAAGCAACTTACTTGGTACGTAGAAACCGAGCATGAAGTGTAAACAATTGATTGAAAGCAGTCGGGCATACATCGAACGTACCATCACCAAACCATTCGTTTGAATTTCTTAAAAGATTAATCCCTTCGCTTGTGCCAAATATAAGAATCCTTGGTGGCATTCGATCAGGTTCATCCCCAACCTCTTCTTCTTCATCTTCAACAGGCGCCGATTCGTTGAGCAACAAGCCATGAGTCAAAACATTAATGAAACTCGTTTTGAATTAGGGCTTGAATTGGACATATGAATATTTTAAGCCAAATATTTTTTATTAATTATTTCAAAATTATTCCAAAGGGGATTTTGAATCGCATACCATTTATGACCTTCAACCAAAAATTATATTTTTACTGTTGCATCAAGCAACAAGCCATGAGTCAAAACATTAATGAAACTCGTTTTGAAATAGGGCTTGAATTGGATATATGAATATTTTAAGCCAAATATTTTTTATTAATTATATCAAAATTATTCCAAAGGGGATTTTGAATCGCATACCATTTATGACCTTCAACCAAAAATTATATTTTTACTGTTGCATCAAGCAACAAGCCATGAGTCAAAACATTAATGAAACTCGTTTTGAAATAGGGCTTGAATTGGATATATGAATATTTTAAGCCAAATATTTTTTATTAATTATTTCAAAATTATTCCCAAAGGGATTTTATCGCATACCATTTATGACCTTCAACCAAAAATAATATTTTTACTGTTGCATCAAGCAACAAGCCATGAGTCAAAACATTAATGAAACTCGTTTTGAAATAGGGCTTGAATTGGATATATGAATATTTTAAGCCAAATATTTTTTATTAATTATTTCAAAATTATTCCCAAAGGGATTTTGAATCGCATACCATTTATGACCTTCAACCAAAAATTATATTTTTACTGTTGCATCAAGCAAGCTTTGATGAAAGACATAAGTGTGAAACTCGTTTTGAATTAGGGCTTGAATTGGATATATGAATATTTTAAGCCAAATATTTTTTATTAATTATTTCAAAATTATTCCCAAAGGGATTTTGAATCGCATACCATTTATGACCTTCAACCAAAAATTATATTTTTACTGTTGCATCAAGCAAGCTTTGATGAAAGACATAAGTGTGAAACTCGTTTTGAATTAGGGCTTTAATTGGACATATGAATATTTTGTTCTAAACATTTTTTATTAATTATTTCAAAATTATTCCCTAAGGGATTTTGAATCGCATACCATTTATGACCTTCAACCAAAAATTATATTTTTACTGTTGCATCAAGCAACAAGCCATGAGTCAAAACATTAATGAAACTCGTTTTGAATTAGGGCTTGAATTGGACATATGAATATTTTAAGCCAAATATTTTTTATTAATTATATCAAAATTATTCCAAAGGGGATTTTGAATCGCAGACCATTTATGACCTTCAACCAAAAATTATATTTTTACTGTTGCATCAAGCAACAAGCCATGAGTCAAAACATTAATGAAACTCGTTTTGAATTAGGGCTTGAATTGGACATATGAATATTTTGTTCTAAACATTTTTTATTAATTATTTCAAAATTATTCTCAAAGGGATTTTGAATCGCATACCATTTATGACCTTCAACCAAAAATTATATTTTTACTGTTGCATCAAGCAACAAGCCATGAGTCAAAACATTAATGAAACTCGTTTTGAATTAGGGCTTTAATTGGACATATGAATATTTTGTTCTAAACATTTTTTATTAATTATTTCAAAATTATTCTCAAAGGGATTTTGAATCGCATACCATTTATGACCTTCAACCAAAAATTATATTTTTACTGTTGCATCAAGCAACAAGCCATGAGTCAAAACATTAATGAAACTCGTTTTGAATTAGGGCTTGAATTGGACATATGAATATTTTAAGCCAAATATTTTTTATTAATTATATCAAAATTATTCCAAAGGGGATTTTGAATCGCAGACCATTTATGACCTTCAACCAAAAATTATATTTTTACTGTTGCATCAAGCAACAAGCCATGAGTCAAAACATTAATGAAACTCGTTTTGAATTAGGGCTTGAATTGGACATATGAATATTTTGTTCTAAACATTTTTTATTAATTATTTCAAAATTATTCTCAAAGGGATTTTGAATCGCATACCATTTATGACCTTCAACCAAAAATTATATTTTTACTGTTGCATCAAGCAACAAGCCATGAGTCAAAACATTAATGAAACTCGTTTTGAATTAGGGCTTGAATTGGACATATGAATATTTTGTTCTAAACATTTTTTATTAATTATTTCAAAATTATTCTCAAAGGGATTTTGAATCGCATACCATTTATGACCTTCAACCAAAAATTATATTTTTACTGTTGCATCAAGCAACAAGCCATGAGTCAAAACATTAATGAAACTCGTTTTGAATTAGGGCTTGAATTGGACATATGAATATTTTGTTCTAAACATTTTTTATTAATTATTTCAAAATTATTCTCAAAGGGATTTTGAATCGCATACCATTTATGACCTTCAACCAAAAATTATATTTTTACTGTTGCATCAAGCAACAAGCCATGAGTCAAAACATTAATGAAACTCGTTTTGAATTAGGGCTTGAATTGGACATATGAATATTTTGTTCTAAACATTTTTTATTAATTATTTCAAAATTATTCCCAAAGGGATTTTGAATCGCATACCATTTATGACCTTCAACCAAAAATTATATTTTTACTGTTCCATCAAGCAACAAGCCATGAGTCAAAACATTAATGAAACTCGTTTTGAATTAGGGCTTGAATTGGACATATGAATATTTTGTTCTAAACATTTTTTATTAATTATTTCAAAATTATTCCCAAAGGGATTTTGAATCGCATACCATTTATGACCTTCAACCAAAAATTATATTTTTACTGTTGCATCAAGCAACAAGCCATGAGTCAAAACATTAATGAAACTCGTTTTGAATTAGGGCTTGAATTGGACATATGAATATTTTGTTCTAAACATTTTTTATTAATTATTTCAAAATTATTCCCAAAGGGATTTTGAATCGCATACCATTTATGACCTTCAACCAAAAATTATATTTTTACTGTTCCATCAAGCAACAAGCCATGAGTCAAAACATTAATGAAACTCGTTTTGAATTAGGGCTTGAATTGGACATATGAATATTTTAAGCCAAATATTTTTTATTAATTATATCAAAATTATTCCAAAGGGGATTTTGAATCGCATACCATTTATGACCTTCAACCAAAAATTATATTTTTACTGTTCCATCAAGCAACAAGCCATGAGTCAAAACATTAATGAAACTCGTTTTGAATTAGGGCTTGAATTGGACATATGAATATTTTGTTCTAAACATTTTTTATTAATTATTTCAAAATTATTCCCAAAGGGATTTTGAATCGCATACCATTTATGACCTTCAACCAAAAATTATATTTTTACTGTTGCATCAAGCAACAAGCCATGAGTCAAAACATTAATGAAACTCGTTTTGAATTAGGGCTTGAATTGGACATATGAATATTTTGTTCTAAACATTTTTTATTAATTATTTCAAAATTATTCCCAAAGGGATTTTGAATCGCATACCATTTATGACCTTCAACCAAAAATTATATTTTTACTGTTCCATCAAGCAACAAGCCATGAGTCAAAACATTAATGAAACTCGTTTTGAATTAGGGCTTGAATTGGACATATGAATATTTTAAGCCAAATATTTTTTATTAATTAGTTCAAAATTATTCCCAAAGGGATTTTGAATCGCATACCATTTATGACCTTCAACCAAAAATTATATTTTTACTGTTGCATCAAGCAACAAGCCATGAGTCAAAACATTAATGAAACTCGTTTTGAATTAGGGCTTGAATTGGACATATGAATATTTTAAGCCAAATATTTTTTATTAATTATATCAAAATTATTCCAAAGGGGATTTTGAATCGCATACCATTTATGACCTTCAACCAAAAATTATATTTTTACTGTTCCATCAAGCAACAAGCCATGAGTCAAAACATTAATGAAACTCGTTTTGAATTAGGGCTTGAATTGGACATATGAATATTTTAAGCCAAATATTTTTTATTAATTATATCAAAATTATTCCAAAGGGGATTTTGAATCGCATACCATTTATGACCTTCAACCAAAAATTATATTTTTACTGTTCCATCAAGCAACAAGCCATGAGTCAAAACATTAATGAAACTCGTTTTGAATTAGGGCTTGAATTGGACATATGAATATTTTGTTCTAAACATTTTTTATTAATTATTTCAAAATTATTCCCAAAGGGATTTTGAATCGCATACCATTTATGACCTTCAACCAAAAATTATATTTTTACTGTTCCATCAAGCAACAAGCCATGAGTCAAAACATTAATGAAACTCGTTTTGAATTAGGGCTTGAATTGGACATATGAATATTTTGTTCTAAACATTTTTTATTAATTATTTCAAAATTATTCCCAAAGGGATTTTGAATCGCATACCATTTATGACCTTCAACCAAAAATTATATTTTTACTGTTCCATCAAGCAACAAGCCATGAGTCAAAACATTAATGAAACTCGTTTTGAATTAGGGCTTGAATTGGACATATGAATATTTTGTTCTAAACATTTTTTATTAATTATTTCAAAATTATTCCCAAAGGGATTTTGAATCGCATACCATTTATGACCTTCAACCAAAAATTATATTTTTACTGTTGCATCAAGCAACAAGCCATGAGTCAAAACATTAATGAAACTCGTTTTGAATTAGGGCTTGAATTGGACATATGAATATTTTAAGCCAAATATTTTTTATTAATTATATCAAAATTATTCCAAAGGGGATTTTGAATCGCATACCATTTATGACCTTCAACCAAAAATTATATTTTTACTGTTCCATCAAGCAACAAGCCATGAGTCAAAACATTAATGAAACTCGTTTTGAATTAGGGCTTGAATTGGACATATGAATATTTTAAGCCAAATATTTTTTATTAATTATTTCAAAATTATTCCCAAAGGGATTTTGAATCGCATACCATTTATGACCTTCAACCAAAAATTATATTTTTACTGTTCCATCAAGCAACAAGCCATGAGTCAAAACATTAATGAAACTCGTTTTGAATTAGGGCTTGAATTGGACATATGAATATTTTAAGCCAAATATTTTTTATTAATTAGTTCAAAATTATTCCCAAAGGGATTTTGAATCGCATACCATTTATGACCTTCAACCAAAAATTATATTTTTACTGTTCCATCAAGCAACAAGCCATGAGTCAAAACATTAATGAAACTCGTTTTGAATTAGGGCTTGAATTGGACATATGAATATTTTAAGCCAAATATTTTTTATTAATTAGTTCAAAATTATTCCCAAAGGGATTTTGAATCGCATACCATTTATGACCTTCAACCAAAAATTATATTTTTACTGTTCCATCAAGCAACAAGCCATGAGTCAAAACATTAATGAAACTCGTTTTGAATTAGGGCTTGAATTGGACATATGAATATTTTAAGCCAAATATTTTTTATTAATTATTTCAAAATTATTCCCAAAGGGATTTTGAATCGCATACCATTTATGACCTTCAACCAAAAATTATATTTTTACTGTTCCATCAAGCAACAAGCCATGAGTCAAAACATTAATGAAACTCGTTTTGAATTAGGGCTTGAATTGGACATATGAATATTTTAAGCCAAATATTTTTTATTAATTAGTTCAAAATTATTCCCAAAGGGATTTTGAATCGCATACCATTTATGACCTTCAACCAAAAATTATATTTTTACTGTTCCATCAAGCAACAAGCCATGAGTCAAAACATTAATGAAACTCGTTTTGAATTAGGGCTTGAATTGGACATATGAATATTTTAAGCCAAATATTTTTTATTAATTATTTCAAAATTATTCCCAAAGGGATTTTGAATCGCATACCATTTATGACCTTCAACCAAAAATTATATTTTTACTGTTCCATCAAGCAACAAGCCATGAGTCAAAACATTAATGAAACTCGTTTTGAATTAGGGCTTGAATTGGACATATGAATATTTTAAGCCAAATATTTTTTATTAATTATTTCAAAATTATTCCCAAAGGGATTTTGAATCGCATACCATTTATGACCTTCAACCAAAAATTATATTTTTACTGTTCCATCAAGCAACAAGCCATGAGTCAAAACATTAATGAAACTCGTTTTGAATTAGGGCTTGAATTGGACATATGAATATTTTAAGCCAAATATTTTTTATTAATTAGTTCAAAATTATTCCCAAAGGGATTTTGAATCGCATACCATTTATGACCTTCAACCAAAAATTATATTTTTACTGTTCCATCAAGCAACAAGCCATGAGTCAAAACATTAATGAAACTCGTTTTGAATTAGGGCTTGAATTGGACATATGAATATTTTAAGCCAAATATTTTTTATTAATTAGTTCAAAATTATTCCCAAAGGGATTTTGAATCGCATACCATTTATGACCTTCAACCAAAAATTATATTTTTACTGTTCCATCAAGCAACAAGCCATGAGTCAAAACATTAATGAAACTCGTTTTGAATTAGGGCTTGAATTGGACATATGAATATTTTAAGCCAAATATTTTTTATTAATTATTTCAAAATTATTCCCAAAGGGATTTTGAATCGCATACCATTTATGACCTTCAACCAAAAATTATATTTTTACTGTTGCATCAAGCAACAAGCCATGAGTCAAAACATTAATGAAACTCGTTTTGAATTAGGGCTTGAATTGGACATATGAATATTTTGTTCTAAACATTTTTTATTAATTATTTCAAAATTATTCCCAAAGGGATTTTGAATCGCATACCATTTATGACCTTCAACCAAAAATTATATTTTTACTGTTCCATCAAGCAACAAGCCATGAGTCAAAACATTAATGAAACTCGTTTTGAATTAGGGCTTGAATTGGACATATGAATATTTTGTTCTAAACATTTTTTATTAATTATTTCAAAATTATTCCCAAAGGGATTTTGAATCGCATACCATTTATGACCTTCAACCAAAAATTATATTTTTACTGTTGCATCAAGCAACAAGCCATGAGTCAAAACATTAATGAAACTCGTTTTGAATTAGGGCTTGAATTGGACATATGAATATTTTAAGCCAAATATTTTTTATTAATTAGTTCAAAATTATTCCCAAAGGGATTTTGAATCGCATACCATTTATGACCTTCAACCAAAAATTATATTTTTACTGTTCCATCAAGCAACAAGCCATGAGTCAAAACATTAATGAAACTCGTTTTGAATTAGGGCTTGAATTGGACATATGAATATTTTGTTCTAAACATTTTTTATTAATTATTTCAAAATTATTCCCAAAGGGATTTTGAATCGCATACCATTTATGACCTTCAACCAAAAATTATATTTTTACTGTTGCATCAAGCAACAAGCCATGAGTCAAAACATTAATGAAACTCGTTTTGAATTAGGGCTTGAATTGGACATATGAATATTTTAAGCCAAATATTTTTTATTAATTAGTTCAAAATTATTCCCAAAGGGATTTTGAATCGCATACCATTTATGACCTTCAACCAAAAATTATATTTTTACTGTTCCATCAAGCAACAAGCCATGAGTCAAAACATTAATGAAACTCGTTTTGAATTAGGGCTTGAATTGGACATATGAATATTTTGTTTTAAATATTTTTTATTAATTATTTCAAAATTATTCCCAAAGGGATTTTGAATCGCATACCATTTATAACCGTCAACCAAAAATTATATTTTTACTGTTCCATCAAGCAACAAGCCATGAGTCAAAACATTAATGAAACTCGTTTTGAATTAGGGCTTGAATTGGACATATGAATATTTTAAGCCAAATATTTTTTATTAATTAGTTCAAAATTATTCCCAAAGGGATTTTGAATCGCATACCATTTATGACCTTCAACCAAAAATTATATTTTTACTGTTGCATCAAGCAACAAGCCATGAGTCAAAACATTAATGAAACTCGTTTTGAATTAGGGCTTGAATTGGACATATGAATATTTTGTTTTAAATATTTTTTATTAATTATTTCAAAATTATTCCCAAAGGGATTTTGAATCGCATACCATTTATAACCGTCAACCAAAAATTATATTTTTACTGTTCCATCAAGCAACAAGCCATGAGTCAAAACATTAATGAAACTCGTTTTGAATTAGGGCTTGAATTGGACATATGAATATTTTAAGCCAAATATTTTTTATTAATTAGTTCAAAATTATTCCCAAAGGGATTTTGAATCGCATACCATTTATGACCTTCAACCAAAAATTATATTTTTACTGTTCCATCAAGCAACAAGCCATGAGTCAAAACATTAATGAAACTCGTTTTGAATTAGGGCTTGAATTGGACATATGAATATTTTGTTTTAAATATTTTTTATTAATTATTTCAAAATTATTCCCAAAGGGATTTTGAATCGCATACCATTTATAACCGTCAACCAAAAATTATATTTTTACTGTTCCATCAAGCAACAAGCCATGAGTCAAAACATTAATGAAACTCGTTTTGAATTAGGGCTTGAATTGGACATATGAATATTTTGTTTTAAATATTTTTTATTAATTAGTTCAAAATTATTCCCAAAGGGATTTTGAATCGCATACCATTTATAACCGTCAACCAAAAATTATATTTTTACTGTTCCATCAAGCAACAAGCCATGAGTCAAAACATTAATGAAACTCGTTTTGAATTAGGGCTTGAATTGGACATATGAATATTTTGTTTTAAATATTTTTTATTAATTAGTTCAAAATTATTCCAAAGGGGATTTTGAATCGCATACCATTTATGACCTTCAACCAAAAATTATATTTTTACTGTTGCATCAAGCAACAAGCCATGAGTCAAAACATTAATGAAACTCGTTTTGAATTAGGGCTTGAATTGGACATATGAATATTTTGTTTTAAATATTTTTTATTAATTATTTCAAAATTATTCCCAAAGGGATTTTGAATCGCATACCATTTATAACCGTCAACCAAAAATTATATTTTTACTGTTCCATCAAGCAACAAGCCATGAGTCAAAACATTAATGAAACTCGTTTTGAATTAGGGCTTGAATTGGACATATGAATATTTTGTTTTAAATATTTTTTATTAATTAGTTCAAAATTATTCCCAAAGGGATTTTGAATCGCATACCATTTATAACCGTCAACCAAAAATTATATTTTTACTGTTCCATCAAGCAACAAGCCATGAGTCAAAACATTAATGAAACTCGTTTTGAATTAGGGCTTGAATTGGACATATGAATATTTTGTTTTAAATATTTTTTATTAATTAGTTCAAAATTATTCCCAAAGGGATTTTGAATCGCATACCATTTATAACCGTCAACCAAAAATTATATTTTTACTGTTCCATCAAGCAACAAGCCATGAGTCAAAACATTAATGAAACTCGTTTTGAATTAGGGCTTGAATTGGACATATGAATATTTTAAGCCAAATATTTTTTATTAATTAGTTCAAAATTATTCCCAAAGGGATTTTGAATCGCATACCATTTATGACCTTCAACCAAAAATTATATTTTTACTGTTCCATCAAGCAACAAGCCATGAGTCAAAACATTAATGAAACTCGTTTTGAATTAGGGCTTGAATTGGACATATGAATATTTTGTTTTAAATATTTTTTATTAATTATTTCAAAATTATTCCCAAAGGGATTTTGAATCGCATACCATTTATAACCGTCAACCAAAAATTATATTTTTACTGTTCCATCAAGCAACAAGCCATGAGTCAAAACATTAATGAAACTCGTTTTGAATTAGGGCTTGAATTGGACATATGAATATTTTAAGCCAAATATTTTTTATTAATTAGTTCAAAATTATTCCCAAAGGGATTTTGAATCGCATACCATTTATGACCTTCAACCAAAAATTATATTTTTACTGTTGCATCAAGCAACAAGCCATGAGTCAAAACATTAATGAAACTCGTTTTGAATTAGGGCTTGAATTGGACATATGAATATTTTGTTTTAAATATTTTTTATTAATTATTTCAAAATTATTCCCAAAGGGATTTTGAATCGCATACCATTTATAACCGTCAACCAAAAATTATATTTTTACTGTTCCATCAAGCAACAAGCCATGAGTCAAAACATTAATGAAACTCGTTTTGAATTAGGGCTTGAATTGGACATATGAATATTTTGTTTTAAATATTTTTTATTAATTAGTTCAAAATTATTCCAAAGGGGATTTTGAATCGCATACCATTTATGACCTTCAACCAAAAATTATATTTTTACTGTTGCATCAAGCAACAAGCCATGAGTCAAAACATTAATGAAACTCGTTTTGAATTAGGGCTTGAATTGGACATATGAATATTTTGTTTTAAATATTTTTTATTAATTATTTCAAAATTATTCCCAAAGGGATTTTGAATCGCATACCATTTATAACCGTCAACCAAAAATTATATTTTTACTGTTGCATCAAGCAACAAGCCATGAGTCAAAACATTAATGAAACTCGTTTTGAATTAGGGCTTGAATTGGACATATGAATATTTTGTTTTAAATATTTTTTATTAATTAGTTCAAAATTATTCCCAAAGGGATTTTGAATCGCATACCATTTATAACCGTCAACCAAAAATTATATTTTTACTGTTCCATCAAGCAACAAGCCATGAGTCAAAACATTAATGAAACTCGTTTTGAATTAGGGCTTGAATTGGACATATGAATATTTTGTTTTAAATATTTTTTATTAATTAGTTCAAAATTATTCCAAAGGGGATTTTGAATCGCATACCATTTATGACCTTCAACCAAAAATTATATTTTTACTGTTGCATCAAGCAACAAGCCATGAGTCAAAACATTAATGAAACTCGTTTTGAATTAGGGCTTGAATTGGACATATGAATATTTTGTTTTAAATATTTTTTATTAATTATTTCAAAATTATTCCCAAAGGGATTTTGAATCGCATACCATTTATAACCGTCAACCAAAAATTATATTTTTACTGTTCCATCAAGCAACAAGCCATGAGTCAAAACATTAATGAAACTCGTTTTGAATTAGGGCTTGAATTGGACATATGAATATTTTGTTTTAAATATTTTTTATTAATTAGTTCAAAATTATTCCAAAGGGGATTTTGAATCGCATACCATTTATGACCTTCAACCAAAAATTATATTTTTACTGTTCCATCAAGCAACAAGCCATGAGTCAAAACATTAATGAAACTCGTTTTGAATTAGGGCTTGAATTGGACATATGAATATTTTGTTTTAAATATTTTTTATTAATTATTTCAAAATTATTCCCAAAGGGATTTTGAATCGCATACCATTTATGACCTTCAACCAAAAATTATATTTTTACTGTTGCATCAAGCAACAAGCCATGAGTCAAAACATTAATGAAACTCGTTTTGAATTAGGGCTTGAATTGGACATATGAATATTTTGTTTTAAATATTTTTTATTAATTATTTCAAAATTATTCCCAAAGGGATTTTGAATCGCATACCATTTATAACCGTCAACCAAAAATTATATTTTTACTGTTCCATCAAGCAACAAGCCATGAGTCAAAACATTAATGAAACTCGTTTTGAATTAGGGCTTGAATTGGACATATGAATATTTTAAGCCAAATATTTTTTATTAATTAGTTCAAAATTATTCCCAAAGGGATTTTGAATCGCATACCATTTATGACCTTCAACCAAAAATTATATTTTTACTGTTGCATCAAGCAACAAGCCATGAGTCAAAACATTAATGAAACTCGTTTTGAATTAGGGCTTGAATTGGACATATGAATATTTTGTTTTAAATATTTTTTATTAATTATTTCAAAATTATTCCCAAAGGGATTTTGAATCGCATACCATTTATGACCTTCAACCAAAAATTATATTTTTACTGTTGCATCAAGCAACAAGCCATGAGTCAAAACATTAATGAAACTCGTTTTGAATTAGGGCTTGAATTGGACATATGAATATTTTGTTTTAAATATTTTTTATTAATTAGTTCAAAATTATTCCAAAGGGGATTTTGAATCGCATACCATTTATGACCTTCAACCAAAAATTATATTTTTACTGTTGCATCAAGCAACAAGCCATGAGTCAAAACATTAATGAAACTCGTTTTGAATTAGGGCTTGAATTGGACATATGAATATTTTGTTTTAAATATTTTTTATTAATTATTTCAAAATTATTCCCAAAGGGATTTTGAATCGCATACCATTTATAACCGTCAACCAAAAATTATATTTTTACTGTTCCATCAAGCAACAAGCCATGAGTCAAAACATTAATGAAACTCGTTTTGAATTAGGGCTTGAATTGGACATATGAATATTTTGTTTTAAATATTTTTTATTAATTAGTTCAAAATTATTCCAAAGGGGATTTTGAATCGCATACCATTTATGACCTTCAACCAAAAATTATATTTTTACTGTTCCATCAAGCAACAAGCCATGAGTCAAAACATTAATGAAACTCGTTTTGAATTAGGGCTTGAATTGGACATATGAATATTTTGTTTTAAATATTTTTTATTAATTATTTCAAAATTATTCCCAAAGGGATTTTGAATCGCATACCATTTATGACCTTCAACCAAAAATTATATTTTTACTGTTGCATCAAGCAACAAGTCATGAGTCAAAACATTAATGAAACTCGTTTTGAATTAGGGCTTGAATTGGACATATGAATATTTTGTTTTAAATATTTTTTATTAATTATTTCAAAATTATTCCCAAAGGGATTTTGAATCGCATACCATTTATAACCGTCAACCAAAAATTATATTTTTACTGTTCCATCAAGCAACAAGCCATGAGTCAAAACATTAATGAAACTCGTTTTGAATTAGGGCTTGAATTGGACATATGAATATTTTAAGCCAAATATTTTTTATTAATTAGTTCAAAATTATTCCCAAAGGGATTTTGAATCGCATACCATTTATGACCTTCAACCAAAAATTATATTTTTACTGTTGCATCAAGCAACAAGTCATGAGTCAAAACATTAATGAAACTCGTTTTGAATTAGGGCTTGAATTGGACATATGAATATTTTGTTTTAAATATTTTTTATTAATTATTTCAAAATTATTCCCAAAGGGATTTTGAATCGCATACCATTTATAACCGTCAACCAAAAATTATATTTTTACTGTTGCATCAAGCAACAAGCCATGAGTCAAAACATTAATGAAACTCGTTTTGAATTAGGGCTTGAATTGGACATATGAATATTTTGTTTTAAATATTTTTTATTAATTAGTTCAAAATTATTCCAAAGGGGATTTTGAATCGCATACCATTTATGACCTTCAACCAAAAATTATATTTTTACTGTTGCATCAAGCAACAAGCCATGAGTCAAAACATTAATGAAACTCGTTTTGAATTAGGGCTTGAATTGGACATATGAATATTTTGTTTTAAATATTTTTTATTAATTATTTCAAAATTATTCCCAAAGGGATTTTGAATCGCATACCATTTATAACCGTCAACCAAAAATTATATTTTTACTGTTGCATCAAGCAACAAGCCATGAGTCAAAACATTAATGAAACTCGTTTTGAATTAGGGCTTGAATTGGACATATGAATATTTTGTTTTAAATATTTTTTATTAATTAGTTCAAAATTATTCCAAAGGGGATTTTGAATCGCATACCATTTATGACCTTCAACCAAAAATTATATTTTTACTGTTGCATCAAGCAACAAGCCATGAGTCAAAACATTAATGAAACTCGTTTTGAATTAGGGCTTGAATTGGACATATGAATATTTTAAGCCAAATATTTTTTATTAATTAGTTCAAAATTATTCCCAAAGGGATTTTGAATCGCATACCATTTATGACCTTCAACCAAAAATTATATTTTTACTGTTCCATCAAGCAACAAGCCATGAGTCAAAACATTAATGAAACTCGTTTTGAATTAGGGCTTGAATTGGACATATGAATATTTTAAGCCAAATATTTTTTATTAATTAGTTCAAAATTATTCCCAAAGGGATTTTGAATCGCATACCATTTATGACCTTCAACCAAAAATTATATTTTTACTGTTCCATCAAGCAACAAGCCATGAGTCAAAACATTAATGAAACTCGTTTTGAATTAGGGCTTGAATTGGACATATGAATATTTTAAGCCAAATATTTTTTATTAATTAGTTCAAAATTATTCCCAAAGGGATTTTGAATCGCATACCATTTATGACCTTCAACCAAAAATTATATTTTTACTGTTCCATCAAGCAACAAGCCATGAGTCAAAACATTAATGAAACTCGTTTTGAATTAGGGCTTGAATTGGACATATGAATATTTTAAGCCAAATATTTTTTATTAATTATTTCAAAATTATTCCAAAGGGGATTTTGAATCGCATACCATTTATGACCTTCAACCAAAAATTATATTTTTACTGTTCCATCAAGCAACAAGCCATGAGTCAAAACATTAATGAAACTCGTTTTGAATTAGGGCTTGAATTGGACATATGAATATTTTAAGCCAAATATTTTTTATTAATTATTTCAAAATTATTCCAAAGGGGATTTTGAATCGCATACCATTTATGACCTTCAACCAAAAATTATATTTTTACTGTTCCATCAAGCAACAAGCCATGAGTCAAAACATTAATGAAACTCGTTTTGAATTAGGGCTTGAATTGGACATATGAATATTTTAAGCCAAATATTTTTTATTAATTATTTCAAAATTATTCCAAAGGGGATTTTGAATCGCATACCATTTATGACCTTCAACCAAAAATTATATTTTTACTGTTCCATCAAGCAACAAGCCATGAGTCAAAACATTAATGAAACTCGTTTTGAATTAGGGCTTGAATTGGACATATGAATATTTTAAGCCAAATATTTTTTATTAATTATTTCAAAATTATTCCAAAGGGGATTTTGAATCGCATACCATTTATGACCTTCAACCAAAAATTATATTTTTACTGTTCCATCAAGCAACAAGCCATGAGTCAAAACATTAATGAAACTCGTTTTGAATTAGGGCTTGAATTGGACATATGAATATTTTAAGCCAAATATTTTTTATTAATTAGTTCAAAATTATTCCCAAAGGGATTTTGAATCGCATACCATTTATGACCTTCAACCAAAAATTATATTTTTACTGTTCCATCAAGCAACAAGCCATGAGTCAAAACATTAATGAAACTCGTTTTGAATTAGGGCTTGAATTGGACATATGAATATTTTAAGCCAAATATTTTTTATTAATTATTTCAAAATTATTCCAAAGGGGATTTTGAATCGCATACCATTTATGACCTTCAACCAAAAATTATATTTTTACTGTTCCATCAAGCAACAAGCCATGAGTCAAAACATTAATGAAACTCGTTTTGAATTAGGGCTTGAATTGGACATATGAATATTTTAAGCCAAATATTTTTTATTAATTATTTCAAAATTATTCCAAAGGGGATTTTGAATCGCATACCATTTATGACCTTCAACCAAAAATTATATTTTTACTGTTCCATCAAGCAACAAGCCATGAGTCAAAACATTAATGAAACTCGTTTTGAATTAGGGCTTGAATTGGACATATGAATATTTTAAGCCAAATATTTTTTATTAATTATTTCAAAATTATTCCAAAGGGGATTTTGAATCGCATACCATTTATGACCTTCAACCAAAAATTATATTTTTACTGTTCCATCAAGCAACAAGCCATGAGTCAAAACATTAATGAAACTCGTTTTGAATTAGGGCTTGAATTGGACATATGAATATTTTAAGCCAAATATTTTTTATTAATTATTTCAAAATTATTCCAAAGGGGATTTTGAATCGCATACCATTTATGACCTTCAACCAAAAATTATATTTTTACTGTTCCATCAAGCAACAAGCCATGAGTCAAAACATTAATGAAACTCGTTTTGAATTAGGGCTTGAATTGGACATATGAATATTTTAAGCCAAATATTTTTTATTAATTATTTCAAAATTATTCCAAAGGGGATTTTGAATCGCATACCATTTATGACCTTCAACCAAAAATTATATTTTTACTGTTCCATCAAGCAACAAGCCATGAGTCAAAACATTAATGAAACTCGTTTTGAATTAGGGCTTGAATTGGACATATGAATATTTTAAGCCAAATATTTTTTATTAATTATTTCAAAATTATTCCAAAGGGGATTTTGAATCGCATACCATTTATGACCTTCAACCAAAAATTATATTTTTACTGTTCCATCAAGCAACAAGCCATGAGTCAAAACATTAATGAAACTCGTTTTGAATTAGGGCTTGAATTGGACATATGAATATTTTAAGCCAAATATTTTTTATTAATTATTTCAAAATTATTCCAAAGGGGATTTTGAATCGCATACCATTTATGACCTTCAACCAAAAATTATATTTTTACTGTTGCATCAAGCAACAAGCCATGAGTCAAAACATTAATGAAACTCGTTTTGAATTAGGGCTTGAATTGGACATATGAATATTTTAAGCCAAATATTTTTTATTAATTATATCAAAATTATTCCCAAAGGGATTTTGAATCGCATACCATTTATGACCTTCAACCAAAAATTATATTTTTACTGTTGCATCAAGCAACAAGCCATGAGTCAAAACATTAATGAAACTCGTTTTGAATTAGGGCTTGAATTGGACATATGAATATTTTGTTCTAAACATTTTTTATTAATTATTTCAAAATTATTCCCAAAGGGATTTTGAATCGCATACCATTTATGACCTTCAACCAAAAATTATATTTTTACTGTTGCATCAAGCAACAAGCCATGAGTCAAAACATTAATGAAACTCGTTTTGAATTAGGGCTTGAATTGGACATATGAATATTTTAAGCCAAATATTTTTTATTAATTATATCAAAATTATTCCCAAAGGGATTTTGAATCGCATACCATTTATGACCTTCAACCAAAAATTATATTTTTACTGTTGCATCAAGCAACAAGCCATGAGTCAAAACATTAATGAAACTCGTTTTGAATTAGGGCTTGAATTGGACATATGAATATTTTAAGCCAAATATTTTTTATTAATTATATCAAAATTATTCCCAAAGGGATTTTGAATCGCATACCATTTATGACCTTCAACCAAAAATTATATTTTTACTGTTGCATCAAGCAACAAGCCATGAGTCAAAACATTAATGAAACTCGTTTTGAATTAGGGCTTGAATTGGACATATGAATATTTTGTTCTAAACATTTTTTATTAATTATTTCAAAATTATTCCCAAAGGGATTTTGAATCGCATACCATTTATGACCTTCAACCAAAAATTATATTTTTACTGTTGCATCAAGCAACAAGCCATGAGTCAAAACATTAATGAAACTCGTTTTGAATTAGGGCTTGAATTGGACATATGAATATTTTAAGCCAAATATTTTTTATTAATTATATCAAAATTATTCCCAAAGGGATTTTGAATCGCATACCATTTATGACCTTCAACCAAAAATTATATTTTTACTGTTCCATCAAGCAACAAGCCATGAGTCAAAACATTAATGAAACTCGTTTTGAATTAGGGCTTGAATTGGACATATGAATATTTTAAGCCAAATATTTTTTATTAAGTATTTCAAAATTATTCCCAAAGGGATTTTGAATCGCATACCATTTATGACCTTCAACCAAAAATTATATTTTTACTGTTCCATCAACAACAAGCCATGAGTCAAAACATTAATGAAACTCGTTTTGAATTAGGGCTTGAATTGGACATATGAATATTTTGTTCTAAACATTTTTTATTAATTATTTCAAAATTATTCTTAAAGGGATTTTGAATCGCATACCATTTATGACCTTCAACCAAAAATTATATTTTTACTGTTGCATCAAGCAACAAGCCATGAGTCAAAACATTAATGAAACTCGTTTTGAATTAGGGCTTGAATTGGACATATGAATATTTTAAGCCAAATATTTTTTATTAATTATATCAAAATTATTCCCAAAGGGATTTTGAATCGCATACCATTTATGACCTTCAACCAAAAATTATATTTTTACTGTTGCATCAAGCAACAAGCCATGAGTCAAAACATTAATGAAACTCGTTTTGAATTAGGGCTTGAATTGGACATATGAATATTTTGTTCTAAACATTTTTTATTAATTATTTCAAAATTATTCCCAAAGGGATTTTGAATCGCATACCATTTATGACCTTCAACCAAAAATTATATTTTTACTGTTGCATCAAGCAACAAGCCATGAGTCAAAACATTAATGAAACTCGTTTTGAATTAGGGCTTGAATTGGACATATGAATATTTTAAGCCAAATATTTTTTATTAATTATATCAAAATTATTCCCAAAGGGATTTTGAATCGCATACCATTTATGACCTTCAACCAAAAATTATATTTTTACTGTTGCATCAAGCAACAAGCCATGAGTCAAAACATTAATGAAACTCGTTTTGAATTAGGGCTTGAATTGGACATATGAATATTTTAAGCCAAATATTTTTTATTAATTATTTCAAAATTATTCCCAAAGGGATTTTGAATCGCATACCATTTATGACCTTCAACCAAAAATTATATTTTTACTGTTCCATCAAGCAACAAGCCATGAGTCAAAACATTAATGAAACTCGTTTTGAATTAGGGCTTGAATTGGACATATGAATATTTTAAGCCAAATATTTTTTATTAATTATATCAAAATTATTCCCAAAGGGATTTTGAATCGCATACCATTTATGACCTTCAACCAAAAATTATATTTTTACTGTTCCATCAAGCAACAAGCCATGAGTCAAAACATTAATGAAACTCGTTTTGAATTAGGGCTTGAATTGGACATATGAATATTTTAAGCCAAATATTTTTTATTAATTATTTCAAAATTATTCCCAAAGGGATTTTGAATCGCATACCATTTATGACCTTCAACCAAAAATTATATTTTTACTGTTCCATCAAGCAACAAGCCATGAGTCAAAACATTAATGAAACTCGTTTTGAATTAGGGCTTGAATTGGACATATGAATATTTTGTTCTAAACATTTTTTATTAATTATTTCAAAATTATTCTTAAAGGGATTTTGAATCGCATACCATTTATGACCTTCAACCAAAAATTATATTTTTACTGTTGCATCAAGCAACAAGCCATGAGTCAAAACATTAATGAAACTCGTTTTGAATTAGGGCTTGAATTGGACATATGAATATTTTAAGCCAAATATTTTTTATTAATTATATCAAAATTATTCCCAAAGGGATTTTGAATCGCATACCATTTATGACCTTCAACCAAAAATTATATTTTTACTGTTGCATCAAGCAACAAGCCATGAGTCAAAACATTAATGAAACTCGTTTTGAATTAGGGCTTGAATTGGACATATGAATATTTTGTTCTAAACATTTTTTATTAATTATTTCAAAATTATTCCCAAAGGGATTTTGAATCGCATACCATTTATGACCTTCAACCAAAAATTATATTTTTACTGTTGCATCAAGCAACAAGCCATGAGTCAAAACATTAATGAAACTCGTTTTGAATTAGGGCTTGAATTGGACATATGAATATTTTAAGCCAAATATTTTTTATTAATTATATCAAAATTATTCCCAAAGGGATTTTGAATCGCATACCATTTATGACCTTCAACCAAAAATTATATTTTTACTGTTGCATCAAGCAACAAGCCATGAGTCAAAACATTAATGAAACTCGTTTTGAATTAGGGCTTGAATTGGACATATGAATATTTTGTTCGAAACATTTTTTATTAATTATTTCAAAATTATTCCCAAAGGGATTTTGAATCGCATACCATTTATGACCTTCAACCAAAAATTATATTTTTACTGTTGCATCAAGCAACAAGCCATGAGTCAAAACATTAATGAAACTCGTTTTGAATTAGGGCTTGAATTGGACATATGAATATTTTAAGCCAAATATTTTTTATTAATTATATCAAAATTATTCCCAAAGGGATTTTGAATCGCATACCATTTATGATCTTCAACCAAAAATTATATTTTTACTGTTCCATCAAGCAACAAGCCATGAGTCAAAACATTAATGAAACTCGTTTTGAATTAGGGCTTGAATTGGACATATGAATATTTTAAGCCAAATATTTTTTATTAATTATTTCAAAATTATTCCCAAAGGGATTTTGAATCGCATACCATTTATGACCTTCAACCAAAAATTATATTTTTACTGTTGCATCAAGCAACAAGCCATGAGTCAAAACATTAATGAAACTCGTTTTGAATTAGGGCTTGAATTGGACATATGAATATTTTAAGCCAAATATTTTTTATTAATTATATCAAAATTATTCCCAAAGGGATTTTGAATCGCATACCATTTATGACCTTCAACCAAAAATTATATTTTTACTGTTGCATCAAGCAACAAGCCATGAGTCAAAACATTAATGAAACTCGTTTTGAATTAGGGCTTGAATTGGACATATGAATATTTTGTTCTAAACATTTTTTATTAATTATTTCAAAATTATTCCCAAAGGGATTTTGAATCGCATACCATTTATGACCTTCAACCAAAAATTATATTTTTACTGTTGCATCAAGCAACAAGCCATGAGTCAAAACATTAATGAAACTCGTTTTGAATTAGGGCTTGAATTGGACATATGAATATTTTAAGCCAAATATTTTTTATTAATTATTTCAAAATTATTCCCAAAGGGATTTTGAATCGCATACCATTTATGACCTTCAACCAAAAATTATATTTTTACTGTTGCATCAAGCAACAAGCCATGAGTCAAAACATTAATGAAACTCGTTTTGAATTAGGGCTTGAATTGGACATATGAATATTTTAAGCCAAATATTTTTTATTAATTATTTCAAAATTATTCCCAAAGGGATTTTGAATCGCATACCATTTATGACCTTCAACCAAAAATTATATTTTTACTGTTGCATCAAGCAACAAGCCATGAGTCAAAACATTAATGAAACTCGTTTTGAATTAGGGCTTGAATTGGACATATGAATATTTTAAGCCAAATATTTTTTATTAATTATATCAAAATTATTCCCAAAGGGATTTTGAATCGCATACCATTTATGACCTTCAACCAAAAATTATATTTTTACTGTTGCATCAAGCAACAAGCCATGAGTCAAAACATTAATGAAACTCGTTTTGAATTAGGGCTTGAATTGGACATATGAATATTTTGTTCTAAACATTTTTTATTAATTATTTCAAAATTATTCCCAAAGGGATTTTGAATCGCATACCATTTATGACCTTCAACCAAAAATTATATTTTTACTGTTGCATCAAGCAACAAGCCATGAGTCAAAACATTAATGAAACTCGTTTTGAATTAGGGCTTGAATTGGACATATGAATATTTTAAGCCAAATATTTTTTATTAATTATATCAAAATTATTCCCAAAGGGATTTTGAATCGCATACCATTTATGACCTTCAACCAAAAATTATATTTTTACTGTTGCATCAAGCAACAAGCCATGAGTCAAAACATTAATGAAACTCGTTTTGAATTAGGGCTTGAATTGGACATATGAATATTTTGTTCTAAACATTTTTTATTAATTATTTCAAAATTATTCCCAAAGGGATTTTGAATCGCATACCATTTATGACCTTCAACCAAAAATTATATTTTTACTGTTCCATCAAGCAACAAGCCATGAGTCAAAACATTAATGAAACTCGTTTTGAATTAGGGCTTGAATTGGACATATGAATATTTTAAGCCAAATATTTTTTATTAATTATATCAAAATTATTCCCAAAGGGATTTTGAATCGCATACCATTTATGACCTTCAACCAAAAATTATATTTTTACTGTTCCATCAAGCAACAAGCCATGAGTCAAAACATTAATGAAACTCGTTTTGAATTAGGGCTTGAATTGGACATATGAATATTTTAAGCCAAATATTTTTTATTAATTATATCAAAATTATTCCCAAAGGGATTTTGAATCGCATACCATTTATGACCTTCAACCAAAAATTATATTTTTACTGTTGCATCAAGCAACAAGCCATGAGTCAAAACATTAATGAAACTCGTTTTGAATTAGGGCTTGAATTGGACATATGAATATTTTAAGCCAAATATTTTTTATTAATTATATCAAAATTATTCCCAAAGGGATTTTGAATCGCATACCATTTATGATCTTCAACCAAAAATTATATTTTTACTGTTCCATCAAGCAACAAGCCATGAGTCAAAACATTAATGAAACTCGTTTTGAATTAGGGCTTGAATTGGACATATGAATATTTTAAGCCAAATATTTTTTATTAATTATATCAAAATTATTCCCAAAGGGATTTTGAATCGCATACCATTTATGACCTTCAACCAAAAATTATATTTTTACTGTTGCATCAAGCAACAAGCCATGAGTCAAAACATTAATGAAACTCGTTTTGAATTAGGGCTTGAATTGGACATATGAATATTTTAAGCCAAATATTTTTTATTAATTATATCAAAATTATTCCCAAAGGGATTTTGAATCGCATACCATTTATGACCTTCAACCAAAAATTATATTTTTACTGTTGCATCAAGCAACAAGCCATGAGTCAAAACATTAATGAAACTCGTTTTGAATTAGGGCTTGAATTGGACATATGAATATTTTGTTCTAAACATTTTTTATTAATTATTTCAAAATTATTCCCAAAGGGATTTTGAATCGCATACAATTTATGACCTTCAACCAAAAATTATATTTTTACTGTTCCATCAAGCAACAAGCCATGAGTCAAAACATTAATGAAACTCGTTTTGAATTAGGGCTTGAATTGGACATATGAATATTTTAAGCCAAATATTTTTTATTAATTATATCAAAATTATTCCCAAAGGGATTTTGAATCGCATACCATTTATGACCTTCAACCAAAAATTATATTTTTACTGTTCCATCAAGCAACAAGCCATGAGTCAAAACATTAATGAAACTCGTTTTGAATTAGGGCTTGAATTGGACATATGAATATTTTAAGCCAAATATTTTTTATTAATTATATCAAAATTATTCCCAAAGGGATTTTGAATCGCATACCATTTATGACCTTCAACCAAAAATTATATTTTTACTGTTGCATCAAGCAACAAGCCATGAGTCAAAACATTAATGAAACTCGTTTTGAATTAGGGCTTGAATTGGACATATGAATATTTTAAGCCAAATATTTTTTATTAATTATATCAAAATTATTCCCAAAGGGATTTTGAATCGCATACCATTTATGACCTTCAACCAAAAATTATATTTTTACTGTTCCATCAAGCAACAAGCCATGAGTCAAAACATTAATGAAACTCGTTTTGAATTAGGGCTTGAATTGGACATATGAATATTTTAAGCCAAATATTTTTTATTAATTATATCAAAATTATTCCCAAAGGGATTTTGAATCGCATACCATTTATGACCTTCAACCAAAAATTATATTTTTACTGTTCCATCAAGCAACAAGCCATGAGTCAAAACATTAATGAAACTCGTTTTGAATTAGGGCTTGAATTGGACATATGAATATTTTAAGCCAAATATTTTTTATTAATTATATCAAAATTATTCCCAAAGGGATTTTGAATCGCATACCATTTATGACCTTCAACCAAAAATTATATTTTTACTGTTGCATCAAGCAACAAGCCATGAGTCAAAACATTAATGAAACTCGTTTTGAATTAGGGCTTGAATTGGACATATGAATATTTTGTTCTAAACATTTTTTATTAATTATTTCAAAATTATTCCCAAAGGGATTTTGAATCGCATACCATTTATGATCTTCAACCAAAAATTATATTTTTACTGTTCCATCAAGCAACAAGCCATGAGTCAAAACATTAATGAAACTCGTTTTGAATTAGGGCTTGAATTGGACATATGAATATTTTGTTCTAAACATTTTTTATTAATTATTTCAAAATTATTCCCAAAGGGATTTTGAATCGCATACCATTTATGATCTTCAACCAAAAATTATATTTTTACTGTTGCATCAAGCAACAAGCCATGAGTCAAAACATTAATGAAACTCGTTTTGAATTAGGGCTTGAATTGGACATATGAATATTTTAAGCCAAATATTTTTTATTAATTATATCAAAATTATTCCCAAAGGGATTTTGAATCGCATACCATTTATGACCTTCAACCAAAAATTATATTTTTACTGTTGCATCAAGCAACAAGCCATGAGTCAAAACATTAATGAAACTCGTTTTGAATTAGGGCTTGAATTGGACATATGAATATTTTAAGCCAAATATTTTTTATTAATTATATCAAAATTATTCCCAAAGGGATTTTGAATCGCATACCATTTATGATCTTCAACCAAAAATTATATTTTTACTGTTCCATCAAGCAACAAGCCATGAGTCAAAACATTAATGAAACTCGTTTTGAATTAGGGCTTGAATTGGACATATGAATATTTTAAGCCAAATATTTTTTATTAATTATATCAAAATTATTCCCAAAGGGATTTTGAATCGCATACCATTTATGACCTTCAACCAAAAATTATATTTTTACTGTTCCATCAAGCAACAAGCCATGAGTCAAAACATTAATGAAACTCGTTTTGAATTAGGGCTTGAATTGGACATATGAATATTTTAAGCCAAATATTTTTTATTAATTATATCAAAATTATTCCCAAAGGGATTTTGAATCGCATACCATTTATGACCTTCAACCAAAAATTATATTTTTACTGTTCCATCAAGCAACAAGCCATGAGTCAAAACATTAATGAAACTCGTTTTGAATTAGGGCTTGAATTGGACATATGAATATTTTAAGCCAAATATTTTTTATTAATTATTTCAAAATTATTCCCAAAGGGATTTTGAATCGCATACCATTTATGATCTTCAACCAAAAATTATATTTTTACTGTTGCATCAAGCAACAAGCCATGAGTCAAAACATTAATGAAACTCGTTTTGAATTAGGGCTTGAATTGGACATATGAATATTTTAAGCCAAATATTTTTTATTAATTATATCAAAATTATTCCCAAAGGGATTTTGAATCGCATACCATTTATGACCTTCAACCAAAAATTATATTTTTACTGTTCCATCAAGCAACAAGCCATGAGTCAAAACATTAATGAAACTCGTTTTGAATTAGGGCTTGAATTGGACATATGAATATTTTGTTCTAAACATTTTTTATTAATTATTTCAAAATTATTCCCAAAGGGATTTTGAATCGCATACCATTTATGATCTTCAACCAAAAATTATATTTTTACTGTTCCATCAAGCAACAAGCCATGAGTCAAAACATTAATGAAACTCGTTTTGAATTAGGGCTTGAATTGGACATATGAATATTTTAAGCCAAATATTTTTTATTAATTATATCAAAATTATTCCCAAAGGGATTTTGAATCGCATACCATTTATGACCTTCAACCAAAAATTATATTTTTACTGTTGCATCAAGCAACAAGCCATGAGTCAAAACATTAATGAAACTCGTTTTGAATTAGGGCTTGAATTGGACATATGAATATTTTAAGCCAAATATTTTTTATTAATTATATCAAAATTATTCCCAAAGGGATTTTGAATCGCATACCATTTATGATCTTCAACCAAAAATTATATTTTTACTGTTCCATCAAGCAACAAGCCATGAGTCAAAACATTAATGAAACTCGTTTTGAATTAGGGCTTGAATTGGACATATGAATATTTTGTTCTAAACATTTTTTATTAATTATTTCAAAATTATTCCCAAAGGGATTTTGAATCGCATACCATTTATGACCTTCAACCAAAAATTATATTTTTACTGTTGCATCAAGCAACAAGCCATGAGTCAAAACATTAATGAAACTCGTTTTGAATTAGGGCTTGAATTGGACATATGAATATTTTAAGCCAAATATTTTTTATTAATTATATCAAAATTATTCCCAAAGGGATTTTGAATCGCATACCATTTATGACCTTCAACCAAAAATTATATTTTTACTGTTGCATCAAGCAACAAGCCATGAGTCAAAACATTAATGAAACTCGTTTTGAATTAGGGCTTGAATTGGACATATGAATATTTTGTTCTAAACATTTTTTATTAATTATTTCAAAATTATTCCCAAAGGGATTTTGAATCGCATACCATTTATGACCTTCAACCAAAAATTATATTTTTACTGTTGCATCAAGCAACAAGCCATGAGTCAAAACATTAATGAAACTCGTTTTGAATTAGGGCTTGAATTGGACATATGAATATTTTGTTCTAAACATTTTTTATTAATTATTTCAAAATTATTCTTAAAGGGATTTTGAATCGCATACCATTTATGACCTTCAACCAAAAATTATATTTTTACTGTTGCATCAAGCAACAAGCCATGAGTCAAAACATTAATGAAACTCGTTTTGAATTAGGGCTTGAATTGGACATATGAATATTTTAAGCCAAATATTTTTTATTAATTATATCAAAATTATTCCCAAAGGGATTTTGAATCGCATACCATTTATGACCTTCAACCAAAAATTATATTTTTACTGTTGCATCAAGCAACAAGCCATGAGTCAAAACATTAATGAAACTCGTTTTGAATTAGGGCTTGAATTGGACATATGAATATTTTGTTCTAAACATTTTTTATTAATTATTTCAAAATTATTCCCAAAGGGATTTTGAATCGCATACCATTTATGACCTTCAACCAAAAATTATATTTTTACTGTTGCATCAAGCAACAAGCCATGAGTCAAAACATTAATGAAACTCGTTTTGAATTAGGGCTTGAATTGGACATATGAATATTTTAAGCCAAATATTTTTTATTAATTATATCAAAATTATTCCCAAAGGGATTTTGAATCGCATACCATTTATGATCTTCAACCAAAAATTATATTTTTACTGTTCCATCAAGCAACAAGCCATGAGTCAAAACATTAATGAAACTCGTTTTGAATTAGGGCTTGAATTGGACATATGAATATTTTAAGCCAAATATTTTTTATTAATTATTTCAAAATTATTCCCAAAGGGATTTTGAATCGCATACCATTTATGACCTTCAACCAAAAATTATATTTTTACTGTTGCATCAAGCAACAAGCCATGAGTCAAAACATTAATGAAACTCGTTTTGAATTAGGGCTTGAATTGGACATATGAATATTTTAAGCCAAATATTTTTTATTAATTATATCAAAATTATTCCCAAAGGGATTTTGAATCGCATACCATTTATGACCTTCAACCAAAAATTATATTTTTACTGTTGCATCAAGCAACAAGCCATGAGTCAAAACATTAATGAAACTCGTTTTGAATTAGGGCTTGAATTGGACATATGAATATTTTGTTCTAAACATTTTTTATTAATTATTTCAAAATTATTCCCAAAGGGATTTTGAATCGCATACCATTTATGACCTTCAACCAAAAATTATATTTTTACTGTTGCATCAAGCAACAAGCCATGAGTCAAAACATTAATGAAACTCGTTTTGAATTAGGGCTTGAATTGGACATATGAATATTTTAAGCCAAATATTTTTTATTAATTATATCAAAATTATTCCCAAAGGGATTTTGAATCGCATACCATTTATGATCTTCAACCAAAAATTATATTTTTACTGTTCCATCAAGCAACAAGCCATGAGTCAAAACATTAATGAAACTCGTTTTGAATTAGGGCTTGAATTGGACATATGAATATTTTAAGCCAAATATTTTTTATTAATTATTTCAAAATTATTCCCAAAGGGATTTTGAATCGCATACCATTTATGACCTTCAACCAAAAATTATATTTTTACTGTTCCATCAAGCAACAAGCCATGAGTCAAAACATTAATGAAACTCGTTTTGAATTAGGGCTTGAATTGGACATATGAATATTTTAAGCCAAATATTTTTTATTAATTATTTCAAAATTATTCCCAAAGGGATTTTGAATCGCATACCATTTATGACCTTCAACCAAAAATTATATTTTTACTGTTCCATCAAGCAACAAGCCATGAGTCAAAACATTAATGAAACTCGTTTTGAATTAGGGCTTGAATTGGACATATGAATATTTTAAGCCAAATATTTTTTATTAATTATTTCAAAATTATTCCCAAAGGGATTTTGAATCGCATACCATTTATGACCTTCAACCAAAAATTATATTTTTACTGTTGCATCAAGCAACAAGCCATGAGTCAAAACATTAATGAAACTCGTTTTGAATTAGGGCTTGAATTGGACATATGAATATTTTAAGCCAAATATTTTTTATTAATTATATCAAAATTATTCCCAAAGGGATTTTGAATCGCATACCATTTATGACCTTCAACCAAAAATTATATTTTTACTGTTGCATCAAGCAACAAGCCATGAGTCAAAACATTAATGAAACTCGTTTTGAATTAGGGCTTGAATTGGACATATGAATATTTTGTTCTAAACATTTTTTATTAATTATTTCAAAATTATTCCCAAAGGGATTTTGAATCGCATACCATTTATGACCTTCAACCAAAAATTATATTTTTACTGTTGCATCAAGCAACAAGCCATGAGTCAAAACATTAATGAAACTCGTTTTGAATTAGGGCTTGAATTGGACATATGAATATTTTGTTCTAAACATTTTTTATTAATTATTTCAAAATTATTCTTAAAGGGATTTTGAATCGCATACCATTTATGACCTTCAACCAAAAATTATATTTTTACTGTTGCATCAAGCAACAAGCCATGAGTCAAAACATTAATGAAACTCGTTTTGAATTAGGGCTTGAATTGGACATATGAATATTTTAAGCCAAATATTTTTTATTAATTATATCAAAATTATTCCCAAAGGGATTTTGAATCGCATACCATTTATGACCTTCAACCAAAAATTATATTTTTACTGTTGCATCAAGCAACAAGCCATGAGTCAAAACATTAATGAAACTCGTTTTGAATTAGGGCTTGAATTGGACATATGAATATTTTGTTCTAAACATTTTTTATTAATTATTTCAAAATTATTCCCAAAGGGATTTTGAATCGCATACCATTTATGACCTTCAACCAAAAATTATATTTTTACTGTTGCATCAAGCAACAAGCCATGAGTCAAAACATTAATGAAACTCGTTTTGAATTAGGGCTTGAATTGGACATATGAATATTTTAAGCCAAATATTTTTTATTAATTATATCAAAATTATTCCCAAAGGGATTTTGAATCGCATACCATTTATGACCTTCAACCAAAAATTATATTTTTACTGTTGCATCAAGCAACAAGCCATGAGTCAAAACATTAATGAAACTCGTTTTGAATTAGGGCTTGAATTGGACATATGAATATTTTAAGCCAAATATTTTTTATTAATTATATCAAAATTATTCCCAAAGGGATTTTGAATCGCATACCATTTATGACCTTCAACCAAAAATTATATTTTTACTGTTGCATCAAGCAACAAGCCATGAGTCAAAACAATAATGAAACTCGTTTTGAATTAGGGCTTGAATTGGACATATGAATATTTTGTTCTAAACATTTTTTATTAATTATTTCAAAATTATTCCCAAAGGGATTTTGAATCGCATACCATTTATGACCTTCAACCAAAAATTATATTTTTACTGTTGCATCAAGCAACAAGCCATGAGTCAAAACATTAATGAAACTCGTTTTGAATTAGGGCTTGAATTGGACATATGAATATTTTAAGCCAAATATTTTTTATTAATTATATCAAAATTATTCCCAAAGGGATTTTGAATCGCATACCATTTATGATCTTCAACCAAAAATTATATTTTTACTGTTCCATCAAGCAACAAGCCATGAGTCAAAACATTAATGAAACTCGTTTTGAATTAGGGCTTGAATTGGACATATGAATATTTTAAGCCAAATATTTTTTATTAATTAGTTCAAAATTATTCCCAAAGGGATTTTGAATCGCATACCATTTATGACCTTCAACCAAAAATTATATTTTTACTGTTGCATCAAGCAACAAGCCATGAGTCAAAACATTAATGAAACTCGTTTTGAATTAGGGCTTGAATTGGACATATGAATATTTTAAGCCAAATATTTTTTATTAATTATTTCAAAATTATTCCCAAAGGGATTTTGAATCGCATACCATTTATGACCTTCAACCAAAAATTATATTTTTACTGTTGCATCAAGCAACAAGCCATGAGTCAAAACATTAATGAAACTCGTTTTGAATTAGGGCTTGAATTGGACATATGAATATTTTAAGCCAAATATTTTTTATTAATTATTTCAAAATTATTCCCAAAGGGATTTTGAATCGCATACCATTTATGACCTTCAACCAAAAATTATATTTTTACTGTTCCATCAAGCAACAAGCCATGAGTCAAAACATTAATGAAACTCGTTTTGAATTAGGGCTTGAATTGGACATATGAATATTTTAAGCCAAATATTTTTTATTAATTATTTCAAAATTATTCCCAAAGGGATTTTGAATCGCATACCATTTATGACCTTCAACCAAAAATTATATTTTTACTGTTCCATCAAGCAACAAGCCATGAGTCAAAACATTAATGAAACTCGTTTTGAATTAGGGCTTGAATTGGACATATGAATATTTTAAGCCAAATATTTTTTATTAATTATTTCAAAATTATTCCCAAAGGGATTTTGAATCGCATACCATTTATAACTTTCAACCAAAAATTATATTTTTACTGTTCCATCAAGCAACAAGCCATGAGTCAAAACATTAATGAAACTCGTTTTGAATTAGGGCTTGAATTGGACATATGAATATTTTAAGCCAAATATTTTTTATTAATTATTTCAAAATTATTCCCAAAGGGATTTTGAATCGCATACCATTTATGACCTTCAACCAAAAATTATATTTTTACTGTTCCATCAAGCAACAAGCCATGAGTCAAAACATTAATGAAACTCGTTTTGAATTAGGGCTTGAATTGGACATATGAATATTTTAAGCCAAATATTTTTTATTAATTATTTCAAAATTATTCCCAAAGGGATTTTGAATCGCATACCATTTATGACCTTCAACCAAAAATTATATTTTTACTGTTCCATCAAGCAACAAGCCATGAGTCAAAACATTAATGAAACTCGTTTTGAATTAGGGCTTGAATTGGACATATGAATATTTTAAGCCAAATATTTTTTATTAATTATTTCAAAATTATTCCCAAAGGGATTTTGAATCGCATACCATTTATGACCTTCAACCAAAAATTATATTTTTACTGTTCCATCAAGCAACAAGCCATGAGTCAAAACATTAATGAAACTCGTTTTGAATTAGGGCTTGAATTGGACATATGAATATTTTAAGCCAAATATTTTTTATTAATTATTTCAAAATTATACCCAAAGGGATTTTGAATCGCATACCATTTATGACCTTCAACCAAAAATTATATTTTTACTGTTGCATCAAGCAACAAGCCATGAGTCAAAACATTAATGAAACTCGTTTTGAATTAGGGCTTGAATTGGACATATGAATATTTTGTTCTAAATATTTTTTAGTAATTATTTCAAAATTATTCCCAAAGGGATTTTGAATCGCATACCATTTATGACCTTCAACCAAAAATTATATTTTTACTGTTGCATCAAGCAACAAGCCATGAGTCAAAACATTAATGAAACTCGTTTTGAATTAGGGCTTGAATTGGACATATGAATATTTTAAGCCAAATATTTTTTATTAATTATTTCAAAATTATTCCCAAAGGGATTTTGAATCGCATACCATTTATGACCTTCAACCAAAAATTATATTTTTACTGTTCCATCAAGCAACAAGCCATGAGTCAAAACATTAATGAAACTCGTTTTGAATTAGGGCTTGAATTGGACATATGAATATTTTAAGCCAAATATTTTTTATTAATTATTTCAAAATTATTCCCAAAGGGATTTTGAATCGCATACCATTTATGACCTTCAACCAAAAATTATATTTTTACTGTTGCATCAAGCAACAAGCCATGAGTCAAAACATTAATGAAACTCGTTTTGAATTAGGGCTTGAATTGGACATATGAATATTTTGTTCTAAATATTTTTTAGTAATTATTTCAAAATTATTCCCAAAGGGATTTTGAATCGCATACCATTTATGACCTTCAACCAAAAATTATATTTTTACTGTTGCATCAAGCAACAAGCCATGAGTCAAAACATTAATGAAACTCGTTTTGAATTAGGGCTTGAATTGGACATATGAATATTTTGTTCTAAATATTTTTTAGTAATTATTTCAAAATTATTCCCAAAGGGATTTTGAATCGCATACCATTTATGACCTTCAACCAAAAATTATATTTTTACTGTTGCATCAAGCAACAAGCCATGAGTCAAAACATTAATGAAACTCGTTTTGAATTAGGGCTTGAATTGGACATATGAATATTTTAAGCCAAATATTTTTTATTAATTATATCAAAATTATTCCAAAGGGGATTTTGAATCGCATACCATTTATGACCTTCAACCTAAAATTATATTTTTACTGTTGCATCAAGCAACAAGCCATGAGTCAAAACATTAATGAAACTCGTTTTGAATTAGGGCTTGAATTGGACATATGAATATTTTAAGCCAAATATTTTTTATTAATTATTTCAAAATTATTCCGAAAGGGATTTTGAATCGCATACCATTTATGACCTTCAACCAAAAATTATATTTTTACTGTTCCATCAAGCAACAAGCCATGAGTCAAAACATTAATGAAACTCGTTTTGAATTAGGGCTTGAATTGGACATATGAATATTTTAAGCCAAATATTTTTTATTAATTATTTCAAAATTATTCCCAAAGGGATTTTGAATCGCATACCATTTATGACCTTCAACCAAAAATTATATTTTTACTGTTCCATCAAGCAACAAGCCATGAGTCAAAACATTAATGAAACTCGTTTTGAATTAGGGCTTGAATTGGACATATGAATATTTTAAGCCAAATATTTTTTATTAATTATTTCAAAATTATTCCCAAAGGGATTTTGAATCGCATACCATTTATGACCTTCAACCAAAAATTATATTTTTACTGTTCCATCAAGCAACAAGCCATGAGTCAAAACATTAATGAAACTCGTTTTGAATTAGGGCTTGAATTGGACATATGAATATTTTAAGCCAAATATTTTTTATTAATTATTTCAAAATTATTCCCAAAGGGATTTTGAATCGCATACCATTTATGACCTTCAACCAAAAATTATATTTTTACTGTTCCATCAAGCAACAAGCCATGAGTCAAAACATTAATGAAACTCGTTTTGAATTAGGGCTTGAATTGGACATATGAATATTTTAAGCCAAATATTTTTTATTAATTATTTCAAAATTATACCCAAAGGGATTTTGAATCGCATACCATTTATGACCTTCAACCAAAAATTATATTTTTACTGTTGCATCAAGCAACAAGCCATGAGTCAAAACATTAATGAAACTCGTTTTGAATTAGGGCTTGAATTGGACATATGAATATTTTGTTCTAAATATTTTTTAGTAATTATTTCAAAATTATTCCCAAAGGGATTTTGAATCGCATACCATTTATGACCTTCAACCAAAAATTATATTTTTACTGTTGCATCAAGCAACAAGCCATGAGTCAAAACATTAATGAAACTCGTTTTGAATTAGGGCTTGAATTGGACATATGAATATTTTAAGCCAAATATTTTTTATTAATTATTTCAAAATTATTCCCAAAGGGATTTTGAATCGCATACCATTTATGACCTTCAACCAAAAATTATATTTTTACTGTTCCATCAAGCAACAAGCCATGAGTCAAAACATTAATGAAACTCGTTTTGAATTAGGGCTTGAATTGGACATATGAATATTTTAAGCCAAATATTTTTTATTAATTATTTCAAAATTATTCCCAAAGGGATTTTGAATCGCATACCATTTATGACCTTCAACCAAAAATTATATTTTTACTGTTGCATCAAGCAACAAGCCATGAGTCAAAACATTAATGAAACTCGTTTTGAATTAGGGCTTGAATTGGACATATGAATATTTTGTTCTAAATATTTTTTAGTAATTATTTCAAAATTATTCCCAAAGGGATTTTGAATCGCATACCATTTATGACCTTCAACCAAAAATTATATTTTTACTGTTGCATCAAGCAACAAGCCATGAGTCAAAACATTAATGAAACTCGTTTTGAATTAGGGCTTGAATTGGACATATGAATATTTTGTTCTAAATATTTTTTAGTAATTATTTCAAAATTATTCCCAAAGGGATTTTGAATCGCATACCATTTATGACCTTCAACCAAAAATTATATTTTTACTGTTGCATCAAGCAACAAGCCATGAGTCAAAACATTAATGAAACTCGTTTTGAATTAGGGCTTGAATTGGACATATGAATATTTTAAGCCAAATATTTTTTATTAATTATATCAAAATTATTCCAAAGGGGATTTTGAATCGCATACCATTTATGACCTTCAACCTAAAATTATATTTTTACTGTTGCATCAAGCAACAAGCCATGAGTCAAAACATTAATGAAACTCGTTTTGAATTAGGGCTTGAATTGGACATATGAATATTTTAAGCCAAATATTTTTTATTAATTATTTCAAAATTATTCCGAAAGGGATTTTGAATCGCATACCATTTATGACCTTCAACCTAAAATTATATTTTTACTGTTGCATCAAGCAACAAGCCATGAGTCAAAACATTAATGAAACTCGTTTTGAATTAGGGCTTGAATTGGACATATGAATATTTTGTTCTAAATATTTTTTATTAATTAGTTCAAAATTATTCCCAAAGGGATTTTGAATCGCATACCATTTATGACCTTCAACCTAAAATTATATTTTTACTGTTGCATCAAGCAACAAGCCATGAGTCAAAACATTAATGAAACTCGTTTTGAATTAGGGCTTGAATTGGACATATGAATATTTTGTTCTAAATATTTTTTAGTAATTATTTCAAAATTATTCCCAAAGGGATTTTGAATCGCATACCATTTATGACCTTCAACCAAAAATTATATTTTTACTGTTGCATCAAGCAACAAGCCATGAGTCAAAACATTAATGAAACTCGTTTTGAATTAGGGCTTGAATTGGACATATGAATATTTTAAGCCAAATATTTTTTATTAATTATATCAAAATTATTCCAAAGGGGATTTTGAATCGCATACCATTTATGACCTTCAACCTAAAATTATATTTTTACTGTTGCATCAAGCAACAAGCCATGAGTCAAAACATTAATGAAACTCGTTTTGAACTCGTTTTGAATTAGGGCTTGAATTGGACATATGAATATTTTGTTCTAAATATTTTTTATTAATTAGTTCAAAATTATTCCCAAAGGGATTTTGAATCGCATACCATTTATGACCTTCAACCTAAAATTATATTTTTACTGTTGCATCAAGCAACAAGCCATGAGTCAAAACATTAATGAAACTCGTTTTGAATTAGGGCTTGAATTGGATATATGAATACTTTAAGCCAAATATTTTTTATTAATTAGTTCAAAATTATTCCCAAAGGGATTTTGAATCGCATACCATTTATGACCTTCAACCTAAAATTATATTTTTACTGTTGCATCAAGCAACAAGCCATGAGTCAAAACATTAATGAAACTCGTTTTGAATTAGGGCTTGAATTGGACATATGAATATTTTGTTCTAAATATTTTTTAGTAATTATTTCAAAATTATTCCCAAAGGGATTTTGAATCGCATACCATTTATGACCTTCAACCAAAAATTATATTTTTACTGTTGCATCAAGCAACAAGCCATGAGTCAAAACATTAATGAAACTCGTTTTGAATTAGGGCTTGAATTGGACATATGAATATTTTAAGCCAAATATTTTTTATTAATTATATCAAAATTATTCCAAAGGGGATTTTGAATCGCATACCATTTATGACCTTCAACCTAAAATTATATTTTTACTGTTGCATCAAGCAACAAGCCATGAGTCAAAACATTAATGAAACTCGTTTTGAACTCGTTTTGAATTAGGGCTTAAATTGGACATATGAATATTTTGTTCTAAATATTTTTTATTAATTAGTTCAAAATTATTCCCAAAGGGATTTTGAATCGCATACCATTTATGACCTTCAACCTAAAATTATATTTTTACTGTTGCATCAAGCAACAAGCCATGAGTCAAAACATTAATGAAACTCGTTTTGAATTAGGGCTTGAATTGGATATATGAATACTTTAAGCCAAATATTTTTTATTAATTATTTCAAAATTATTCCGAAAGGGATTTTGAATCGCATACCATTTATGACCTTCAACCAAAAATTATATTTTTACTGTTGCATCAAGCAACAAGCCATGAGTCAAAACATTAATGAAACTCGTTTTGAATTAGGGCTTGAATTGGATATATGAATACTTTAAGCCAAATATTTTTTATTAATTAGTTCAAAATTATTCCCAAAGGGATTTTGAATCGCATACCATTTATGACCTTCAACCTAAAATTATATTTTTACTGTTGCATCAAGCAACAAGCCATGAGTCAAAACATTAATGAAACTCGTTTTGAATTAGGGCTTGAATTGGATATATGAATACTTTAAGCCAAATATTTTTTATTAATTATTTCAAAATTATTCCGAAAGGGATTTTGAATCGCATACCATTTATGACCTTCAACCAAAAATTATATTTTTACTGTTGCATCAAGCAACAAGCCATGAGTCAAAACATTAATGAAACTCGTTTTGAATTAGGGCTTGAATTGGACATATGAATATTTTGTTCTAAATATTTTTTATTAATTAGTTCAAAATTATTCCCAAAGGGATTTTGAATCGCATACCATTTATGACCTTCAACCTAAAATTATATTTTTACTGTTGCATCAAGCAACAAGCCATGAGTCAAAACATTAATGAAACTCGTTTTGAATTAGGGCTTGAATTGGTTATATGAATACTTTAAGCCAAATATTTTTTAGTAATTATTTCAAAATTATTCCCAAAGGGATTTTGAATCGCATACCATTTATGACCTTCAACCAAAAATTATATTTTTACTGTTGCATCAAGCAACAAGCCATGAGTCAAAACATTAATGAAACTCGTTTTGAATTAGGGCTTGAATTGGACATATGAATATTTTGTTCTAAATATTTTTTATTAATTAGTTCAAAATTATTCCCAAAGGGATTTTGAATCGCATACCATTTATGACCTTCAACCTAAAATTATATTTTTACTGTTGCATCAAGCAACAAGCCATGAGTCAAAACATTAATGAAACTCGTTTTGAATTAGGGCTTGAATTGGATATATGAATACTTTAAGCCAAATATTTTTTAGTAATTATTTCAAAATTATTCCCAAAGGGATTTTGAATCGCATACCATTTATGACCTTCAACCAAAAATTATATTTTTACTGTTCCATCAAGCAACAAGCCATGAGTCAAAACATTAATGAAACTCGTTTTGAATTAGGGCTTGAATTGGACATATGAATATTTTGTTCTAAATATTTTTTAGTAATTATTTCAAAATTATTCCCAAAGGGATTTTGAATCGCATACCATTTATGACCTTCAACCAAAAATTATATTTTTACTGTTGCATCAGGCAAGCTTTGATGAAAGACATAAGTGTGAAACTCGTTTTGAATTAGGGCTTGAATTGGATATATGAATACTTTAAGCCAAATATTTTTTATTAATTATTTCAAAATTATTCCCAAAGGGATTTTGAATCGCATACCATTTATGACCTTCAACCAAAAATTATATTTTTACTGTTCCATCAAGCAACAAGCCATGAGTCAAAACATTAATGAAACTCGTTTTGAATTAGGGCTTGAATTGGACATATGAATATTTTGTTCTAAATATTTTTTAGTAATTATTTCAAAATTATTCCCAAAGGGATTTTGAATCGCATACCATTTATGACCTTCAACCAAAAATTATATTTTTACTGTTGCATCAGGCAAGCTTTGATGAAAGACATAAGTGTGAAACTCGTTTTGAATTAGGGCTTGAATTGGATATATGAATACTTTAAGCCAAATATTTTTTATTAATTATTTCAAAATTATTCCGAAAGGGATTTTGAATCGCATACCATTTATGACCTTCAACCAAAAATTATATTTTTACTGTTGCATCAAGCAACAAGCCATGAGTCAAAACATTAATGAAACTCGTTTTGAATTAGGGCTTGAATTGGACATATGAATATTTTGTTCTAAATATTTTTTATTAATTAGTTCAAAATTATTCCCAAAGGGATTTTGAATCGCATACCATTTATGACCTTCAACCTAAAATTATATTTTTACTGTTGCATCAAGCAACAAGCCATGAGTCAAAACATTAATGAAACTCGTTTTGAATTAGGGCTTGAATTGGACATATGAATATTTTGTTCTAAATATTTTTTATTAATTAGTTCAAAATTATTCCCAAAGGGATTTTGAATCGCATACCATTTATGACCTTCAACCTAAAATTATATTTTTACTGTTGCATCAAGCAACAAGCCATGAGTCAAAACATTAATGAAACTCGTTTTGAATTAGGGCTTGAATTGGATATATGAATACTTTAAGCCAAATATTTTTTAGTAATTATTTCAAAATTATTCCCAAAGGGATTTTGAATCGCATACCATTTATGACCTTCAACCAAAAATTATATTTTTACTGTTCCATCAAGCAACAAGCCATGAGTCAAAACATTAATGAAACTCGTTTTGAATTAGGGCTTGAATTGGACATATGAATATTTTGTTCTAAATATTTTTTAGTAATTATTTCAAAATTATTCCCAAAGGGATTTTGAATCGCATACCATTTATGACCTTCAACCAAAAATTATATTTTTACTGTTGCATCAGGCAAGCTTTGATGAAAGACATAAGTGTGAAACTCGTTTTGAATTAGGGCTTGAATTGGATATATGAATACTTTAAGCCAAATATTTTTTATTAATTATTTCAAAATTATTCCGAAAGGGATTTTGAATCGCATACCATTTATGACCTTCAACCAAAAATTATATTTTTACTGTTGCATCAAGCAACAAGCCATGAGTCAAAACATTAATGAAACTCGTTTTGAATTAGGGCTTGAATTGGACATATGAATATTTTGTTCTAAATATTTTTTATTAATTAGTTCAAAATTATTCCCAAAGGGATTTTGAATCGCATACCATTTATGACCTTCAACCTAAAATTATATTTTTACTGTTGCATCAAGCAACAAGCCATGAGTCAAAACATTAATGAAACTCGTTTTGAATTAGGGCTTGAATTGGATATATGAATACTTTAAGCCAAATATTTTTTAGTAATTATTTCAAAATTATTCCCAAAGGGATTTTGAATCGCATACCATTTATGACCTTCAACCAAAAATTATATTTTTACTGTTCCATCAAGCAACAAGCCATGAGTCAAAACATTAATGAAACTCGTTTTGAATTAGGGCTTGAATTGGACATATGAATATTTTGTTCTAAATATTTTTTAGTAATTATTTCAAAATTATTCCCAAAGGGATTTTGAATCGCATACCATTTATGACCTTCAACCAAAAATTATATTTTTACTGTTGCATCAAGCAACAAGCCATGAGTCAAAACATTAATGAAACTCGTTTTGAATTAGGGCTTGAATTGGACATATGAATATTTTAAGCCAAATATTTTTTATTAATTATTTCAAAATTATTCCCAAAGGGATTTTGAATCGCATACCATTTATGACCTTCAACCAAAAATTATATTTTTACTGTTCCATCAAGCAACAAGCCATGAGTCAAAACATTAATGAAACTCGTTTTGAATTAGGGCTTGAATTGGACATATGAATATTTTGTTCTAAATATTTTTTAGTAATTATTTCAAAATTATTCCCAAAGGGATTTTGAATCGCATACCATTTATGACCTTCAACCAAAAATTATATTTTTACTGTTGCATCAAGCAACAAGCCATGAGTCAAAACATTAATGAAACTCGTTTTGAATTAGGGCTTGAATTGGACATATGAATATTTTGTTCTAAACATTTTTTATTAATTATTTCAAAATTATTCCCAAAGGGATTTTGAATCGCATACCATTTATGACCTTCAACCAAAAATTATATTTTTACTGTTCCATCAAGCAACAAGCCATGAGTCAAAACATTAATGAAACTCGTTTTGAATTAGGGCTTGAATTGGACATATGAATATTTTAAGCCAAATATTTTTTATTAATTAGTTCAAAATTATTCCCAAAGGGATTTTGAATCGCATACCATTTATGACCTTCAACCAAAAATTATATTTTTACTGTTGCATCAAGCAACAAGCCATGAGTCAAAACATTAATGAAACTCGTTTTGAATTAGGGCTTGAATTGGACATATGAATATTTTGTTCTAAACATTTTTTATTAATTATTTCAAAATTATTCCCAAAGGGATTTTGAATCGCATACCATTTATGACCTTCAACCAAAAATTATATTTTTACTGTTGCATCAAGCAACAAGCCATGAGTCAAAACATTAATGAAACTCGTTTTGAATTAGGGCTTGAATTGGACATATGAATATTTTGTTCTAAATATTTTTTATTAATTAGTTCAAAATTATTCCCAAAGGGATTTTGAATCGCATACCATTTATGACCTTCAACCAAAAATTATATTTTTACTGTTCCATCAAGCAACAAGCCATGAGTCAAAACATTAATGAAACTCGTTTTGAATTAGGGCTTGAATTGGACATATGAATATTTTAAGCCAAATATTTTTTATTAATTATTTCAAAATTATTCCGAAAGGGATTTTGAATCGCATACCATTTATGACCTTCAACCAAAAATTATATTTTTACTGTTCCATCAAGCAACAAGCCATGAGTCAAAACATTAATGAAACTCGTTTTGAATTAGGGCTTGAATTGGACATATGAATATTTTGTTCTAAATATTTTTTAGTAATTATTTCAAAATTATTCCCAAAGGGATTTTGAATCGCATACCATTTATGACCTTCAACCAAAAATTATATTTTTACTGTTGCATCAAGCAACAAGCCATGAGTCAAAACATTAATGAAACTCGTTTTGAATTAGGGCTTGAATTGGACATATGAATATTTTGTTCTAAATATTTTTTAGTAATTATTTCAAAATTATTCCCAAAGGGATTTTGAATCGCATACCATTTATGACCTTCAACCAAAAATTATATTTTTACTGTTGCATCAAGCAACAAGCCATGAGTCAAAACATTAATGAAACTCGTTTTGAATTAGGGCTTGAATTGGACATATAAATATTTTGTTCTAAACATTTTTTATTAATTATTTCAAAATTATTCCCAAAGGGATTTTGAATCGCATACCATTTATGACCTTCAACCAAAAATTATATTTTTACTGTTGCATCAAGCAACAAGCCATGAGTCAAAACATTAATGAAACTCGTTTTGAATTAGGGCTTGAATTGGACATATGAATATTTTAAGCCAAATATTTTTTATTAATTATTTCAAAATTATTCCGAAAGGGATTTTGAATCGCATACCATTTATGACCTTCAACCAAAAATTATATTTTTACTGTTGCATCAAGCAAGCTTTGATGAAAGACATAAGTGTGAAACTCGTTTTGAATTAGGGCTTGAATTGGATATATGAATACTTTAAGCCAAATATTTTTTATTAATTATTTCAAAATTATTCCGAAAGGGATTTTGAATCGCATACCATTTATGACCTTCAACCAAAAATTATATTTTTACTGTTCCATCAAGCAACAAGCCATGAGTCAAAACATTAATGAAACTCGTTTTGAATTAGGGCTTGAATTGGACATATGAATATTTTAAGCCAAATATTTTTTATTAATTAGTTCAAAATTATTCCCAAAGGGATTTTGAATCGCATACCATTTATGACCTTCAACCAAAAATTATATTTTTACTGTTCCATCAAGCAACAAGCCATGAGTCAAAACATTAATGAAACTCGTTTTGAATTAGGGCTTGAATTGGACATATGAATATTTTGTTCTAAATATTTTTTAGTAATTATTTCAAAATTATTCCCAAAGGGATTTTGAATCGCATACCATTTATGACCTTCAACCAAAAATTATATTTTTACTGTTGCATCAAGCAAGCTTTGATGAAAGACATAAGTGTGAAACTCGTTTTGAATTAGGGCTTGAATTGGATATATGAATACTTTAAGCCAAATATTTTTTATTAATTATTTCAAAATTATTCCGAAAGGGATTTTGAATCGCATACCATTTATGACCTTCAACCAAAAATTATATTTTTACTGTTCCATCAAGCAACAAGCCATGAGTCAAAACATTAATGAAACTCGTTTTGAATTAGGGCTTGAATTGGACATATGAATATTTTGTTCTAAATATTTTTTAGTAATTATTTCAAAATTATTCCCAAAGGGATTTTGAATCGCATACCATTTATGACCTTCAACCAAAAATTATATTTTTACTGTTGCATCAAGCAAGCTTTGATGAAAGACATAAGTGTGAAACTCGTTTTGAATTAGGGCTTGAATTGGATATATGAATACTTTAAGCCAAATATTTTTTATTAATTATTTCAAAATTATTCCGAAAGGGATTTTGAATCGCATACCATTTATGACCTTCAACCAAAAATTATATTTTTACTGTTCCATCAAGCAACAAGCCATGAGTCAAAACATTAATGAAACTCGTTTTGAATTAGGGCTTGAATTGGACATATGAATACTTTAAGCCAAATATTTTTTATTAATTATTTCAAAATTATTCCGAAAGGGATTTTGAATCGCATACCATTTATGACCTTCAACCAAAAATTATATTTTTACTGTTCCATCAAGCAACAAGCCATGAGTCAAAACATTAATGAAACTCGTTTTGAATTAGGGCTTGAATTGGATATATGAATACTTTAAGCCAAATATTTTTTATTAATTATTTCAAAATTATTCCGAAAGGGATTTTGAATCGCATACCATTTATGACCTTCAACCAAAAATTATATTTTTACTGTTCCATCAAGCAACAAGCCATGAGTCAAAACATTAATGAAACTCGTTTTGAATTAGGGCTTGAATTGGACATATGAATATTTTGTTCTAAATATTTTTTATTAATTATTTCATAATTATTTCCAAGGGGATTTTGAATCGCATACCATTTATGACCTTCAACCAAAAATTATATTTTTACTGTTCCATCAAGCAACAAGCCATGAGTCAAAACATTAATGAAACTCGTTTTGAATTAGGGTTTGAATTGGACATATGAATATTTTAAGCCAAATATTTTTTATTAATTATTTCAAAATTATTCCCAAAGGGATTTTGAATCGCATACCATTTATGACCTTCAACCAAAAATTATATTTTTACTGTTCCATCAAGCAACAAGCCATGAGTCAAAACATTAATGAAACTCGTTTTGAATTAGGGCTTGAATTGGACATATGAATATTTTGTTCTAAATATTTTTTATTAATTATTTCATAATTATTTCCAAGGGGATTTTGAATCGCATACCATTTATGACCTTCAACCAAAAATTATATTTTTACTGTTCCATCAAGCAACAAGCCATGAGTCAAAACATTAATGAAACTCGTTTTGAATTAGGGCTTGAATTGGACATATGAATATTTTGTTCTAAATATTTTTTATTAATTATTTCATAATTATTTCCAAGGGGATTTTGAATCGCATACCATTTATGACCTTCAACCAAAAATTATATTTTTACTGTTCCATCAAGCAACAAGCCATGAGTCAAAACATTAATGAAACTCGTTTTGAATTAGGGCTTGAATTGGACATATGAATATTTTGTTCTAAATATTTTTTATTAATTATTTCATAATTATTTCCAAGGGGATTTTGAATCGCATACCATTTATGACCTTCAACCAAAAATTATATTTTTACTGTTCCATCAAGCAACAAGCCATGAGTCAAAACATTAATGAAACTCGTTTTGAATTAGGGCTTGAATTGGACATATGAATATTTTGTTCTAAATATTTTTTAGTAATTATTTCAAAATTATTCCCAAAGGGATTTTGAATCGCATACCATTTATGACCTTCAACCAAAAATTATATTTTTACTGTTGCATCAAGCAAGCTTTGATGAAAGACATAAGTGTGAAACTCGTTTTGAATTAGGGCTTGAATTGGATATATGAATACTTTAAGCCAAATATTTTTTATTAATTATTTCAAAATTATTCCCAAAGGGATTTTGAATCGCATACCATTTATGACCTTCAACCAAAAATTATATTTTTACTGTTCCATCAAGCAACAAGCCATGAGTCAAAACATTAATGAAACTCGTTTTGAATTAGGGCTTGAATTGGACATATGAATATTTTGTTCTAAATATTTTTTATTAATTATTTCAAAATTATTCCCAAAGGGATTTTGAATCGCATACCATTTATGACCTTCAACCAAAAATTATATTTTTACTGTTCCATCAAGCAACAAGCCATGAGTCAAAACATTAATGAAACTCGTTTTGAATTAGGGCTTGAATTGGACATATGAATATTTTGTTCTAAACATTTTTTATTAATTATTTCAAAATTATTCCCAAAGGGATTTTGAATCGCATACCATTTATGACCTTCAACCAAAAATTATATTTTTACTGTTCCATCAAGCAACAAGCCATGAGTCAAAACATTAATGAAACTCGTTTTGAATTAGGGCTTGAATTGGACATATGAATATTTTGTTCTAAATATTTTTTATTAATTATTTCAAAATTATTCCCAAAGGGATTTTGAATCGCATACCATTTATGACCTTCAACCAAAAATTATATTTTTACTGTTCCATCAAGCAACAAGCCATGAGTCAAAACATTAATGAAACTCGTTTTGAATTAGGGCTTGAATTGGACATATGAATACTTTAAGCCAAATATTTTTTATTAATTATTTCAAAATTATTCCGAAAGGGATTTTGAATCGCATACCATTTATGACCTTCAACCAAAAATTATATTTTTACTGTTCCATCAAGCAACAAGCCATGAGTCAAAACATTAATGAAACTCGTTTTGAATTAGGGCTTGAATTGGATATATGAATACTTTAAGCCAAATATTTTTTATTAATTATTTCAAAATTATTCCGAAAGGGATTTTGAATCGCATACCATTTATGACCTTCAACCAAAAATTATATTTTTACTGTTCCATCAAGCAACAAGCCATGAGTCAAAACATTAATGAAACTCGTTTTGAATTAGGGCTTGAATTGGACATATGAATATTTTGTTCTAAATATTTTTTATTAATTATTTCATAATTATTTCCAAGGGGATTTTGAATCGCATACCATTTATGACCTTCAACCAAAAATTATATTTTTACTGTTCCATCAAGCAACAAGCCATGAGTCAAAACATTAATGAAACTCGTTTTGAATTAGGGTTTGAATTGGACATATGAATATTTTAAGCCAAATATTTTTTATTAATTATTTCAAAATTATTCCCAAAGGGATTTTGAATCGCATACCATTTATGACCTTCAACCAAAAATTATATTTTTACTGTTCCATCAAGCAACAAGCCATGAGTCAAAACATTAATGAAACTCGTTTTGAATTAGGGCTTGAATTGGACATATGAATATTTTGTTCTAAATATTTTTTATTAATTATTTCATAATTATTTCCAAGGGGATTTTGAATCGCATACCATTTATGACCTTCAACCAAAAATTATATTTTTACTGTTCCATCAAGCAACAAGCCATGAGTCAAAACATTAATGAAACTCGTTTTGAATTAGGGCTTGAATTGGACATATGAATATTTTGTTCTAAATATTTTTTATTAATTATTTCATAATTATTTCCAAGGGGATTTTGAATCGCATACCATTTATGACCTTCAACCAAAAATTATATTTTTACTGTTCCATCAAGCAACAAGCCATGAGTCAAAACATTAATGAAACTCGTTTTGAATTAGGGCTTGAATTGGACATATGAATATTTTGTTCTAAATATTTTTTATTAATTATTTCATAATTATTTCCAAGGGGATTTTGAATCGCATACCATTTATGACCTTCAACCAAAAATTATATTTTTACTGTTCCATCAAGCAACAAGCCATGAGTCAAAACATTAATGAAACTCGTTTTGAATTAGGGCTTGAATTGGACATATGAATATTTTGTTCTAAATATTTTTTAGTAATTATTTCAAAATTATTCCCAAAGGGATTTTGAATCGCATACCATTTATGACCTTCAACCAAAAATTATATTTTTACTGTTGCATCAAGCAAGCTTTGATGAAAGACATAAGTGTGAAACTCGTTTTGAATTAGGGCTTGAATTGGATATATGAATACTTTAAGCCAAATATTTTTTATTAATTATTTCAAAATTATTCCCAAAGGGATTTTGAATCGCATACCATTTATGACCTTCAACCAAAAATTATATTTTTACTGTTCCATCAAGCAACAAGCCATGAGTCAAAACATTAATGAAACTCGTTTTGAATTAGGGCTTGAATTGGACATATGAATATTTTGTTCTAAATATTTTTTATTAATTATTTCAAAATTATTCCCAAAGGGATTTTGAATCGCATACCATTTATGACCTTCAACCAAAAATTATATTTTTACTGTTCCATCAAGCAACAAGCCATGAGTCAAAACATTAATGAAACTCGTTTTGAATTAGGGCTTGAATTGGACATATGAATATTTTGTTCTAAATATTTTTTATTAATTATTTCAAAATTATTCCCAAAGGGATTTTGAATCGCATACCATTTATGACCTTCAACCAAAAATTATATTTTTACTGTTCCATCAAGCAACAAGCCATGAGTCAAAACATTAATGAAACTCGTTTTGAATTAGGGCTTGAATTGGACATATGAATATTTTGTTCTAAACATTTTTTATTAATTATTTCAAAATTATTCCCAAAGGGATTTTGAATCGCATACCATTTATGACCTTCAACCAAAAATTATATTTTTACTGTTCCATCAAGCAACAAGCCATGAGTCAAAACATTAATGAAACTCGTTTTGAATTAGGGCTTGAATTGGACATATGAATATTTTGTTCTAAATATTTTTTATTAATTATTTCAAAATTATTCCCAAAGGGATTTTGAATCGCATACCATTTATGACCTTCAACCAAAAATTATATTTTTACTGTTCCATCAAGCAACAAGCCATGAGTCAAAACATTAATGAAACTCGTTTTGAATTAGGGCTTGAATTGGACATATGAATATTTTGTTCTAAATATTTTTTATTAATTATTTCAAAATTATTCCCAAAGGGATTTTGAATCGCATACCATTTATGACCTTCAACCAAAAATTATATTTTTACTGTTCCATCAAGCAACAAGCCATGAGTCAAAACATTAATGAAACTCGTTTTGAATTAGGGCTTGAATTGGACATATGAATATTTTGTTCTAAATATTTTTTATTAATTATTTCAAAATTATTCCCAAAGGGATTTTGAATCGCATACCATTTATGACCTTCAACCAAAAATTATATTTTTACTGTTCCATCAAGCAACAAGCCATGAGTCAAAACATTAATGAAACTCGTTTTGAATTAGGGCTTGAATTGGACATATGAATATTTTGTTCTAAACATTTTTTATTAATTATTTCAAAATTATTCCCAAAGGGATTTTGAATCGCATACCATTTATGACCTTCAACCAAAAATTATATTTTTACTGTTCCATCAAGCAACAAGCCATGAGTCAAAACATTAATGAAACTCGTTTTGAATTAGGGCTTGAATTGGACATATGAATATTTTGTTCTAAATATTTTTTATTAATTATTTCAAAATTATTCCCAAAGGGATTTTGAATCGCATACCATTTATGACCTTCAACCAAAAATTATATTTTTACTGTTGCATCAAGCAAGCTTTGATGAAAGACATAAGTGTGAAACTCGTTTTGAATTAGGGCTTGAATTGGACATATGAATATTTTGTTCTAAACATTTTTTATTAATTATTTCAAAATTATTCCCAAAGGGATTTTGAATCGCATACCATTTATGACCTTCAACCAAAAATTATATTTTTACTGTTCCATCAAGCAACAAGCCATGAGTCAAAACATTAATGAAACTCGTTTTGAATTAGGGCTTGAATTGGACATATGAATATTTTGTTCTAAATATTTTTTATTAATTATTTCAAAATTATTCCCAAAGGGATTTTGAATCGCATACCATTTATGACCTTCAACCAAAAATTATATTTTTACTGTTCCATCAAGCAACAAGCCATGAGTCAAAACATTAATGAAACTCGTTTTGAATTAGGGCTTGAATTGGACATATGAATATTTTGTTCTAAACATTTTTTATTAATTATTTCAAAATTATTCCCAAAGGGATTTTGAATCGCATACCATTTATGACCTTCAACCAAAAATTATATTTTTACTGTTCCATCAAGCAACAAGCCATGAGTCAAAACATTAATGAAACTCGTTTTGAATTAGGGCTTGAATTGGACATATGAATATTTTGTTCTAAACATTTTTTATTAATTATTTCAAAATTATTCCCAAAGGGATTTTGAATCGCATACCATTTATGACCTTCAACCAAAAATTATATTTTTACTGTTCCATCAAGCAACAAGCCATGAGTCAAAACATTAATGAAACTCGTTTTGAATTAGGGCTTGAATTGGACATATGAATATTTTGTTCTAAACATTTTTTATTAATTATTTCAAAATTATTCCCAAAGGGATTTTGAATCGCATACCATTTATGACCTTCAACCAAAAATTATATTTTTACTGTTCCATCAAGCAACAAGCCATGAGTCAAAACATTAATGAAACTCGTTTTGAATTAGGGCTTGAATTGGACATATGAATATTTTGTTCTAAACATTTTTTATTAATTATTTCAAAATTATTCCCAAAGGGATTTTGAATCGCATACCATTTATGACCTTCAACCAAAAATTATATTTTTACTGTTCCATCAAGCAACAAGCCATGAGTCAAAACATTAATGAAACTCGTTTTGAATTAGGGCTTGAATTGGACATATGAATATTTTGTTCTAAACATTTTTTATTAATTATTTCAAAATTATTCCCAAAGGGATTTTGAATCGCATACCATTTATGACCTTCAACCAAAAATTATATTTTTACTGTTCCATCAAGCAACAAGCCATGAGTCAAAACATTAATGAAACTCGTTTTGAATTAGGGCTTGAATTGGACATATGAATATTTTGTTCTAAACATTTTTTATTAATTATTTCAAAATTATTCCCAAAGGGATTTTGAATCGCATACCATTTATGACCTTCAACCAAAAATTATATTTTTACTGTTCCATCAAGCAACAAGCCATGAGTCAAAACATTAATGAAACTCGTTTTGAATTAGGGCTTGAATTGGACATATGAATATTTTGTTCTAAATATTTTTTATTAATTATTTCAAAATTATTCCCAAAGGGATTTTGAATCGCATACCATTTATGACCTTCAACCAAAAATTATATTTTTACTGTTCCATCAAGCAACAAGCCATGAGTCAAAACATTAATGAAACTCGTTTTGAATTAGGGCTTGAATTGGACATATGAATATTTTGTTCTAAACATTTTTTATTAATTATTTCAAAATTATTCCCAAAGGGATTTTGAATCGCATACCATTTATGACCTTCAACCAAAAATTATATTTTTACTGTTCCATCAAGCAACAAGCCATGAGTCAAAACATTAATGAAACTCGTTTTGAATTAGGGCTTGAATTGGACATATGAATATTTTAAGCCAAATATTTTTTATTAATTAGTTCAAAATTATTCCCAAAGGGATTTTGAATCGCATACCATTTATGACCTTCAACCAAAAATTATATTTTTACTGTTCCATCAAGCAACAAGCCATGAGTCAAAACATTAATGAAACTCGTTTTGAATTAGGGCTTGAATTGGACATATGAATATTTTAAGCCAAATATTTTTTATTAATTAGTTCAAAATTATTCCCAAAGGGATTTTGAATCGCATACCATTTATGATCTTCAACCAAAAATTATATTTTTACTGTTCCATCAAGCAACAAGCCATGAGTCAAAACATTAATGAAACTCGTTTTGAATTAGGGCTTGAATTGGACATATGAATATTTTAAGCCAAATATTTTTTATTAATTAGTTCAAAATTATTCCCAAAGGGATTTTGAATCGCATACCATTTATGATCTTCAACCAAAAATTATATTTTTACTGTTCCATCAAGCAACAAGCCATGAGTCAAAACATTAATGAAACTCGTTTTGAATTAGGGCTTGAATTGGACATATTAATATTTTGTTCTAAATATTTTTTATTAATTATTTCAAAATTATTCCCAAAGGGATTTTGAATCGCATACCATTTATGACCTTCAACCAAAAATTATATTTTTACTGTTCCATCAAGCAACAAGCCATGAGTCAAAACATTAATGAAACTCGTTTTGAATTAGGGCTTGAATTGGACATATGAATATTTTAAGCCAAATATTTTTTATTAATTAGTTCAAAATTATTCCCAAAGGGATTTTGAATCGCATACCATTTATGACCTTCAACCAAAAATTTTATTTTTACTGTTCCATCAAGCAACAAGCCATGAGTCAAAACATTAATGAAACTCGTTTTGAATTAGGGCTTGAATTGGACATATGAATATTTTGTTCTAAATATTTTTTATTAATTATTTCAAAATTATTCCCAAAGGGATTTTGAATCGCATACCATTTATGACCTTCAACCAAAAATTATATTTTTACTGTTCCATCAAGCAACAAGCCATGAGTCAAAACATTAATGAAACTCGTTTTGAATTAGGGCTTGAATTGGACATATGAATATTTTAAGCCAAATATTTTTTATTAATTAGTTCAAAATTATTCCCAAAGGGATTTTGAATCGCATACCATTTATGACCTTCAACCAAAAATTATATTTTTACTGTTCCATCAAGCAACAAGCCATGAGTCAAAACATTAATGAAACTCGTTTTGAATTAGGGCTTGAATTGGACATATGAATATTTTGTTCTAAATATTTTTTATTAATTATTTCAAAATTATTCCCAAAGGGATTTTGAATCGCATACCATTTATGACCTTCAACCAAAAATTATATTTTTACTGTTCCATCAAGCAACAAGCCATGAGTCAAAACATTAATGAAACTCGTTTTGAATTAGGGCTTGAATTGGACATATGAATATTTTAAGCCAAATATTTTTTATTAATTAGTTCAAAATTATTCCCAAAGGGATTTTGAATCGCATACCATTTATGACCTTCAACCAAAAATTTTATTTTTACTGTTCCATCAAGCAACAAGCCATGAGTCAAAACATTAATGAAACTCGTTTTGAATTAGGGCTTGAATTGGACATATGAATATTTTGTTCTAAATATTTTTTATTAATTATTTCAAAATTATTCCCAAAGGGATTTTGAATCGCATACCATTTATGACCTTCAACCAAAAATTATATTTTTACTGTTCCATCAAGCAACAAGCCATGAGTCAAAACATTAATGAAACTCGTTTTGAATTAGGGCTTGAATTGGACATATGAATATTTTAAGCCAAATATTTTTTATTAATTAGTTCAAAATTATTCCCAAAGGGATTTTGAATCGCATACCATTTATGACCTTCAACCAAAAATTATATTTTTACTGTTCCATCAAGCAACAAGCCATGAGTCAAAACATTAATGAAACTCGTTTTGAATTAGGGCTTGAATTGGACATATGAATATTTTGTTCTAAATATTTTTTATTAATTATTTCAAAATTATTCCCAAAGGGATTTTGAATCGCATACCATTTATGACCTTCAACCAAAAATTATATTTTTACTGTTCCATCAAGCAACAAGCCATGAGTCAAAACATTAATGAAACTCGTTTTGAATTAGGGCTTGAATTGGACATATGAATATTTTGTTCTAAATATTTTTTATTAATTATTTCAAAATTATTCCCAAAGGGATTTTGAATCGCATACCATTTATGACCTTCAACCAAAAATTATATTTTTACTGTTCCATCAAGCAACAAGCCATGAGTCAAAACATTAATGAAACTCGTTTTGAATTAGGGCTTGAATTGGACATATGAATATTTTAAGCCAAATATTTTTTATTAATTAGTTCAAAATTATTCCCAAAGGGATTTTGAATCGCATACCATTTATGACCTTCAACCAAAAATTATATTTTTACTGTTCCATCAAGCAACAAGCCATGAGTCAAAACATTAATGAAACTCGTTTTGAATTAAGGCTTGAATTGGACATATGAATATTTTGTTCTAAATATTTTTTATTAATTATTTCAAAATTATTCCCAAAGGGATTTTGAATCGCATACCATTTATGACCTTCAACCAAAAATTATATTTTTACTGTTCCATCAAGCAACAAGCCATGAGTCAAAACATTAATGAAACTCGTTTTGAATTAGGGCTTGAATTGGACATATGAATATTTTGTTCTAAATATTTTTTATTAATTATTTCAAAATTATTCCCAAAGGGATTTTGAATCGCATACCATTTATGACCTTCAACCAAAAATTATATTTTTACTGTTCCATCAAGCAACAAGCCATGAGTCAAAACATTAATGAAACTCGTTTTGAATTAGGGCTTGAATTGGACATATGAATATTTTGTTCTAAATATTTTTTATTAATTATTTCAAAATTATTCCCAAAGGGATTTTGAATCGCATACCATTTATGACCTTCAACCAAAAATTATATTTTTACTGTTCCATCAAGCAACAAGCCATGAGTCAAAACATTAATGAAACTCGTTTTGAATTAGGGCTTGAATTGGACATATGAATATTTTGTTCTAAATATTTTTTATTAATTATTTCAAAATTATTCCCAAAGGGATTTTGAATCGCATACCATTTATGACCTTCAACCAAAAATTATATTTTTACTGTTCCATCAAGCAACAAGCCATGAGTCAAAACATTAATGAAACTCGTTTTGAATTAGGGCTTGAATTGGACATATGAATATTTTGTTCTAAACATTTTTTATTAATTATTTCAAAATTATTCCCAAAGGGATTTTGAATCGCATACCATTTATGACCTTCAACCAAAAATTATATTTTTACTGTTCCATCAAGCAACAAGCCATGAGTCAAAACATTAATGAAACTCGTTTTGAATTAGGGCTTGAATTGGACATATGAATATTTTGTTCTAAATATTTTTTATTAATTATTTCAAAATTATTCCCAAAGGGATTTTGAATCGCATACCATTTATGACCTTCAACCAAAAATTATATTTTTACTGTTCCATCAAGCAACAAGCCATGAGTCAAAACATTAATGAAACTCGTTTTGAATTAGGGCTTGAATTGGACATATGAATATTTTGTTTTAAATATTTTTTATTAATTATTTCAAAATTATTCCCAAAGGGATTTTGAATCGCATACCATTTATGACCTTCAACCAAAAATTATATTTTTACTGTTCCATCAAGCAACAAGCCATGAGTCAAAACATTAATGAAACTCGTTTTGAATTAGGGCTTGAATTGGACATATGAATATTTTGTTCTAAATATTTTTTATTAATTATTTCAAAATTATTCCCAAAGGGATTTTGAATCGCATACCATTTATGACCTTCAACCAAAAATTATATTTTTACTGTTCCATCAAGCAACAAGCCATGAGTCAAAACATTAATGAAACTCGTTTTGAATTAGGGCTTGAATTGGACATATGAATATTTTGTTTTAAATATTTTTTATTAATTATTTCAAAATTATTCCCAAAGGGATTTTGAATCGCATACCATTTATGACCTTCAACCAAAAATTATATTTTTACTGTTCCATCAAGCAACAAGCCATGAGTCAAAACATTAATGAAACTCGTTTTGAATTAGGGCTTGAATTGGACATATGAATATTTTGTTCTAAATATTTTTTATTAATTATTTCAAAATTATTCCCAAAGGGATTTTGAATCGCATACCATTTATGACCTTCAACCAAAAATTATATTTTTACTGTTCCATCAAGCAACAAGCCATGAGTCAAAACATTAATGAAACTCGTTTTGAATTAGGGCTTGAATTGGACATATGAATATTTTGTTTTAAATATTTTTTATTAATTATTTCAAAATTATTCCCAAAGGGATTTTGAATCGCATACCATTTATGACCTTCAACCAAAAATTATATTTTTACTGTTCCATCAAGCAACAAGCCATGAGTCAAAACATTAATGAAACTCGTTTTGAATTAGGGCTTGAATTGGACATATGAATATTTTGTTCTAAATATTTTTTATTAATTATTTCAAAATTATTCCCAAAGGGATTTTGAATCGCATACCATTTATGACCTTCAACCAAAAATTATATTTTTACTGTTCCATCAAGCAACAAGCCATGAGTCAAAACATTAATGAAACTCGTTTTGAATTAGGGCTTGAATTGGACATATGAATATTTTAAGCCAAATATTTTTTATTAATTAGTTCAAAATTATTCCCAAAGGGATTTTGAATCGCATACCATTTATGACCTTCAACCAAAAATTATATTTTTACTGTTCCATCAAGCAACAAGCCATGAGTCAAAACATTAATGAAACTCGTTTTGAATTAGGGCTTGAATTGGACATATGAATATTTTAAGCCATATATTTTTTATTAATTAGTTCAAAATTATTCCCAAAGGGATTTTGAATCGCATACCATTTATGACCTTCAACCAAAAATTATATTTTTACTGTTCCATCAAGCAACAAGCCATGAGTCAAAACATTAATGAAACTCGTTTTGAATTAGGGCTTGAATTGGACATATGAATATTTTGTTTTAAATATTTTTTATTAATTATTTCAAAATTATTCCCAAAGGGATTTTGAATCGTATACCATTTATAACCTTCAACCAAAAATTATATTTTTACTGTTCCATCAAGCAACAAGCCATGAGTCAAAACATTAATGAAACTCGTTTTGAATTAGGGCTTGAATTGGACATATGAATATTTTGTTTTAAATATTTTTTATTAATTATTTCAAAATTATTCCCAAAGGGATTTTGAATCGCATACCATTTATAACCTTCAACCAAAAATTATATTTTTACTGTTCCATCAAGCAACAAGCCGTGAGTCAAAACATTAATGAAACTCGTTTTGAATTAGGGCTTGAATTGGACATATGAATATTTTGTTTTAAATATTTTTTATTAATTATTTCAAAATTATTCCCAAAGGGATTTTGAATCGCATACCATTTATAACCTTCAACCAAAAATTATATTTTTACTGTTCCATCAAGCAACAAGCCATGAGTCAAAACATTAATGAAACTCGTTTTGAATTAGGGCTTGAATTGGACATATGAATATTTTGTTTTAAATATTTTTTATTAATTATTTCAAAATTATTCCAAAAGGGATTTTGAATCGCATACCATTTATGACCTTCAACCAAAAATTATATTTTTACTGTTCCATCAAGCAACAAGCCATGAGTCAAAACATTAATGAAACTCGTTTTGAATTAGGGCTTGAATTGGACATATGAATATTTTGTTTTAAATATTTTTTATTAATTATTTCAAAATTATTCCCAAAGGGATTTTGAATCGCATACCATTTATAACCTTCAACCAAAAATTATATTTTTACTGTTCCATCAAGCAACAAGCCGTGAGTCAAAACATTAATGAAACTCGTTTTGAATTAGGGCTTGAATTGGACATATGAATATTTTGTTTTAAATATTTTTTATTAATTATTTCAAAATTATTCCCAAAGGGATTTTGAATCGCATACCATTTATAACCTTCAACCAAAAATTATATTTTTACTGTTCCATCAAGCAACAAGCCGTGAGTCAAAACATTAATGAAACTCGTTTTGAATTAGGGCTTGAATTGGACATATGAATATTTTGTTTTAAATATTTTTTATTAATTATTTCAAAATTATTCCCAAAGGGATTTTGAATCGCATACCATTTATGACCTTCAACCAAAAATTATATTTTTACTGTTCCATCAAGCAACAAGCCGTGAGTCAAAACATTAATGAAACTCGTTTTGAATTAGGGCTTGAATTGGACATATGAATATTTTGTTTTAAATATTTTTTATTAATTATTTCAAAATTATTCCCAAAGGGATTTTGAATCGCATACCATTTATAACCTTCAACCAAAAATTATATTTTTACTGTTCCATCAAGCAACAAGCCGTGAGTCAAAACATTAATGAAACTCGTTTTGAATTAGGGCTTGAATTGGACATATGAATATTTTGTTTTAAATATTTTTTATTAATTATTTCAAAATTATTCCCAAAGGGATTTTGAATCGCATACCATTTATGACCTTCAACCAAAAATTATATTTTTACTGTTCCATCAAGCAACAAGCCGTGAGTCAAAACATTAATGAAACTCGTTTTGAATTAGGGCTTGAATTGGACATATGAATATTTTGTTTTAAATATTTTTTATTAATTATTTCAAAATTATTCCCAAAGGGATTTTGAATCGCATACCATTTATAACCTTCAACCAAAAATTATATTTTTACTGTTCCATCAAGCAACAAGCCGTGAGTCAAAACATTAATGAAACTCGTTTTGAATTAGGGCTTGAATTGGACATATGAATATTTTGTTTTAAATATTTTTTATTAATTATTTCAAAATTATTCCCAAAGGGATTTTGAATCGCATACCATTTATAACCTTCAACCAAAAATTATATTTTTACTGTTCCATCAAGCAACAAGCCATGAGTCAAAACATTAATGAAACTCGTTTTGAATTAGGGCTTGAATTGGACATATGAATATTTTGTTTTAAATATTTTTTATTAATTATTTCAAAATTATTCCCAAAGGGATTTTGAATCGCATACCATTTATGACCTTCAACCAAAAATTATATTTTTACTGTTCCATCAAGCAACAAGCCATGAGTCAAAACATTAATGAAACTCGTTTTGAATTAGGGCTTGAATTGGACATATGAATATTTTAAGCCAAATATTTTTTATTAATTATTTCAAAATTATTCCCAAAGGGATTTTGAATCGCATACCATTTATGACCTTCAACCAAAAATTATATTTTTACTGTTCCATCAAGCAACAAGCCATGAGTCAAAACATTAATGAAACTCGTTTTGAATTAGGGCTTGAATTGGACATATGAATATTTTGTTCTAAATATTTTTTATTAATTATTTCATAATTATTTCCAAGGGGATTTTGAATCGCATACCATTTATGACCTTCAACCAAAAATTATATTTTTACTGTTCCATCAAGCAACAAGCCATGAGTCAAAACATTAATGAAACTCGTTTTGAATTAGGGCTTGAATTGGACATATGAATATTTTGTTTTAAATATTTTTTATTAATTATTTCAAAATTATTCCAAAAGGGATTTTGAATCGCATACCATTTATAACCTTCAACCAAAAATTATATTTTTACTGTTGCATCAAGCAACAAGCCATGAGTCAAAACATTAATGAAACTCGTTTTGAATTAGGGCTTGAATTGGACATATGAATATTTTGTTCTAAATATTTTTTATTAATTATTTCAAAATTATTCCCAAAGGGATTTTGAATCGCATACCATTTATGACCTTCAACCAAAAATTATATTTTTACTGTTCCATCAAGCAACAAGCCATGAGTCAAAACATTAATGAAACTCGTTTTGAATTAGGGCTTGAATTGGACATATGAATATTTTGTTTTAAATATTTTTTATTAATTATTTCAAAATTATTCCAAAAGGGATTTTGAATCGCATACCATTTATAACCTTCAACCAAAAATTATATTTTTACTGTTGCATCAAGCAACAAGCCATGAGTCAAAACATTAATGAAACTCGTTTTGAATTAGGGCTTGAATTGGACATATGAATATTTTGTTCTAAATATTTTTTATTAATTATTTCAAAATTATTCCCAAAGGGATTTTGAATCGCATACCATTTATGACCTTCAACCAAAAATTATATTTTTACTGTTCCATCAAGCAACAAGCCATGAGTCAAAACATTAATGAAACTCGTTTTGAATTAGGGCTTGAATTGGACATATGAATATTTTGTTTTAAATATTTTTTATTAATTATTTCAAAATTATTCCAAAAGGGATTTTGAATCGCATACCATTTATAACCTTCAACCAAAAATTATATTTTTACTGTTGCATCAAGCAACAAGCCATGAGTCAAAACATTAATGAAACTCGTTTTGAATTAGGGCTTGAATTGGACATATGAATATTTTGTTCTAAATATTTTTTATTAATTATTTCAAAATTATTCCCAAAGGGATTTTGAATCGCATACCATTTATGACCTTCAACCAAAAATTATATTTTTACTGTTCCATCAAGCAACAAGCCATGAGTCAAAACATTAATGAAACTCGTTTTGAATTAGGGCTTGAATTGGACATATGAATATTTTGTTTTAAATATTTTTTATTAATTATTTCAAAATTATTCCAAAAGGGATTTTGAATCGCATACCATTTATAACCTTCAACCAAAAATTATATTTTTACTGTTCCATCAAGCAACAAGCCATGAGTCAAAACATTAATGAAACTCGTTTTGAATTAGGGCTTGAATTGGACATATGAATATTTTAAGCCAAATATTTTTTATTAATTATTTCAAAATTATTCCCAAAGGGATTTTGAATCGCATACCATTTATGACCTTCAACCAAAAATTATATTTTTACTGTTCCATCAAGCAACAAGCCATGAGTCAAAACATTAATGAAACTCGTTTTGAATTAGGGCTTGAATTGGACATATGAATATTTTGTTCTAAATATTTTTTATTAATTATTTCAAAATTATTCCCAAAGGGATTTTGAATCGCATACCATTTATGACCTTCAACCAAAAATTATATTTTTACTGTTCCATCAAGCAACAAGCCATGAGTCAAAACATTAATGAAACTCGTTTTGAATTAGGGCTTGAATTGGACATATGAATATTTTGTTTTAAATATTTTTTATTAATTATTTCAAAATTATTCCAAAAGGGATTTTGAATCGCATACCATTTATAACCTTCAACCAAAAATTATATTTTTACTGTTCCATCAAGCAACAAGCCATGAGTCAAAACATTAATGAAACTCGTTTTGAATTAGGGCTTGAATTGGACATATGAATATTTTAAGCCAAATATTTTTTATTAATTAGTTCAAAATTATTCCCAAAGGGATTTTGAATCGCATACCATTTATGACCTTCAACCAAAAATTATATTTTTACTGTTCCATCAAGCAACAAGCCATGAGTCAAAACATTAATGAAACTCGTTTTGAATTAGGGCTTGAATTGGACATATGAATATTTTGTTCTAAATATTTTTTATTAATTATTTCAAAATTATTCCCAAAGGGATTTTGAATCGCATACCATTTATGACCTTCAACCAAAAATTATATTTTTACTGTTCCATCAAGCAACAAGCCATGAGTCAAAACATTAATGAAACTCGTTTTGAATTAGGGCTTGAATTGGACATATGAATATTTTGTTTTAAATATTTTTTATTAATTATTTCAAAATTATTCCAAAAGGGATTTTGAATCGCATACCATTTATAACCTTCAACCAAAAATTATATTTTTACTGTTCCATCAAGCAACAAGCCATGAGTCAAAACATTAATGAAACTCGTTTTGAATTAGGGCTTGAATTGGACATATGAATATTTTAAGCCAAATATTTTTTATTAATTATTTCAAAATTATTCCCAAAGGGATTTTGAATCGCATACCATTTATGACCTTCAACCAAAAATTATATTTTTACTGTTCCATCAAGCAACAAGCCATGAGTCAAAACATTAATGAAACTCGTTTTGAATTAGGGCTTGAATTGGACATATGAATATTTTGTTTTAAATATTTTTTATTAATTATTTCAAAATTATTCCAAAAGGGATTTTGAATCGCATACCATTTATAACCTTCAACCAAAAATTATATTTTTACTGTTCCATCAAGCAACAAGCCATGAGTCAAAACATTAATGAAACTCGTTTTGAATTAGGGCTTGAATTGGACATATGAATATTTTGTTCTAAATTTTTTTTATTAATTATTTCAAAATTATTCCCAAAGGGATTTTGAATCGCATACCATTTATGACCTTCAACCAAAAATTATATTTTTATTGTTGCATCAAGCAACAAGCCATGAGTCAAAACATTAATGAAACTCGTTTTGAATTAGGGCTTGAATTGGACATATGAATATTTTGTTCTAAATATTTTTTATTAATTATTTCAAAATTATTCCCAAAGGGATTTTGAATCGCATACCATTTATGACCTTCAACCAAAAATTATATTTTTACTGTTCCATCAAGCAACAAGCCATGAGTCAAAACATTAATGAAACTCGTTTTGAATTAGGGCTTGAATTGGACATATGAATATTTTAAGCCAAATATTTTTTATTAATTATTTCAAAATTATTCCCAAAGGGATTTTGAATCGCATACCATTTATGACCTTCAACCAAAAATTATATTTTTACTGTTCCATCAAGCAACAAGCCATGAGTCAAAACATTAATGAAACTCGTTTTGAATTAGGGCTTGAATTGGACATATGAATATTTTAAGCCAAATATTTTTTATTAATTATTTCAAAATTATTCCCAAAGGGATTTTGAATCGCATACCATTTATAACCTTCAACCAAAAATTATATTTTTACTGTTGCATCAAGCAACAAGCCATGAGTCAAAACATTAATGAAACTCGTTTTGAATTAGGGCTTGAATTGGACATATGAATATTTTGTTTTAAATATTTTTTATTAATTATTTCAAAATTATTCCAAAAGGGATTTTGAATCGCATACCATTTATAACCTTCAACCAAAAATTATATTTTTACTGTTCCATCAAGCAACAAGCCATGAGTCAAAACATTAATGAAACTCGTTTTGAATTAGGGCTTGAATTGGACATATGAATATTTTAAGCAAAATATTTTTTATTAATTATATCAAAATTATTCCCAAAGGGATTTTGAATCGCATACCATTTATGACCTTCAACCAAAAATTATATTTTTATTGTTGCATCAAGCAACAAGCCATGAGTCAAAACATTAATGAAACTCGTTTTGAATTAGGGCTTGAATTGGACATATGAATATTTTGTTCTAAATATTTTTTATTAATTATTTCAAAATTATTCCCAAAGGGATTTTGAATCGCATACCATTTATGACCTTCAACCAAAAATTATTTTTTTACTGTTGCATCAAGCAACAAGCCATGAGTCAAAACATTAATGAAACTCGTTTTGAATTAGGGCTTGAATTGGACATATGAATATTTTGTTTTAAATATTTTTTATTAATTATTTCAAAATTATTCCCAAAGGGATTTTGAATCGCATACCATTTATGACCTTCAACCAAAAATTATATTTTTATTGTTGCATCAAGCAACAAGCCATGAGTCAAAACATTAATGAAACTCGTTTTGAATTAGGGCTTGAATTGGACATATGAATATTTTGTTTTAAATATTTTTTATTAATTATTTCAAAATTATTCCAAAAGGGATTTTGAATCGCATACCATTTATAACCTTCAACCAAAAATTATATTTTTACTGTTCCATCAAGCAACAAGCCATGAGTCAAAACATTAATGAAACTCGTTTTGAATTAGGGCTTGAATTGGACATATGAATATTTTAAGCAAAATATTTTTTATTAATTATATCAAAATTATTCCCAAAGGGATTTTGAATCGCATACCATTTATGACCTTCAACCAAAAATTATATTTTTATTGTTGCATCAAGCAACAAGCCATGAGTCAAAACATTAATGAAACTCGTTTTGAATTAGGGCTTGAATTGGACATATGAATATTTTGTTCTAAATATTTTTTATTAATTATTTCAAAATTATTCCCAAAGGGATTTTGAATCGCATACCATTTATGACCTTCAACCAAAAATTATTTTTTTACTGTTGCATCAAGCAACAAGCCATGAGTCAAAACATTAATGAAACTCGTTTTGAATTAGGGCTTGAATTGGACATATGAATATTTTGTTTTAAATATTTTTTATTAATTATTTCAAAATTATTCCCAAAGGGATTTTGAATCGCATACCATTTATGACCTTCAACCAAAAATTATATTTTTACTGTTGCATCAAGCAAGCTTTGATGAAAGACATAAGTGTGAAACTCGTTTTGAATTAGGGCTTGAATTGGACATATGAATATTTTAAGCAAAATATTTTTTATTAATTATATCAAAATTATTCCCAAAGGGATTTTGAATCGCATACCATTTATGACCTTCAACCAAAAATTATATTTTTACTGTTCCATCAAGCAACAAGCCATGAGTCAAAACATTAATGAAACTCGTTTTGAATTAGGGCTTGAATTGGACATATGAATATTTTGTTCTAAATATTTTTTATTAATTATTTCAAAATTATTCCCAAAGGGATTTTGAATCGCATACCATTTATGACCTTCAACCAAAAATTATATTTTTACTGTTCCATCAAGCAACAAGCCATGAGTCAAAACATTAATGAAACTCGTTTTGAATTAGGGCTTGAATTGGACATATGAATATTTTAAGCCAAATATTTTTTATTAATTATTTCAAAATTATTCCCAAAGGGATTTTGAATCGCATACCATTTATGACCTTCAACCAAAAATTATATTTTTACTGTTCCATCAAGCAACAAGCCATGAGTCAAAACATTAATGAAACTCGTTTTGAATTAGGGCTTGAATTGGACATATGAATATTTTAAGCCAAATATTTTTTATTAATTATTTCAAAATTATTCCCAAAGGGATTTTGAATCGCATACCATTTATAACCTTCAACCAAAAATTATATTTTTACTGTTCCATCAAGCAACAAGCCATGAGTCAAAACATTAATGAAACTCGTTTTGAATTAGGGCTTGAATTGGACATATGAATATTTTGTTCTAAATATTTTTTATTAATTATTTCAAAATTATTCCCAAAGGGATTTTGAATCGCATACCATTTATAACCTTCAACCAAAAATTATATTTTTACTGTTCCATCAAGCAACAAGCCATGAGTCAAAACATTAATGAAACTCGTTTTGAATTAGGGCTTGAATTGGACATATGAATATTTTAAGCCAAATATTTTTTATTAATTATTTCAAAATTATTCCCAAAGGGATTTTGAATCGCATACCATTTATGACCTTCAACCAAAAATTATATTTTTACTGTTCCATCAAGCAACAAGCCATGAGTCAAAACATTAATGAAACTCGTTTTGAATTAGGGCTTGAATTGGACATATGAATATTTTAAGCCAAATATTTTTTATTAATTATTTCAAAATTATTCCCAAAGGGATTTTGAATCGCATACCATTTATAACCTTCAACCAAAAATTATATTTTTACTGTTCCATCAAGCAACAAGCCATGAGTCAAAACATTAATGAAACTCGTTTTGAATTAGGGCTTGAATTGGACATATGAATATTTTAAGCCAAATATTTTTTATTAATTATTTCAAAATTATTCCCAAAGGGATTTTGAATCGCATACCATTTATAACCTTCAACCAAAAATTATATTTTTACTGTTCCATCAAGCAACAAGCCATGAGTCAAAACATTAATGAAACTCGTTTTGAATTAGGGCTTGAATTGGACATATGAATATTTTGTTCTAAATATTTTTTATTAATTATTTCAAAATTATTCCCAAAGGGATTTTGAATCGCATACCATTTATGACCTTCAACCAAAAATTATATTTTTACTGTTCCATCAAGCAACAAGCCATGAGTCAAAACATTAATGAAACTCGTTTTGAATTAGGGCTTGAATTGGACATATGAATATTTTAAGCCAAATATTTTTTATTAATTATTTCAAAATTATTCCCAAAGGGATTTTGAATCGCATACCATTTATGACCTTCAACCAAAAATTATATTTTTACTGTTGCATCAAGCAACAAGCCATGAGTCAAAACATTAATGAAACTCGTTTTGAATTAGGGCTTGAATTGGACATATGAATATTTTAAGCCAAATATTTTTTATTAATTATTTCAAAATTATTCCCAAAGGGATTTTGAATCGCATACCATTTATAACCTTCAACCAAAAATTATATTTTTACTGTTCCATCAAGCAACAAGCCATGAGTCAAAACATTAATGAAACTCGTTTTGAATTAGGGCTTGAATTGGACATATGAATATTTTAAGCCAAATATTTTTTATTAATTATTTCAAAATTATTCCCAAAGGGATTTTGAATCGCATACCATTTATAACCTTCAACCAAAAATTATATTTTTACTGTTCCATCAAGCAACAAGCCATGAGTCAAAACATTAATGAAACTCGTTTTGAATTAGGGCTTGAATTGGACATATGAATATTTTGTTCTAAATATTTTTTATTAATTATTTCAAAATTATTCCCAAAGGGATTTTGAATCGCATACCATTTATGACCTTCAACCAAAAATTATATTTTTACTGTTCCATCAAGCAACAAGCCATGAGTCAAAACATTAATGAAACTCGTTTTGAATTAGGGCTTGAATTGGACATATGAATATTTTAAGCCAAATATTTTTTATTAATTATTTCAAAATTATTCCCAAAGGGATTTTGAATCGCATACCATTTATGACCTTCAACCAAAAATTATTTTTTTACTGTTGCATCAAGCAACAAGCCATGAGTCAAAACATTAATGAAACTCGTTTTGAATTAGGGCTTGAATTGGACATATGAATATTTTGTTCTAAATATTTTTTATTAATTATTTCAAAATTATTCCCAAAGGGATTTTGAATCGCATACCATTTATGACCTTCAACCAAAAATTATTTTTTTACTGTTGCATCAAGCAACAAGCCATGAGTCAAAACATTAATGAAACTCGTTTTGAATTAGGGCTTGAATTGGACATATGAATATTTTGTTTTAAATATTTTTTATTAATTATTTCAAAATTATTCCCAAAGGGATTTTGAATCGCATACCATTTATGACCTTCAACCAAAAATTATTTTTTTACTGTTGCATCAAGCAACAAGCCATGAGTCAAAACATTAATGAAACTCGTTTTGAATTAGGGCTTGAATTGGACATATGAATATTTTGTTCTAAATATTTTTTATTAATTATTTCAAAATTATTCCCAAAGGGATTTTGAATCGCATACCATTTATGACCTTCAACCAAAAATTATATTTTTACTGTTCCATCAAGCAACAAGCCATGAGTCAAAACATTAATGAAACTCGTTTTGAATTAGGGCTTGAATTGGACATATGAATATTTTAAGCCAAATATTTTTTATTAATTATATCAAAATTATTCCCAAAGGGATTTTGAATCGCATACCATTTATGACCTTCAACCAAAAATTATATTTTTACTGTTGCATCAAGCAACAAGCCATGAGTCAAAACATTAATGAAACTCGTTTTGAATTAGGGCTTGAATTGGACATATGAATATTTTGTTCTAAATATTTTTTATTAATTATTTCAAAATTATTCCCAAAGGGATTTTGAATCGCATACCATTTATGACCTTCAACCAAAAATTATTTTTTTACTGTTGCATCAAGCAACAAGCCATGAGTCAAAACATTAATGAAACTCGTTTTGAATTAGGGCTTGAATTGGACATATGAATATTTTAAGCCAAATATTTTTTATTAATTATATCAAAATTATTCCCAAAGGGATTTTGAATCGCATACCATTTATGACCTTCAACCAAAAATTATTTTTTTACTGTTGCATCAAGCAACAAGCCATGAGTCAAAACATTAATGAAACTCGTTTTGAATTAGGGCTTGAATTGGACATATGAATATTTTGTTTTAAATATTTTTTATTAATTATTTCAAAATTATTCCCAAAGGGATTTTGAATCGCATACCATTTATGACCTTCAACCAAAAATTATTTTTTTACTGTTGCATCAAGCAACAAGCCATGAGTCAAAACATTAATGAAACTCGTTTTGAATTAGGGCTTGAATTGGACATATGAATATTTTGTTCTAAATATTTTTTATTAATTATTTCAAAATTATTCCCAAAGGGATTTTGAATCGCATACCATTTATGACCTTCAACCAAAAATTATATTTTTACTGTTCCATCAAGCAACAAGCCATGAGTCAAAACATTAATGAAACTCGTTTTGAATTAGGGCTTGAATTGGACATATGAATATTTTAAGCCAAATATTTTTTATTAATTATATCAAAATTATTCCCAAAGGGATTTTGAATCGCATACCATTTATGACCTTCAACCAAAAATTATATTTTTACTGTTGCATCAAGCAACAAGCCATGAGTCAAAACATTAATGAAACTCGTTTTGAATTAGGGCTTGAATTGGACATATGAATATTTTGTTCTAAATATTTTTTATTAATTATTTCAAAATTATTCCCAAAGGGATTTTGAATCGCATACCATTTATGACCTTCAACCAAAAATTATTTTTTTACTGCTGCATCAAGCAACAAGCCATGAGTCAAAACATTAATGAAACTCGTTTTGAATTAGGGCTTGAATTGGACATATGAATATTTTAAGCCAAATATTTTTTATTAATTATATCAAAATTATTCCCAAAGGGATTTTGAATCGCATACCATTTATGACCTTCAACCAAAAATTATATTTTTACTGTTCCATCAAGCAACAAGCCATGAGTCAAAACATTAATGAAACTCGTTTTGAATTAGGGCTTGAATTGGACATATGAATATTTTGTTCTAAATATTTTTTATTAATTATTTCAAAATTATTCCCAAAGGGATTTTGAATCGCATACCATTTATGACCTTCAACCAAAAATTATATTTTTACTGTTCCATCAAGCAACAAGCCATGAGTCAAAACATTAATGAAACTCGTTTTGAATTAGGGCTTGAATTGGACATATGAATATTTTGTTCTAAATATTTTTTATTAATTATTTCAAAATTATTCCCAAAGGGATTTTGAATCGCATACCATTTATGACCTTCAACCAAAAATTATATTTTTACTGTTGCATCAAGCAACAAGCCATGAGTCAAAACATTAATGAAACTCGTTTTGAATTAGGGCTTGAATTGGACATATGAATATTTTAAGCCAAATATTTTTTATTAATTATTTCAAAATTATTCCCAAAGGGATTTTGAATCGCATACCATTTATGACCTTCAACCAAAAATTATATTTTTACTGTTGCATCAAGCAAGCTTTGATGAAAGACATAAGTGTGAAACTCGTTTTGAATTAGGGCTTGAATTGGACATATGAATATTTTAAGCCAAATATTTTTTATTAATTATATCAAAATTATTCCCAAAGGGATTTTGAATCGCATACCATTTATGACCTTCAACCAAAAATTATATTTTTACTGTTGCATCAAGCAACAAGCCATGAGTCAAAACATTAATGAAACTCGTTTTGAATTAGGGCTTGAATTGGACATATGAATATTTTGTTCTAAATATTTTTTATTAATTATTTCAAAATTATTCCCAAAGGGATTTTGAATCGCATACCATTTATGACCTTCAACCAAAAATTATATTTTTACTGTTGCATCAAGCAACAAGCCATGAGTCAAAACATTAATGAAACTCGTTTTGAATTAGGGCTTGAATTGGACATATGAATATTTTGTTCTAAATATTTTTTATTAATTATTTCAAAATTATTCCCAAAGGGATTTTGAATCGCATACCATTTATGACCTTCAACCAAAAATTATTTTTTTACTGTTGCATCAAGCAACAAGCCATGAGTCAAAACATTAATGAAACTCGTTTTGAATTAGGGCTTGAATTGGACATATGAATATTTTGTTTTAAATATTTTTTATTAATTATTTCAAAATTATTCCCAAAGGGATTTTGAATCGCATACCATTTATAACCTTCAACCAAAAATTATATTTTTACTGTTGCATCAAGCAAGCTTTGATGAAAGACATAAGTGTGAAACTCGTTTTGAATTAGGGCTTGAATTGGACATATGAATATTTTAAGCCAAATATTTTTTATTAATTATATCAAAATTATTCCCAAAGGGATTTTGAATCGCATACCATTTATGACCTTCAACCAAAAATTATATTTTTACTGTTGCATCAAGCAACAAGCCATGAGTCAAAACATTAATGAAACTCGTTTTGAATTAGGGCTTGAATTGGACATATGAATATTTTGTTCTAAATATTTTTTATTAATTATTTCAAAATTATTCCCAAAGGGATTTTGAATCGCATACCATTTATGACCTTCAACCAAAAATTATTTTTTTACTGTTGCATCAAGCAACAAGCCATGAGTCAAAACATTAATGAAACTCGTTTTGAATTAGGGCTTGAATTGGACATATGAATATTTTGTTTTAAATATTTTTTATTAATTATTTCAAAATTATTCCCAAAGGGATTTTGAATCGCATACCATTTATAACCTTCAACCAAAAATTATATTTTTACTGTTGCATCAAGCAAGCTTTGATGAAAGACATAAGTGTGAAACTCGTTTTGAATTAGGGCTTGAATTGGACATATGAATATTTTAAGCCAAATATTTTTTATTAATTATTTCAAAATTATTCCCAAAGGGATTTTGAATCGCATACCATTTATGACCTTCAACCAAAAATTATATTTTTACTGTTGCATCAAGCAACAAGCCATGAGTCAAAACATTAATGAAACTCGTTTTGAATTAGGGCTTGAATTGGACATATGAATATTTTGTTCTAAATATTTTTTATAAATTATTTCAAAATTATTCCCAAAGGGATTTTGAATCGCATACCATTTATGACCTTCAACCAAAAATTATTTTTTTACTGTTGCATCAAGCAACAAGCCATGAGTCAAAACATTAATGAAACTCGTTTTGAATTAGGGCTTGAATTGGACATATGAATATTTTGTTTTAAATATTTTTTATTAATTATTTCAAAATTATTCCCAAAGGGATTTTGAATCGCATACCATTTATAACCTTCAACCAAAAATTATATTTTTACTGTTGCATCAAGCAAGCTTTGATGAAAGACATAAGTGTGAAACTCGTTTTGAATTAGGGCTTGAATTGGACATATGAATATTTTAAGCCAAATATTTTTTATTAATTATATCAAAATTATTCCCAAAGGGATTTTGAATCGCATACCATTTATGACCTTCAACCAAAAATTATATTTTTACTGTTGCATCAAGCAACAAGCCATGAGTCAAAACATTAATGAAACTCGTTTTGAATTAGGGCTTGAATTGGACATATGAATATTTTGTTCTAAATATTTTTTATTAATTATTTCAAAATTCTTCCCAAAGGGATTTTGAATCGCATACCATTTATGACCTTCAACCAAAAATTATTTTTTTACTGTTGCATCAAGCAACAAGCCATGAGTCAAAACATTAATGAAACTCGTTTTGAATTAGGGCTTGAATTGGACATATGAATATTTTGTTTTAAATATTTTTTATTAATTATTTCAAAATTATTCCCAAAGGGATTTTGAATCGCATACCATTTATAACCTTCAACCAAAAATTATATTTTTACTGTTGCATCAAGCAAGCTTTGATGAAAGACATAAGTGTGAAACTCGTTTTGAATTAGGGCTTGAATTGGACATATGAATATTTTAAGCCAAATATTTTTTATTAATTATTTCAAAATTATTCCCAAAGGGATTTTGAATCGCATACCATTTATGACCTTCAACCAAAAATTATATTTTTACTGTTGCATCAAGCAACAAGCCATGAGTCAAAACATTAATGAAACTCGTTTTGAATTAGGGCTTGAATTGGACATATGAATATTTTGTTCTAAATATTTTTTATTAATTATTTCAAAATTATTCCCAAAGGGATTTTGAATCGCATACCATTTATGACCTTCAACCAAAAATTATTTTTTTACTGTTGCATCAAGCAACAAGCCATGAGTCAAAACATTAATGAAACTCGTTTTGAATTAGGGCTTGAATTGGACATATGAATATTTTGTTTTAAATATTTTTTATTAATTATTTCAAAATTATTCCCAAAGGGATTTTGAATCGCATACCATTTATAACCTTCAACCAAAAATTATATTTTTACTGTTGCATCAAGCAAGCTTTGATGAAAGACATAAGTGTGAAACTCGTTTTGAATTAGGGCTTGAATTGGACATATGAATATTTTAAGCCAAATATTTTTTATTAATTATATCAAAATTATTCCCAAAGGGATTTTGAATCGCATACCATTTATGACCTTCAACCAAAAATTATATTTTTACTGTTGCATCAAGCAACAAGCCATGAGTCAAAACATTAATGAAACTCGTTTTGAATTAGGGCTTGAATTGGACATATGAATATTTTGTTTTAAATATTTTTTATTAATTATATCAAAATTATTCCCAAAGGGATTTTGAATCGCATACCATTTATGACCTTCAACCAAAAATTATATTTTTACTGTTGCATCAAGCAACAAGCCATGAGTCAAAACATTAATGAAACTCGTTTTGAATTAGGGCTTGAATTGGACATATGAATATTTTGTTTTAAATATTTTTTATTAATTATATCAAAATTATTCCCAAAGGGATTTTGAATCGCATACCATTTATGACCTTCAACCAAAAATTATATTTTTACTGTTGCATCAAGCAAGCTTTGATGAAAGACATAAGTGTGAAACTCGTTTTGAATTAGGGCTTGAATTGGACATATGAATATTTTAAGCCAAATATTTTTTATTAATTATATCAAAATTATTCCCAAAGGGATTTTGAATCGCATACCATTTATGACCTTCAACCAAAAATTATATTTTTACTGTTGCATCAAGCAACAAGCCATGAGTCAAAACATTAATGAAACTCGTTTTGAATTAGGGCTTGAATTGGACATATGAATATTTTAAGCCAAATATTTTTTATTAATTATTTCAAAATTATTCCCAAAGGGATTTTGAATCGCATACCATTTATGACCTTCAACCAAAAATTATATTTTTACTGTTCCATCAAGCAACAAGCCATGAGTCAAAACATTAATGAAACTCGTTTTGAATTAGGGCTTGAATTGGACATATGAATATTTTGTTCTAAATTTTTTTTATTAATTATTTCAAAATTATTCCCAAAGGGATTTTGAATCGCATACCATTTATGACCTTCAACCAAAAATTATATTTTTACTGTTGCATCAAGCAACAAGCCATGAGTCAAAACATTAATGAAACTCGTTTTGAATTAGGGCTTGAATTGGACATATGAATATTTTAAGCCAAATATTTTTTATTAATTATTTCAAAATTATTCCCAAAGGGATTTTGAATCGCATACCATTTATGACCTTCAACCTAAAATTATATTTTTACTGTTGCATCAAGCAACAAGCCATGAGTCAAAACATTAATGAAACTCGTTTTGAATTAGGGCTTGAATTGGACATATGAATATTTTGTTCTAAATATTTTTTAATAATTATTTCAAAATTATTCCCAAAGGGATTTTGAATCGCATACCATTTATGACCTTCAACCAAAAATTATATTTTTACTGTTCCATCAAGCAACAAGCCATGAGTCAAAACATTAATGAAACTCGTTTTGAATTAGGGCTTGAATTGGACATATGAATATTTTGTTCTAAATATTTTTTAATAATTATTTCAAAATTATTCCCAAAGGGATTTTGAATCGCATACCATTTATGACCTTCAACCAAAAATTATATTTTTACTGTTGCATCAAGCAACAAGCCATGAGTCAAAACATTAATGAAACTCGTTTTGAATTAGGGCTTGAATTGGACATATGAATATTTTGTTCTAAATATTTTTTATTAATTATTTCAAAATTATTACCAAAGGGATTTTGAATCGCATACCATTTATGACCTTCAACCTAAAATTATATTTTTACTGTAGCATCAAGCAACAAGCCATGAGTCAAAACATTAATGAAACTCGTTTTGAATTAGGGCTTGAATTGGACATATGAATATTTTGTTCTAAATATTTTTTAATAATTATTTCAAAATTATTCCCAAAGGGATTTTGAATCGCATACCATTTATGACCTTCAACCAAAAATTATATTTTTACTGTTGCATCAAGCAACAAGCCATGAGTCAAAACATTAATGAAACTCGTTTTGAATTAGGGCTTGAATTGGACATATGAATATTTTGTTTTAAATATTTTTTATTAATTATTTCAAAATTATTCCCAAAGGGATTTTGAATCGCATACCATTTATGACCTTCAACCAAAAATTATATTTTTACTGTTGCATCAAGCAACAAGCCATGAGTCAAAACATTAATGAAACTCGTTTTGAATTAGGGCTTGAATTGGACATATGAATATTTTGTTCTAAATATTTTTTATTAATTATTTCAAAATTATTCCCAAAGGGATTTTGAATCGCATACCATTTATGACCTTCAACCAAAAATTATATTTTTACTGTTGCATCAAGCAACAAGCCATGAGTCAAAACATTAATGAAACTCGTTTTGAATTAGGGCTTGAATTGGACATATGAATATTTTGTTCTAAATATTTTTTATTAATTATTTCAAAATTATTCCCAAAGGGATTTTGAATCGCATACCATTTATGACCTTCAACCAAAAATTATATTTTTACTGTTGCATCAAGCAACAAGCCATGAGTCAAAACATTAATGAAACTCGTTTTGAATTAGGGCTTGAATTGGACATATGAATATTTTGTTCTAAATATTTTTTATTAATTATTTCAAAATTATTCCCAAAGGGATTTTGAATCGCATACCATTTATGACCTTCAACCAAAAATTATATTTTTACTGTTGCATCAAGCAACAAGCCATGAGTCAAAACATTAATGAAACTCGTTTTGAATTAGGGCTTGAATTGGACATATGAATATTTTGTTCTAAATATTTTTTAGTAATTATTTCAAAATTATTCCCAAAGGGATTTTGAATCGCATACCATTTATGACCTTCAACCAAAAATTATATTTTTACTGTTCCATCAAGCAACAAGCCATGAGTCAAAACATTAATGAAACTCGTTTTGAATTAGGGCTTGAATTGGACATATGAATATTTTGTTCTAAATATTTTTTAGTAATTATTTCAAAATTATTCCCAAAGGGATTTTGAATCGCATACCATTTATGACCTTCAACCAAAAATTATATTTTTACTGTTGCATCAAGCAACAAGCCATGAGTCAAAACATTAATGAAACTCGTTTTGAATTAGGGCTTGAATTGGACATATGAATATTTTGTTCTAAATATTTTTTAGTAATTATTTCAAAATTATTCCCAAAGGGATTTTGAATCGCATACCATTTATGACCTTCAACCAAAAATTATATTTTTACTGTTGCATCAAGCAACAAGCCATGAGTCAAAACATTAATGAAACTCGTTTTGAATTAGGGCTTGAATTGGACATATGAATATTTTGTTCTAAATATTTTTTATTAATTATTTCAAAATTATTCCCAAAGGGATTTTGAATCGCATACCATTTAAGACCTTCAACCAAAAATTATATTTTTACTGTTGCATCAAGCAACAAGCCATGAGTCAAAACATTAATGAAACTCGTTTTGAATTAGGGCTTGAATTGGACATATGAATATTTTGTTCTAAATATTTTTTATTAATTATTTCAAAATTATTCCCAAAGGGATTTTGAATCGCATACCATTTAAGACCTTCAACCAAAAATTATATTTTTACTGTTGCATCAAGCAACAAGCCATGAGTCAAAACATTAATGAAACTCGTTTTGAATTAGGGCTTGAATTGGACATATGAATATTTTGTTCTAAATATTTTTTAGTAATTATTTCAAAATTATTCCCAAAGGGATTTTGAATCGCATACCATTTATGACCTTCAACCAAAAATTATATTTTTACTGTTGCATCAAGCAAGCTTTGATGAAAGACATAAGTGTGAAACTCGTTTTGAATTAGGGCTTGAATTGGACATATGAATATTTTGTTCTAAATATTTTTTAGTAATTATTTCAAAATTATTCCCAAAGGGATTTTGAATCGCATACCATTTATGACCTTCAACCAAAAATTATATTTTTACTGTTGCATCAAGCAAGCTTTGATGAAAGACATAAGTGTGAAACTCGTTTTGAATTAGGGCTTGAATTGGATATATGAATATTTTAAGCCAAATATTTTTTATTAATTATATCAAAATTATTCCCAAATGGATTTTGAATCGCATACCATTTAAGACCTTCAACCAAAAATTATATTTTTACTGTTGCATCAAGCAACAAGCCATGAGTCAAAACATTAATGAAACTCGTTTTGAATTAGGTCTTGAATTGGACATATGAATATTTTAAGCCAAATATTTTTTATTTATTTATTTCAAAATTATTCCCAAATGGATTTTGAATCGCATACCATTTAAGACCTTCAACCAAAAATTATATTTTTACTGTTGCATCAAGCAACAAGCCATGAGTCAAAACATTAATGAAACTCGTTTTGAATTAGGTCTTGAATTGGACATATGAATATTTTAAGCCAAATATTTTTTATTTATTTATTTCAAAATTATTCCCAAATGGATTTTGAATCGCATACCATTTATGACCTTCAACCAAAAATTATATTTTTACTGTTGCATCAAGCAAGCTTTGATGAAAGACATAAGTGTGAAACTCGTTTTGAATTAGGGCTTGAATTGGATATATGAATATTTTAAGCCAAATATTTTTTATTAATTATATCAAAATTATTCCCAAATGGATTTTGAATCGCATACCATTTAAGACCTTCAACCAAAAATTATATTTTCACTGTTGCATCAAGCAAGCTTTGATGAAAGACATAAGTGTGAAAGTCGTTTTGAATTAGGGCTTGAATTGGACATATGAATATTTTGTTCTAAATATTTTTTATTAATTATATCAAAATTATTCCCAAATGGATTTTGAATCGCATACCATTTATGACCTTCAACCAAAAATTATATTTTTACTGTTGCATCAAGCAAGCTTTGATGAAAGACATAAGTGTGAAACTCGTTTTGAATTAGGTCTTGAATTGGACATATGAATATTTTAAGCCAAATATTTTTTATTAATTATATCAAAATTATTCCCAAATGGATTTTGAATCGCATACCATTTAAGACCTTCAACCAAAAATTATATTTTTACTGTTGCATCAAGCAACAAGCCATGAGTCAAAACATTAATGAAACTCGTTTTGAATTAGGTCTTGAATTGGACATATGAATATTTTAAGCCAAATATTTTTTATTTATTTATTTCAAAATTATTCCCAAATGGATTTTGAATCGCATACCATTTATGACCTTCAACCAAAAATTATATTTTTACTGTTGCATCAAGCAAGCTTTGATGAAAGACATAAGTGTGAAACTCGTTTTGAATTAGGTCTTGAATTGGACATATGAATATTTTAAGCCAAATATTTTTTATTAATTATATCAAAATTATTCCCAAATGGATTTTGAATCGCATACCATTTAAGACCTTCAACCAAAAATTATATTTTTACTGTTGCATCAAGCAACAAGCCATGAGTCAAAACATTAATGAAACTCGTTTTGAATTAGGTCTTGAATTGGACATATGAATATTTTAAGCCAAATATTTTTTATTTATTTATTTCAAAATTATTCCCAAATGGATTTTGAATCGCATACCATTTAAGACCTTCAACCAAAAATTATATTTTTACTGTTGCATCAAGCAACAAGCCATGAGTCAAAACATTAATGAAACTCGTTTTGAATTAGGTCTTGAATTGGACATATGAATATTTTAAGCCAAATATTTTTTATTTATTTATTTCAAAATTATTCCCAAATGGATTTTGAATCGCATACCATTTAAGACCTTCAACCAAAAATTATATTTTTACTGTTGCATCAAGCAACAAGCCATGAGTCAAAACATTAATGAAACTCGTTTTGAATTAGGTCTTGAATTGGACATATGAATATTTTAAGCCAAATATTTTTTATTTATTTATTTCAAAATTATTCCCAAATGGATTTTGAATCGCATACCATTTATGACCTTCAACCAAAAATTATATTTTTACTGTTGCATCAAGCAACAAGCCATGAGTCAAAACATTAATGAAACTCGTTTTGAATTAGGTCTTGAATTGGACATATGAATATTTTAAGCCAAATATTTTTTATTAATTATATCAAAATTATTCCCAAATGGATTTTGAATCGCATACCATTTATGACCTTCAACCAAAAATTATATTTTTACTGTTGCATCAAGCAAGCTTTGATGAAAGACATAAGTGTGAAACTCGTTTTGAATTAGGGCTTGAATTGGATATATGAATATTTTAAGCCAAATATTTTTTATTAATTATATCAAAATTATTCCCAAATGGATTTTGAATCGCATACCATTTATGACCTTCAACCAAAAATTATATTTTTACTGTTGCATCAAGCAAGCTTTGATGAAAGACATAAGTGTGAAACTCGTTTTGAATTAGGGCTTGAATTGGATATATGAATATTTTAAGCCAAATATTTTTTATTAATTATATCAAAATTATTCCCAAATGGATTTTGAATCGCATACCATTTATGACCTTCAACCAAAAATTATATTTTTACTGTTGCATCAAGCAAGCTTTGATGAAAGACATAAGTGTGAAACTCGTTTTGAATTAGGGCTTGAATTGGATATATGAATATTTTAAGCCAAATATTTTTTATTAATTATATCAAAATTATTCCCAAATGGATTTTGAATCGCATACCATTTATGACCTTCAACCAAAAATTATATTTTTACTGTTGCATCAAGCAAGCTTTGATGAAAGACATAAGTGTGAAACTCGTTTTGAATTAGGGCTTGAATTGGATATATGAATATTTTAAGCCAAATATTTTTTATTAATTATATCAAAATTATTCCCAAATGGATTTTGAATCGCATACCATTTATGACCTTCAACCAAAAATTATATTTTTACTGTTGCATCAAGCAAGCTTTGATGAAAGACATAAGTGTGAAACTCGTTTTGAATTAGGGCTTGAATTGGATATATGAATATTTTAAGCCAAATATTTTTTATTAATTATATCAAAATTATTCCCAAATGGATTTTGAATCGCATATAATTTATGACCTTCAACCAAAAATTATATTTTTACTGTTGCATCAAGCAAGCTTTGATGAAAGACATAAGTGTGAAACTCGTTTTGAATTAGGGCTTGAATTGGATATATGAATATTTTAAGCCAAATATTTTTTATTAATTATATCAAAATTATTCCCAAATGGATTTTGAATCGCATACCATTTATGACCTTCAACCAAAAATTATATTTTCACTGTTGCATCAAGCAAGCTTTGATGAAAGACATAAGTGTGAAAGTCGTTTTGAATTAGGGCTTGAATTGGACATATGAATATTTTGTTCTAAATATTTTTTATTAATTATATCAAAATTATTCCCAAATGGATTTTGAATCGCATACCATTTATGACCTTCAACCAAAAATTATATTTTTACTGTTGCATCAAGCAAGCTTTGATGAAAGACATAAGTGTGAAACTCGTTTTGAATTAGGTCTTGAATTGGACATATGAATATTTTAAGCCAAATATTTTTTATTAATTATATCAAAATTATTCCCAAATGGATTTTGAATCGCATACCATTTAAACCTTCAACCAAAAATTATATTTTTACTGTTGCATCAAGCAACAAGCCATGAGTCAAAACATTAATGAAACTCGTTTTGAATTAGGTCTTGAATTGCACATATGAATATTTTAAGCCAAATATTTTTTATTAATTATATCAAAATTATTCCCAAATGGATTTTGAATCGCATACCATTTATGACCTTCAACCAAAAATTATATTTTTACTGTTGCATCAAGCAAGCTTTGATGAAAGACATAAGTGTGAAACTCGTTTTGAATTAGGGCTTGAATTGGATATATGAATATTTTAAGCCAAATATTTTTTATTAATTATATCAAAATTATTCCCAAATGGATTTTGAATCGCATACCATTTAAGACCTTCAACCAAAAATTATATTTTCACTGTTGCATCAAGCAACAAGCCATGAGTCAAAACATTAATGAAACTCGTTTTGAATTAGGTCTTGAATTGGACATATGAATATTTTAAGCCAAATATTTTTTATTTATTTATTTCAAAATTATTCCCAAAGGGATTTTGAATCGCATACCATTTATGACCTTCAACCAAAAATTATATTTTTACTGTTGCATCAAGCAACAAGCCATGAGTCAAAACATTAATGAAACTCGTTTTGAATTAGGTCTTGAATTGGACATATGAATATTTTAAGCCAAATATTTTTTATTAATTATATCAAAATTATTCCCAAATGGATTTTGAATCGCATACCATTTAAACCTTCAACCAAAAATTATATTTTTACTGTTGCATCAAGCAACAAGCCATGAGTCAAAACATTAATGAAACTCGTTTTGAATTAGGTCTTGAATTGCACATATGAATATTTTGTTATAAATATTTTTTATTAATTATTTCAAAATTATTCCCAAAGGGATTTTGAATCGCATACCATTTATGACCTTCAACCAAAAATTATATTTTTACTGTTGCATCAAGCAACAAGCCATGAGTCAAAACATTAATGAAACTCGTTTTGAATTAGGGCTTGAATTGCACATATGAATATTTTGTTCTAAATATTTTTTATTAATTATTTCAAAATTATTCCCAAAGGGATTTTGAATCGCATACCATTTATGACCTTCAACCAAAAATTATATTTTTACTGTTGCATCAAGCAACAAGCCATGAGTCAAAACATTAATTAAACTCGTTTTGAATTAGGTCTTGAATTGGACATATGAATATTTTAAGCCAAATATTTTTTATTAATTATATCAAAATTATTCCCAAATGGATTTTGAATCGCATACCATTTATGACCTTCAACCAAAAATTATATTTTTACTGTTGCATCAAGCAACAAGCCATGAGTCAAAACATTAATGAAACTCGTTTTGAATTAGGTCTTGAATTGGATATATGAATATTTTAAGCCAAATATTTTTTATTAATTATTTCAAAATTATTCCCAAAGGGATTTTGAATCGCATACCATTTATGACCTTCAACCAAAAATTATATTTTCACTGTTGCATCAAGCAACAAGCCATGAGTCAAAACATTAATGAAACTCGTTTTGAATTAGGTCTTGAATTGGACATATGAATATTTTAAGCCAAATATTTTTTATTAATTATATCAAAATTATTCCCAAATGGATTTTGAATCGCATACCATTTATGACCTTCAACCAAAAATTATATTTTTACTGTTGCATCAAGCAAGCTTTGATGAAAGACATAAGTGTGAAACTCGTTTTGAATTAGGGCTTGAATTGGATATATGAATATTTTAAGCCAAATATTTTTTATTAATTATATCAAAATTATTCCCAAATGGATTTTGAATCGCATACCATTTATGACCTTCAACCAAAAATTATATTTTCACTGTTGCATCAAGCAACAAGCCATGAGTCAAAACATTAATGAAACTCGTTTTGAATTAGGTCTTGAATTGCACATATGAATATTTTAAGCCAAATATTTTTTATTAATTATATCAAAATTATTCCCAAATGGATTTTGAATCGCATACCATTTATGACCTTCAACCAAAAATTATATTTTCACTGTTGCATCAAGCAACAAGCCATGAGTCAAAACATTAATGAAACTCGTTTTGAATTAGGTCTTGAATTGCACATATGAATATTTTAAGCCAAATATTTTTTATTAATTATATCAAAATTATTCCCAAATGGATTTTGAATCGCATACCATTTATGACCTTCAACCAAAAATTATATTTTTACTGTTGCATCAAGCAAGCTTTGATGAAAGACATAAGTGTGAAACTCGTTTTGAATTAGGGCTTGAATTGGATATATGAATATTTTAAGCCAAATATTTTTTATTAATTATATCAAAATTATTCCCAAATGGATTTTGAATCGCATACCATTTAAGACCTTCAACCAAAAATTATATTTTCACTGTTGCATCAAGCAACAAGCCATGAGTCAAAACATTAATGAAACTCGTTTTGAATTAGGTCTTGAATTGGACATATGAATATTTTAAGCCAAATATTTTTTATTTATTTATTTCAAAATTATTCCCAAAGGGATTTTGAATCGCATACCATTTATGACCTTCAACCAAAAATTATATTTTCACTGTTGCATCAAGCAACAAGCCATGAGTCAAAACATTAATGAAACTCGTTTTGAATTAGGTCTTGAATTGCACATATGAATATTTTAAGCCAAATATTTTTTATTAATTATATCAAAATTATTCCCAAATGGATTTTGAATCGCATACCATTTATGACCTTCAACCAAAAATTATATTTTCACTGTTGCATCAAGCAACAAGCCATGAGTCAAAACATTAATGAAACTCGTTTTGAATTAGGTCTTGAATTGCACATATGAATATTTTAAGCCAAATATTTTTTATTAATTATATCAAAATTATTCCCAAATGGATTTTGAATCGCATACCATTTATGACCTTCAACCAAAAATTATATTTTCACTGTTGCATCAAGCAACAAGCCATGAGTCAAAACATTAATGAAACTCGTTTTGAATTAGGTCTTGAATTGCACATATGAATATTTTAAGCCAAATATTTTTTATTAATTATATCAAAATTATTCCCAAATGGATTTTGAATCGCATACCATTTATGACCTTCAACCAAAAATTATATTTTCACTGTTGCATCAAGCAACAAGCCATGAGTCAAAACATTAATGAAACTCGTTTTGAATTAGGTCTTGAATTGCACATATGAATATTTTAAGCCAAATATTTTTTATTAATTATATCAAAATTATTCCCAAATGGATTTTGAATCGCATACCATTTATGACCTTCAACCAAAAATTATATTTTCACTGTTGCATCAAGCAACAAGCCATGAGTCAAAACATTAATGAAACTCGTTTTGAATTAGGTCTTGAATTGCACATATGAATATTTTAAGCCAAATATTTTTTATTAATTATATCAAAATTATTCCCAAATGGATTTTGAATCGCATACCATTTATGACCTTCAACCAAAAATTATATTTTTACTGTTGCATCAAGCAAGCTTTGATGAAAGACATAAGTGTGAAACTCGTTTTGAATTAGGGCTTGAATTGGATATATGAATATTTTAAGCCAAATATTTTTTATTAATTATATCAAAATTATTCCCAAATGGATTTTGAATCGCATACCATTTATGACCTTCAACCAAAAATTATATTTTCACTGTTGCATCAAGCAACAAGCCATGAGTCAAAACATTAATGAAACTCGTTTTGAATTAGGTCTTGAATTGGACATATGAATATTTTAAGCCAAATATTTTTTATTAATTATATCAAAATTATTCCCAAATGGATTTTGAATCGCATACCATTTATGACCTTCAACCAAAAATTATATTTTCACTGTTGCATCAAGCAACAAGCCATGAGTCAAAACATTAATGAAACTCGTTTTGAATTAGGTCTTGAATTGCACATATGAATATTTTAAGCCAAATATTTTTTATTAATTATATCAAAATTATTCCCAAATGGATTTTGAATCGCATACCATTTATGACCTTCAACCAAAAATTATATTTTTACTGTTGCATCAAGCAAGCTTTGATGAAAGACATAAGTGTGAAACTCGTTTTGAATTAGGGCTTGAATTGGATATATGAATATTTTAAGCCAAATATTTTTTATTAATTATATCAAAATTATTCCCAAATGGATTTTGAATCGCATACCATTTAAGACCTTCAACCAAAAATTATATTTTCACTGTTGCATCAAGCAACAAGCCATGAGTCAAAACATTAAAGAAACTCGTTTTGAATTAGGTCTTGAATTGGACATATGAATATTTTAAGCCAAATATTTTTTATTTATTTATTTCAAAATTATTCCCAAAGGGATTTTGAATCGCATACCATTTATGACCTTCAACCAAAAATTATATTTTTACTGTTGCATCAAGCAACAAGCCATGAGTCAAAACATTAATGAAACTCGTTTTGAATTAGGGCTTGAATTGCACATATGAATATTTTGTTCTAAATATTTTTTATTAATTATTTCAAAATTATTCCCAAAGGGATTTTGAATCGCATACCATTTATGACCTTCAACCAAAAATTATATTTTCACTGTTGCATCAAGCAACAAGCCATGAGTCAAAACATTAATGAAACTCGTTTTGAATTAGGTCTTGAATTGGACATATGAATATTTTAAGCCAAATATTTTTTATTTATTTATTTCAAAATTATTCCCAAAGGGATTTTGAATCGCATACCATTTATGACCTTCAACCAAAAATTATATTTTTACTGTTGCATCAAGCAACAAGCCATGAGTCAAAACATTAATGAAACTCGTTTTGAATTAGGTCTTGAATTGGACATATGAATATTTTAAGCCAAATATTTTTTATTAATTATATCAAAATTATTCCCAAATGGATTTTGAATCGCATACCATTTAAACCTTCAACCAAAAATTATATTTTTACTGTTGCATCAAGCAACAAGCCATGAGTCAAAACATTAATGAAACTCGTTTTGAATTAGGTCTTGAATTGCACATATGAATATTTTGTTCTAAATATTTTTTATTAATTATTTCAAAATTATTCCCAAAGGGATTTTGAATCGCATACCATTTATGACCTTCAACCAAAAATTATATTTTTACTGTTGCATCAAGCAACAAGCCATGAGTCAAAACATTAATGAAACTCGTTTTGAATTAGGGCTTGAATTGCACATATGAATATTTTGTTCTAAATATTTTTTATTAATTATTTCAAAATTATTCCCAAATGGATTTTGAATCGCATACCATTTAAACCTTCAACCAAAAATTATATTTTTACTGTTGCATCAAGCAACAAGCCATGAGTCAAAACATTAATGAAACTCGTTTTGAATTAGGTCTTGAATTGCACATATGAATATTTTGTTATAAATATTTTTTATTAATTATTTCAAAATTATTCCCAAAGGGATTTTGAATCGCATACCATTTATGACCTTCAACCAAAAATTATATTTTTACTGTTGCATCAAGCAACAAGCCATGAGTCAAAACATTAATGAAACTCGTTTTGAATTAGGTCTTGAATTGGACATATGAATATTTTAAGCCAAATATTTTTTATTTATTTATTTCAAAATTATTCCCAAAGGGATTTTGAATCGCATACCATTTATGACCTTCAACCAAAAATTATATTTTTACTGTTGCATCAAGCAACAAGCCATGAGTCAAAACATTAATGAAACTCGTTTTGAATTAGGGCTTGAATTGCACATATGAATATTTTGTTCTAAATATTTTTTATTAATTATTTCAAAATTATTCCCAAAGGGATTTTGAATCGCATACCATTTATGACCTTCAACCAAAAATTATATTTTTACTGTTGCATCAAGCAACAAGCCATGAGTCAAAACATTAATGAAACTCGTTTTGAATTAGGTCTTGAATTGCACATATGAATATTTTGTTATAAATATTTTTTATTAATTATTTCAAAATTATTCCCAAAGGGATTTTGAATCGCATACCATTTATGACCTTCAACCAAAAATTATATTTTTACTGTTGCATCAAGCAAGCTTTGATGAAAGACATAAGTGTGAAACTCGTTTTGAATTAGGGCTTGAATTGGACATATGAATATTTTGTTCTAAATATTTTTTATTAATTATTTCAAAATTATTCCCAAAGGGATTTTGAATCGCATACCATTTATGACCTTCAACCAAAAATTATATTTTTACTGTTGCATCAAGCAACAAGCAATGAGTCAAAACATTAATGAAACTCGTTTTGAATTAGGGCTTGAATTGGATATATGAATATTTTAAGCCAAATATTTTTTATTAATTATATCAAAATTATTCCCAAATGGATTTTGAATCGCATACCATTTAAGACCTTCAACCAAAAATTATATTTTTACTGTTGCATCAAGCAACAAGCCATGAGTCAAAACATTAATGAAACTCGTTTTGAATTAGGTCTTGAATTGGACATATGAATATTTTAAGCCAAATATTTTTTATTTATTTATTTCAAAATTATTCCCAAAGGGATTTTGAATCGCATACCATTTATGACCTTCAACCAAAAATTATATTTTTACTGTTGCATCAAGCAACAAGCCATGAGTCAAAACATTAATGAAACTCGTTTTGAATTAGGGCTTGAATTGGACATATGAATATTTTGTTCTAAATATTTTTTAGTAATTATTTCAAAATTATTCCCAAAGGGATTTTGAATCGCATACCATTTATGACCTTCAACCAAAAATTATATTTTTACTGTTGCATCAAGCAAGCTTTGATGAAAGACATAAGTGTGAAACTCGTTTTGAATTAGGGCTTGAATTGGACATATGAATATTTTGTTCTAAATATTTTTTATTAATTATTTCAAAATTATTCCCAAAGGGATTTTGAATCGCATACCATTTATGACCTTCAACCAAAAATTATATTTTTACTGTTGCATCAAGCAACAAGCCATGAGTCAAAACATTAATGAAACTCGTTTTGAATTAGGTCTTGAATTGGACATATGAATATTTTAAGCCAAATATTTTTTATTTATTTATTTCAAAATTATTCCCAAAGGGATTTTGAATCGCATACCATTTATGACCTTCAACCAAAAATTATATTTTTACTGTTGCATCAAGCAACAAGCCATGAGTCAAAACATTAATGAAACTCGTTTTGAATTAGGGCTTGAATTGGACATATGAATATTTTGTTCTAAATATTTTTTAGTAATTATTTCAAAATTATTCCCAAAGGGATTTTGAATCGCATACCATTTATGACCTTCAACCAAAAATTATATTTTTACTGTTGCATCAAGCAAGCTTTGATGAAAGACATAAGTGTGAAACTCGTTTTGAATTAGGGCTTGAATTGGACATATGAATATTTTGTTCTAAATATTTTTTATTAATTATTTCAAAATTATTCCCAAAGGGATTTTGAATCGCATACCATTTATGACCTTCAACCAAAAATTATATTATTACTGTTGCATCAAGCAACAAGCCATGAGTCAAAACATTAATGAAACTCGTTTTGAATTAGGGCTTGAATTGGACATATGAATATTTTGTTCTAAATATTTTTTAGTAATTATTTCAAAATAATCCCCAAGGGATTTTGAATCGCATACCATTTATGACCTTCAACCAAAAATTATATTTTTACTGTTGCATCAAGCAAGCTTTGATGAAAGACATAAGTGTGAAACTCGTTTTGAATTAGGGCTTGAATTGGATATATGAATATTTTAAGCCAAATATTTTTTATTAATTATATCAAAATTATTCCCAAATGGATTTTGAATCGCATACCATTTATGACCTTCAACCAAAAATTATATTTTTACTGTTGCATCAAGCAAGCTTTGATGAAAGACATAAGTGTGAAACTCGTTTTGAATTAGGGCTTGAATTGGATATATGAATATTTTAAGCCAAATATTTTTTATTTATTTATTTCAAAATTATTCCCAAAGGGATTTTGAATCGCATACCATTTATGACCTTCAACCAAAAATTATATTTTTACTGTTGCATCAAGCAAGCTTTGATGAAAGACATAAGTGTGAAACTCGTTTTGAATTAGGGCTTGAATTGGATATATGAATATTTTAAGCCAAATATTTTTTATTAATTATATCAAAATTATTCCCAAATGGATTTTGAATCGCATACCATTTATGACCTTCAACCAAAAATTATATTTTTACTGTTGCATCAAGCAAGCTTTGATGAAAGACATAAGTGTGAAACTCGTTTTGAATTAGGGCTTGAATTGGATATATGAATATTTTAAGCCAAATATTTTTTATTTATTTATTTCAAAATTATTCCCAAAGGGATTTTGAATCGCATACCATTTATGACCTTCAACCAAAAATTATATTTTTACTGTTGCATCAAGCAACAAGCCATGAGTCAAAACATTAATGAAACTCGTTTTGAATTAGGGCTTGAATTGGACATATGAATATTTTGTTCTAAATATTTTTTATTAATTATTTCAAAATTATTCCCAAAGGGATTTTGAATCGCATACCATTTATGACCTTCAACCAAAAATTATATTTTTACTGTTGCATCAAGCAAGCTTTGATGAAAGACATAAGTGTGAAACTCGTTTTGAATTAGGGCTTGAATTGGATATATGAATATTTTAAGCCAAATATTTTTTATTAATTATATCAAAATTATTCCCAAATGGATTTTGAATCGCATACCATTTATGACCTTCAACCAAAAATTATATTTTTACTGTTGCATCAAGCAAGCTTTGATGAAAGACATAAGTGTGAAACTCGTTTTGAATTAGGGCTTGAATTGGATATATGAATATTTTAAGCCAAATATTTTTTATTTATTTATTTCAAAATTATTCCCAAAGGGATTTTGAATCGCATACCATTTATGACCTTCAACCAAAAATTATATTTTTACTGTTGCATCAAGCAACAAGCCATGAGTCAAAACATTAATGAAACTCGTTTTGAATTAGGGCTTGAATTGGACATATGAATATTTTGTTCTAAATATTTTTTATTAATTATTTCAAAATTATTCCCAAAGGGATTTTGAATCGCATACCATTTATGACCTTCAACCAAAAATTATATTTTTACTGTTGCATCAAGCAAGCTTTGATGAAAGACATAAGTGTGAAACTCGTTTTGAATTAGGGCTTGAATTGGATATATGAATATTTTAAGCCAAATATTTTTTATTAATTATATCAAAATTATTCCCAAATGGATTTTGAATCGCATACCATTTATGACCTTCAACCAAAAATTATATTTTTACTGTTGCATCAAGCAAGCTTTGATGAAAGACATAAGTGTGAAACTCGTTTTGAATTAGGGCTTGAATTGGATATATTAATATTTTAAGCCAAATATTTTTTATTTATTTATTTCAAAATTATTCCCAAAGGGATTTTGAATCGCATACCATTTATGACCTTCAACCAAAAATTATATTTTTACTGTTGCATCAAGCAACAAGCCATGAGTCAAAACATTAATGAAACTCGTTTTGAATTAGGGCTTGAATTGGACATATGAATATTTTGTTCTAAATATTTTTTATTAATTATTTCAAAATTATTCCCAAAGGGATTTTGAATCGCATACCATTTATGACCTTCAACCAAAAATTATATTTTTACTGTTGCATCAAGCAAGCTTTGATGAAAGACATAAGTGTGAAACTCGTTTTGAATTAGGGCTTGAATTGGATATATGAATATTTTAAGCCAAATATTTTTTATTTATTTATTTCAAAATTATTCCCAAAGGGATTTTGAATCGCATACCATTTATGACCTTCAACCAAAAATTATATTTTTACTGTTGCATCAAGCAAGCTTTGATGAAAGACATAAGTGTGAAACTCGTTTTGAATTAGGGCTTGAATTGGATATATGAATATTTTAAGCCAAATATTTTTTATTAATTATATCAAAATTATTCCCAAATGGATTTTGAATCGCATACCATTTATGACCTTCAACCAAAAATTATATTTTTACTGTTGCATCAAGCAAGCTTTGATGAAAGACATAAGTGTGAAACTCGTTTTGAATTAGGGCTTGAATTGGATATATGAATATTTTAAGCCAAATATTTTTTATTTATTTATTTCAAAATTATTCCCAAAGGGATTTTGAATCGCATACCATTTATGACCTTCAACCAAAAATTATATTTTTACTGTTGCATCAAGCAACAAGCCATGAGTCAAAACATTAATGAAACTCGTTTTGAATTAGGGCTTGAATTGGACATATGAATATTTTGTTCTAAATATTTTTTATTAATTATTTCAAAATTATTCCCAAAGGGATTTTGAATCGCATACCATTTATGACCTTCAACCAAAAATTATATTTTTACTGTTGCATCAAGCAACAAGCCATGAGTCAAAACATTAATGAAACTCGTTTTGAATTAGGGCTTGAATTGGACATATGAATATTTTGTTCTAAATATTTTTTAGTAATTATTTCAAAATTATTCCCAAAGGGATTTTGAATCGCATACCATTTATGACCTTCAACCAAAAATTATATTTTTACTGTTGCATCAAGCAAGCTTTGATGAAAGACATAAGTGTGAAACTCGTTTTGAATTAGGGCTTGAATTGGATATATGAATATTTTAAGCCAAATATTTTTTATTATTTATATCAAAATTATTCCCAAATGGATTTTGAATCGCATACCATTTAAGACCTTCAACCAAAAATTATATTTTTACTGTTGCATCAAGCAACAAGCCATGAGTCAAAACATTAATGAAACTCGTTTTGAATTAGGGCTTGAATTGGATATATGAATATTTTAAGCCAAATATTTTTTATTAATTATATCAAAATTATTCCCAAATGGATTTTGAATCGCATACCATTTAAGACCTTCAACCAAAAATTATATTTTTACTGTTGCATCAAGCAACAAGCCATGAGTCAAAACATTAATGAAACTCGTTTTGAATTAGGTCTTGAATTGGACATATGAATATTTTAAGCCAAATATTTTTTATTTATTTATTTCAAAATTATTCCCAAATGGATTTTGAATCGCATACCATTTAAGACCTTCAACCAAAAATTATATTTTTACTGTTGCATCAAGCAACAAGCCATGAGTCAAAACATTAATGAAACTCGTTTTGAATTAGGTCTTGAATTGGACATATGAATATTTTAAGCCAAATATTTTTTATTATTTATATCAAAATTATTCCCAAATGGATTTTGAATCGCATACCATTTAAGACCTTCAACCAAAAATTATATTTTTACTGTTGCATCAAGCAACAAGCCATGAGTCAAAACATTAATGAAACTCGTTTTGAATTAGGGCTTGAATTGGATATATGAATATTTTAAGCCAAATATTTTTTATTAATTATATCAAAATTATTCCCAAATGGATTTTGAATCGCATACCATTTAAGACCTTCAACCAAAAATTATATTTTTACTGTTGCATCAAGCAACAAGCCATGAGTCAAAACATTAATGAAACTCGTTTTGAATTAGGTCTTGAATTGGACATATGAATATTTTAAGCCAAATATTTTTTATTATTTATATCAAAATTATTCCCAAATGGATTTTGAATCGCATACCATTTAAGACCTTCAACCAAAAATTATATTTTTACTGTTGCATCAAGCAACAAGCCATGAGTCAAAACATTAATGAAACTCGTTTTGAATTAGGGCTTGAATTGGATATATGAATATTTTAAGCCAAATATTTTTTATTAATTATATCAAAATTATTCCCAAATGGATTTTGAATCGCATACCATTTAAGACCTTCAACCAAAAATTATATTTTTACTGTTGCATCAAGCAACAAGCCATGAGTCAAAACATTAATGAAACTCGTTTTGAATTAGGTCTTGAATTGGACATATGAATATTTTAAGCCAAATATTTTTTATTTATTTATTTCAAAATTATTCCCAAAGGGATTTTGAATCGCATACCATTTATGACCTTCAACCAAAAATTATATTTTTACTGTTGCATCAAGCAAGCTTTGATGAAAGACATAAGTGTGAAACTCGTTTTGAATTAGGGCTTGAATTGGATATATGAATATTTTAAGCCAAATATTTTTTATTAATTATATCAAAATTATTCCCAAATGGATTTTGAATCGCATACCATTTAAGACCTTTAACCAAAAATTATATTATTACTGTTGCATCAAGCAACAAGCCATGAGTCAAAACATTAATGAAACTCGTTTTGAATTAGGGCTTGAATTGGACATATGAATATTTTGTTCTAAATATTTTTTAGTAATTATTTCAAAATAATCCCCAAGGGATTTTGAATCGCATACCATTTATGACCTTCAACCAAAAATTATATTTTTACTGTTGCATCAAGCAAGCTTTGATGAAAGACATAAGTGTGAAACTCGTTTTGAATTAGGGCTTGAATTGGATATATGAATATTTTAAGCCAAATATTTTTTATTAATTATATCAAAATTATTCCCAAATGGATTTTGAATCGCATACCATTTATGACCTTCAACCAAAAATTATATTTTTACTGTTGCATCAAGCAAGCTTTGATGAAAGACATAAGTGTGAAACTCGTTTTGAATTAGGGCTTGAATTGGATATATGAATATTTTAAGCCAAATATTTTTTATTTATTTATTTCAAAATTATTCCCAAAGGGATTTTGAATCGCATACCATTTATGACCTTCAACCAAAAATTATATTTTTACTGTTGCATCAAGCAACAAGCCATGAGTCAAAACATTAATGAAACTCGTTTTGAATTAGGGCTTGAATTGGACATATGAATATTTTGTTCTAAATATTTTTTATTAATTATTTCAAAATTATTCCCAAAGGGATTTTGAATCGCATACCATTTATGACCTTCAACCAAAAATTATATTTTTACTGTTGCATCAAGCAAGCTTTGATGAAAGACATAAGTGTGAAACTCGTTTTGAATTAGGGCTTGAATTGGATATATGAATATTTTAAGCCAAATATTTTTTATTAATTATATCAAAATTATTCCCAAATGGATTTTGAATCGCATACCATTTATGACCTTCAACCAAAAATTATATTTTTACTGTTGCATCAAGCAAGCTTTGATGAAAGACATAAGTGTGAAACTCGTTTTGAATTAGGGCTTGAATTGGATATATGAATATTTTAAGCCAAATATTTTTTATTTATTTATTTCAAAATTATTCCCAAAGGGATTTTGAATCGCATACCATTTATGACCTTCAACCAAAAATTATATTTTTACTGTTGCATCAAGCAACAAGCCATGAGTCAAAACATTAATGAAACTCGTTTTGAATTAGGGCTTGAATTGGACATATGAATATTTTGTTCTAAATATTTTTTATTAATTATTTCAAAATTATTCCCAAAGGGATTTTGAATCGCATACCATTTATGACCTTCAACCAAAAATTATATTTTTACTGTTGCATCAAGCAAGCTTTGATGAAAGACATAAGTGTGAAACTCGTTTTGAATTAGGGCTTGAATTGGATATATGAATATTTTAAGCCAAATATTTTTTATTAATTATATCAAAATTATTCCCAAATGGATTTTGAATCGCATACCATTTATGACCTTCAACCAAAAATTATATTTTTACTGTTGCATCAAGCAAGCTTTGATGAAAGACATAAGTGTGAAACTCGTTTTGAATTAGGGCTTGAATTGGATATATGAATATTTTAAGCCAAATATTTTTTATTTATTTATTTCAAAATTATTCCCAAAGGGATTTTGAATCGCATACCATTTATGACCTTCAACCAAAAATTATATTTTTACTGTTGCATCAAGCAACAAGCCATGAGTCAAAACATTAATGAAACTCGTTTTGAATTAGGGCTTGAATTGGACATATGAATATTTTGTTCTAAATATTTTTTATTAATTATTTCAAAATTATTCCCAAAGGGATTTTGAATCGCATACCATTTATGACCTTCAACCAAAAATTATATTTTTACTGTTGCATCAAGCAACAAGCCATGAGTCAAAACATTAATGAAACTCGTTTTGAATTAGGGCTTGAATTGGACATATGAATATTTTGTTCTAAATATTTTTTAGTAATTATTTCAAAATTATTCCCAAAGGGATTTTGAATCGCATACCATTTATGACCTTCAACCAAAAATTATATTTTTACTGTTGCATCAAGCAAGCTTTGATGAAAGACATAAGTGTGAAACTCGTTTTGAATTAGGGCTTGAATTGGATATATGAATATTTTAAGCCAAATATTTTTTATTATTTATATCAAAATTATTCCCAAATGGATTTTGAATCGCATACCATTTAAGACCTTCAACCAAAAATTATATTTTTACTGTTGCATCAAGCAACAAGCCATGAGTCAAAACATTAATGAAACTCGTTTTGAATTAGGGCTTGAATTGGATATATGAATATTTTAAGCCAAATATTTTTTATTAATTATATCAAAATTATTCCCAAATGGATTTTGAATCGCATACCATTTAAGACCTTCAACCAAAAATTATATTTTTACTGTTGCATCAAGCAACAAGCCATGAGTCAAAACATTAATGAAACTCGTTTTGAATTAGGGCTTGAATTGGACATATGAATATTTTGTTCTAAATATTTTTTAGTAATTATTTCAAAATTATTCCCAAAGGGATTTTGAATCGCATACCATTTATGACCTTCAACCAAAAATTATATTTTTACTGTTGCATCAAGCAAGCTTTGATGAAAGACATAAGTGTGAAACTCGTTTTGAATTAGGGCTTGAATTGGATATATGAATATTTTAAGCCAAATATTTTTTATTATTTATATCAAAATTATTCCCAAATGGATTTTGAATCGCATACCATTTAAGACCTTCAACCAAAAATTATATTTTTACTGTTGCATCAAGCAACAAGCCATGAGTCAAAACATTAATGAAACTCGTTTTGAATTAGGGCTTGAATTGGACATATGAATATTTTGTTCTAAATATTTTTTAGTAATTATTTCAAAATTATTCCCAAATGGATTTTGAATCGCATACCATTTAAGACCTTCAACCAAAAATTATATTTTTACTGTTGCATCAAGCAAGCTTTGATGAAAGACATAAGTGTGAAACTCGTTTTGAATTAGGGCTTGAATTGGATATATGAATATTTTAAGCCAAATATTTTTTATTATTTATATCAAAATTATTCCCAAATGGATTTTGAATCGCATACCATTTAAGACCTTCAACCAAAAATTATATTTTTACTGTTGCATCAAGCAACAAGCCATGAGTCAAAACATTAATGAAACTCGTTTTGAATTAGGGCTTGAATTGGATATATGAATATTTTAAGCCAAATATTTTTTATTAATTATATCAAAATTATTCCCAAATGGATTTTGAATCGCATACCATTTAAGACCTTCAACCAAAAATTATATTTTTACTGTTGCATCAAGCAACAAGCCATGAGTCAAAACATTAATGAAACTCGTTTTGAATTAGGGCTTGAATTGGATATATGAATATTTTAAGCCAAATATTTTTTATTAATTATATCAAAATTATTCCCAAATGGATTTTGAATCGCATACCATTTAAGACCTTCAACCAAAAATTATATTTTTACTGTTGCATCAAGCAACAAGCCATGAGTCAAAACATTAATGAAACTCGTTTTGAATTAGGGCTTGAATTGGATATATGAATATTTTAAGCCAAATATTTTTTATTATTTATATCAAAATTATTCCCAAATGGATTTTGAATCGCATACCATTTAAGACCTTCAACCAAAAATTATATTTTTACTGTTGCATCAAGCAACAAGCCATGAGTCAAAACATTAATGAAACTCGTTTTGAATTAGGGCTTGAATTGGATATATGAATATTTTAAGCCAAATATTTTTTATTAATTATATCAAAATTATTCCCAAATGGATTTTGAATCGCATACCATTTAAGACCTTCAACCAAAAATTATATTTTTACTGTTGCATCAAGCAACAAGCCATGAGTCAAAACATTAATGAAACTCGTTTTGAATTAGGGCTTGAATTGGATATATGAATATTTTAAGCCAAATATTTTTTATTATTTATATCAAAATTATTCCCAAATGGATTTTGAATCGCATACCATTTAAGACCTTCAACCAAAAATTATATTTTTACTGTTGCATCAAGCAACAAGCCATGAGTCAAAACATTAATGAAACTCGTTTTGAATTAGGGCTTGAATTGGACATATGAATATTTTGTTCTAAATATTTTTTAGTAATTATTTCAAAATTATTCCCAAAGGGATTTTGAATCGCATACCATTTAAGACCTTCAACCAAAAATTATATTTTTACTGTTGCATCAAGCAAGCTTTGATGAAAGACATAAGTGTGAAACTCGTTTTGAATTAGGGCTTGAATTGGATATATGAATATTTTAAGCCAAATATTTTTTATTATTTATATCAAAATTATTCCCAAATGGATTTTGAATCGCATACCATTTAAGACCTTCAACCAAAAATTATATTTTTACTGTTGCATCAAGCAACAAGCCATGAGTCAAAACATTAATGAAACTCGTTTTGAATTAGGGCTTGAATTGGATATATGAATATTTTAAGCCAAATATTTTTTATTAATTATATCAAAATTATTCCCAAATGGATTTTGAATCGCATACCATTTAAGACCTTCAACCAAAAATTATATTTTTACTGTTGCATCAAGCAACAAGCCATGAGTCAAAACATTAATGAAACTCGTTTTGAATTAGGGCTTGAATTGGATATATGAATATTTTAAGCCAAATATTTTTTATTATTTATATCAAAATTATTCCCAAATGGATTTTGAATCGCATACCATTTAAGACCTTCAACCAAAAATTATATTTTTACTGTTGCATCAAGCAACAAGCCATGAGTCAAAACATTAATGAAACTCGTTTTGAATTAGGGCTTGAATTGGACATATGAATATTTTGTTCTAAATATTTTTTAGTAATTATTTCAAAATTATTCCCAAAGGGATTTTGAATCGCATACCATTTAAGACCTTCAACCAAAAATTATATTTTTACTGTTGCATCAAGCAAGCTTTGATGAAAGACATAAGTGTGAAACTCGTTTTGAATTAGGGCTTGAATTGGATATATGAATATTTTAAGCCAAATATTTTTTATTAATTATATCAAAATTATTCCCAAATGGATTTTGAATCGCATACCATTTAAGACCTTCAACCAAAAATTATATTTTTACTGTTGCATCAAGCAACAAGCCATGAGTCAAAACATTAATGAAACTCGTTTTGAATTAGGTCTTGAATTGGACATATGAATATTTTAAGCCAAATATTTTTTATTTATTTATTTCAAAATTATTCCCAAAGGGATTTTGAATCGCATACCATTTATGACCTTCAACCAAAAATTATATTTTTACTGTTGCATCAAGCAAGCTTTGATGAAAGACATAAGTGTGAAACTCGTTTTGAATTAGGGCTTGAATTGGATATATGAATATTTTAAGCCAAATATTTTTTATTAATTATATCAAAATTATTCCCAAATGGATTTTGAATCGCATACCATTTAAGACCTTCAACCAAAAATTATATTTTTACTGTTGCATCAAGCAACAAGCCATGAGTCAAAACATTAATGAAACTCGTTTTGAATTAGGGCTTGAATTGGATATATGAATATTTTAAGCCAAATATTTTTTATTAATTATATCAAAATTATTCCCAAATGGATTTTGAATCGCATACCATTTAAGACCTTCAACCAAAAATTATATTTTTACTGTTGCATCAAGCAACAAGCCATGAGTCAAAACATTAATGAAACTCGTTTTGAATTAGGGCTTGAATTGGATATATGAATATTTTGGCGACGCGACACTCGCGCAACTAACTATAGGCGCAACCATGAAATAAGCGCAACTGGACATTGGCGCAACCAACCAAAGGCGCAAATGGACATTGACGCAACTAACCATATGCGCAAATGGACATTGGCGCAAATAAAGGATATCGTTGAGTGAAATTAAAAGAGCAGATTTAAAGCCCAAATAAATAATTTTTAATTTTTCAAACCCATTCAACTTTATAATTTTCTTAAAAAAATGAAAAGCTAAAACATTCATATAAAGAAAGAGAAAACTATTTTTAAAAAAAGCCTAGGCTATATCATCACAGCAATATGGATCATGAAATTTTTGATTGAGAAAATTAGATTTTTCGAAGATCAGACGAAAGGCATAAAATGATCTCTTTTTAAAATTCCCTAAATAGCAAAGACAATGCAAAAAAGGCAGAGATTACAGTAAAGCCTGAAATCAAAGCTAAAGCGTACCGACATTTACTGTTTCCAATATCGGCTCACCGCTAATGTCTATGAATCATATTTGAAAGACTAAGCTTAAACTTGCAAAGAGGAAAATTTCAAAATGTTTTTCATTTACAAAAATATCGATAGACGGATTAGATCAAAGTCTGCCTTTTCTTACCAAGGAAAAATAGAAAATTAAAAAATACAAAACCCAAAAATAGGAAAAGGTCAAAATCCAAAATATAAAAATTGCTAGCACATTACATTTAAAACAAAACAAAAAATTATTTTTTTGAAAAGATGTTTACGCTGCTCTCATTTTTCCGTTTTCATTTTGCCGCTGAAAAGGATATCGAAGTTTTGCTCTTTTTCATTTTAGTAAATTCTTGTGAAATTTCTTTGTTGCTAAATTTAGTTTCCCAGGCGATGAGCAATTATTTTTTAAGCTTGTGATCTTTAATTTTTCTTCATTTTGTTGAATCATAAAGGATATGAGCCAGATCCCATTTGTTGCCGCAAAAAATATATTTATTTCGTTCGTGGCCACCTGCAGGCAAAATTTGCGGCAGCTTTCATTGATGATTAAGCTATTTATGCATACTTATTCATCAATATTTTTTTACATCCTTTTCATCTTTTTATTTAGAAAGGAACTGTTTGAGAAATGGACCATATCCCGGTCGATTATCATATCCCGGTCCACGTCTTTATTGTTTTCAAAAAATATAAAAGCAAATGTAAGCAAATGGATGTTTATCCTTTTTTGGTTGTCTCCATTACAATTCTAAATTACATTAATATTTTATTTTTATTTTTTTACATTCATATTCATATTTTTATTTTATTATATTTGTGCTGGTATTATTTTTTCTATTGTTTTATATTATTATTTTTATCACTTTTAAGTATTTTATTATATTTTATTAGTAAGACTTTGTCAGATCTTGTTCGGTTTAGCGTAACAAAACTTTGAATTTTTTCTTGGGCGACACCCAAAAAGCCCGAAAAAAGATCGAAAGTTAAATTGCTCGAATTTTTTATTGTCAAAAACACAGTAATATCTAATTTACTTTAAAGATTGCACCGTCAAAAAATCATGGCAAGGCATAGCTGATTGAGTCAAAAAGTTATCATTAAAAGTTCGATTTCATTTCCCATATCTATCGAAACCGTAAAAATCACAATTTTACTTCGAACTTTCATATTTTTTCATTTTTTGACGGTCCACTATTTCAATCAGCTTTCTTTTTTTAAATTTAAAGATTTTGGGTGAAACTTTAGTATTTTTAAATCTCTTAATTTTCTAAGAAGTTACGTTAAACTGAGCGAAATCTCTTTATGGTGAACTTGATACTTTTTTATTACCAGTTTTTTAAAATATGGAAGTTATATATTCTCAATATAACAATCCCATAATAGTTGAACCTGGTTTTGTATACAGGAAAAGAAACGAAAAAGATACAGTAACTTATGGGAGAAGATATTACTGGTACTGCTGTGAACCTAATTGTGATGCAAGTATTACCACCGACGCCAATTATGTCTATCAAAGTAGAGGAAAAACGCACATTCATGAAGGCGATCCTTTAAAAGTAAGTTAATTTATTTTAATTCAGTTACGCAGCTTGTTCTCTTTTATGTTGAACGTGCTAGAGTGTTGCATCAGCTGAAGCGAAGAGCTGTTGATACAGTCGAAACTACTTCGCAAATTGTAACACGTGCTCGTATTTCTGTTCCCCAACATATTTTATTGTCATTACCCAGTGTTGATGCTTTATCAAAAGCTGTGCAAAGAGCTCGTCGTAAAGAACGAGGAATTGTAAATGATCAGGAAGACAGTTTTGAAATTCCTGAACACCTCAAATCAATTGAACGATTAAATGATTTGTATGAAACAGAAAAAATCAGGTTTTTGCTATTTGATTCATTTAGTTTACCTGAAGTTGATGAAGATGACCAATTTCATGGATTGAATTTCGTAAATCTTGACGACGAAAATAATCATGCAAATGCCTACAGCGTGGCGGACGTTTTCAACGAATCGGCGCCTGTTGAAGATGAAGAAGAAGAGGTTGGGGATGAACCTGATCGAATGCCACCAAGGATTCTTATATTTGGCACAAGCGAAGGGATTAATCTTTTAAGAAATTCAAACGAATGGTTTGGTGATGGTACGTTCGATGTATGCCCGACTGCTTTCAATCAATTGTTTACACTTCATGCTCGGTTTCTACGTACCAAGTAAGTTGCTTATTCTGTTTACAGTTTGTAAGGCTTTTTGAACCATTCCAAAACTTTTACAACTTTTTAACTTAATTTTTTTAAAGTTATTTTAGTTCAATACTTATTTCTAAACTTAAATCCTGGTTTTTTTTGGTTTCCTTTAATTAATAAACATGAAAATTTGTAAAATTAATGCCATAAAGAAAATTCACGCAGAACCTAAAAAAATTTTTTTTTTCCGAATTTCACGAGTCATACCTTAAAAAATTTGAAAATATTTATTCTAAAATATTAAGCTAGCAAAAAAACTTTATAATTTTAGAAAAGGTTCAAAAAAATGGTGTAACATTTAATTTTTCAGAGTCACTATCCCTTGTTTATTTATTCTTTTGAAAAAAAAAGATACTGTTTCGTTCGAAAGAATGTTTGCTGCAGTTAAAACCCTTGTTGGACCAGGTGTCAGCCCTGATTCATATTTATGTGATTTTGAAAAGGCCCAAATGAATGGATTTCAAATTAATTACCCGGCTTCTAATATTACTGGATGCCTTTTCCACCTCTCACAAAGCATTATGAGAAATTGCGACAAAAATGGCCTTAAGCAAGATTTAGCAAATGATCCAGCTTTAAATCTTCAGGTAAAATATATCCGTGCAATGGCGTTTGTTCCACCTGATCAGATTCCTGATGTTTGGCATGGAATCGCCCGGATACTTGATAGAAGACTCCGTGAAGTTTCTTCATACTTCGAAAGAACATACATTGGAACAGGTGCACGTCTGCCTTTATTTGATCCCCGTCGATGGTCAGTATATGTTAGGTTTGTCATTTTATATGTATACAATTTCAAGTGTTCCATTGAGTGTATGAGTATCTTTTTAGAACCCTTCGTAATGACCCTCGTTCCAATAACTCCGTCGAGGCTTACCATGGCGGACTTCGAAGATTCTTCGATCAAAGTAAACCATCTCCTCTCGTATGCGTCGACAAAATCAAGAAATACCAAGAAAAGATTTTAGCAGATCTTTGCCAGCTTCGTGTAAACCCTAACCCTCCCTCAAAACAGCGCAGACAATGGCGAGAGAATGATATCAGAAAAAGAAGAATCGCCGAAAATTACGAAAATTATGATGACAAAGCCCAATATATTCGTGATATCGCTGCAAGCTTTATTTAAAGGAAGTTTCTAAGCTCTATTGAGAAACTTTCTTTAATTTTTGATGACTATTTTACTGTTTTTAAAATATGCCTTTTTTCTTTTTTAATTTTTTAAATTGATAATATTTTAAAATAAAATTTTGCCTATTATTTTTGTTGTGAAAAGGCAACGTTCACTTTCATTAAAAATTGAAGAGCGTAAAATTTATAATAAAAAATATTGATAATCTCTTACATATGTACTCACAAGTAATTAATACAAAATGGAAAATGGAAAAATTAAAAATAGGTATATCATGGGCTATAGAAGGCCTAAAATTCTTTTTCTATGCTTTAAAAATAAACCACAGTCAAATTTGCCCTAAAATCCCTTTTTTGTTGTTGAAAAAATCGATTTTTATGCGCAATTTTTGTTTGAACTTCAGTGTTTTTGAAACCTTGCCAAAAAATTGAAAATAAATTAATAATTGAAGACAAAAAATTGCGTGAAGCAACTGCATTGTGTATTGCACTCGATTTATAAGTTCGTTTCTTCCTATCATTTTTTAAAGTTTTTAAAAGACAGATTTTGTAATTTTATCCTTTTTAAAAAAGTGAAAAGTAGTCGTGGTTACATCAGAAAATAAGATATTGATGTTGGGTATCAGATGAAAGCTAAAAATGTGAGGATAGATAAAAAAAATAGGTCCGATCCACCGGAAGCAAATCCTGTGAGGTACATTGAGATTTGAAGTAAGAACCAAACCAAATGAAAAAATGAAGGAAAAAATTAGCATGAAATTTATTGTTCATTCATTTGAAAGAATGTTTTTTGAAGAATGAACTTTGACTTTTTATTAAAGTGAAAATGAAGTGGCGATAAGTGGTTGCTTTATTTGAGGTGCTGGAGATCCAAAAAATAAGAAGGATCCAAGAATGAATAAGGATATAAACGATCCAAAAATGCTATAGGATTTTAGATAAAAGACGAGCACCGCTTAATTATTTACTAATTAAAAACGACAAATGCTGTTGTTGCTATGCCAAAAAAAGACGTTAGGGTTTTTAACATCTGAAGGGTGTTATGAATTTACTATTATTTTCTTTCGATGAAAGTTAGAGTTTTAAAAGTGTAATAATCCGCTTTTATTTTTTAAATCATTTAAATCAACAAACAAAAGGAGTAAATCGATAACCTAAAATGAACCTTATATATATCGAAGTAAAAATATGCGCTTTTTTAAATTTACTATTCTCAATTCTGTCAAATAGATATTTGTTTACATTATTAAATTCAACAGAAAAAAGAGGGGAAAACACCATTTTACCGGCAAATAAAATAAATAAAGGGTTTTACAAAGAAGAAATCAAACAAATAATAAATACAATATATGTTTAAAAAATATTAAAGAAAACGTATTATTTTTAAAACTATATGAAAAATATAAGAGTTTGAGTGAATATGCTTCGCATTTAATTTCACTCAACGATATCCTTTATTTGCGCCAATGTCCATTTGCGCATATGGTTAGTTGCGTCAATGTCCATTTGCGCCTTTGGTTGGTTGCGCCAATGTCCAGTTGCGCTTATTTCATGGTTGCGCCTATAGTTAGTTGCGCGAGTGTCGCGTCGCCTATTTTTTTGCAATCTAAACCATTTATTTTTTTTATTATATTTATCTTCTTTTTTCTATGACTCTCTCTAGTTAACAAAAAATAGTGAACAATAAATAAATATGAAACTCGGCCTTTCTTAATTTGTTATGGAAAAATAAATATGAAAAGCGAAGGTTTTATCTTTGGTTAATTACCCTACAAAACTTAAGGTAATCATAAAATTCCAGCTCTTTTTTAAGCGGCAGGAAAAAAAAGTAAATAAATTTTGGAAAGTTTTACTTTAAAAAAGTGAAACAAAAATATTATTAAACCAAAAATTATAAATTGATTTAAATGATAGCAGTAAGGAATTATTTGGATTTAGGAAGAAGAAAAAAATGAAAAAAGCTTGGAGCACTCGAGATTCCCAGGAGGTCTCCCATCCAAGTACTAATCGAGCCCAGCAGTGCTTAACTTGTCAGATCGGACGGGATGGCGTGCTTTCACTGCGGTATGACCCCAAGCGAATGTCACTCTTTTTGTGTTGCTCATATACCAAATGATGAACACCAAAAATGAAATGAAAAAATGATTGCAAACAAAAAAAGAAACAACACAAAAAAGTGCATTTTTTCTGATACAAAAGTTAATGTTTGAAGAAAGATAAATTTAGTGAAAGTAAAAAGTTTGAGAAAACTCTTCAGCAATCATAAGACAAATGGCAGCAATAAGAGCTTTTAAAACTCCATCAACAAAAGTGAAAGCTGCGCCAGATTTGAGAAGTTTCAAGACACTCTTTCCTTCCGTTAATGAAAAAAAAGATGCATAATCATCTTTTTGGTCGATTAAACACATATGATAAATAAAATTAGCCATGCATAATAAAATAAAAACAAGGGCGGTGCAAAAAATGCTGTAATAAATCCATTTATGAATTGGATTAAAATATGCAAATACGAGGCCAATGATCATTAAAATTGCTCCAATAAAACTATATTCAGAAAAAATGTGTTTATGAATCCTTGCTTCTGGAACAGCATGATCAAGGCTGAATGAAATGGTACTAATAAATGCTGCAAAAATGGCCAATCCAATCGCCAATGCTCCAATTCTTTTGCTTCTATTTGCAGCGGATGTGGTTGAATAGCATTGAGGTCGAGCGTGTACATTCCGAGTTGTAGTTTCAATGGTAATCGTTTCATCCATAATTTGGCTTAAAACTATGCAATTTGGAAACTGATAAATCAAAATGGAAATATTCGCAAAAATGTTTTTAGCCCCTTTTTTTTACTTTTTTCTTTGATTCTGTGCTTGGAAGAAAGATAAATGTTCCAATTTCTTTTTCATCCCTCTCTTTCTATCAAATGAATATTTCATCATAAATTTTTTATTTTTGATTAATTTTTACTCAATTAAATTTTATGTAAATACAAAATTCCAGCTCTTTTTTAAGTGGCATAAAAAAATTTTTAATAAATTTTGGAAAGTTTTGCTTTCGAGCAAAACAAAAAATATTCTTTTTCCATTCATCTTTCAAAACACATTTCTGTCAAATAAATTTTTTGTTTGTGAAGAATGGCAAAAAAAAAGAATGAAGAAAAAATTTAATTGAATTTGCAACTTTATTAGTTTTGTAAAACAATAAAAGTTGCTTTTTATTTAGAAAAATATTTACTAAAATTAAAAGCTTTTTCACATTCAGAATTTTCAATATTTATGAAAGTAACTTTTTGATGTGGATGATAAGTATATGGAGCATTGTAAATTGGAATATATTGTGAAGAGCCACCAATAAAATTATTTATAAATTCCACAGCATTTAAATTTTTTGCTTTTGGATGAACACCAGGAAATTTAGTGAAATGAAGTTCAGCGTCGATTTGACAAAAATTTATTCCGTCTTGAGCAAATTTTCCATTATTTACAAGTTCTTCAAGGATTAAATATTCATAACCTTCAATATCGATGGTTAAATAATGAATTAATCGAGTTCCAACATACTCATCCATTAAATGGGTTAAGGATAAAATTTTGGAAGGCTTTTGAATATTTTTTCCATTTTCATTAACATCGATTAGGACTTCAGTATCTTCGACTCCTGTAACGAAAAATAATAATAGTTAATTTTCCACCAAAAAATTACTAAAGGGTTTAAAAATATGCAAATTTTTATTTTTGTTGTATGAATACTTTTGACACGTAAATATTTAAATTTACAAAAATGTTTATAAAAAAATTCTTGCCGCTCAAAGCTTTTTTATAAAAAAATTTCTCGATGAGTGTGGAAGATTTTTTTCTCGTGTGAGACACCTTTTTTTCAGGAGGCAAAATGGGATTCGAACTTACCAACTCCATGAGGAATGAGTTTTCCGATAGAAGAAAAATCTCCATAAAATTTTGGAAGTAATTCTGCTCCAAATACTTCACATTCAGGATATTTGTCTTTTAATAATCTTTCAGCAGTATTCACACCTCCAATTCCGATGGTTAACCATTTACATTTTATTGGAGAATCATAATTTTTTGAAATGAGTGGTAAAAACATTTTCTTTTCACCCATCATATCATTTACGAAATTATCCATTAGTGTTTCATTAATTTTTATGTAAGTTTTAATACAAAATTTAAATTGTATAAAAAATTTTGTTGGTTCATTTAAAAAAGTTCTTGAAGCTTCATTGGAGCATGCAAGAAAATTATTTCTTGCAATTTTAGCCCCATTTGAGAATTCTGAATTAAATACAGTATTTGAAAGTTGATTATTGTATAAAATCAATAAAATAATAAATAAAAAAAGTAAAAAATATATAAATTTTCCATTAAAAATTTTAAACATAAAATGCTTGAAAGTCATGGTTACGAATGTAATGTCAATCGACGACTGACGACTAGCTTTTATAAAATGAAAAAAAAAAGAATCTCGCAATTTTTTTCAAAAAATGAAAGAAAAGGAAAATAAAAAGGAACCATAAAAATGCAAATTGTAAAAATTTTAGATTTGTTAACACACCCTTTTTAGACGCTTGAATTTTTTTGTTGTTTTTCCAAACAATTTTTTTTTCTTCAAAAGAGTCAAACTCCAACATCCCATTTAAAAAATAGTGAAAATAAAAAATCCAAAATAAGCAAATGTGATATATTTATGATCTTTGTTTTTTATCGCTATCATTTATTATTCCTCAAAAATTGTTCTAGCCATTTTACTTTAAATATTAAATTTTTTTAAACTGGATTTAAGTTAGCTCTAAAAATTGTTACAATTTTCAAAAATAAAATTTTTTGTTGGTAAAAAAATTTCAAAATTTTAGCTTTTTTTAAATGTAACAATATCGCTGGAATTCAACTTTAACAACATTAAATTTTTTTTATAAATCACTCAGTTAGTTATTTTTTTTTGCATCTAAATTTTGTTGTATAAATTTTAAAAAAATATTCATCTCTTGGAAAGCGTGCATAAAAAAGCTGGATTACTTTTGTATTATTTTTTCTTCGTTTATTTAATGCATACAATTTTAAAACAATTAATCATTGTAAAATAATAATAAAAGAGAACGGTAAAAAACGAAAAGCAAAAAACAAATTACAAAAAAATGAAACAAGGTTTTTCAAGATTTTAATTTAACCTTGATTAACAAAAGTTTCAGTTACAGTTGTTCGTCTAACAGCATTGTTTCCAAAACCTCCAACACCTCCAAGTCCGCTGCCATATCCACCATAAGAAGTAACAATGGGGCCTCCTCCAATGTTGCTTACTCCATAAGGATTAACACCATATGGAGAAACAACGGTGTCTCCAACAAGTCCTGTTCCTCCATATTGATTTCCAATAATTGAAGTTCCAATGGGATTACCAATAACCGAACTGCCAATGGGTGTTCCAACAACAGAAGTGCCACCGAGAGATGAAACAGAGCTACTTGTTTGAGTATTACCAAAAGTGGAGATCGTTTGTCGAGGATATCCTATTTGTTCGTAAATTTGTCGTTGCATTCGTCGAACTGGAGCATCACTGAAAAATAAGTTGTAAAATTGAGACTAATTTTGAGATATTTTTAGTAAAAAAATTTGATGGAGGGTTTTTTTTAGAAAAAGAAGTAAACTATTTTTTAAAAGACAAATCATAAAGTTTAAAATCCAAAAAAATGCTGCTGTTGAGAAACTTGGATGCCAAAAAAATATCTTTAAAAATGGCAATTTTAACTTTTCGTTCCCTTTTTTTTAGTTTGCTTAATTTTTTATTTATTAAATTTTTAAAAACGCAAATCAAGTTTCTTTGTAATCGAAAAATTTGTTTAAAAAAAGCTGGATTTATTTTGTTTTAAATATTATTAATAAATTTAAAAGAAGAACCTAAAGTTTTTGCAAAAATATTTTTAAAACTTGAAACAAAAACTTGCTTTTCTTTTTCATCTTTCATTTTTTTGGAAGGACGAAATGTAACCGGGATTGCAGACGAAAAAAATGAAGAAAAATAAATACGCCGAAAACCTTTTTCTTTTCTTTATTTTTATTTTTTGGAAAATTTTCGATCTCTTTCAAAGAGGTAGAAAAGATGTTGGATAAATTTACAGAAGTATTTTTTAATTGAAAAATAGATTTAGGAGAGTTGTTTATCTTTTTGGATTTTATCAGAAAAAATAGATTCCAAAACCAAGCTATGTTAAAAAAACTTAGAAAACTTACAGTTCCGCATCAATGCTAACGATCGCACAAGCAACCATAAAAATAGCAACAGCAGTCGTCGTCTTCATTCTCTAATTATTGTGGCAAAAAAAAAATAATGACACGACTAAACTATATTTGAGAGCAAACCAAATGCTGATCTTTTTTTCGTTTTCTTTTTTCGATTTTTTTTTATTACTTTTTGATGCCAATCGAAGAGACTCCTCCCAAAAAAACGAATGAATGATATGCACCGGATCGCACTCGCGCATGCATCTTTTTGGGTATATCAGATAAATAAATATGCGCATACCCAAACTAACTGCAACATCATCGCCAATAAAAAAAAATATGAGCGGGGTATCTTTTGAGTTTGAGAAGAAAAAAATCGAATGGATGACCTAGTCATAATTTTTTTTGTTGCGATAAATATGGCGATGTTCTTAAAAGTGCTGAAAAAAACAAAAAAAAGGGGCTGCTGTGGTTATTTTTGCATAAATTAGTTGGAAAGGGTTTAAACGGATAAAGTTTTTAGTTTTGCAAATCGATAAGCAAGCTTGTGAATAATTTAGTCTCGCAAAATTTTTGAAATGGACACCCAAATTTAAAAAAAGCTTTAACAGGAAATAAATAAATAGAAAAGACTGGAAAAATTAAACAAAAATTGTTATCATTTTTTTCGACTTCTGAACATGTATATTGGAAAAGTCGACAACATGCATCATTAATAAAAAAGAAAGTTGGAAGCTACTTTTTTCAAAAATGCTCATAATTAAATTTTTTGAAAAAATATAATGAAATTTAAAACATAATTATCATTGAAATAAATTTTACAAACTTTAAAATTTTGGATTTGTTCATTTCTTCGATAGTAAAGCAAAAAAAAATTTCGCCGAATTCTTGAAGCTGTTAAATGTATAATGAAATGAAAATAAAAAAACATGTGTATAAAAACTTTTAAAAACCGCAGAACCGAGTAAGAAAGAAAAAATAATCCGCATAGTTTTATTTTCCATTTTCATTGGTTTTTTTTTGTAGCGGTATGATACCGCTCGAAATAATTTATTCTAATTTTGTAAATTTTAATAATTGTATTTTTGCATTTTATTTTTCCTAAAAATCTTTGTTTCTTTATAATTATTTTATGTCTCATCGTTAGCTCCCTGCCGTAAAAGAAAGACATTAACGTTTTAAAAATTGTTTACTTCCTTTCTCTATGCCTGTGATCCGAAATGATGATTTTGCTCATTATGACTTTTTAGTTTTTGCAAAAGCTTCTTCGTTTGAATTGGCGCTTTCTCACGAAGATTTCAACAGTGTTGTCTTTATTTTTCATCGTCTTCGATGAATAAGTCCTACCCTTTAGGTGAAAGAAAATTTGAGCTATTTTTGTTTAGTCTCACCTGCAAGCAAATTCAAGGCAGCTCTTTCTTTGCCCTGCCTTCTTTTCAACCAAAGATGGATCGCGCAAATAAACCAATTTTTTTGCCTTTTCTTCATTTCAATGAAAATCATGTCATCAGAAACGGTGATGACTCTTCTCTCTCTTTTCTTTAGTAAATTTTGTTAGTAATTTTTATCTACAATTTATAAGTTAATATTTTGTGTAATTATATGTCTTTAGAATCGCTCCGCTATTATCATATCTTTTATCTAATTAAAAAAGCACAGATTTAATTACTCAGTTTGAGTGGTCATCAAATAAAGTAATTCTAATAACACAATTTTCTGATCGCATCCCATACAACCGAGCTAAAGTCAATTTAACTCCATGTCAAACTTAGAACTTTTTTCTTCTTCAGTACATTGATGCATCTTATCAATAAAAAAAATATTGTAGTTGCAGCTTACGTAGAACAACAAAGACTTTCTTTCAATCTAAGCCCTTTGAATCTTCTTCTTATCTAAAAGTTCCGTCATTTTTATTTTCTTTGTGGTTAATGACTATCATAAAAAGCTGAAAGCTGAATTAATTGAGGCTAAATATAAAAACAAAGAAAAATTTATGACCCTTGATTAAATTCCTCAGCATCTTTCTTCGCTATAATTTTGATTTAAATCTTTTCTTTTAACTTATATATTTAATTGCACATTTTTAGGAATATAGTGGCCTTAATTTTATTTTTGCGGTCTAATATTTTGCCAATAAATAAAAAAAATCATTTTTTGAATAAATATGATTTTTAATAAAAGAAGAAGTTTTCGAACCATAAATGCTCCTTCTCAAATAAAAAGCAATTATGAATGCTTATTTTATCTTGGAGGAAAGGATGATAGCAAAATATTTGTTGCTCGTGGTAAAAATGGTTCACTAAAAAATAATAAAGTGGTTATAAAAATTTTGGAAAAAACCCAATTTCGTCCTGGCACCTTTAATGAAGTAATTTTTTTTGGGTTTTAAGTTTTACATTTTTTTTATATTTGAGTTTTTTAGGTTTTTCAAAAATTATTTGCTTTAAAACAACTCAACCATCCTAATGTTATTAAAATATATAAAGTTTACAAAAATGCGGTGAGTTTTAATCCATAAAAATTACGCTAATTATATTTAGTAAATTTTAGGACACAATTGCCATTGTAATGGAATATGCCAAAAATGGAGATCTTCAAACTTATTTACATAATTTGACCCCAAATTCGCCAAATGGAAAAGTCCCAAATTTCCCCAATGCAACAGCAAGCGCTCCAAATTCACCAATCAAAAAACTTCCAAGCGAAAGAGCTGAAGACTTTTTACAACAAATTATGTCAGGGCTTGAATATTTGAACTCCCAAAATGTCGTAACACGAGATTTAACATTTTCAAATATTTTATTGGATTCATCCAATAATAATAAAATTATAAAAGTGGCAAGTTTTGGACTTGCAGAATTTGGTGGAAATTATTATTTCCCACTTGAAAAATCAAGAGATGGAGAAGAAAATTTTCGCGAGTTATTCGGCTTGCCTCCAATTGAACCTGTAATTTACCATGCACCATGGAACAACGAAACCAAAGCTGTGAATACAAAGTAAAAGCTTTTATATTTTTTGCTTTCTCATAATTTACTATTTTTTTTAAAGAAAGGAATCAATTTCTTTGATTCCAAATGTTTTAAATCAACGTTTTCGATTTGAGCAATTTCTTGGCCGAGGAACTTTTGGTGAAGTTCAATTAGCGACAAACATTAAAACTAACAAAAAAGTCGCAATTAAAATTATTGACAAAACTCATGTTACATCTTCGATGGTTTGTTAAATTTTTTTATAATATTTTAAATCAAGTTCTGACCTGAACAGTTTTTATAGAATGAAAGCGAACAAAATATTTTAAAATTCCTTGATCATCCAAATATTATTAAACTTTATGAAATTATTGATCATGAAGTAAGTTTTTAAAATTTCAGTTTCTTTTTTTGCAAGAAAAATTCTTTGAAAAAAAAGTATTCTTTTGTTTTACATATTTTAGACTAGGCTTTATTTCGTTATGGAATATGGGGAAGGTAGAGATCTTGCATCGTTAATGAAAAATGAAGGAAAATTTCCACAAATTAAAGCTAAAAAATATTTCAATCAAATTGTTTGTGGTGTCGAATATTTACACAAAATCAATGTGGCTCATGGTGATTTGAAACTTGAAAACATTTTGTTGGATTCTAAAGACAATATCAAACTTGCTGACTTTGGACTTTCAAAATTTTTAAAACAAGGTAAAAATTACAGAATTTTATTTTTTGTTGTTTAGCGTTTTCAATTGAAATAACTTCCTTGAGAAATGTCCCTGTTTTGAGGATTTTATTATTACTTTGTTGTTATAGATGAAATGCTTCAAACAATTATTCTTTGTTCTCCAAATTATTTATCTCCTGAAAAACTTAGTCGAGTTAAATATGATGATGAAACAAAAACAGATATTTGGGCAATGGGAATTATTTTTTATCTTTTATTTACAGAAGAATTTCCATTCAATACAAATGTTAGTAAAAGCCATTAATAATTTTTTTAACCATTAATTTTTGTTATTGTTGCAGGATGAGATTTTAAAATTCCAATACCAAGTCCCTGCGGAAATGGTTAAATATCGAATCATTATTGAAAGTATGCTTGTATCAAACCCAAATGCCCGTTTTTCTGTTGAATCAATCAAGTTTGATTTATATTTCTTGATTTTTTACTTTATTTATCATGAAAACTTTCAGGGCATTGTGTTATTTAAATTTTTGATGAAGCATCTTATATTATTTTTAACAGAATTATAATATTTGGATAACATTTATTTATTTAGTGTATTAAAATAAATTTTTTTACTTTAAAAGAAGAAGCTGCAAAATAAGAAACATAATTACGCAAAAATGATATGTGAATCATCGAAACAGTTGAGTACAGTTACACACACGTAGAAATAAATATAAAAGAGATTTTTTGGTGAACAATATTTGGAGTTGAATCGTTCGAGAAAATTTCAAACTAAAATAAATTACACTTTTTTTTATGGCATTGCGTGAATATTGATAAAGCCCATAGTTTATAAAATTCGTAATTTGAAAAGAAAAAAAGTTTCATTATTTCAACTATGTGGTTGCCATCCCTCGCAAATCATAATTGTCATGTGTATCAAGGATTAATATCCAAACTTGAACAAAGTTTGAATGCCGCAATCAATAATAAACAAAAGAAAACGTTACTTTTAAATTTTTCAAAAAATTATTTAATGCCAAACGAATTATGGCAAATGCTAAAAAAGTATGTAATGTTTTTAGCTTTTATTAACCGAATTTTTCTAATGAAATTTATGAATATTTATTAATTTGTTTTTTAGTTTGGATGAATTAAGTTTCTTTGAAATCCAATTGAAACCCGTTAACAATCCAGAATATCATTATTTCTTTGAATGGACCACCAAAACTGTTAGTGAATTGCCTCTATTTTCCAAAGCATACATAAAAATTAATAAGTATTTTTTTAGAAGTTTCTTGAATCTCAAAATATATCTCCCATTCATCAAGGCCCTTCTTTAGCTTATTTGTTCAGTAAATTAATTACTAAAGATGAATTTTGTTTCGAAGATTTAAAATACCCAAATAGCAAATTGAATGAAAGTTTTATGAAATTTGAAGAAATTTCTTGTGAGTTTTATATATTCTTATTTTTTTAAAATCAAAATTATCAAAAAAACTATTTTTTTAGCTAGTTTTCCTTCAGGAAAATTTGTGAAAGAAGTTGAAAAGATGAAAGATTTATTCGTCGAAATTAAATCCAATGAAAATGACTCAGAAAAATGGTTTAAAAGTTTGCAAAAAGTGGGAGATCATGAATTCTTGAAAAATAATGTTGAATTTCGATTGGGTGAAAATTTGAGTGATCAAAATTTATGGAAACTTTATATTAATTATTTAAAAGTCTCTGAACCTAAATTAATGTTACACACATATTCCAAATATTGTCGCCTTTTTTTGAGTGATATCGAAATGAAAAAAGGATATATGAAAGCTACAAATGAAAATAATATCGTTGGATTGGAATGGAATAATTTATTTGAATTTGAAAAACCATTTAATAAAAAAATTATTAATGAAACTCAAGAAACTAAAAAATTACAACAATATGGATTGATTTCAGCATATCGAAAAGAAAAAATTATGCCTGATTTGGATTTAAGCAATGTTTTATCAAATAATTTAAAATCGCAAGATTTTGAATTTCCTAAACCAATAATTCGATATATTCTCACAAAAGCAGACGACTTTATTTTAACAAAATTCCATCAAAGTTGTAAATATTTTTATATTCAAAAACCTAAACTCATTTGTTATCGTTTGGTTATTGATAGCGATAGTTCCAACCCTAAAACAGAATTTATTGAAAATTCTTTAGCAACAGGAAATTTGCTACCCTTCAAATTACATGTTTCCATTTCCATTTCTTTGAAAATCAAATTCTCATCATTTACACCACAAGCATCTTTCGTATCTCAAATAATTCAACAAAATATTTTACGATGCACTGCAAAATATATTCACTTTTCTGGTGTTCAAATTTCAGAAAAAGATTTCGATTTTTTAGTGGAACATGAAAACGTTGAAGTTGTATTTTTTGAGCAAAGTGCAGTTTCAAAAACTAATTTGGATGGAAAATATTTGGCTGTTGAGCAAATTTTAGCAAAATTACCTAATCTTAAATCTTTTACGTAAGTACATAGTTTTGCTTCAACAAAGCTTAAAAAAAAGTTCATTAAATTGTACCTATTTTTGTAAAAAAATTAAAATAGAAATTTTTTCAATTTTAGAATCTAAAATAATAAAAATATATTTCAGGAGCGACTTCAATTATTATACACCAAAATCAGCTGAAATTCTTGCAAATTTAAATTTTAAAAACAAACTTTTAAAGTTTGATATTTCTTCTGTTCCCAGCAATTTTAATTCAGAAAATTATGGCATATTTTTAAAAGTAATCTAAATTTTTGAAAGTTTTTTAATTTCATTTTTGTTTTTTTTCCAGAAAAATGCAGCTCCATATTCCAAATTTTCATTGACTTTTTCTCGAAATGTTGATGAAAATATTATTTCACAATTTAAACAAACAATAAATTATTTTATTTCAAACTGGAATCATCCATATGGCAAACCAGAAGTTACAGCTACAGTGGGACCACTATAAAGTTGAATAAAGTGTTATTCCAACAACTTTTCTTTTTTTTAACTTTGTTGTTTTAAATATTTGTCAATATTATTATTTAGAAATTTTGCAATAGAAAGAATAAATATTTTTCTTCCCTTTTTTCCTTCATCAATCACATTTATTTAAAAAAAGGAAAAATAAAGAGAAAGACAACCAAAAGAATTCTGTCTATCTTGTTATCATTAAGTTTTAACAATAATTTCAATTTATTTCTTCTTTTTCTCGCCTACAATATTTCAATTCAACAGAGCCAAGAAAAAGAAAAAACAAAGATAAGAGACCAAAAAATGCATATAATATCAAACCTCCCACATTTTTAAAGTTCTCAACCTCTGCATATTTGAAACTCTAAGCAAAAAATACAATAAATTTGAATTTTTTTTTTCAAAAAATGAGTAAAAGATTTTTTTATTGAAAAACAAATTTTTAATTTTTTGTTTGTATAAAAGCGATTGATTTTGGAGAAGTTTGCATGCATGTGTTTTTTTTCTTTCCTTCATAAAAAGTCTCTCTTAATTATGGCTCCTCTTCGACTTATTTATATTCCACTTTATTTTCTTTTTATTTGCAGTGTTTTTAGTCGACAAATAAAACTTCAAAATAATTGTCAATTTCCTATTTGGCCTGGATGGTGGGGATTAAATGAAATTCCCAATGGTGGAGGAGCTAAACTCAATCCCGGTGAAGGATTGAATTTCAATGTTCGAGATGATTGGGTAGCTGCGCGAATTTGGGCTCGAACAGGATGCGATGAAACAAATTATAATTGTGAAACGGGAGGATGTGGAAATTCAGAAAAATGCGATGGCCGAACTGGAGAAGCTGGAGTTACTTTAGCTGAATTTACTTTAGCTTCAAATATTGATAATTATGATGTTTCAAACGTTGATGGATTTAATATTCAAGTTGTAATAAAACCCAACGAGGAAGTTGTAAAACTATGGGTGAATGCAGCGGCAATGTACTTGATGAATGCCCTGGCGATTTAAAAGTGGTTAAAAATGGTAAAACCGTTCAATGTGATAGCGCATGCACCAAATATCAAACTGATGAAACATGCTGCCGAGGAGCATATAATACACTTGAAACTTGTCCACCAACAGATAAAATTAAATTTTTTAAAGATAAATGCCCTAATTCCTACGCATATGCATATGATGATAAGGCTGCTCTCGTAACTTGTGATAAAAGAACCGATTACACTGTAATCTTTTGTTAATTAACTTTTATTTTTGCGTATAAATTTAAATGTTTTTAATTTTTTAAATATTTATTTGTATTGTAAAAATTATGTTTTAAATAAAATTAAAATTTCATCAAAGACACCTATCTATGTATAAACAGACACAAATCTCCTTTATCAATCTTAAGAAGTGTAATTATATTTTTTCTTAAAATTCATAGTCATAATGGTTTTTATTTTAAAAAGCATTTATTTAAACAACGAATTAATTCTTTAAAACTATATACTTTTTTATTTGTGAATTTATTTGAGTTTTAATCAATTTATGTCTGTTCTTTTTTTGTTAAATAGTTTGAGTTTATAAATATCTCGAAGCTTAAATTTAAAAATAACATCATCCCTGTGAATAACTTTTGTAATAAAAACACTTTTTAAATTATGTTAATTTTGAATTTATAACACATCTCCTATTTTTGCTCGTGTTTTTTTTATTTATTCATTGACTTTCTTATTTCGCTGCAAAAATAAAAGCATCATCAACAACATTAGCCTCAATAAACGCCTCCGTTTTTTTGTTTTTTACTGAAAGAAAAAGCTTTTGAAATCCTCTCTCTTTTTTTGCTACTCATTTTGCTTATTTTTTTTCCTATTTTATTTTATCTTCTCATTTTGCATTTGTGTTAATTTATTTTTTACTCTTTTTTTATTCTTTCGCCTAAAAAAGAGCTTAAATTAAAAGGCTTCCTCTTCTTTCTTTTTGTATATAAGATTTTTGACTTTGAAATATGAAAAACAAAAAAAAATGAATGTGGTGTTTCAAACTTTTTCTTGTTTTTTTAGAAATTCTTAGAGGAAAAGAAAGATGACATCAATGACGTGATTTTACATAGCTTTACATATGACTTTTTAGTAGCCATCGGGAATGCTCCCTTTTCTCGGTCTCTCTCTCTCTCTTCATTTGGGAATTTATTTTTATATTTTAGTAAAAAAAAAATCAAGCATGAAAAAAAGAAAAACGATTTCATTGAACTCTTCTTTTTTTTCAGGCTTTTTTAAAACGGGTTTTTAATTTGTTCATGATAATGATGATGAAATGGAATAAAAATGTTTGTTTTAATTTTGGTTTATTTATTGAAAATAGAAAGCATGAACAAATAGCGAATAGCAGACTTCCAAAATAAGTGAATAAAATAAAAAAGGGCAAATAAATATGTATGTTTAATTTGTGTGTGTCTGTGGAAAAGGAAACTCAAAAAAGTCCTTAAATAATTCATTAGCAAAACACAGGGAAAAGAAAGAAAATTCCACAAAAACGAAAAAAATCATAATATAATTTTTGAGTTTGTTTGTTTGCTTTGATTTGGATTACTTGGAAAATCACGTAAAACTTCTTTCAATTTTTTTGTGCATCACAAATTCCAAACATTGATATTGAAACAAAGAAGAAGACCTTTTACTTTTTTAAAATGGCTGACAAAATAAGACTTGATATTAATCGAGAAATTAATGGGATTGTTTTTATGGATAAATAATCTTCAGAAAATTCTTTTTAATTACAGGCAACTTAGCTAAACAATTTTTCTTATTTGTTTCGAAATTTTATTTTAATTTTCTTTCTGCGGCTTTTGCCTTTTTAGTCTGCTAATATGTATGCAAAAGCAATTTTCATTTTAAATATTCAATAAGTCTCTAAAATTTATAACTCCATTGGTAAAAAATTAATTTTTAAATTTCATTACTTAATCTTTGCAATTTTCATCAAAGTGCTTTTTTTTCTTTTTTATCCTTTTTATTCATTTACCAAAACACAGAAATCATATTCTTTTTATTTAAAGTAACTAATATCTTTTTTTTAAATAAAAGCTTCTATTTAAAAAAAACCCTAATATTTGCAAATTTTAAAAATGCAAAAAACAAACTTTTATGAGAAAAAAAAGTTTTTTATTTAAAAAAAGAAGGAAGAAAAAAAATAAACTCGAGCATTTACGTCTTTAAACTGTCATTTAATCTTTTTCTTTTTTTTCCATTATTTTTATTTTTTTTTGCCACAAGAAAAAAAGTTTTAAAAAAAGCATTATCCATTTTAGATTTTTTTTTCTTCTACTTCTTCTTCTTTTTCTGACCTCATCGGATGTATGCCGTAGTCGTTAGATTTTCTTTCCTCCTCATTTTCTTAAATGTTTAAAGTTAGTTGTTTCCTTCTTCTCTTTCTATTTTTTGTCTTTTGTTTTTTTGATGTTTCATTTTTTCCTCATTTTTAGCCTCAGCTGCAACTTTGACAAGAAAAAAAAGAATCAAAAAACAGACACGGGGTTTCCTATTTTTTTCCAAATTGAAATATTTTTTTATTTCATGTCTAAAAAAGTTTCTTGTTGCTAATTTTTTTAGGAAAAAAAGTACCTATTTAAAAAAAGCAACCACGAAAAGAAATTTGTGTCATTGGAAAGGCAAATGCGAAGTTTCAAAAAAAAACTTTTTTTTTGCCTTTTTGTGGCGTGGATGACGCGAGCTTTTTAAAAGCAGCCGTGACTAAACTTGCTTGTTTGAAATTATTGGAGTTTCTTTCCGCTTGACTTATGCTTTTTGCTTTATTTTTTTTCTGCTTTTAAAAAGTTTGTAAACTTATGTACTTTTTTTAAAAAAAGCTCAAAAGAAAGTTTAGAACTAAAAAAAGTTATTTCATTCAAGTTCGAAAAAAAGATGATAAAAGACTTTTGTTTTTTTTAGTTTTTAAAAAGCGTAGGCAAAAAAAGAAGAAAAAGTGACAACAGAAGCGGCTGCAAAAACAAGGAGGAGTAGTTTGGAAAAACAAAAGCACTTTTTTAAAGTTTCTTTTTTAAGTTTTAAGTTTTAAAAATATAAATGAATTAAATTCTTGTTGATTGTTTTCAACCTATTTTTATTTTTTGTTTTTAATAGTAAATGTCGTTGTTTGTAAATGTGGCAACAACGTAAAAACAAGCTTCCTTGTTTTTTTGTAAATAAAAAAATATGGCAAAAAAAAAATAAAAACTCTAAACTTAAAAGTGCACGTAGGCACTTTGTAATGTTTGTTATTGTTTGCTTGATTTGGCACGTTAGCGTTTTTTTTATCGAGTTCAACTAAACTTTTATGAAGAAAAAAAGTTAAAAAATAAAGAATTCTTACCATTTTGCTGACACTTTAGCTCTTTTTTTCTTTTATTTTATGATAATAATTCTAATTTGTAGTTTATTAAAAATAATTTAATTTGAGTTTTGCTTTTTCAGCCGTATCTTTTTTAAAATAAATTATATATTTCCAAAACTTTTTTTTGTGCTTCAAGTCTTTTTTAACTTTTTAAATTTTTTTTTAGCAAAAACATTTAAGCGGAAAAATAATTAAAGCTACTTTTTTTCATTATTTTTTTATAAAATTGCAACTTTCTTTATTTTTTCTTATGATAATTATGAATCATATACATACATAGCCTTTTCTTTTTCTTTTTTATAAAGTAAGGCTTCCCATGCACCCATATTTATTGTACAGTGTAGTAAAAAATTTATGTTTTTGTTTTTATTTTTATAATTTTAAAAATCTGTACTTTAAGAATTGTTTGTATTCAATTCAATGTGTGGTTGTTAAGTAAAATGAGAAAAAGTTGAAAAGTATAATAAAGTAAATTATGCTTTATCTAAAAAACTATGTCTCATGAGGATTTTAATTTGAAAAATAACAAATAATTATTATTTTATTTATTGCTTCTAATTCTGTGAAAAGAAGAAATATGTATAAAAAAAGCTTTGTGATACGGTATTTTTTTGAAAATCATGTATGTACTTTAAATTTTGTGATTATGGTAATTGTTAATTTTCGTGGTGAAATTTATTTTGTTTGATGGCGAAAATTTTATTAGGCTACACGCATAGCTCAGTATTTTCAAAATCTGAAATTTCTGTAGCCTGAAAAAAGTTCTCGCCTCTCTTAGACTTTAATTTAAAGATTTTTTGGGGATCCGGAATTTGGATTAGTCCTCATCACTTCCTTACTCTTTTCCATTTTTTATTTTTAAAAAACAATTTTATTTATTTTAAGCTTTAATTTTTCTCAGGCCTCATATTTTATTTTTAATCCCACCATGACTAAAGTTTAGTAATTATTATTGCCTGACCTTTCTTGTCCAACAACTTCCGTAGTATGCCAGCATGCGTCAATCATCCATTTGAATGGGTTTTTTTGTATTCTTTTTTCCAGCTTCATCATAATCAAAACTTTAAAAATAAAAACAAAAATTATTTTAATAATCCCGTGTGTTTTTTTTTATTACATATTTTTATCCGGTCGCATAACACAACACTCTTTTTTTTCAATGAGAGAGAATTTTAAAGTTTTTATTTTTTTATTTTTAAAAACAATGATCATGTTTATTTCCGGAGAAAACTAAATTCTTTTTTTATTAAAAAAAATTTTTTCTCAAAATAATTCTCTCAGAAAAAATAAATGTTGCCTTTTTTATTTCCACATTCCTTTAGCCGCATTCCCATGAAACCCCAAGAAGCTATAAAAAAAGTGTGTTCAAACGTGTTATAAAAAAAAAATAGAATCCAAATAAAAACCAAATCGTTTAAAAATAAAATCTTGATCAATGACAAATTCATTTCTTTCTCTTTTTTGTTGTTGTAATTTTTGCCGCTGCACTTTAAAAACTAAGATGATTTAAAAATATTTTTTTACATTCATTTTTTGTTGCAAAATAAACAAAATTTGTCAAACATTTTTTATTTTTGCATTTCCCACAATGTTACAAAGATTAACCTGCTACACTATTATTTCATTTATTTTATGAGAGTGTTTTTTTGCTTTTTCCAAATTCGTCAATTTTATTTTTTTTCTATTTTTTCTTCTTATTTTTAAATCTCTCAAAAAAGGTCATGGTTATTATTATTTGTTTACTAGAAGAAGATTACTTCTTTTTTAAAGTTTTTGCTTTATTGCTGCTCCACTCCACTTACTACAAAAATAAAACTTTTGCCGTAATTTCACTGTAGTTATTTTTCTGACCGCCAGAATTGACTGTATTACTTTTATTTTTTTAGCTTCTAGACATTTCGTGAATTGAGACCCCGATAGTTTTTTCTGATAATTCAGAACCGAATGTTAACAATATTTAGCGTGCTTAATTTTTTCTATTACATATTTAATAAATTTTCGCGGTTAAAACAATCAAAGTTTTATTCGCTCAATTTTTATAACATGAAAAGCGTTGAAAAAGTAAATGCGTAAATAAAAAGGGTGCAGCAATAAAAAAAATTATTTTTGGTAGCATTCTCTTCCCCCAAAAAATATGTACATGAACAAGGCATAACTTAATCCTGATCTACGAAAATTTAAAACTACATACACATTTTTAATTATATTTTGATCTTTGTCAACAGAAATTAAGGTTCTTTGAATTTATTTTGATGGTTCTTTAAATGTTTTCTAATTTTCTTATTTTTAATTTATCTATAATCAAAAAAATACCAAAATAAAAGTTAAAAAAAGAGTCGCAAATACGGATCTAAACTATTTACTCACTTCGCCCAAGCAAAAAAATTTATGGAATTTTTTTATCTTAATTTTATTTTTCATTGACGTTCATAAACGTGGGTCACATTGCTTTATTGCAGCAGCATAGTTTTGTGTTGTTCTTGATTGTTGCTTGATTCCATCATATTTTTTTTATCTAAAACCATCCATCCATCTATTATTGTAAATAACCATTCCATTCTCTTTTATTTTTTCTTTTATTAGAGAATAAAGAAAAAAATAGAGTAGTGAACTTTAATGAATCATTTTTAGATTTTTATTCGTCCTTCTTTTTTTGCTTCTTTCCACTTTTTCATCGCTGACTGATAAGATAAATGATTACATATAAAAAGGCTGTTTAAAAACGTGGTCAACATGCTTGTTTTTTTTCTATTGCTAAAAAAATTGAGTGGGAAAAGTAGGGTAAAATTTATTAGTGTTGAATAAAGTATTTTTGGATCAACCTCTTTTTCGATATGCTTGATTTTTTTTATTAAAAAAAGGAATGCCTTTGAGTGATTTGGAAAAATCCATCTTTTAGAATTCTGAAGTAGTGAGGCTTTATTAAAATCTATCTGCCCTTTAAAATAATTTAATGAAAATAACGAAGGAAAAAACTTTTAGATTTCAATATTAATATTTATCTTTAAAAACCTGAAAGAAATCACTTCTTTTAAAAGGTTCAAAAAAAATTTAAACCTTCTTCGCTGCAAACACCTTTCTTTATTTTTAAGAGTGTTATCGGTTTGCATCATTTTAAAATTAGCTAAATAATATCCAGCGAGTGTTTTAGTTTTTTTTGATAAGAAAGGATTTTGACATTATTAAACCAAACATTCGTTTAAAAAAATGTAAGGATTTTTAGGCGGATTATAGGATCATATTTTTCTAATATGTATGTGCATATTTAAAAAGCTGCTTAATATTGCATAAAATTTTGTTAGCTTTATGGTGGTGTTGGTGGAATCTGGGTTAAAACTATAAAAGTCAACTTAAAGAAAGCTTTTTTTCAAAATATTCAAATTTTTGAAAATATATTTTTTGCATCCAAATTTTTTTAGCAACGTTAAAAAAATTCAACAAAGTTTCAATTTCAAAAGCTTTTTTTTCATTAATTTCCATCTGCTTCGTATCGAACGAAACCTGCGCAAATTTATTATTATTAGTTCTAACTTTTCTTTTTTCTTTTCTTTTTGATTATTTGACTCTTGAACTTGTTACGGTTTTTAAATTTAGCTCCCGAAACAGATGTAAAAAAAATAGAAATTTGTTTGACTACAAAATAGAAGAGACCCAATTTTTTCTTGTGACATTTAAATTTGACTTTTAGTTTATTGAATTCAAAATCAAAGAACCATTTTAGCTTTCTTCTTTGTTATTGCAATTATGTTTACTTTAAAAAATTTGGTACTTTTTTTCATTTTTTAAATTTAAATTTAGAGAAAAAAGCAACTAATTTACTTCACTTTTTTTTTAAATTTATCCCTTTTCTTTTATCCGACATAAATAGTTTTTAAATTTTTTAATAAATAATTGTATTATAGTTTTTTCTTATTTTTGTTAAGTCGTAGTCGTTGTTGTTAAATAAAGAAAATTTAAGATTAAAAAAGCTTCTGAAAGCTAAAAAAAATAATTTATATTTTTCCAATGTCTTTTTCATTCCTCTTTTTTTTCTTTATTCTTCCGTTTGGCATTATTTTTTTCTTTCTAACACGCAAAATGAATCTTAAATTTAAAAAAGAAAAAAATATGTTTGTGTTGTTACAAAGTTGTGTTTGTAGGCATTAAATATATCGTCTTTAGTTTCTGGTAGTGAAGAAGAGGATTAAAGGTGTTATCGAGGTTATAAGATTTAGTAAGGAGAGAATAAAATAGAGAGCAACCTTAAAGATAAAGGTTAGTGTTATGAGTCAGTTATTCTGAAATTTAAAAAAAAGTTGGAATAAAAAAAATCGTTGAAAAGAGAGAAACAAAATCAAGACAATATTTTAAAAAAATACGTTACTCTCATTTAAAAGAGAGTAATATTTTTTCGACAATAATTTTTAAATTTGCATTACTGTCGCTGTAAATTTTTTTTCTAGTTTTCTTAAAATTAGGCTACATCTTATAATTACAAATGTAAAGAAGAACAAGCATACCATGAGTACACGCAAATTGAAAAGTTCACTTTTGCTTTAATTATAGTCTCAAATGTGTATTAAAAATAAAAGTTACTCAACCTTGAACTTTATTAAAAAAATTTATTTTTTTCTTTTTTGGTGTAAAAGTTTGACGTAATTAGGTTTTTTTGTTTTTAATTCTGCGAAAGTAATTGCTTTTTTAGTTCTTTTGGGAGCAATCAAAGGTAAATAATTTTAGGTTATAATAAATTGGAAATGAATAAATTGTGGTTACGGTAGCTTTGTTTTACGCATCAAAACAAACAACATTTCTGTTATTTACTTCCCCCATAAATAATTTTCACATTGCCTCTTCCATTTCCTTTAACGTAGCTTACCATTCACTAAAAAAATTGTTTAAATTTTTGTTTTTCTTAAAAATTTTAAAAAAAAAGCAATGAATGTTTATAATTCTCAAGAGTGTGAGTATGTGAAAACTACAAACTTTTACACGTGGTTTTTTTCTTTTCATTTTTGAAAAAAAATTTACTTCTCTTCTTTTTTTAAAAAAAAAATGGATGAATAGAGTCCAGTATTATTAGTAACTCGTGAGCTATATTTAATTTCTATGAAACTTCATCCAAGAAACGGATGATTATCTTTTTAGTTATGTTAGGTAAAATTAAAATTGCAATAATTACAACTTCTCAATTGTGTCAATTATTTTACCACCTAATTTGAATTTGTAGTTGAAGTAATAATACATACAAATTTGCAAATGATGATTACAAAATTGAGAGAAAGATTTAACTTTTCCGTTTTTCTTACCTGCTTATAAATGCAATTATTTTTTTAGTTTTAAAAATCATAAGTTTAGCAGAAAACTATAAAACTGACTGACAAGTAAGAATTTTATATTAGATTTTGCAACAACAAAAAAATGTTCGGTGACTTTGGTGCAAAAATTAATTTAAAAAATGATTCATTTTTTAGTTACGTATTATTTATAAAAGCTTTCGAGATGAGAACTCCCATATTTTTTTCCTTCAAAATTTTAGTTTCTAGCATCCATAGTTTTTTTCCCTCTTTTTTTGTCCTTCTTATTTTCAGACATACTTATTTACTTGCTTTGACTTTTGCATATATTTTTAAAAATCCTTTAAATTTTGCATTGTCTGCGGCCATACCAGCTACAAAGCAATCTAAAAAAATAAAAGAAATAAAGTCTCCCCGCTTTAATGCGAACCACAATAAATTGTTATTATTTACAGTATCCGTAAATATTTAAAATTCAAAAAAAGCTTAAATGCTATGAATGTATTATTCCATTTCATTTTTTTTTGATTTGCTGCTATAATTATTTCTCAAGAGGCATACTCTTTTTTTAATAAATAAAAATAAATGAGCTTTAAATTATATAATGATTTTATGACTTTTTTTCTTCATTTGTATAATTTTTTATTATACTGTAGATTTATAAATTGGCGCTTGGTTGGAGCTTTTGGAATTACAGTAATTTTTGTAAAAGTTGAAGTGGTGGTAAAAGAAGTTTGGAAAATTTATTATTTGTATAGGGATGGGCAGCGTTTTTTTCAAAATCGACAGAATTTTTTGGTTTCTGTCTCAAAAGATACGTTAGCTCATTTGAAATAACTTTTGAATTAACGAAAAATCGAAAGTCAATTAAAAAATAAGCTAAAGATACGATTGAAATATTAAAAAATTAATTTTTTTTCGTCCGGGTGACACTTTTGCATCACTTCATCAAAGGAGTTTTTCCCTTTGACGCAGAATGCCACATGAATTTTTTAATCAAAACAAGCATTTTTTCAAGGGTTTTATATGTATTTCAATAGTTTTTCTTTAAAATGAATGGGCTTGGGATCTTCTGGGAAGCTGATATTTTTTATACATATGTAAAATTTGATGCTCTATCCGATGGTATAAGTCGCTTAACGGAAGGGGGCGGTAGTTGGGGTCAACGAGCCAAAAAACAATGTTTTTTGCACGTTTTGAGCATTTTCAGAAAAACAACCTGTTCCAAGAATTACATATTTAGAATGTATGATAAAAATTACATATTATAAGTAAGAGGAAAATAAAAAATTAAACAAAAAAAAATCTATCTTGAGAAAAAATATGTTGGACGAAAAAAAAGCCGGGGAACACTAAGGCAAAAGGCATCGCTGCCCATCCCTATATTTGTATTGTGTTTTTTATTAAAAGGCATAAGAAATTTAAAAAAATAAGATAGTTTTGACTTTTTTTGGTTTCTGCTTGTTTGCAATCCTCCCGACAAAATTTAGAAATTTTTTATTTTTCGACGTCGTTTTTCTTTGAGATCTTAGAGTTTATTTTTTTTAAAGACACAATACTTTTCATTTCTCAGTTTTTTGGTTTGGTTTCTATGATCTATTAAAAAAACTATGTGTTTTAGTCGGCCCAAATTTTTTCTTAAGTAATAAATATTATATCAAGATTATTTTCACTCTAAAAGATATTTTCCCTATTTTTTCGTGCTTTCACGATTTCTTTCTTTTTTTGAATTTTTTTGATGCCTCTTTTTTTCTCCTCTCTCTCTGATCAATCTTATCAATCTTCTTGAATGCTTTTTTCCTTTTCACATTCATTTAAAACTAATGTATTTTATTGTTATTTTTTTGTTCGTTATCAATCATTCATGGACCGATCCCGTGGTGGTGGTGGAGGTAATAATGTCCATCATCATTTTTCGTTCTTTTCTTCTTCTTTTACTTCTAATGACGCGCCTTATTTTTTTTTTTATCTGGACTTTCTACTGTTAGACACAAACATGCCCCAACTTTTTTTCGCAAATTGTTCAAAATGGAAGTATGAAAAATTTTATTTTGTAAAGTTTGGCGATTCGGAATTTGCATTACTTGAGGCTTTCTGATTTGTTCGTGAAAGAGAAAAAAATTTTATTCATGCGGACCTGATAAACTGTAGAAATCGCACAAAAAACTCGTTTTAAAAGAAAAAAATAGGTATTTTTTATGTTTGTTGATTAATTTTAATTTTATTGATTTAAAAAAAAAGAGCAATTAGGGGCGATATTTGAGAATAATATTGCTTGACTGAAAGGATAGTCGTCAAAAAAGCGATAAAGACTAGAGGTAGATAGAAAAAGGAGGAGAATAAAATTATTTTTTTTACAAAAATACAAAAATAATTCTAGCTAAAATATTTTATTTGAAAAATAATGTTACAAAAAATTATATTTCCAAGTTCCAAACATACATACTTATTTGGGGAAAAAATTTGAAGCGTACACGAGTTATAAAATATAAATATAAATATAAGCTTTAAATTTGTTCTTTGAGTTATTAATAATGTTTATATGACTCACTCCATTTTATTACTTTTATCTATTTACTTTCATCGGTAAAAGAATTGTAGAAAAATCTACTTAAAAAATTAGAGTTCTTCGACCTTCCATGCTTATAAATTTTTTTTTCTGATATGCTGATCGCATTCCATGCATGATTCATCCAAACATTCTGCTTTCACTACTTTTTTTGTTTGGGAATATAAAACTTTAATTTTTTAAAATCAAAATTGCTAATGTTTATTGTCTTTAATTTCACAAAAAGAAAAAAGAGTCTTTCCATCAATGTGGCAATATTCACTGCAGACTCAAATATCAAAAAAAATTTGATTCTAAATCACAAAAAAAAATTAACTTTTAAAAAAGTTTTTTGTTTCATTTCATTGTTTATGATTTTTAAAAATTTGTTTAATGAACAAACGTAACATTTTTATTATCGTTTTTAAAAATCATTCATCTTTTTTTTCATAATCATCGAAAAATGTTTTTACAAAGATTGTCGCCGTCGATCCGTGTTATTTTAAGAAACCAAAAAACGTGATCTTTGTTGACCGTTAACTTTGTTTTTTTTCAACGAGTTTGAAACTCCAAATAAAATAAAAACTTGTATGTATGATAATAAGTATAATGAAGATTAATGGGAGAATTATTTTCTTCTATATTTTTCTCAGAAAAACATTTTTTTTGACCAAATTTTAAAAAAAGGTTAAATAATGTTTGGGCTTTTCTTTTTGAATAATGAAACAATAAAGTAAAAAAGTTTAGTTTTACCACAAAATTTTGAATTATTTATGTCTCTCCAAACAAATTTAAGCCACTTGATTTGAAACTAAAATTTAAATTGTATTTTATGGTTTGGTTTACACTCGTGTTTTTTCTTATTTCTAGCCGCTCTCAAAATTTTTAAAATATCCATTTCATATTTAGCAGTCCAACGATAATTATTAATTATTTTTTTATCACAAATTTTTTCAATGAGTTTCTTCTTTGTAAAAAGTTTTTAAAGTTATATTTTTCAAGACACTTTTGTTTTGCAACTTTTATGTTTATTTTTTTTTGTTTTTGCGTGGCGTTTATGTTTTTTTATTGTTCAAATTTATAATTTTTTTAAAAAAAAAACTTAATGATTTTTTTAAACTCTGACGTTTTTAGGCTATAAATCGATGTTTCGTAGTTTCTGATAAAAAAAATCACCAACCATTCAAAACAAAAACTTTTTCTTTTTTCTTTTACACTTCCCTTTTTCCTTTTCTTTGCGCTCAATTATTTATTTTTGGCTTCTTTGATTCCCAAAAAAGGTTAACAACGCGCTGTTGTCCATTTTTTGTATTATTTTTAACCGTTCTTTTTTGACGCAATCAATTTTTCTTCTTCATGGCTCTTATCAGTCAGTTGATTGGTTCCTTTTCAATTTTTTTTTGCGACAAGAAAAAAAAAGCCTCTATCTTATTTTTAAAGGATCACAAAAAAAGACATAGAAGAAAGTTTTTTTTGAAAGGTTGAGAAGCAACAACAAAAAAAATCATACAGCACAGCAATCAAACGAAAATCAATGGCTGAATGGAAAATAACTCCCCGAATTAAGAAAGCAGCTAAAAAAAGAAAGTACATAGGCGATGGAGAGAGATTTAAATAAGTTCGAGAGAAGAGACATTGACATTTACGTCGATGACAAAACGACGTTGATGAAAATCAATGATGACCACACTTATTTTTTTGCACTTCTTTGTCTGTCGTTGTTGTCGTCGCTTTTTTTTTATACTTCTCATCAACTATGTAAAATACATATTTATTTACTCAGCGGCTATAGAGAAGTAGCGCACTAATAAAAAGAAAGAAGAGATGATCATCTCATCAAACCTCAGCAATCAACTACCACCCTCAATGTTTGTCAACCTCAAGCAATTGTCGATGAGAATAACCGAAAATCAATGCTTTGGGGAAAGTTTGTCAATGGATTTGGTCTGTTAGGTTGTTGCCTCTGGCGTACTCATTCTCGTCGATGATGTTGAGATTGTAGGTGAAGAAGCCAAATCAAGCCGATTTGCAAAATTAAAAGGAAAACTATTTTTTCATCGTTATTTTGAGGAAAGTTAAAGTCTAGAAGCTTTAGAATAGAATGAGTTAGAAACTTATTACAGATGGTTTAGCAAAGAAAAGTTTTAAAAAATTCCGCCTTATAATCTTTATTTAGCAAAAAAAACTAGCAAGTTGTTCCAAGAATAGCAAAGTTTTAGCAAAAAATAGCATTGGAGAAATTAAAAATTCATCAGATAAGATTCTTGACTTTTAATTTCATGAAGAACACTTTTTTTTTTGCAATTTTTTCTTCTTTCTTTTTTTTTTCATCGCCTTCCTTGTCACTTTTTTTTAACTCTAAAACCCATCAAATTATGTAATTTTAATCTTTTTTTCTTTTCATTCTCGTTGTCATTTTCTCTCTCCTTGTTTCACTTTCATTATTACTTTAACAAATTAACTAACATCCATCTCACATCAGTCATTTATTTATTTATTTTTTGTTTCAATGACAAAAAAGACAAGGCCAAATTTTAAAAAAATGTTCATTAATTTTTTTTGTTGTCAAACACTTTTTTTTATATTTTATATTTTTAATTTTATTTGCAAGCAAAAAAAATTATACTCACATAATAGGGGGAATACGTGAATTCCATTTTTTTAAATATAGGAGAAGAAAAAATAAAGAGCAAAGATTCATTGCATGCTAATGCTACTTTTGAAGCCAAACCAAAAACCACCAAACAAGGAAGGAAGAAGAAGAAATGCAAATACCAAATTCACTGTCATCACAGAATTTTTTTTCTTCTTCTTCGTTTTTGCTTCTGGCTTGCGTTCATCAAAAAAGAAACCAAAAAAAGGAAGAGAAAAAGATTAATGATTTATTACATGCGAGAATTTTGAAACATTTTTGATGGAGGCTTTGGACAATTCAATCCAAAAAAATGATTAAACATGGAAATTATAAAACTTAACATTGTCAAATGCTCCATGATAGTGACAAACACTTTTACCTTAGCAACTTTAAGGTCGAGTTGAGCATTTAATATTTTCAGGAAAACTCTTTCTGAACCTAAAAAAGCCCTCCCAAAAAAAATTTAATGGAATAAGCTTCTTTCCATTTAAACCATGTTAAAACAACAACAAAAAAATATTATAACAGCTGTATGTAAAAAAAAACTTGCTTGCATGTAAAACAAATTGAAACTATGACAAAAAAAAATCAGAGCCCCTGTTATTTTTTTTTCTTCATTGAATCGCATATTTTTTTATTTTTTTTAAATAACAGCTGCTCCTGTTGTTTTTCACGTGTTTCCATACGATAATTCAGAGCCACCACCTCCAACAAAAATATTTTATGTTATATGTATGTTTCTAATGGCAATAAAAAAATGCACATATATATATATCGCTTTTCTTCTTTGCTTGCTTTAAACCTTTCAAAAATAAACGAAAGAGTAATAAACGGGTGTCCTAAATCTTTTTTGAGTTTTAAAGTGCAAATAAAAATAAAATAGGAGCGAAGTTCGAAAAAGAAGAAGCATGCGATTGGAAAAAATGAAAGCATAACTAACGTTCGTAAAGTTTTTTGCATAAAAATCAAAATTTTTATAGCCTCTCTAAAAAAACTTCCAAAAGCAACTTTTCTGTGTATTTTATTTTCGATACCTAAATGTTTCTTTTTTATAAAAAAATTAAACTTGGGAGAAAATGTTAACATTTCCTTCAAGAGAAAAATCTTTCCAAGTTTTTCCCCTCAAAATAAATTTTTTTTCTTCACATTGTTGATTGTCCTCCCCCATCCTCTCCTCAACAACAACAAAAAAATCACATTTTATGCAATAACTACTACTAACTATGTACTAATGTTTCTCTCCTCTCTCTCTCACTCACTCAATAATAATGCATTCCACGTGCTCCTCAATTTTTTTCTTTCTTTCTTTCCCAAGCATCTTTATTTTATTTTATTTTTTTCTTCGTTTTTTATAGTTCAATCCAGTAAAAGTTGCAGTTGTTGTTTTCATCCTTATTGTTAAATTGATGATTGACATCCATAAACTTAAAAAAAATCTCTCAACTATGCGCTTTTTTAAGTGAAAAAAAAAGAAGAATTTAGATTTGACTGTCGTCGTCGACTCTTTTTTTGCTTCAGCATAGTTTACTTGCTTGCTTGCTTATTATGTTTGATGAAGCTCGGTTTGGTTTTATTTTAGCATGATTTACGTTTAAAATAGAAAAAAGAAAGCAACAACAAAAAAACCCTTTAAAAAGCTATGAATTTGAACCGAAAGAAAAAAAAGCAATGGTGGAAACTTTGATGTCAGACAGCAACAAAAAAAATTTTAAGAAGATAGATGTCAGCCGTCGTCAGACAACGAGAAAAAAAGAAAGCAAGCAAAATAAAAAAATTTTTAATTGAATTCATTCAAATTTTTTTTCTGCATCTTCTTTGACTACGAGAATCCAAAAAAATCCTATAAACAGCTCAGACAATGAGAGGAGACCTATCAAAATAAGCTTTTCACCCTCATCCATTTTTTTTCTTTTCTTTATATCTTCTTTTTCTTCTTCGGAAAACCCTGTCTAGTTTTTGACATGAAGGAAGTCAAAAGCAAAAAAAGACTCGACTCTAGTTTGAAATATTTAATATTAAAAAAAAGTCTCACCAGCAGCTATAAATTTTTTCTTGTTGCTAATTTTTTGTTAGTTAAAAATAAGCAAGTAAGTAAGTATAAAAAAAATGAAAAGTGTTAAAAATAAAGAAAGATTGAGTTTAGTTTATTTTGTATGTCCCTTTATGTCCTCTTTTTTTGCTATCTTATAAGTTGGTTGACATTGACATCTAATGCATACAACCAACATACAATATTTTGAATATAGGCAGTCAGTCGACGACGACAAATAATGCTTACGTCACTTTCCCTATATACACATACATATATCTCCTCATCAACTCCTCCTTCTCGCTAACCCTCACCCTCACCAACTACCGATAAGACGACATCTCTCTCTCTGTGATGGAAATGAAATGGTTGCTTGCATAGTTGACGAACTCATTGAGAAACACAACCACACGACTAACCAACTAACAAACCAACCAACTAGCTTAGCATATACACCTTAAGGCCTATATTCTTTTTTCTAACATCAATAAAAAAAAAGTTTCTTTGCTTTTCACGAAGCCGCCCGTTCAACAAAAAAGAAAAGAAAAAAAGTTTTATGTTTGCCCAAAAACACTTTTTTTTCTTCTTTTCACGTAACTACCCCAACAACTACTGGCTCAATGCTGAAAGTAAAAGGACACGCGCTCCTCGCTGACTTGCTTGTTTGATGAGAAGGGGATAACACATTTTATGACTATGACGATGTCCCCTTTCTTTTTCTCTTTTACTCTCGCAACTTTCACGTACATACGTCAAAATTCTCTGCTTCGTGTATTTTTTCTTCTTCTTCGTTTTTGTTTCGAGACTCCACCCAATTTTTTTTATATATTTGATAATAATGTCCATAGGGGCAAAAAAAAAAAGGGGCTCCCGTCTCTCTCTATATGACTGCGTATTGCTTGACGACTGCTGTCCAAATGTAAGATAAAAAAAACGTGGTCGCAGGCTTTTTCTCTTTTGGGACGACAAACAAGCAACAGCCAGCAGCCATGGTGGATGGGACAGGACAATCCAGTCCTGGTCGATCTCCTCCCATTTTTTTTTTGCGTGAACATATGTGTGTATGCGTGTTGGCCCTCTCACGTATACATACATAGCAAAGCCTAGGGCCACACGTACATCTATCATTTATTTTTCTCGCTCTTTTTTTTTAGAAACAAACCAAGACAATTTTTAGTTACAAAATTGGCTATTTTAATCGCGACGTGGTTCTAAAAATATATACTTTTAGAAAAAAAATTTTAACGCATTTTTTTTTCTTCTTTTTTCGCGTCCCTCTCTTTTCTCGTGGTAGCAACCCTGTAAGCCAACCGTCATTTTCGACGGTTACCACCGTCTTTTGACGGTTTTGACCGTCAATTTTTTTTTTCCAAAAACTCAAGATTATTGATAAATAAGCTATGGAGATTATTGCTGCTCTATTTTTTATAGTTGAAACCTATTTCAGAGCCTGACGGTCTCCACCGTCAACTGACGGTCGCCACCGTCAAGAGACGGTTGAAACCGACGATGCGCATTTTAGTTATGAATTTTTTTTTAAGGTTTCAAAATGATTTTTAACATTGAAAAAATATTATAAAAGCTAATTTCAAGCAATGATTAACGAGTTTTTTCCAATTCAATTCATTATTAATATCAAAAATGCACAAAAAATGTGAAATACATGTAAATTTTTTTTCTGTTTTTGTTTATTATTTTATTTTTATTTTTTTAATGCAAGATTATTTTGAACATATAAAAATGAAATACAAATATATATTATTTTTAGATTATAATATTGTTTTACCATCATTAAAAAACAAAAAATTGTTATTATAAATATGTATGTATGAGAAATATTTAAAAAATTTAAGAGTTTGGAGAAAGTTTAACTTAAAAAACCATTAGAAAATAATTATAACAATGTTTAAACGTCCATAACTTCAGGTTCTTCTTCTTCAATTATAACAGGCAAAAAAGGAGCATACTTTTTTTTAAATTTTTCCATATTCTTCATCTTTATCAACATACTCACAGTTTCTGGTGATAAAGATCCACGTAACTTCGTCGCGGTCCTTCCCAATAAAGAAAAAACCCTTTCGCTTGCGGCACTGCTTGTGATGCACAGAACTTTTCTAGCTAGGATAGCAATATGAGGAAATACTTTAGCGTTTGCTTTCCAAAATTCAATTGCGTCGGCATAATTGTAAACAATGCTGTTTGATCTCAAGTCAAGGTAGTTCTCAACCTCAACATCGGTTGGATAAGTTACAATTGTTTGTCGATGCTGAGTAAAAGGGGAAGGAGGAGCCGCTGCATATGGATCTTCTACCGATTCATCATTGCTAACTTTATGAACCCATTTCTTTAAAGTTTCTATGGCCTGTAAAACATTTATTATTCCTATCAAAATTTATTATAATATAGTTTACCGAAGGGATAGAAATTTGTGGAATTTCAAGAATCTTATCTTTGTTTAGTGGATCGAGCAGCAAACCCAAAATATAGTAGTCAGATTTTGCAAATAATGTTAATTGATAATCAACGACTTTCAAAGCAGCTTGGGCCATCGCTTTTCGATCAGCATTATCATCTTCAATTTGGTCGACAAAAAATTGTCTTAAACGATAATATTCAATATAGACTTTGTTTATTGTTGGAGAAGTTTCAGACTAAAATTTTAGTTATATGAAAAATTCAGAATGAACATAGGGAAGTAAGTAAAAGACATACTTGGAAAAGAGTAACTGCGTCTTTAATCGGTTCTAACAATTCTGTATATGATTTTAAAAGAGGCAAGGTTGAACGATATTCTTGAAGTGCTTCTCGATAAACATATCGACCATTAGCAGAATAGCTATAAAGTTTAGTATTAATTAAATCCATTTGTTGTTGATTTAATTTGGTTAAGCTTTCTATTGAGCGGAAACGGGACAACCAGCGGGTTTCAGTGAATTTGAATAAAGAGCCACCAGCTTTTGATATTTTGTTTTTTAACCAAGGTCGAGAGCTAAAATAACAAAAATAAATAAATATTAAATAGCTTTTATGATGGCTTACTTCACTCCCTTGATTATTTTCATTGACATATCCAATTTTTTTTCAATTAATGTTAATCTTTCACGAGTAGTAACATCTAATTGAAATTCTGCTGGCAAGTAGTTATTTTTATATGGGCATACGGCCCTTTTGCTGAGTAAGTTCAACAAATGGCAAGTATCATTCAAACGAGTGTATTCATTCAATGCTCTTACGATATTACTTCCCTGATCACTCGTAATTACAATATTATTCTTTAAAAGTTCCAAAGTAATGCCATGTTTTTCTAAAGTCTGAGTTAAGTCATCCAAGACTTCATGACTTTCTGTGGTTTCGGCAGAAAATTCATGAAAATCCAAAATCCAATTTTCAATTTGCCTACAATTCAAAAATCAATAATTTATGTTAAAGAATAAAAGAAGAATATTTACCAATCTTCTGTAGTAAAATGGATTGTAACTACAAAATACTGAGAACCTTTGGTACCGAAGTCAAGCGTCAATGCAGCTCCAAATTTTTTAACATGATCAAGGATATGCTTTGAAAATTGGGGTTCCATTGTTTTGACAAAAGCTTTGCAATAATTTTTAACAGTTTGCCTGGAAGGAATAAAGCCCAAAATTGATGGATCGTTAGCAGGGATCACTTTGTTACGTGCACAAGAAATACCATAATCAAAACTGCAAAAAAAAATTTAAAATTTTAGTAAAATATTGGATTGTTTACCCTTCGCGATATATGCTTTCCATCAAGTTTTTAAGCCCATTATGTTCAACTGTGGAAAATGGGACAACGTCAGTTGCAACCATAAAAGATAATAACTCTGTTAGTTTTAACTTTAAATGAGCTGGCGGTTCAACATCTTCTTGATTTTGATTTTGGTGTACATTTTTTTCATGCGAGCTTTAAAAAATTTGTTATAAAAATTTAAGCTATAGTTCATTTTTCACCCACTTTTTTTTAATACATATTCATTTTATGAGTTTAGATTAATAAATGCCAAATTATAAAAAAGTTTAATCTAATTTTTATATGTAGAGCCTTTTAAAAAAAACGTAAAAAAATAAATAACAATAAGACAGTAATGAACTCAAAAAAAAGTATTAAAAAAAGTTGGCGCTAAAACGATTGAACCAAGCCCTTTTTAATGTATGCGACTTACTATAAAGTTTGACGACTGGTAATAGTTGCGGCAAAAATATACTTGCATTTAACACACGTTACCGCGGCTTCTTCCTTTGTTTCCTTATAAACAATTTTTTGACATCCAGCATATATTTTTTCTCCGAGTTCAAGGATTCCATTACGAAGCGCTTGCAAAATTTCATTTCTATCGATCGATGTAAGTTTACCTTCGTAAACTTTATTTCGGCTCCCAGGAGTAAGGCTCATTTTAGTTTACCACAATTTTAAAGCAAAATTCATTTACCAAGAATTACTAAATATAAAAAATCAAAAAATGGCTTTTTTGGCTTTTATAAACAATCGTTATATGCTATTTCGAACAAAATTTATAAAAAGTCATGCTGTCATATGTCGATGCCCTTTTCGAAGGTTGTTTACAACTTTTAAGAAATTTTATCTTATGTTGATTTTCATTCTAGAAAGAAAAATATCGAAAAATATTTGGTGTTTTATTTTGTCGGCGACTTTTCTTTTGCACAAAAAAAGGATGTGGATAAACATTTTTGTTTTTCGTCTTATTTATTATTTTCCTTGAAAACTTTTTAAAAGAAAAAAAAACCTTTTAAAGATCCTTCGACATTTTGATGATATTTATATAGAAGTAAACATGTGGCATAAGGAAAGTGGCGTAATTTTTCGGTCGTTTATATTTCATTTTTATATGTTCAAAATAATCTTGCATTAAAAAAATAAAAATAAAATAATAAACAAAAACAGAAAAAAAATTTACATGTATTTCACATTTTTTGTGCATTTTTGATATTAATAATGAATTGAATTGGAAAAAACTCGTTAATCATTGCTTGAAATTAGCTTTTATAATATTTTTTCAATGTTAAAAATCATTTTGAAACCTTAAAAAAAAATTCATAACTAAAATGCGCATCGTCGGTTTCAACCGTCTCTTGACGGTGGCGACCGTCAGTTGACGGTGGAGACCGTCAGGCTCTGAAATAGGTTTCAACTATAAAAAATAGAGCAGCAATAATCTCCATAGCTTATTTATCAATAATCTTGAGTTTTTGGAAAAAAAAAATTGACGGTCAAAACCGTCAAAAGACGGTGGTAACCGTCGAAAATGACGGTTGGCTTACAGGGTTGCGTGGTAGTAGTGATGGTTCAAAGAATGAAAGAAAAAATAATAATAAAGAAAATTGTTTAACAGTGAAAAAAAGGGAATAAAGAAAAAAGGGAAAAAGGAGGCGAGATTTTTTCTCGTGACTAAATTTTTTGTTTGACTATCAATCCATTATATTTTTTGATTATAATAACTTTAATGATTATAATCTCTCTCTCTCTTTTATTTTTTTCGTTTGATTTCTTTTCATGATGGCGTGTTTCAGAATGAAAAAGATGGGCAACAACTACGAAGAAAAAAAAGGTTGTAATGCATCAAAAAAAAATGTTTGAGCATTTGTGAAGCGAGTGATCAGTCAATTTCTCTTAGTTCGTTTATTTTTAAAACAATAATGTTTCCTTTTTTATACCAACGACGACGACGACGAGGATGGGCGAAAAGGCACACTTTATTTTTAAACTCTTTTTTCTTTTTTTAGGGTTATTTTTAATTTGAAAAAGAAAAATATTCTAAAAATGGAAGGGCAAAGGTTAAAAATAGATTTTTGGTTTATTTTTTATTTTTTTTTTGATTAATATGGAATGTTTTTATTGGGAGTTTTTTTTCTTCTGGTTTTTGAGTAAGAGAATGAATGATATTTTGCGGTAATAGGTTAAAAACTGGGGTTAATAATCACTTTAAAAGGGTAATAAAATTAAGTACTAGTAAATTAGTTTTTTGTTTTGTTTTAATAAAAAGTACACTTTTTTGTAGCGAAATTTAAAGCTTTATAATATTTTATTATTTTTGTAAAGGAGGTTTTATAATTTTCAAAAAATGGAATTTCTAAATTTTTCCTTGTCAAACTTCTCGAATTCTCACAACTATAATGCAACCATTTTGGATTTTTTTTTTCGTCGACAGTCTTCCTTCAATTAATTTCAATCGCGATCTTTTTGGTTTTGCCACCTAAACCCATTCTTTCAATTTTAGCAACTGGCTTTAAAAATACTTTGAAACATTTTGATTTATTCTCCTTCAAATCAAACTAATTAGGTACATGTTTCACGTTTTTTGTTTTGCTTTGTAAATTTTGTTAAACTTTTTTAAATTCAAAAAAACTTTTGAGTGCTTTCTCTTTTTTTTCCTACAAAAACTTAAGAAACTAAAGAAGAAGTTCTGTGGGATCATTTGACTGACCTCCCCTCCCGTCTCAAAGTAAAAAAAAAGAAGAAAAGTAAGTAAAGTTTTTGAGAAAATCGAACTCAAGAGAAAAAACATTGAACAAAGTTTTAAGAATTTTTTTTCTTCTCGCATTTGTGTGGTGCAACAGACAGCAATTGAAATTGCACTGAACTTTTGTGCTTTTTTTCAATAAAAAAAAGTTATTGTAGGTATTTATTGATTGAATGACTGACTGATGGATGATGGGTTCATTTCCAATTAGATTTGAGAGAATAAAATCAAAAAATGATAACTTGATTTAAATTACGTTAAAAATTTACCTTCGTGACGAGATTCTAAAGTTTAATTCTTTCTTTTTTTCGCTACAAAATTATGACTAACTTATTTCCCAAAAATTACTTTTAACACATTCCAATTATAGAAAGTACCAATTTAGTTTTTTCGTAACAAAAAATTGTTTCAAGCTTTGCATTTAAAATTTTGGTAAAAGGAAGTCTCAACCATTTTATACAGTTTATCTTTATCGGGGTCAAAATTATATATTTTATATTTTAAAAGCTGCTTTTATGTATAATATTTATCTTTTTTTTTGTTGCTGCTGACTATAAGCTTTAATAATAACTCCTCTGTCCTTTTAAGAATGGAAACTGGAGAAAGAAATTTAAGGTTTTGTAGGTGCTTAACTTTTTAAAGAACAAATACATTAAAAAAAAAAGCAAGTTCACTACAGAATTTTTTTTGAATTAAAACTAAGTCTTTGAATAAAAATTCTTTGATATTAAAGACAGATTATTCAAATTTTTAAGTTTCGTAGAGAGAATCTTTGTCGGTAATCTTTTTGAAAAGTTATTCTTTTTGATGTCATTTTTTTATTTTCGATAAAAGTTTTGTAGTTTTTTTTTGAAACATTTTAAAGTAAAAAACTTTAAGTTTTTCATTTCCTTTTTTTCTTGGGTGAATAAAAGTGAAAAATGGCCAATATTTTGAGTGACTACTATCTATCTATCAGACTCTTCCTTTGAAGAAAGAAGAAAACCTCATCATCATTCACGTTTTTTTCCTTCTACCATTCATTCACGTCTCTTAACTTTTTTTGCCTCCATTTTTGCTTTTTATTTTTTTCATTCAAAATCACTTGACTCTTCTTCTCATTCTTTGTGTTTTTAAACAACATCGCTACAATTTTTTAACAACAACACGAAAAAAACCATCATCACCAACACCAAATAAAAAAAAGTAGGCGAATGCCGATAGAAAAATAAAACTATTTTTTTCTTTAAAAAAACGGGAACACATTCACATTCAAAAAAATATATCAACAGTGTATACAAAAACGAGTGCTTATTTTTTGAAAAATAGTTTCTTATCATTTTTTTTCTTTCATCAAAAAACTGTTATTTTACACCAACAAAAAAAATAAAAGGAAAACTAAGACTCAACCAACATGGAGGCAAAAAACTTTTTTCTTTCCTTCTTTCTATGTGTGATTATTTTTTTTTTTCTTGAGGCTCGTGTGTTTTTAAAAAAACCGTTGCATGCTTCTTTATTTTTTCTCCTTCAGCTAGGCTGCTTGCTTGGTTTACATTTTTCTTTATCTTTGGCTTGCGAGCAGGCCTCTTCCACGGGCCGGGTTTTGCCGGCCTGGCCCGGCCCGGCCCGTCTTGATTTCGGCCCGGCCCGGCCTGAGGCCCTTTTGGTTTAGGCCCGGCCCGGGCCGGGCCGCGGGCCGGCCCGTCAATTTTTTTTTTTGCCTTGGTATTCCCTTTGATTTTTTTTCTTTTTTTAGAAAATGGACGGCCTCGGCCCGGCCTGGCCCGTCCAAAAGTCGGCCCGGCCCGGCCCGCGGGCCAGGCCGGGCCGGGCCGGGCCGGGCTGGACGGGCCGAAGGAAGAGGCCTGCTTGCGAGTGCGTGTATGAAAAAAAAGGAAAAAACCGACTGTTGCATTCATTATTTTATTCTTCAATTGCTTGCTTGCTTGCTACTGTTGTTGTTAGCTATTTAGATTAGAGAGCTGGGTGTTTCAGCCTTTATGCTTTTTTATTTTTTTCTTTCTTGCTTGCTTGCTTCATTGCCAAAGTCAATGGAAAAAAAAGAAAAAAAAGATTACGTCACTTCTTTCAGGCGCTTTCGGGGCTGCTTCCTTCTACATAAAAAAATTTTTTTTAAATAAAAAAAGCAAGCGACTAAGCAAAAAATAGTTCGTTCACATAAAGTTTCTTTTAATATATTCTTTTTTCTCTCTCTTTTTTGCTTTTGCTTCTTTTTTTGTGTCATAGAAAAAAATGGCTTCGTTTTTTTTTCAGTCTTGGAAAAAAAATGTTAGCTTCAAAAATAAAAAGAAGTTAGAATTTTTTAATTAAATTATTTGCTTCGCTCTTTTTTATTTTATGTATTTGTATTTTAAATTTTATATTTATTTATTTTATAGCTTTTTTCTTCTTTCAACAAGAGCAATGAAGAAAGAAAAAAAGTTTAAAATTCCTCTCCATTCTTTCTTTCTTTTTTATATTGTTTGGTTTAAAAAATGGATAAACATTCCTTGGATTTTTTTTCTTTTTTTCATTGAATAAAATAAAAAAATATATATAAACATTGAAGAAGAAAAAAAGTTAGAAAAATGAATGAATGTTGTTGATATCATCATTCCATCATCATCAACCACTGCCAGCTAGCAACTAATGTCGGAGTTGGCCAAAGCAAGCTAATATAAATTTGAAAAAGCGTGCTTTTTTTATAAATATTTTTTGATGGAAGAAGAACTCTTTAAAAGATCTTTCGAAATAGTTAAGCATACATTCGTCAAAAAAAAGAAGATTTGTTGTTATCAATGTTTTTTTTTTGAAGTAAAAGTAAATATTTACTCTATTACCTACCTTCAAAAGGAAATGAGATGATAAAAATTAAATGCTTTTTAGTATATTTTTGTAAAAATTTTTTATTGGCGTTTGTATCTATCTTCGAAGTTTAAGGCTTTTGAAAATAATATTTTTTCGTAGAGTTCAGAATTAATAAAAAAAATTCACAAAAAAACGCCAATTTTCTGAAATTCTTGATTTCCACTTTGTGATCAACGTTTTCGGGTCAAAATTTTCTCAATGTTTTTTTTTGTTGCTTGTTTTTATTTTTTACCGCCATTATTATTATGTTGCACTTTTCAATTTACACACTTTTTTTACAATTGACCTTTATATTTTTTAATTCCTATCCTATTTTTTTATTTTGTTTATTTATCAACATTGAATTTGATCGGTTCTGTTAAATATCAACCAAACAAAAAAATTCCATTGTTTTTTCATTGTTTTTCCCTATCAATCAAAAAAAGAGTTCAATCAAATTTATATTAAAATGATTTTTACTCCCTTAATTTCATTATTGTTTTTATAGTCTAAAAACTATTTTTTTCACAACAAAAAAAGAAAAAATTAACGAAAGTTTCATTTTTTTTCCATCTTTTTAAACTTTCATTGAAAAAAAGGGTCTATCTTCGTTATATTAGAAGCAGACGAGAGTATGTTATACGGTGTTTATGTATGACTGAATTTCTTATACCTCTGTGATTTCCTTCTTTTTTTTGTCAAACAATAATTTCCGGTTACGTTTTTGATCGGGCTCATCTTTTTTTTCATCTTCTTTTTTTTCTTCAAATAAAACTTTTTAATTTTGATTGATAACTTTTCAAAAATGAAAACCTTGTGCCCCTGTTGTCTTATCGATTCTCCTCTATCTTTCGATTGCCTTTTTATTTTCTCGTTTTTTTGTTCTTTCGTTCGTGATTCAAGAATATCGTTATTATTATTGCGCGGCGGAAACGCATTTTTTATAAATACAAATAACGTACTTATTCATTATTTTTTTGAAATTTTTGAATTAAAATATTTATCATTTATTTCAGAAAAGAAAAGGAAACATCTCGACGACGACGCCGACAATTCTAAATTGGGTGGTTTATTTTATATTTCTAAACTTTTATCTTTGAACTTAAATAAAAAAACTCGAATCAACCAACCTATTTTTATTTTTCTCCTTTCTTCATTTGATCCTATTTTATTTTTAACGGTGATAAAAATAATTATTTTTCATTGGATCAAAGTCAACGCTGAAATATTTAAAATTCATTATTACTTGGATTCTCGACTCGAATATTTTCTTGATATTTAATTATTCATTTATTATTATTTTTGTTAAAATCCAAAAAATAATAATAATTTTTTTATTTTCTAAATATTAAATATTTTGGAAAATAAGACAAAGTGTGTGGTGTATTTTTTATAATATACTTCCTCGCTCCTGCTTGTGTTGTGGTTTAAAAAAAACTAATTTTTTTAAACCTCGCGCTGCTGTAGCGACCCAAGTATAGACATAATTGATTCTCGCTCAATTGAGCATAATTCCGCCGTCCAAGTGGCGTTGCAGACGGAAAAATATTCTTCTTCTTCTTCAACATATTCATCAACATTATTAACGGGTGGAAATAATAATAATAATAATATTATTAATAGTAGTAATAATAATTTTTATCAACAACAACAACCCCAACACCCGCAACATCAAATTTATCAGCCACCCCAGCTGCAGCAACAACAACAACCACATCAATTTTCACATTTGGCTCAAAATAACCTTCACCAACAACGCCAGCAACAAGATTATTATTCAAATTATCAAATTCCTCAACGACAGCAACTTCCCCACTCGCAGCAGCAACATCAATTAAATAACAATAATCATTTTGTCGTCAACGGTGGTGGAAATAATAATAATTTTATAATTAAAGGAAAAAAAGGTAGTGGTGGAAAAAAGCCTAATTCTTCTTCATCTATTGCATCAAATAATCATCAACAAAATATATTATTAAATAATATAAATAATCCAAATAATCAAATTCCACAACCCCAACCTCAAAGACGAATGGGACGAAAAAAGATTCAAATCACCCGAATTCAAGATGAACGGAATCGCCAGGTTTGTTGCTTTTACTTTCATTTTTTTTACTTAGTTTTTGTTAAAATATTTGAATTAAAAATCGTTCTTGTTGCAAAACTTTTTATAAATAAGTCTTTTCAATTTGAGAGCTTAATTTTGGTATTTCCTTTTCGAGACTCCAAACTTTTAAAAAAGGTACTAAATTTTTTTTTACTCTTTTCTCGTCACATTTTTGTACCATATGTTTATGTACTTTACAATTCTGAAGGATATTTTAAAGTATGTAACTTTGTTGTATTTTTGTAGTCGACAAAAAAAAATTGAGTTTGTTAAATCCACTTCAAAACCTACAAAACTCAAAAATAGTGGAGAGTTTTAAAATTTAAAAACAACAATTTCTGGGACAAAAATTTTGACTAATTTACAACAAAATTTTTAAAACACTAAAGTCAGCTTTGTTGATAAAATAATATTTGCTTTATCGTGAAAATTTATTTTTCGTTGCATAATTTTTTTTCTTATTTTTGTTCGAAAACTTATTTTTCGCAAAAAATTCTTTGGTCCATTAATATGCTTCAGTAAATAATATAATTGTCATATAAACAATTTTACTTGCTTCTTTGGCACCAAATAGTCTGACCTTTGGAAAAAAACGGTTCCAATTCTCAGTAAATAAATGTGTTTCCTATTTTTTCTTCTTCTAAAAATCAATTTCCTTTATTGCTTTTTTTATTTTATTTTTTTTAATGCTTCCTTCTTTCCAACTTTATTTTATGTTGCTATTTTCCAAAAATAATAAATGTGTAACAAAACACTTTAAAAAGAAACTTTTTTTTTTGTTGCTTATTATGTATGCTTAGAATTGCAAATAACCCCAACCATAAACAACCACCAAAATCATGAGCGAAAAAGAGAGAGAGAAAGAAAGGCGCTCCTATTTTTTCTATTTTTTTCTTTTATTTTCTAAAAAAAACACCGCCATAGGCACGTATTTAGCTTTTCTTTGACGTCATCAGTCAAAAGAGAGGAGAGGCATGGGGCTAGAGCATGATGATGGTCGTCAGTGGTGGTGGTGTGGTTGGTCTCTTAATACATACATATTTTTTTAACACTTTTATTTCTTTATTTTCTTTGCTCTTTTTACGTTTGTGGTTGTTGCCCTTTTTTTCTTTCCTTTGCTTGTGGCAGTGGCAGTGGTTGGGTTGGTAAGGGTTGTTGTTAAAAAACAAATAATTTGTCGTCGTTGTCGTACACATTATTAATACACACACATTTGACGCTGCTGCCTCTTTTATTGCGGGGTATGGAACATAGAGAATAAAAAAAAAACAAAGTTGTCAGTTCAATATTTTTTTAAAACTTTTTATAAACAAAAAAGATGATTCAAATGTTTTCAAAAATGAGGGAGAGATTTTTTTTATAATTTTTTGGTCTTGCAATAATTACAGTACAAAAACTAAAAAAAAATAAGTGCAATATAAAGCAATTTGTGGGGGCGACAAAAAATAAGTAAAGAAAAAAAAAAAAATATATGTAATTTTTTGTTGGAGCAAAAAGAAGAAGAAAAAATTAAAAATAAAAGCTACTTAGAAACCCTTTCATTTTATAAATAATAATAATATTATTAACTAAAAAAGATATCAAGCTAGCAGCTATTATTATGGATTATCGCATACATACAAAATAAAAAAAGAATGTCAAAGGATAATTAAATTGTAACTAACTTTTTTCAAAGAAAAAAACGCAAAGCCTCCGGAAATGAAGGAAAGAAGAGTAAAAAAAATATTTGGAGACTCAATAAAAAAATTTCTTTATTTTTCCTAGAAAAAAATGAAGTGAAAAGATAGATGAAAGACAAGAAAAAACATTTTTAGTTTGAGAAATCGAAAATAATTAAATTAAAAAAAGATAGGTTGAACTTTGATTGTTGATTGAGGCTACCAAAAAAACGCCTTCGAAAAAATCAAGAAATTCCCAGAAAAAAAGATGGGAAACAAATAATTTTTTTAAACATTTTAGGTCTAAAATTTCTTTTTGAAAAATTTAAAAAAGGGTTTAAAAAAATAAGAATAATTATGCATTTCTTAAAAATTATTACTAAAACTCTCACAACGGAAAACTTTTTACTATTTTTAAAAAAATTTATTTATTCTAATGTTCCTCCTTTTTTTTCAGGTTACATTCACAAAAAGAAAATGGGGTATATTCAAAAAAGCATATGAACTTTCAGTGTTATGTGATTGTGAAATAGCTTTAATAATATTTAATTCAACCAATCGTTTATTTCAATATGCTTCAACGGATATGGATCGAATATTACTTAAATATACCGAATATAATGATCCACATGAATCTCGAACCAATGCCGATATTGTGGAAGCTTTGCATCGAAAAGAAGGAGGAAGAGGAGGAGGAGGAGATTCAGATGATGATTCTCCCGGACCATCACAAAGTCCAATAAATAATGGACCCATTCAAACTACAGTCACTTCCCCTACAAATTATATAAATTCAAATGGCACAACTTCTGCGGCACAAATGCGTCTTCCATCCCAACAACAACAGCAACAACAATTACAACAGCAGCAACAACAACAAGCACAAATGGATTTTAATGGTGTAACTAATATTGCTCAAATATTTAATAGTCCATTTTTAAATCATTCATATAATACTGGGTTATCTGCTGCTGCATTAGCTGCGGCAGCCGTAAGGCAACCATCACAACAACCTAATAAAATACATAATGTAAGTGATTTTTTTACTTTTGATTGATTATTTTGAATCAACTTTTTTGGGCCGATTTTTGAATTCAAAAATGTGAACAGGCTTTAAAAAAATTTCCATTAGAGGTTGGAGAATTTGCATATTTTGAAAATTCGATAATTTTTTAATTTACAAACAATTTTTTTTGATGAGCTACAAAAAATATTCGATTTTGGAAACTGAAAATTTGCATATTTAAAATTGCTCTTTTCGGTTTTAATAAATTTTATATTGCTTTGAATGGGATTTTTTCTTTCCCTAATTTTGTGCTTTCTCTGATTAGTTCTATGCAACGAGAAAAAGACGCTATAAAAAGATTAAAAATAAATCCTTCATAATAAATTGATATTTATCTTTATCACAGGGTTACTATAATAGCTTTCTTACTTTCACCAAACATATTATTCATAAAAAAAGAGAGAATCCATATTAGTTAGTTGCTTCGACATTAATCTTAACTTTTTTCTTTTTTGATGACATTTTAAAAGATAAAGGAAGAAGAATAGATAGATAAATTGTAAAGGGGATTAACAGTTTAAAACAACCACAAAAAAAATTTGTTGTAGGAAGTATTTTATTTTATTTGAGTTTCAAATCTTTCATGAGCCAAGACACGCATAAAAAAAGACTTAGATGAGGGATAATCCGAGAAAATAATAAAAAAAAATCCGCAGCTATAAACTACAAATGCCAAACAAAAAATAAAAAGTCACGGGAATGGATGGCGAAAAAAAATATTGTTAAACCATTTCAGAAGATGGAGGGGTTTTTTTCTGAATGAGATATTATAGAGAATAAAAAGATGAAAAAAATTTAAAGATTTAAAACAAAATCAAACCAATGAAATCTATTTTTTCTTGTAATACTGTCTCTCTCAATTTAGAAAGTAAAATTAAAGAAATCATAACAAGCTTTTGGGTTTCAAGCAGAAAATTAAAAACAAAATTAAATATGGTTTTTAGAAAATTTGAATAAAAAATTGTTGAAAAATTCAAAAACTAATTTTCTTTTTTATCTTTTAGGATTACCCTTCGACTTCCTCGGCTTTCTTTTCTCAACAACAACAACCCCAAAATAATGGACTTGATAATTCCCCTCCACATCAACAACAACAACAAAGTTCATCATCATCATCACATTTACAAATCCATCAACAGCAACAACAACGCCCTGCATCCACAGCAGGAATAATTCAACATCATCAACAGCAACAACAAAATGGTTTAATGAATTCCATGCATATTAATTTACCTCCTCAATCATTAACTCCTCAACCTCAAGGTTCGTCATCTTCATCATCGACGACGATACAAATGTTAGATTCAAGAAATAATGGTCCATTACCTCCACTTCTTGGAAATGTTGGAAATGGCGGAAATAATCCTGGTGGAGGTGGTGGCCCAGGTGGTGGTGGTGGTGGATGGATGGAAGATAAATATTTAAAAGTTGAACCCAATTCTCCACCCGAAAAACGATCAAGAATTGAAGATTGGCGTGCTCAAACTATTAATTAACAATGAAGCAGTTCAACTTGGTTTTTTAGAGGGGAAAAAGCTTTTTTGAATAAATAAAAAACGCATTTTTACAATATCAAAAAGCAAACATAAAATTTTAAAAATGCAAGAAAAATCAATAATAAATTTTGTTTAGAAGATTTATCAAAATTTACAAATTTTCCTTATTTCAAAACATTTTTCTTAAAACTTTTTTTTGTGGAAAACAATAAATTCAATCAAATTTGCTGAACCCCTTTTAAAAAAAGTTGAACTGCTTCCAACTTCTTTTTTTTTTATATTGTTTTGAAAATAGTTTCAGCAAAATTCAATCAAATTTATTTACTCTAATTTTTATAAACGTTTGTGAAGACGCTGCATTTTTTTCTTTTTGTTTTTTGTCGTCTTTTTTTAAACCCCTTTTTTCAATTTAATCAATCAATCAACCAAAATTCTTGATACTTGTGATAATTAATATTTTTACCTTTATGTAATAATAATAGGTCAAAAAAATGTGTTGTTAATAATTAAAATTAATTTTTTTCGCTCTATTAATTTCTATCTCCAAATTAAAAATATTCAAATCTTTGTGATTCGACGTCATTCCTTGTTTTGTTTTCTATGTTAAATTTTGTATATTTTTTATGTTTTGTTGATAGTAAAAAAAGAAAAAAGTTAAATATCTTTCAAGTTTCAAAAAAATATTTGATTGCTGTTTCTCATATTTTTTTTCTTTATGTGTTTTTTTGTTTTGCGGTTTTGTTAAACATGTTTTAAAATGTATCATTTTCTTTATCTTATTATTCCCCGGTGACGTCTCCTTCTTTTTCATGCGTTGTTGTATCTTCTTCGATTAGCTTATTTTTTTAAACTTTTTATCAATCAAAATTGTTGTTGATTTTCTTCATAATTTTTTTTCATTCATTCATGGATTTTTGTAATATATCTTTTGATAGTAAAAAATATTCTTAAATTTTATCTTACAATTTTTTTATAATTCTTTTTTGGTTGTTCAAACAATTGTTTTTCTTGATTCTCGGTTTTATCTCTCTCTCTCTCTCCTCTGTGTTGTTACACATGTTTGTTTTCATTATTAATCCATTTTTTGTTGCTATTTTTTTCATGGCACTTTTTTTATTCTCTCTTTATTTTTTGGAAAAATAAATAAATAAATTAAAACTTATTATTATTACATATGTTTTTCTTTTTCTTTTTACGTTGAAAAAAATAAAATAAAAAACTTATAAATTAAATTTGAAAAAAAAAACAAAAAAAAAATCCAATTAATTTAAAGCATTTAGTAGGTTAAAAATAGCATTAAAGTATCCTAAAAATAACCTGTTCTTCTTCCCTCCTCCTCTTTGGCATCTCACATTTCCATGTTATTTTTTTTCTCGCTATAACTTGGATGAAAGAAAGCTTATAAATAATAATTTTGAAAATACCTAATAAATTCTGTTGTTGTTATTTCGAAAAAAGTAACAGGTGTCAACGAAAAGAAAAAAAGTATGTACGTCAAACATAAAAAAATTTTTGAACTTTAGAAAGAAAAAATAATCCCAAAAAATGTGACAAATTTGTTTAAAAACCCTGAGGGAGACGACATGAAATCGCTTCGTGTCGTGTGCTTACATTTTTTTGTCCTTTACTTCTTCGCTAAAGCAAACAACATTCATTGATGCTGCTGCTTCTCTTTCACTTGCTTATCGTTAAGTTAGAAAATCATGATTCAACCTTTTTTCTTTCTTCGCTCCATTCCTCTTTTTATTGCTTCTCAATTTTCTGACCAATGGTAAAAGGAAAAATCCTTCGTGGTGGGCATCATCACTGTGTAAACATGAAGTTATCTCTCTTCTCAATAAGCATCAACGCCAGCTTTTTGAAATAATTCCATGATGAAAAAATAATATTAAAAACCGCATATCAAATAAAGCATCATCACCATCCATGATTGTCCATTGCATGCAAAAAAAATAATATACACAATAACAAAGTTCAAGATTTTTATTTATAAAATAATAAAACCGACGAAGAATAAACAAAGAATAAAGGGAAAAAAGATGAAAATGAAACAATGAAGCTTCCATAATGGTTGTTTAGCAATATAAACCCGCTTAATTTGAGAGAACTTGAGAGAGATACACCATGAAAGTATTCTAAAGAAATGAATGAACATTAGTTAAATAATTTTAAGGGAAAGAACAAACAGAAGAAAAAAGAAAGCAGTAAACAAACTTACAACTTAACAAAAACATGATTTAAAACATAAAAAAAAGGAAATCAACAAGATGTAACGATCCTATCATATTAAAAAGGATGGGAGAGGGGAAAGAGCATATTTTATTATTATCATTGATTCCATTACGAAGAATTAAAATTAACAGAAGAGGCTTGTGAATCACGAAGAAACACTGCATTGATAAAATGTGATAAACCATCTGCGACTTCGTATTCAATAAGATCAGATATACGATTAGTATAAGAAAACTGACTTGAGTCAAGCTTTATAGCAACATCAACATGAACGCCATTGCGTCGAGATGTATTGTTATTGGGTGGATCAATGGATGAACCATTGTTGACTTCAGATAATTGAGGAGGATTTGAATCAGTACTTCGACCATTATTTGAATCATTAGTTGAATTGGAATTATCTCGTGTTCTCACAGGGGCAGGGAAATGTGGAGAATCTTCATCATCACTTGAATCAATGACAATAATGTCGGAATCGTTGATGGTACTGGGAGCAGCTGCAGCTGGCCTTGATGTTGGTTGTTTACGTCTCAATGGTGTATTTGATCTTGAATTATCAGAAGAAGATGAGGATGATGTTGTTGTTGATCTGGTTCTTGTACTTCTTGATGATGAAAACTCTCTATCATTCATTCGTGCTCGCTTAGCGTTAGGTGGGGCAGTTGATAATGACTTCGCAGTAATGTTTACTCCATTGGTTGTTAAAGGCGTTCGAGATGGTGAAATTGATGCATTCGATGCAGGTGGGGGAGTTTCATCTTCATCACTATCATCAAGAGTAATAATTTCTGCGTCGTCTTTCTTTGTTTTTGATGCAGGTGTTGATGCTTTCGCGTTAATATCTTGAATTTCTGCTTTGGCTGTTTTTGATGGGGTAATATCGTCGTCATCGGAAAGGGTATCACATGCAACTTCTAAAATCTTCCAATTTCCATCACGAAGTATTTCAACTTCTTCGACGTTTAATTCAACAGCTCCCAACAAATCCAAGAAATATCTAAAACATTAAACATAAGCTTCCAAACATAAAAAAAGAATAAAACTTACTGATCAATAATAAGATTATCATAATGTGCATTAGCATTGCATTGAGGACACTTCCACGATGGACGCTTTTCATTCATATTGAGAAAGTTCAGGAGATCAAAACATTGCAAATGGTGGCAGTTTTTGGTTCGAGCAGGAATTCGCATTCGTGTTTTCATCAACTGAAAAAAATGTATGAGGTTAATTTACTTCCAAGTAAGCTAAGAAACGTTGGGAAGAACGATGTAGCTCTCGCATAACTTCTTCCAAGACAAAGGGTTCATGTTATATCCTTGTTAGGGATAAACAAAGAGAGATGACAGAAGTGAGAGATGAACAGCACAAAACATAAGAAGGAAATGAATACATTTATTCCGGGGACAAGACAAGTTTATATACGAATAGAATGTATCATTATTGAATAAACAAATATGCTAATTCAATGGATGTTACAGTTCATATCAACGTGACTTACAGGACAAAGGAGTGATATCTTCAATTGACTCAATGCAATATTATCATCATCACCATCAAGCATAAGAGCAATGCGTTTTTTTGTATCATCCGCAGTTCTTCGTAAACCAGCGTTGAGTTGTCTAGACAATAAAATATCTGAGTTTTGTCGATGAACTAACCATATACCAATAGCCCAAGTACGACGATCAGAAAACCAATCAATTTCTACCTTCTGCAAACGTCCTGGACGTTGGGATTGAACATATGGTGTTATGTCAACAGGACGTGAATAACGTTTTTGTTCAGCATTTGGTTTGTTTGTGGGAATGATAGCCTACAAAGAAATTGATATAGCAAAAGCTTGTAAAAAGTCAAAATGACATACTGGAAGCATAACAGGGTTATCATTAACTCTAATAGAACAATTAGGTGGGAAGTCATCAGCTTGCTCAATATCAGCTTCAAACAAGAACATACGAAGTAGAATTTCGTATCTTGGAGTGGGGTGATCACCACGATAAGTAATTAGTGGAACGTGTTCTGGTGCGATTGTAAAAGGAAAACTGCAGCGACATTCCCCAGATCGACCATTTAAAGCTTGCAATTCACTCATTTTTAATACCACCTGAAAATGAGCCATTAGAAATAAATATGAAAAATTTAGTAGTCAAACAAACTTACCGCATTGACGTCGTAGAATGGCAACCTTGTGATACTCATTTTTTCCGCTCTACCACCAGTTCTTGAAGGCATAACAACTGGACCTCCAGAATTCATGCCATTTCCCGCTTGATTCGGCATATATGCATTTGAATATTGTACAGCTGGAGGACGGGGAAAATATGTAGGGGGTGGGCGTTGAAATTGATTGAATGGAGGTTTCAATGAATGCATTACGTTAGGTTGTAATGAAGGTGTACGAGTAACTTCTCGAATTCTTTGACAGGTTGTTGTTTGCGTTTTCTTGTCGCGCAATAAATTATATATTCTTGTAATCAATTCTTGTTTGCGACCGTTTGAGCGCTGGGGATCAAAATATTGGAGGATGGCTTGAAGTTGAGGAACTCGTAAGGTTGAAATCAACGACTAAAGGAAAGGTAAGTATAAATTTAAAAAATGAAGAAAGATTTACAAAATAAAGGAAGCGGTTAATTAATCGATATTGATCAAGCTTTTCTGTCGCGACATAATAATAAGGGAATGAAGCAACTACGGTGAAAAATGAAATCAAGCTTACGAAAATGTGAGATTAAAAAATATGAAAAAAATGTTTAGTCAAGAATAAAAAGCTAGATTATCACCCAAATTTATGCTATAATTATTTTTGTAAGAAAGTTTTCAGTTAAAAAACGTCTCATCGAAACGACTCGTAGTGACAAAGATAGTTTAAGTTTCATTTAGCCAAAATATAAAAAAGGATGGGGCGTGGATGGAAAAAATGTTTGGTAGTAGCTTTCTTAATTTCCATTGAAACAAACAACCAAACTAGTCTCAATCAATAAAAAAATCATGAAAAAAAATTACTTACTGTACACGATTCTATTTCATTCATCTTTCTTTTACCAAGTATGGGCTAAAAAAGCTAAAGTATAAACGATAAACCGCCGACAAAAAAGCAATAATAAAGAGCAAAAATTACATTAACATTTCATTAAATATTTAAATTTGGTGGCCCTTAGGCCATTAACCAATCGAGTTATTTTCATAATAAACAACTCTTAAACAATAATCAACCAGCAAATGGAAAATCTTTATTTTCAATACATTTTTAAAATAGCAAAAAAGTTAAAAGAAAGTAAAATGTAAAAATGAAGAAGGACTTGTATCTAAAATCACCACATTTTTACAAATTATGGTAGGAAAAGATTATTTAATTTCATGCTAAAACCCAGATAAATTGCCGTGAATTTAAATATTTTTTGTGATAAGAATAATAAACCCAATAGAAGAAATTGAAATTATTGAAAGTTTTACAAGTTTTTTGAACATTTTTGTATTTTTTTGCGGTGCTCGAAAAGCTGAGCTTACAACATGAAAAAAGCTCTTCAGCCTTCCATAATTCCCAAAATGAAGATTTTTGTTTTTTTAATTAAAAGGCCTCATCAATTTTACATTTCTTAATAATAAAAAAATTATCTACAACAAAAACATTTTTTTCAATCTCTAATTATTTTTTTCTTATCCTCACCCATTTGGGAAAACCTATTTATTTTATATATATATTTTTATTTTATTTATTTACGATACCATAGTTGCGCATCACGACGTCGTTTAATTTTCTTTTGAAGTTGTAATACTCCATAAAGTAAAGCTTCAGCAGTTGGGGGACATCCTGGAACATAAATATCCACTGGAATAATTCGATCACATCCTCGAACAACGGAATACGCATAATGATAATATCCTCCTCCATTTGCGCAAGAACCCATAGAAATAACCCATCTATTTTCAGGCATTTGATCATAAATTCTTCGCAATGCTGGCGCCATTTTATTTGTAAGTGTACCAGCAACAAAAATTAAATCGGCCTACAAAATGGGAAAAAAATTGGTTTAGTTATTTATATAAATTATGGAATATTTAAAAAACAGTAATTTATGCTTCTCAAAAAAATTCAAAGAAATTAGTTTTTTTGAAGTAAAGTAAAGCTCAAAAAAATGGTAAAATAATCTTCCTTAAAAAAGTGGGAGAATTTTTAGTAGTTTTTAGAAAAATGTTTGAATCTATAAAAATCTATTTTGTCTTCCACTTTTTTTACTACCAATATCGTCAAAATGAAGCAAAGTTAAAAACGAGAGAGAGAAAAAAAAAGGTTTAATTAAACTTGACTAATATTTTTTTCCTCTATGGAAGAATATATAAAAATCGATGCTCACAAATTTAAGGGAAAAAATGTTTTCAAAAGTCAAGCAAAAGTTTACTGGAAAAAATTGCTAAACTTTAATTAAAAATTTTTTCTTTGGAATATATAAATGTTAGTTGAAAGGAGGCGAGGCTACTTACTTGACGTGGAGAAGCTCGAAAAACTACCCCATATCGATCCATATCATATCGAGGTGCAGCAAAATGCATCATTTCTACCGCACAACATGCTAATCCAAAGGTTAAAGGCCATAATGATGTCCGTTGAGCCATATTTATAACATCATCAATTCGAGCTAAAGCATATTCAGCTTTAGATGTTGGAGAAGTGAATGGAGTTCCAGTTTTTCCCATACCCATTGGAGTTTCATTATGCTGCTTTAAAGGTGATGGAGGAAGTTTGGGTGGTAGTAAGGATGAGGATACAATGGCTGAAGTTCCAATACTTCGATTTAAAATAAATATTTGGGGTAGTCGTTGAACCAACGACGACATCACTGCTTTCTGAGGCTGGAAAAAAATATGGTAGTTTTATAATAAAAATGAAAAAAATAGGTTGAAGAAAAGAGGAAATAGGAAATTTTAAGAATTTCAACTGCGAAAAAAGAATGAATTAAGTTTTTTATTTCAAAAGGTCGATCTGAAGAAATAAAACAAAAAACAAAGTCTGAAATGCCTGAGAAGAAAGCGCGGGGTCTGCTTTTTATGAAAGCTTTTATTTTATTATTATCGCTGCTTGTTTGTCCATCATTCCATCATCAATTTTTTTTTGTTTTTAGTGAAATATATGGTTTTTCGCGTAAATAATTTCAGGAATTTGCGGGAAATTTAAAAAATAAAAAATTATTATTGATTGAAAATTACTCTCAGCCTTTGAGCAATAAATTTTGGGTAATTTGATCACATGCTTTGAATTAAAAAAAAGTCTTTAAAATGAAAAACAATTTTTGAATGAAAAAAACGAAAGAAAAAATAAATAATTTCTTTTCACACAAAAAAGCAAAGAAAAATATTTTATATATTCCACCAACGACTGGCCCTTTTTCTCAGTTCATTCAATGGTCTTTTTTTTTCTTCGCTTTACTTTGAAAAAATTTCATTCAAGTCGAATGGATTGAGTATGTTTTTTGCAAGTCGTTGATTGCGTTGCAAGTTGCAAAAAACCTAAAAATCAAATTTTAACATAGCCTTTGAATGGTTTCCATTACTTCGTTATTTTAAAGGCGGGAATACTGTATTTCTATGTAAAATTATGTTGTTCAAAAGTGTTGTTTTTTAATAGAAAAAATGTTTTATATTTTTAAAGGGACATAGCTATTTGATGCCTTTTTTCAAATTTCATTTTCCCGCAATTACCCGCAAGCGTAAAGATGAAGCGAGCTTTTTTCCGTGCAAGTTTACTGTATTACACGGAAAAAAGCTCGCTTCATCTTTACGCTTGCGGGTAATTGCGGGAAAATGAAATTTGAAAAAAGGCATCAAATAGCTATGTTCCTTTAAATAAGAAAATTAAATTAATTATTTTTATGAAAATGAGTAAAAAAAAAGCATTGGATTATTTGCGTCCTTTGGAAGGAATATTAGGCCATGCACCTCCACCGCCTCCACATCGGCTGCAAACACATACAGGACGACCACTGCGTTTTTGACATGTTCCTGTTCCACAGTTCTGAAAAACATAAACATTGGATAAAAAGTTTAATTGCAAAAAAAAAAATTTGAATTTAAATTTCAAAAAACTACTCTAATTTAAGAAAAATGTTTGATAGTTTTATTTTTTTAGTTAAAGCATCTTAATTTATTTCGAAGAGTCATTATCATCAAACCTGATATTTGCATGAAGTAATACAAGCGCCTGCTGCAACTTTACTTAGAAATGGAGTATCCATTCGAGCACATGAAGTTAAAATTAAATCAGCTTTTACAACAGAATCCAATAAAACTGCGAAAATAAAAATCAAAGCAATGATGACTTTTTGAATTTTAGTCATTTTTTTATGAAGATACCGTAGAAGTGTGTTATCTAAAACAAATTCACTTAACTTTTTTTATTCTCACAAAAAAACATAAAAACACAAAAGGCGTTGTTAATTTGTGTAAATCAAAAAATGGCTACATTCAAGAAAAATTCTTAAAAGAGCGACCGTTTAATTTTTTTTTCAGATTTTTAGAATTATAAAATTAAAATTTTTAAATGAAAAAATCTTTTTTTTCACACCATTTTTTTTATAAATTTACATACAATCAGAAACTATGTGAAAATGAAAAAAAAAATGCATTTGAAATAACTAAAACTTTAAAAATTGCATAAAACTTTCAAACTTTTATATTGGTTGCTTGGATGGATTAATGGAAAATAATTACACCATTGAATGTCTTTTTTTTTCTTTCTATCGAATTTGCAGAAGATTAAAGAAAAAGAGAACGATCATCATTTATGACTAATGATTTATCTTGTTTATTATTTTTTATTTTGAATGACTCAATTATGAATGAGTAACTTTATTTTTTTATATTTATTTTTGACTACATGAACGGCGATAACATAATGATATTGTTTCGTACCTTCTTAATAAAAAAAAAGAAATGAATGTTTATTTCTGCTTTTTTTAAATCCAAAAAGAAAAAATTATTTTATGTCAATTTAATTAATTTTTTTAATTACAAAAGTTGAATTAAAAATTTTGCAACAAAAAAAAGAAGTTTCCTGGGGCAATAAAAAAAATCTTCGGTTTCAATATATATTTATTTTCTTCAATTGATTACCTTAAAAATTGAGCTTTTTTTGTAATTAAAATAATTTGAATTATTTTTTTTTGTAAATCTTTGATTTTTCTTTGAAATAAAAAAATATTTCTTTTAATTAATTAAAAACGTCTTCAAATTTTTCTATTTTCTTTCCATTTTGACGACATTACTCACATTAGACATTTTTTCTTTTGTATGAAAATATTCATAAATAAAACAATGCTTTTTCTAATTAGTGTTTTTAAATTGTTTAAAATTTCAAAATTTATTTTACCATTGTTTCTGTTAAAAAAAATTTCGTATATAAACGAAAATTTAAAATAAAATTTTCTAATATTTAAAAAACTCAAAAAATGCGCTTTTGCATTTTAATCTGTCTCGTCTTAACTTATTTCAACTATGCTGCTTCCTCAAACGAAAAATATCCATATTCATCAACTTCTGAAGAAGATCCAACAACTGTAACTTTTGAAACAAATCCATTTCTTGCCAAAAATGCCGAATCTGCTCAACCTGGATTCACTGATATTGATTCAGTTGAATGTGAAACAAATCCATTAAGCATGGAACTTCGCCTTCAACTTCTCAACGACCATAATTATTACCGCTCTATCCTTGCTAATGGTGAAGCAGAAATGCCAGGTAAATTAATAAAAAGTTTTTATCATTTCCCACATTTTTTGGAACCAAAAATCTAAAACCGAAAAAAACTTGATAGTTTAAGATTTTTTTTAAAAACCAAAATTTTGAAGGTCAAAAAAATTTAACAAAAAACCCAAAAATTTTTGATTGCCAAAACGCTTTAAATTTTTTATTAATGTGATAAAAAAATTTCAGACAACCAATTTGCTTCATCCGCAGCAAATATGTATAAATTAAAATATAGTTGTAAACTAGAAAATATGGCTCAAAAATGGGCAAATAAACATATAATTGGACATAATAAAAATCGAACCATTCCTTCGGGTGAAAATTGGTTTATGAAATGGCGAAGTGGCGGCGGCGGCGGCGAAGAATCAGCTGAAAATGAAGTAATTAATCAAACAAGCATTTATTGGTGGAATGAATTAATTAAATTTGGTGGAATTTCAACTTCAAATGTTACATTTACTAAAGCTTTAAGCGAACTTGGAATTGGACATTGGTCACAAATGGCTTGGGGCAAAGCCCAATTTATTGGATGCGGATTAAGTGTTTTTCCAAATACCGAACATGAAGGATATACAAATTATTTCGTTGTTTGTAATTATTATCCTCAAGGAAATGTTCTTGGAAGCCCAATTTATGAAATTGGTTATCCATGCAAAAAAGACAGCGAATGCACAACAATTCCAAATTCTGTCTGTGTTATTGAAAGTGGACTTTGTTATGCAAATTAATTGATTAATCAATTTTTCTTTAATAATTTTGTGATTTTTTTGTTGATAAAAAACAAAAATTTCATTATCGAATGTTGCAATAAAAAATTTTTTTGAATTGAATGCTTCTCTTTTTTTTTGTTGAGTAAAATTTGATGGTCATAAAGCAAAAATTTTTTATTTAATTTTGCATAGCATTTTCATGGATTCATCCAGCCAGAAATTTGTTTGTAGAAAATTCATTTTTAAATTTTATAAAAATGTATTTTTTGTTTCTCTCAAATTTTTACGTTTTCATTGTTTTGAAATCAATATGGGTTAGAAACACTTATTTCCCTTGTTGATGATTAACGATAATTGTTTTTGATATGTCGTTTTGTTGTTTAACGATTGAAAATATGTGCAAAAAAGTGACATGTGAGAGAGATCAATTTAATTTAACAGAATTACGCAAAGTGAAGAAGACGCAAATCAAAGTTTTTCGATGAAAAAGAACTTATTTTTTATTTTATTTAGGTAACTCACTGGTACATCTTTATCATTCTCAATCCTTGTATGTACAATCAAGTTTTCAAAGTCTTTGATGCTCAATTATTTATTTTTTTTTTTTTGCACCCTGTGTTAACTTAATTTTTAACAAAAAAAAAGGAGGAGTTTACGAAGAGAAAAAAAATGTTTGAAATATTATTTTTTTTAGTTATTAACTGTGGGAATCAAATAAATATGTATAAAAGAAACGAAAAAAATTATAAAATTAAAGAAATCAATTGCAAATTGCAATTTTTGATATAAAATTTATTTTCCAAATTTATTATATAAATTATTTTTGCTTTTTTTATTAAAACTTTTTAAATTTTGAATAATGAAAGATGTCCCTGCTGCACAAACCAGCACAAAGCGTGCAAGATTTATGGTTGAAAATGATAAAGATGACGACGACGATGCTTCAAAAGAAACCATTCCACATCGATTAAAACTTCCCATTCCTATTGAAAACAATGATGACAACAACACACTAAAAGTATGTTTTTTTTCTTAAAAGTTTACTACTTCAACTAAAAATATATATAAAGCTTAAAACATTTTTTTTAGTTTCCTCGACGGGGCTCCAACGTGTCAAGCAATTCTTCACGTTTTGTTTCAAGCATTTCGGGTCACACTCGAACCAAAGATGAATATGATGATGAAGACGATGATGGAAATCATTCATGTTTCTTTGGCTATAGTATAAGATTTACAATTCTGCTGATGTCCACTTTATGTTTGGCATCCATTCTTAGCAATATTTTAACTTTTAATTTTACTTTTATTTGTATGGCAGGTGAAAAACCAATTAATTATGAAAATTTAACCCGTAAGTTTGTTTATTGATAATATACAAGCATTGGAGCTAAGATCAAAATGAATAAGAAAAAAATTAATATTTTAATATTTTTTTTTACCGTTCGATAATGTTTTTAGGTAATGAGTTGGAAGCACAAGGATATCGAGAAGATTTGGATTACAGCAGTGTGGAACGAAGCACTTTATTTATTGCCGTTGCCGTTGGTGCTATACTGGCTGTTTTTCCTACCATGCTTCTTCTCAACAAATATGGAGCTCGTTATATTTTTGGAACTTTAGGTTTTATTTCGGCCATTGCAACCTTATTAATTCCATTAGCAGCCAATACAAGTTTTTACGCAATGATTGTCGCTCGATTTGTTCAAGGGATGGCCTTTTCGTCTTCATTACCTGTAATGGGACGTATAACAAATCGATGGTCTACGATAAAACAAAATGGAGTATTTATTGCAATTTTATCATCGTTTCTTCAAATTGCTCCTATTTTTACCATGCCTGTTTCGGGTGCACTTTGCACTTCGAGTTTAGGCTGGGAATCCGTATATTATCTTCATGGAATCATTTCATTATTACTTTTTACTCCATTCATGCTTTTTCATCGAAATAAACCTCAAAAACATCCAATGGTTAGAAAAACAGAATTGCTGAAAGTAATGTATGGTAAAATGTCAGTTGTTATAGGACCCAACCTAAATATACTCCCAAAAATTCAATCTAAATCTGTTCCATACGCAGCTATGTACAAAGATATGGCAATTTGGGCGATATATGTTGCAGCATTTGGAAATTTTATGGGTACTCAACTTTCACTTCAATTTATGCCAACTTATATTAATAAAGTCCTTCATTTACCCATCATTGAAACGGGAATGTTATCTGCAATTTCACCAATAATAATGTTTTTTATTAAAATTTTTGCTGGTCAAACTTCGGATAAAATTACTTTTATTAGTGATATTGTAAAACTACGAATTTATAACACTTTGGCTTTGAGTGGAATGGGAACCCTCTTCATCATTTTAGCATTTTGTGATCCAGAGTCTCAAGAACCCATATGTCTTGGCCTTCTCATTGCTTCCACTTGCATTTTGGGCTTCAATTCTGGTGGCTTTTTTAAATCATCTCAAATGGTTTCCCGCCAACATTCTCATTTTACTATGGCAAATATTTCATTTATTAATTGTGTATGCATGTTGATCGTACCATTATTAAATCAATTTATAGCTCCAAACAATTCGAAAGAAACTTGGGCGATTGTTCTTTACATACATGGCGGAATTTTATTAGTCACAAATATTTTCTTTTGTATTTTTTGTTCATCCGTAACAGCCAAATGGACTCGAAGCACATTCGGCAAAAAAGCTTCAAACATTGTTAGTCCGCAAGAAAAAAAGCGATCATTACCACCACCCATTATTGAAGTTCATCATGTATAAATAAATAAATTATATATTTCACAATAGTTTTTAATAAATAATTAAAAATTAATTTATGTGACAACAACCTTGTTCTATGATATTCATTTGTTTTTTGATTTTTTAATTATTGCGGGTAATGGAGAATAAAAAAACCATACGTCAAGTTTAACAACTGTCACTTGAACAAAATTTTTGATGAATTCGTTTATCGAAACTGGAAGGGAGCAACAAAAAAGAATGGAAAAAATGTTTATCAGCCGCAAGGGCGCGTTGTTGAATTTTTTAGTCGAATCAAAATAAAAGAAAAGTTTGAATCAGATCCATTTTTTTATGTTTTAGCTTAAATTTGAGGATGTAGGAAAAAAATTCATCTTTTGTTTATTAAAATTACTTTTTTTCTTTCAAATTATGGTCCTTATTTTTGATAAAAATTAGTTTGGCAAAAAAAGGTATGAAAAAGTTGCAATTCATAATCAATAATAATAATATTTCATGGGTCAAATCAAGTGATAGCTCCAAGACTAAAAAAGCACCTCTTTGTATGATATATAAAAATTCTTTTGTTTGTCTGTCATTTTTTGAGATAATTGTTTATTTTGGTTTATTTCTTTCCTTTCCACAAATATTCCACTTTTTTTTTTTTGAAATTTATTAGTTAATTCATTAATTTTTTATTTATTTATTTTGGTATCTTGATGGCTTCTAAGACATTTTCTATTACTCCTAATTTTTCTTCGCCTAATCGACAATATTTTGCTCTTCCATATTCCACAATTTGTTATATCACTCAAAATCCATCCTCCACCAAAGCATATCAAAAACTTATACAAACATGCAAATATTTTTTTTTTAAAAAGAAAATTGTTATTTTTGATAAAAGTATTACTTTTAAACAAAAACCAAACTCATCCGAGCCTGCTTCTTCATGCATTTATTGGTTAACTAAAGGACTTCTTTATACCGATATCGCATTTGATGTTTTCAAGTAAACAATTTTTCTTCTTCTCGAAATAATCAAATTTTCATTAATATTTTTTAGACGACATATTTATCGATGTGATTTAACAGAATTATGGGTTTTTAATCAAGATTTATCCATGAATGAACTCGATTTCCTCGTTTCCAATCAAAATCTTCAAAGTTTTTTTTCAACAAATTCAAACTTCACAAATTCCAATGGTTCGTCGTCGCCAATTACGATTGATATGATTCTAACTAAAATTCCAAATGTCACAGATTTTGGATATGATAATCGCTGCGAAATTTATTCAACAAAAACCTTTGAAAAATTAAGTGCATTAAAATTAAATGGTAAAAAAATTTGTAATTTTGGAATGGTGATTTCTAAATTATCCAAAATACTTGATCCTTCATTTTTTTGCAAATTTATTGAATCAAATACTGACAAAACTGATGGAATTTTCACTTTAAAATTTCGATTTAATATTTCCAAAGAATTTTTGAATACTTTGCAAAAAGAGTTTAATCAATTTCGTTTAAATACTGGTATATTTATTGATGTTGTATTTATTGAGTGAAAATTAGTTTTCTGTTTTTTAAATTGTCTTTTTTTGTTACAAGAAATAATAAAATTTTAGCGACTAAAATGCTAAATACATACACATAATTATTAGCGCCGTTGAGTGGTAACCGAAGGCAGTTACATTGTAAAATAATAAATGTGAGGAAAAATGTTTTTTGAAGTTTTAACAATCTGACCCATTCTTGATGCTTGCTTGGTTACCTCGCCGAGAAAAAGGCAAAAAATGTACGACATTCTTACAGTTTGCCCTGATACTATTTATCCTTGAAACGAATTAGTTGTTTTTTTTTCTTGCATTTTGGTGGGATTTTTTGCGACCTTTTCCTTTAAAAATGTTGTTTTTGTTATTGCACCATCTTAGGCTCAAAGAATAATATTTTAATCTTCATCTTCTTCTTTAGTTTATTCATTCTTTCTAAAGTTGGTGGCCCATTTTTATTTTAATATTTCGAGTTTTAGCAATTATGGAATCACGTAAGCGTACTGCTTCAAATGTAAGTTATTTTACCCTCGTCCTTGAACGATTTATTAAATAAACACGCTTTTAGTCGACTTCTTTTCCAATTTCAATAGAATGGAATATAAAAGAAGAAAGTTTGCTCAAAGAAACCGACTTTTGCTCTTTAATCCAAGCTATTCCTATAAACAGAAACATCGAATATTTTCTTCAACTGGAAACAAATCGAGTAGATAAAGATAAAAATGGTGACGTTTGTTGTTATTTAAATTTAAGAATGAAGGAAAAAATGGAAATTTATACGGAAATTAAAATGAAATGTGAATCAGCTAATTATAAAACGGATTGGAACTATACGTATAATGAAGGGAAAACTGGTATTGGACAGCGAATGTGTTCAAAAGCTGATTTTTTTAATTCTCAAAAGAAATATATTGTCGATGGACACGTAGCAATAAAAGTGGATGCATTATTAACTTTTAAAGTTGATGAAGAAGGTCCCACTCTACCAAAATTATTAAAAGAAAAATGTTTGGGCTCAATGTTATGGGAAAATGACGAAGACAAAAATATTATTATCGAAGTCGAAAAAAAGCAAATTAAAGTAAAAAACCTTCTGATTTTTTTCCATACTTTTTCAAATTTCTAAAATTCGTCTTTTTTTATAAAAATTTTTTTGAATATATTTTAGGCTCATAAATATGTTCTCTAAAGTCGCTCACCTGCTTTTGCAAAATTATTAAATGTTAAAGATGAAAATAATCCCAATCAAAACATTCTAAAAATTGAAGGATATTTATATGAAATTGTTCAAAATGCTATTATGTTTTGTTATGATGTTCCAAACAACGGAATTCTAACTAATGAAGATTTGACCGATCTTCTATCATTTTCCAATAAATATGAAATTATCGGCCTTAAAGTAGGGTTGCCCTCCCCCCCCGTTTTTCAAAAAAACCGGGGAACGGGGAATCGTTCGGGGAGAAAATTTTTCGGGGACGGGGAGACGGGGAGAAAAACGGGGAGGATTTTGTTCGGGGACGGGGAGACGGGGAGTAAAAAAATTTTTTTCTCGTTAATTATTAAGAAAAAAATTTTTTTCTTGTATGCTTTTCATTGCAATTTTTTTTTCGGGGAGAAAATCCTTCGGGGACGGGGAGGCGGGGAGAAAAACGGGGAGAATTTTTTTCGGGGACGGGGAAGGGGACGGGGAACGGGGACGGGGAAACGGGGAGTCCCCGTCCCCGCGGGGGGGGGAGGTCAACCCTACCTTAAAGTACGTTTTTTAATTCCAAACTTTTTTAATATTCTGAATAAATATATTTTAGCAAAATATTGAAAAAATTATAATTGAAAAATTATCAGTTTCAAACGTCACTATTTTTGCCAATCAGTCTATTACCACTAAAGCTGAAAATCTTTATAAAAAATGTGTTGAATTTTTGGTAGATGCAATGAAAAATTCTAAAGCTGTTTCGAATATTGAGAAACTTGATTCAAGTATTAAAGAAAAGTTATTAGAAAAGGCTTTTTCAAACGTACAAAATAGTTAAAAAAACTTTTTTTAGTAATTGAATAATTATGATTCATTTTTTTAAATTTGATTCAAAAATTGTTTATTATTTACTAGACTTTAACTTTTGTTTTTTTTTTTTTGCCATGAATTATTAATAATAAACTTTTCTTATCAATTCATTGTGCAGTATTTTTTTTTCAAGAAAATTGAACAATCCGTTTATGCTTTGTTAAACTTTAAAATTATTTTATTTTAAAATGTTATGTAAATTTCACATATGCAATGACTTTTTTTCTTAGCAGCATTATATATATTTTTTGAGCCATGTGTAAGCTTTTTTCTAAAAAAAAATTTGCAATAAAGCAATTTTTGTCATTCAAAGATAGTAAAAACCTTCTTACAACATTTTTCAAAAAATTATTACTCCTACATCCAAAATTTTATAATTTTTTGACACATTGATTTAATTAAACTTTCTATACTTTCTATCGAATTATCAAACTAAAAAATTACTACATAAATTTAAAAATCTTTTTAACCCCATTAAATAAATCCACATAACACATTTTTTGTTGTTTTTTTATACCTCGTTTTTATGTCTGCTTTAAAAAAAGACAAACAAACAAAAAAACAGCGGAAGTATTTTATTTATTTTTTTACTAACATTTTTTGTTGAAAGACATATATAATTATAGTTGGACTATAGGAGGATGTTTATGACACTCAAACACACACAAAAAAGATCGAGTATTTTTTCTGAAGAAAAAAAGAAGGGGCATTTGAACTTTTTTCAATGGTGTCAGTCTAACATTTAAAAAATGGCGGGAATTTGCTTCGATGGCGTTGATGGAGTTGATATATCTGAAAAAATTAATGGCCATTCGTTTACTATTGGATGGTTGCTGAAATCATTGCGGGAGAATGATAAAATTTATCAAAAACTTCATGGAAAAAGAGGGGTCAAATCTGTAACATATTACGATGTATCCAAGGGAAAAGGGTTTTTCTCGGCCATTCTTCGATGCACTTTAATTTTTGTGGATTCGATTAATGAAAATGATAATTATTCAACCATTCTTAAAATTCCTGGTTTTACTGCTTTTGAAGATGCTTCAAGTAAATCCGACCTTCCTGGTGAACTTCTCGATGCTCAAGTAAAAGATAAATGTGTGAGTATGCATAAATTTGAATGTGATTTTTATAATGATGTTTCTCCAATTCTTGATGCACCCGTTCCAATAGTTTATAAAACTGTGGAATGGATTTTGGGTAAGCAGGAAGGATGCATCCATATGGAAGATTTAACGCTACGCGGAAAAAATGTTTCATTCCTTGAAAATATTTCTCTCTCTCAAGTTAAAATTTTTATTCAACATTTAGCTAAAATGCATAAAAATATTCTTTCATCGGATTCTAAAATTTGGAAAGGAAAATTCCTTAAAGGTCAAAATTGTTACATCGATTTCTTTGATATGTATGAAGCAGGCTATGAAACATTTTTAAAGAAAGGCAAATATTATGGTAAGTTTTATTTTTAGATTAATTTTTAATTTTATCGTATTTCAAAACATTTCGAAAAAAACGGGGATCTGAAAAGTTATTAAAAATGGTTTTAGAAAAACATAAATAAAATTTGCATGTTTTGATATTTTTTAAGCTTCTCAATTTTTTTTTCTAAACATCCAATTTAAAAAAAGAAGAAAGCTCATTCATTTTTCAAAAAATTGAAAAATAATATTTTTTGCCCTACGGAAGTCGTTTTTTTTCTCTCTTTTTTTTCTCGAAGTATCCCTCAATTATATCTGTGTTTTTTTACCACCCAAATTATTCAAGGTTGAACGAACAAACATTTTTTTTTTCATCCCATTTTTCTTTTTGTTTGTTAAAAATAAATGGTTGTTGGGAAACAACGACTATGATGTTTTTTTTTTGTAATGTAATTCTTTTATTTTTTTCACATAAAAATTTAAAAAGTTAAAAAAATAAAAAAGCATCGATTTTTTTTAATTTTTCGAAAATTGCAAAACATCAATGTAAAAAAAGAGGTTTCTTTAAGAAAAAGTTTCAAGAAAAATAAATTAACTCAAGTTTGGACTTTTAACCACCCAAAAAAAAATTCAGATAATCTCCATGACCTCGCGAAAAAATATAATAAATTTTCACTCAACAAAGATTTTTATAATTATGCAAATAAACAATCTTTCATCGATCTTAAAATTCCTCCGGTTCTTGTTCACGGTGATATGCATGCAGGAAATATAATGTTTGCCATTGATTCTAAAGGAAATGTAACCCATGAAATTGCGGCAATTGTGGATTGGCAAACTCTTCACGAAGGTTCACCCATGTCAGATTTGGCAAGATTTTTAGTATTTTGTGCGGATGGAGTTGTTCGTAGACAAGCAGAAATAATTGCTTTTGATTTTTACCATAAATGTTTATTAGAAGAATTTGGCGGAGATTCCTCTAAAATTCCATTTACCGTCGAACAACTTCGAAAAGCTTATAACTTTGCATTTTTGACTCAAGCCTTTTTCTTGCTCGCTGACACAGATTTTTTCTTTGGAACAATTAGTGACAGTGAACCAAATGAAAATTTAAGAAACGCTTATTATGATTTTGGAGTTTTACGAATTCTTCACGCTTATCAAGATATCGATTTTTTATTAAAAGGTGAAATGAAAGATATATTCGAAAAATATGGAAATTAAAATATTTTTTTATTAAAAATTATTTTATAAACCTTTTTGTGATAAATAAATTCATTAAAGCTATAAACATTTTTTTAATTAGCTTAAACATAACAGCGTCAGTTAGAAATTTACATTGAACTTCATTATTTGTTAATTTTTTTAATCCAATCACAGTATTTTGAAATGCGAGTGAAAGGTACCACTCCTCGCCCAAAAGTGTCACAAACAAAAACCTAAATTGAATCTCATCCATGAAAGCCAACGTCTGTTTCTCAATTCAATGATGAAACAACTAAAGAAAATTTAAGCATAAAAAAGGATTCAATATTCTAGTTTTTATTTATATTCTTTTTGTTTATCAACGCAAACTAATGTCGTTGCAAAAAATTAGCTGATGCTATGGTTTAGAAATTCAATAGTTGTAGTATTGCAATAAATTTGATCATATTGTTGCTGAATGCAAACAAAAACTAACAATATTATTAACAAAAATATTGTTATATTTTTTTAAAACAAGAAGAAAGTAAATACTCAGGCATATATGTTTTTTGTTTATCATGAAGGTGAAATTTTATGGTCTGAAACAAATCTTTTCCTTCGCTTTCCAATATTTTTGTTGTTGTTAAAGCATCAAACATTAAAGTTGTTTAGAAGAGAAAAAAAATATATTTTATGAAAGTTGGAAAGCATGGCTTTAGTCACCACCAACCATTAATTCGGAAAGGGGCTAATGATATTTTTTAATATGAAATATGAAATAACATTTTACGATGATTATTCATTCATTTTGTTATTTACAATTAAAAAAAAGCAACAAAAAAAACACAAATTTCAATTCGATACATTTTTTTGTTTCTTCTGAAGCTTGCTTGGTTTTCTACTTCTTCGCGGATGGGTGTAATTACAATCGAAATTATACATCGGAAAATTAGCTTTTAAAAAAGAGGTATGAAAAAAATGGCGATCTTTTAAGCAGGCGGCGAACTTTGATGTTTGTCAACAACAATCATTATTTTTTTAAGCTTTTCAAAGATTTAATTTTTTTGGTTGGTTTCTTGAGTCACAAAAAAAGCTGTGAAAGGAAAGAAGAAAAAATATAGCGAACGATAAAAAAAGCTTGGTGATGGATGGCCTTTAATGTTTTTTTTCTTCCTTTTCTTAAAAAACAGAACTTTTTCTATTTGCTTAACACTAATACTCCACATACAAAAATACATACATGAAAGAAAAAAGAAAACAAATCATAAAAAATATTCAATATATATTAATTTTTTTTTCTGAAATCGAATCATATATTTTTCTTTAAATTTTTTCTTCTTCATTGGTGTTAGCTTTAAAAAGAAAAAGAAAGAAAAAAATGTTTTTTGATTTCGTTTCGAATTTTAAGGTTTATTTGGTTTTTTGGGTCTGGGTAAATCGAGGCAAAGCAATCAAAAAAGCAGGCATGGTATTTCGAGGCAAAGTAGGGTATTTCGAGGCAAAAGCAGGGTATTTCGAGGCAAAAAAAAAAGGCAACGTCTAATTACTATCAATCAACTCGTCTCAAAATTCTGAACAAATTATTTTCAATCATTACCAAAGCCTGTAAAAAATTTTTGAGTTACCTCCTTTCCCTATGAGACAAAAATGATCAACAGGGAAACCCTATGAGTAAACATAATCTATAGCGAAAGCCTATAAATCAGAAAGGACCTATAGGGAAAGCAGGTAACTCAAAAATTTTTTACAGGCTTTGGTAATGATTGAAAATAATTTGTTCAGAATTTTGAGACGAGTTGATTGATAGTAATTAGACGTTGCCTTTTTTTTTTGCCTCGAAATACCCTGCTTTTGCCTCGAAATACCCTACTTTGCCTCAAAATACCATGCCTGCTTTTTTGATTGCTTTGCCTCGATTTACCTAGACCCTGGTTTTTTTTCTTGCGACTTGTAGCTCTTTTTTACAGTTATTTTCCCATAATTATTACTCCATGGCATTCGCGCCATTTCTAATTTTATCGTCCACCTTAAAAATTTAAATAGTTTTTAGTCAAATCATGGAAGAAACGGTTACCGTTGAAACTACAACTCGCAATATTCATGCCCAACCTCGATGCTATTCAACCTCATCCGCTGCAAATAGAAACAAAAGACTTGGAGCATTGGCGATTGGATTGGCCATTTTTGCGGCTTTCATTAGTACAATTTCATTTAGTCTCGATCATGCTGTTCCAGAAACAAGGATTCATCGACATATCTTTTCTGAATACAGTCTCATTGGAGCAATTTTAATGATCATTGGCCTCGTATTTGCATATTTTAATCCAATTCATAAATGGATTTATTACAGCGTTTTTTGCACCGCCCTTGTTTTTAATTTATTATGCACGGCTAATTTTATTTATCATATGTGTTTAATCGACCAAAAAGATAATTATGCATCTTTTTTTTCATTAACGGAAGGAAAGAGTGTCTTGAAACTTCTCAAATCTGGTGCAGCTTTCACTTTTGTTGATGGAGTTTTTAAAGCTCTCGTTGCTGCAATTTGTCTTATGATTGCTGCAGCTAAAGTTTAACAGATGAGATGCTTTTTATGTGTATACCTTTTTTGTTGTTGTAAAATTGCATTTATTTCCCAAAAGTATCGTTGGTTGTTGTCGCTCACTTTTTTTAAATATCATTGCATTTTGTTTTTTATTTAAAAAATTTAGAATGCTGATTGATTTTATTGGGACATTAATATTTACAATAAATTATTAATTAAATACATTATTAAATACAAACAATATAAAATATTTATTTTTTACCTAAGAAACCACTTAAAAATACGCCACCATTTCCACCACTTCCACTTCCACCGCCTAAAAGACCACCAAGAAGGCCACCGCCATTATCGCCACTGCCACCTAATACTCCACCTAAGATGCCGCCATTACTGCCACCTAATAATCCACCCAAAAGTCCATCATTTCCCAAAATGCTTGATAATAAACCTTCAGGGCTTAAAAGGCCATTCAATAAATCAGTTCCAAGAAGGCCACCAGTAAGAATATTTAAAAGTTTTTTTAACGGTTTCAACAATTCCAGTTAAACCATTTCCAAGTAAACCGTTGAGGATGCTATAAACTTGGAGGAGACCTTTAAGATTGAGATTATTAAGATTGAGGAGGCTTCCAAGATCTTTTAAAAGTTGGTCAAGGAGTTTTTGAATATTGGTTAGAAGATTAGAAACTAAATTTCCAATAGTTTTATCTTGATCAAGTAATGTCAATGCATCATTATTGATGATATCCTTAAAAAATAATTATTTTATAATTATATTTGTCTAATTTTTCTTTTATTAAACTTACAGCAAGTTGTTTAACAAAATCTCCAAGTTCAGGTGAAAGGTTATTAGCAATTTTTTGTACACTATCAAGGGTTGATCCAAATTTGCCTTGAACATCTTCCTTAATGGAATTATATAAATTTGTAAGGTTGACATCTTTTTTCCGGAAACTCAACCATCAATTTCTTGTAAAATTTCAGAATGGATCAAATTTTCATTTGCAAGTAATTTAGATAATTCATCCAACTGAATTTGTGATAAACCGGGAAGTAATTGTTCAAGAATGTTTATGACTTGATCGAGAAGTACACGAACCACTCGTACAACATCTCCAACAAGTCCATCCAAACCAGCATTAAGGGGCAAAACTTTAAGAATGGATAAAATTCCATCTGGACCTCCTAATAAACCATCTAATCCACCAGCAAGTCCAGCTGAACCAGATGTATCGGAAGGTAATGAAGGAACAGTTACTCCACCGCCGCCACCAAGAAGACCTCCAAGTAAATTATCGGTAGGTGCTGCAGAGGAGAATGCACTCACAGATAGTAGCACAATAATAAGCGATGCTTTGTTAAACATATTTGGATTCAATCAAATAAATGATATGAATTTTAAAAAAATTGATGCCACTTTTATATTAGCTTTTTTGGTGATTGAACACCATATTTTTGATCAAAAAATAATCAGCCATTGTTTTTTTTTAAACAAAACAAAAAACATTGCATAAATTAATGTTTTAATAAAAAAACATTTCAAAGTTGTTGCAAAACAAAAAAAAAAATATGGGATTAAAATTTAAAAAATTCTAGTCGGTCAAATAAGTTTTTTTCAAAACAGCTTTTTATGAAAAGTTTTCTCAAACATTTTATTTTCATTAAATTTTTATCTTTTTTCAAACATTAATTTTTGTCTGAAAAAAATGCACTTTTTTGTGTCGTCACTTTTTTTTGTTTGCATTCATTTTTTCCTTTCATTTTTGGTGTTCATCATTTGGTATATGAGCAACACAAAAAGAGAGTTGTTCGCTTGGGGTCATACCGCAGTGAAAGCACGCCATCCCGTCCGATCTGGCAAGTTAAGCACTGCTGGGCTCGATTAGTACTTGGATGGGAGACCTCCTGGGAATCTCGAGTGCTCCAAGCTTTTTTCATTTTTTTTTCATCTTCCAAAATCCAAATAATTACTTCTGTAATTGAAATCAATAATTATTTTTTGATTTATAATATTTTTTTTTACTTTTTTAGAGCAAAACTTTCCAAAATTTATTTATTTTTCTTTTCCAAAGCCACTTTTTTAAAAAGAGCTGGAATTTTATGATTACCTTAAGTTTTGTAGGGTAATTAACCAATGATTAATCCTTCGATTTTCATATTTATTTTTCCATAACAAATAAAGAAAGGCCGAGTTTCATATTTATTTATTGTTCACTATTTTCGTTAATTAGAGAGTCATAGAAAAAAAAAGATAAATATAATAAATAAATAAATGGAGTTAGAGAAATTGCGTCGTCGTCGCCAAAAAATGCCTTATAAAACTTAAATATGAAAAGTATTTGTTAATAGCAATTTTATCACAAAGTCATCGGAGCTCTAATTATTTTAAAATCAATGGAAATTAGTGAAAGCATGATGGTGATTTTTTGAGAATATTTAACGACTTTTTATTTTTCAATGACACTTTAAAAAACTTTACATATTTTTCATTGAACAAAGAATTTAAAAAATAAAAATAGAAATGGATTAAAAATTAAAAATTATGCGAAACTAAGGAACAATATAAACAGAAAACCCTTCTAAAAATATAATAATTTTTTTAGGAATAAAAATTAATTAAAGCACCAACAAAATTCATGTAAAAGCAAGTAAAGAAAATTAAAAAAAATACTAAATTTTAAAAGTATCAAATTTTTGAGGCTGATTATAAAAAAGTATTTACATTTTGAAAAAAAAACTCAAAGAAGTGAAGAAAAATTTAATTAAAAATTTCTAGGTATTTTAAACCATGTATTTGAGGAACTGCCGCCGCCGCTTCCATTCCATCTTCGTTTTTTTGGATCGCTTGATTGAAGAACTCGCAAATATTCGGGAACAAGAGGTTCTGTTATGTAATTTCCATTTGCTTTTATTTTGGAAATCAAGCTTTTCCAATATACATTATTTTCGAGCAATTCTTCACTGCCAATAATGAAGGTAGCTTTTGATGCTCGAGAAATAGCAGTAAGAAGACGTTGTTTGTCCATTACAAAATGGAAGTAATCTAAAAAAAGTTAAATTAAAAATTTTTATATTCAGCTTATTTGTTCAATATAAAACAATGTAAGTAATAATTTTGTCTTTAGTGAAAATTTTCATTTTTTTAGGTATTTTAGATTTTCCCTTAGAGGCTAGACTCAAAAATCATTTTTATAAAAAAATAAAAACTTTCTTTTTCGAATATTATTTCAAATTAGTTTTTTCACTATTTTTCCTAATTTATGTTTTTTTATTTTAAAAAATAAAGTTCTCAAAAAAAAAAGGCAACTCACTAATATCTTCACCCAATTCAATTGAATCCATAGGTAATCGCTGGAAATACCATTGACCATCGCGTGAAATTCTTTCATATTTTCTTGGATATGAATCTTTATCCAATGTTTTAGTTGTTATCACAATTGCCACATCTGTGTTCCTTCCAGAATAAGCATCTACGGAAGAAACTTCAACATTTCTATTCAATTTTCGAATTCGAAGTTCAGAAATGATATCATCTTTTTGACCTTTATAATAACAAAGGATAGTAATTTTCATGAAAATTCTTTCAGCTCGAATTTTGCTAATAATTTCAATCAATCGCCAAGTATGACTTTTATTATTTTGAGTTGTAGGGTGAACATGGAGGCTTTCGCCATCCTGATCAAAAAACATTAAAGGAATATTTGAAGATTTGAGTAAGCAAGTTTCCAATGAAGATTTTGGAATTAAAGGAATAATATTTCGATTAGAATAAAATAAATTTTGAATAGTCTCAATAATTCCAGAATTAATATTAAAAGTTTCATTAAATTGAAAATATTTAACATTTTCAAAATTTAAATTCACAGCTTTCATAGAATTATTAAAACACATAGGTAATTCATTTAATTTAATTCTTGGATCACTTGGATATCCAATGGAATCACCAAAAAGTACCAATTGTTGAAGATTTTTTGTTTCAGTTACCATCGCCAAAATATCATACATCATTGAATTTCCTGCTTCATCAATAATTAGATGAGTTAAATAATTTCCCAAGGGCGAGAGTAAAGAAATAAGTGTATCATTAAATCCAACAACAAAATTTGGAAAATAATATTTAAAAATAATGGCCAAGGCTTTTTGGAGGTTTACAAGTTCTTGAGAAACAAAAAGCAATTCATCTTTTTTTCGAGAAATTTTTGGATCATCAACCAAACTTGCATCTTCATCTTCATCTTCATCTTCATCTTCATCTTCATCATCGTCATTATCGTTGTTATTATTGTTTTCAGGAGCAGGATAATTAATAGGCTAAAATCAAAATACGTGTTGCTATTTTCCATTATTAAATACATATTTAAAAAAATGGGAGCTAAAACACCGAAGAAAAAAAGCTTGCCAATTGTTGGTTTTTTCTATAGATTTATAGAAAAACATTCGGTTTTGTCAAACTCAAACTTTTAAAGAAAATATTTCCCAAAATTAAAGAAATTGATGAAGTTTAAAAATTTATAAACGCAAGAATCACTTTTTTTAAAACTTTTGCTGCATAAGAAAGGAAGCCAAATTTTTTTTGATATGTTTCTTTCGTTTTTTTCTTTGGAACTTACATTCATTTCATAATGTTCAGCTAAAGGTGGACCAGAAATATTTCCATGAAATAAAGGGCTTAATTTAGCATTTAAACTTTGTTTAGCTTTATTTAATTTTTCTTTTTCATCTTCATCCAATTCATAACGATCACTATTATCATTAAGCAATTTTTCGACGATATTTAGAAATGATCCATCAAAATTTCCATGTAAAGAAGTTAAAGGGAGTGTCTCAGCAAACGAGAAAACTTTTCTACAGCGGGTGTTCCTAGCCCGAAAGTTTCATTGTCTCAAAAGCTTACAAAGTGCTACGAATTTTTGTAGCTTTTTGTAGCATTTTGAGAAAAAAAAACAAAGTGCTACAAAAAGCTACAAAAAATCTGAAGCTCTTTGTAAGCTTTTGAGACAATGAAAAAAAACTTTCGGGCTAGGAACACCCGCTGTAAGGAGTTTTCTCGTTTGCTGAGACACTCCCTTTAAATCCAAAAATCGAATTTCATTAGTTTTAAATAAAAAATGTCCATTAAATTTTTTAATTTCTTTAATTAAATAATTTAATGTTGGAGAAGAGCTAACTAAAGCTAAACAATTTGATGATTGATTTTTAGGTAGAATAATATTTTCAAGAATTTTTGGAATAATTTCGAGTAAAGTTGTAGTTTTTCCTGTTTGAGCTGCACCATCAATCACGACAACTTCAGTTCCATCGAGAATTGCTTCAATCGCATCTTTTTGAGTGTTTGTTAAATCATCGAATTCACTTTTATCAAAATAATAATCATATTTATCTTCAATTTGTGGTAATTGAGAAACAAGAGGAACAAAAGAAAAAGGCAAAATTGAATTTAAAATTCTCTGCTTTTTTGTTCCATCAAATAACATTCGATTAAAAATATATTCTTTATCATCCAATTTTGCATTAAATGCCCGTAAATGGCCTAGCAATTCAGTGGGTTCAATATTATAAAAAGCATCAGATAAATCTTCCAAAGTTTTTAAATTCCATTTATTCATTAAATAAATTTCATCCACAATAAAATTTATGATTGTTTCGTTTCCAGTAAATTTAGCTTTTTTAATTTTAATAAAAACTGGAACATTTTCAAAAGTAACCGAATCATTTGAATCTTGTTGACATCGCTTGAAAATTGCATGTTTGCCAGCGTGGAATAATGTGCTTTTAAAATTCTGAAATTGATCTCCAGTTTTACATGCAGCTTTATGTTCATAGGTAACTTCAGCTTTTCGAGGGGTTTTAAAATTCCATTTTAATTTATTTCGATAAATTGCTTCAGTCAAATCTTTTTTAAAAATGATTGAATAAAATGCAATTCCAGAAAGTAAATATTGAGTGAATTCATTTTGAGGAATTTTATCAACAAACGATAAATTCATTGTAAGATATTTTTCAGTTGCATTGGAAATCGCATTATCAGGAGTATAAAAAATTGCAGCTGCTGGAACAATGGCAAGGTTTTTCATGAAATATGTGCCAATAGGGAATATAATATAATCAAAACGAATCAGGCTGCCAACTTTTAATTCACTAAAAAATTTAAGAAAATTAATTACCAAAAATAAAAAAAATTATTGTTTTAAACATATAGGCTTTTTTGTAAGGTGAAAGAAAGAAAAAAACTTACGATGAAGGAATATTTCTAATGAATTTATCTGGAATAAGTTTTTGACAAATATTTTTTATATCCGTGGCCCATACCCTTGAAAAATTGGTGTAACTTTTATCAACTCTGGTAATATATGAAATTTCAAAGCATCGAGCGAGCGATGAAGCTTTCTTTGCTAAGCTTGCAATTCCATGATTTTGTAATATTCCATTCGAAAATAATACAGGATTGGTGGACATTGAATCAGTGACTGGTGAATTCGGTAAAAAGGAGGTGACTCGAATTTCGTCACCGAAATCTAATGATTTTTTATATGGCATTTCAAGCGGTGGAGAAAATATGGTGGTTTCATCATTGATACCAAGAACTGGAGGAGCTTTAAGTTCAAAATTGGCATCGCAAGCGCGAAGTAAAACAATATGAGGCGTTTTTTGAACCACGCGATAAGGCACTTCACTTTCAAATAAAATTTGTGGAGGATTTGGATCCATTTTGGGAAGGATATATCTAAAAGCGAATGAATTTAATTTAAAGAAAACGAATCAAAAATAAAGTTGAAATCACGGTTTCAAAAATCGCTATTTTTTTTGTTTCGAAACAATCTTGGCTAAATTTATAATTAAAAAAACAATAATAAAAAATTATGTTTTGCGGAAAAACATAAATTTTGGCAATTCAAACAAGATCCAACAAAAAATTAGTAATGTCATATGAATGGATAATTATTGTAGAATAATTTTTTTTACTTCGCAAGCGTGTTTTACCAAGTAAAAAACGATCAAGACAAATTTGCGCGGCAAATATATTAACTGGGTGTAACTAAAAAAATTCAAAAAATTCCATTCGACAGAAAAAAATGGTCAACGGTAAAAATGCTGCCGCATAAAAGAAATGCAAAAATGCAAATGTGGAAGAATAAAAAAATGAAAGAAGAAAAATGGCAAATTGTTATTACAATCATTAATGCAAAAAAAAGAGAGAGAAAAATAGGATTGCATTCAAAAAAATATGTAAAGAAAAACAATAAACCAATAAATGACTGCCTTCTTTGTATGCAAAAGTAAAATTTACATAAATATAATAGCAAAAGGTTAAGTGTGAGAGAAAGGAGGGAAAGTTGAAAATAATAAAAAATACTCGGGCTCTTTATTTTTTTATTCCAGCCTAATTTCATCATCGTTATTTTTTTCTAATAAAAAGGGAACATGCAATATCAATTTTTTTTTTTGCTTCTTTGATTTTGTCTCTCACTCTTCTTATTTCAAAACAACGATGGTAGCTTCTTTTTTTTAGTCGCCGTTTCAGAACAGTAAAAAAAATAAGAAAAAGCAGAGAAAGAGAGAAAGAGAAACATAGATGTTTTTAATAAGGATTGTCGTCTCCATCAACTGATGCTTTGAGAAAATAAAATAAAAATACACATTGGCAGCAAAAAAACGGATGACTCGAAAAAAATATGAGAATAGCTTCGATGAACGTTTTTGCAAAATATAACTATAAATTTTTAAAGAGAACACGTAGGATCTAGGAAAAATAATATAAGAAAACTCAAACATTTTTTTTTTTGGACTCATTTTAAGATTCCTTAATAAAAAATTTCTTAACAGTTTTGTATAATAAAATGAAAACCAATAATAAGCAAAAAACATTTTTTAATCGCTGCTTTTTTTTACATCCGAAACTTTTATCCCATTTTTTATTTGTTTTTTTTCGCGGGAAAAAATCCGGCGACATATCTCGATATCGATTTATTTTATAAAAAAGCTTGTTTAAACTTTAAAGTGGAGAAACACTCATAAAGTTTGATCTGAGCTGACTCATTTCCTTTACAATGTATGTAATTAGTTTGATTTTTTAAACCTATGTTTTCTCTTTTTTTTTATTTGAAAAAGACATTAGTTTCCAAAGTTTAATTATTGTCTTGAAGACAGTTAAGGATTGAGATTTAATTGTGATGAGTGAGATGCCAGGTATTGCTTAGCTGCGGTACCTCAAACTTTGGGTAATTAAACCTTTATTATTTCAATCGGCATGATAAATATTTAACACGACGAAACAATAAATAAAAGGAACGAGTAAAAGGAATTACAAGGATAGTTATAAAATGTGGATGCTTGAGAGCTTATATAGTCTTTAAAATATGGTGGCTTGAGTCGGCTGCTGGTTGTCCTAAAATAAATACTGGTTGTCCTAAAATAAAATGGCAGATGGCGCATGCTTAGGACCGCCCGTTTCCAGTTGGTGGTTTGCAGCCATTGGACATTAGCACAGAAATAAGCATTGTTATGCAGTCAGTTGTTTCAGTTTGCTTTAATAAGAAACGGCACGTAGGCTCTTCAAATGGATGCAATTGAAAGAAAGAATATTTGGAGCATGGAAAATAAAGCAGGAAGAATAGGATAAAAGCATAATCATGAAATAATATAATAAAGAATGAATCGCAAGTCGCGACAATTATGAATTTGTTGTTGCTATTATTCAAGAACTTCGTAAATCTGCAAATAAAGAAGAAATTTAAAAATAAAAAATAAATGTTTTAAAAAAGTTGTTTATATGTTTTTGTTTTTTTATTATGGTTGCTTGACTCATGAAGAAATCTGAGATAGATAAGAAGAAAAAAATATATAGCGAACTCTGCAGAAAAAATCAAGCTGATAGCCATTAACGTTTTTTAACATACCTTATTTTTATTTGTTTAACACCAATACTCCACGCATATAAAAATAGTCATACATTCTATTCTCAAAACACACATGAAAAAAGAAAACATTTAAAAAAAAATTCAATTTTTATTTTTTTATTTTTCTGATATCGAATCATATGTTTTTCTTTAAATTTTCCTCTATTTTTTTACCTTAAAAATACGGACGAAAATGAAAAACAAGTTGACATTATTTTTTTGAGAAAGAAAAAAATATTTCTTTGATTTCATTTGATTTTGTTTAAAATTTTCATGCTTTTTGCCATTTTTTTCTTAAATTTTATGGGCCATCTTTGAAGAGCTTTTTTACCTCTAAACTTTTCCATTATCATAACTTTTTTAACCTCTAAAACTTTTTTCTAAATATATTTCATAAACCAAAATTCGAAAAAACTTTTCGCTCTCGAAACTAAAATGCATTTTTACTAACTTTTCTTGTAAAAGTAAAAGTTTTTTCTCGTTTTTTAATACGGCTTTAAATTATCTCCTGAAAATGAAAATAAAGATTTTTATAATTCTTTAATTTTTGAGTATCCACTGATTTTAGATGCCTCTTTAAAAATTAATTTATTTTTAGCCAAATTATGGATGAAACAGTTACCGTTGAAACTACAACCCGAAACGTTCATCAACCTCGACCTCGATGCTCTTCCACCACATCAGCTGCAAGTAAAAGTCAACGACTAGTAGGATTAGCGACTGGAATCGCCATTTTTGCGGCTTTCATTAGTACAATTTCATTCAGTCTTGATCATGCTGTTCTCGAAGAAAGGACTCATAAACATATCTTTTCTGAATATAGTCTCATCGGAGCGATTTTAATGATCATTGGCCTCGTATTTGCATATTTTAATCCAATTCATAAATGGATTTATTATAGCATTTTTTGCACCGCGGTTGTTTTTATTTTCTTATGTATGGCTAATTTTATTTATCACATGGCTTCCATTGATAAAAAAGACGACGATCGTGTTACGCTTTCAGCTGAACAGAAAAATATTTTAAAGCTTCTTAAATCTGGCGCAGCTTTTACTTTTGTTGATGGAGTTTTTAAAGCTCTCGTTGCTGCGATTTGTATTATGATTGCTTCAACTAAAATTTAACTTTTTGCTTTTTGAATGTACCATTTTGCAATATTAAGTTTCGCATTTAATTTTTTTTGTTGTAAATTTTGCTCCTTTTATTAATAAAATTATTATGATTTTTTTCTGAATAAAGATATGTAATAAAAGCTTCTAAATGTTTTATAAAAGAAAGTCGTATGTCTTTTGAAAACCGATAAAAAATTCTGAGTTTTTTTTTATAAAAAACATACATAAAAAAGTGTTGGAACAAAAATTTTTTTTATTTGGGTATAAAAGCTCTAACAAGAAAATCAGTGAAACAAACTTCAAAAATAGATAAAACGCAGAGGTAAAATGACATAAATATTTTTTGGTAAAATCTCGAGTATTGTTCGTTGAATAGTTTAGAAACTTTTTAATAATCAGGGATAATTGGTTCTAAATTTCCTTCATCATTTGTTATTCGAATTCGCTGATTCCAAGTTTCATTGTAGTTTAATAAGTCTTGGCTACCAATTATGAAAGTAGCCTTGCTGGCTCGGGATAAAGCTTTTAAAAGCCGTTGTTGATCGAAAAGGAAATGAAATTCCCTATAATATTGCTTTTTTATTAATATTTGTTTTGCTTTATAAAAAGCATAACTTTCCAAAATTTATTTAAATTTTTTCCAAAGCCACTTTAAAAAGAGCTGGAATTTAATTATTACCTCAAACTTTGGGTAATTAAACCGAAGATGAATTCTTTTTCATCCTTTTTCAACCAAAATCTAAAATCAGAAAGGATGCGTTAGGTTTTTTTTATTTAGTTGTTCACTCTCTTTCTTTTTCCACCAAAAATTTATAGAACAGAGAGAAAGGGAATTAACGCACGAAAAGGTGGAAAGAAATGATTGTCGGTTGTCATGGCTCACTTTTTTTTTTCAAAATTTTTTTAATATCATTGCATTTTGTTTTTATTTATAAATTTAGAATGCTGAGTGATTTATTAAATGAGACAGTAATATTAACAATAAATTATTAATTACATTATTAAATACAAACAATATTAAATATTTATTTTTTACTTAAAAGACCACTTAAAAGTCCGCGCCACAATTAGAAACCCCGCAATGGATTACATAATATCATAAAAAATACCAAATTTTTAATCTTCATATTCAAATTATTGAGAATTTTTTTAGTTTATGCGTGACATCAACTTCAATAGCAAAAATTTGCATATCTTCCTACTCCCAGAGCAAAAGCTTCATGCTAAAAAAATTTTTTCATCATTATTTTGAACCGATTCAAAACAAAAAATTTGGTCTTCTCTCCTTGGAAATCTATAAATTTACTCGCAAAGTCTTTCTCAAACTATTTTTTTCAAATAATGTTATTTTTTTGAATTTAATCATTGAAAATAATTGCACAATATTATGTTATTCATATGCAACAATTTCAAGCACAACTTTATTGCTATTTTTTTCTTGTTGAAAAACACTCAAACGTTCATTGATCAAAAACATTATTTTTCTTTGTTTTAAATCTTTTTAGAAATTTTTTTTAGTAGTATTTTTTAAATACGTTCATTTAATTTTCTTTACTTACGATTTTATCATTATTTGTGTTTTTATTTTTTGTGCCTTGCTTTTTTGTTTGAAAAAGAACATATATTATGTAAAAAACTCTGCCTGGGCAAAAATTTTATTTATCATTGCAAATATTCAAATTTTTTGTTAAATTCAAAAACGTCCATTGTTTTTGTTGTTATTTATTCCATCGCTTTGTTTTTTTTTATTTGGTCTTTTTTTTTTTTTTTTCGGAGACTTTGTCCATCCCATCCATTAAACTTTCGGTTAAAAAAAAAACAGAAGAAATAGTAGCCCTGACTCAATGGCGCTTAGTTGCTCAAAAAATGAAATAAAAAAAAGAAAAAGAAACCAGTTACAAAAATTTTGCATGCATTTTTAAGTAAAAAATTCGCTTTCTTTTAAAGGCAAGTCATGTCTATGGCAGCGGACAAAAAAATAATAAAAAAGGGAAAAAATGCTTGTGGCAAAAAAACTAGGTTGTAAAATGGCTTTAAAAATGTTTTTTTTTTTTGAAAAGACTTTATTATTAAGAAGGAAAAAAAGATAGACCAAAGGTTAAATAAAAAAAAAATGAGGATAAAAGTAGGGATGGACTTTTAATGGCTTTTCAGAAAACCATGAAGAAGAATTTTTTTAATTTATTTTTGAAGCCTCAAAAGTGAATAAAGATCGAGAACTTCTATTGTCTTTTTTGCAACAAAAATGGTAACCTTTAATTCTCCATGGATAAAGTTTTTTTAAATCTTTAATGAACCTTAAAAAAATTTTTTTCTGCCATACAAAATAAACAGAATAAAACTTTTAAAAAAATAATAAAAGTTTACAGAAAAAAAACTTAAATATTCCATATGATAAACCTTTATTTTGCTTTATTTTTTAGTTTTTCTGTTGTTTGATGAATAAAAAGAAATGCTACCCTTAATTTTAAAGTTCAATATTTCACGTGTGCTCAATACCGATACTGTAATATTTTTGGCCTTTGTGTACTTTTTTTTCTTTGTTTATCCCTTTTTTACTTATGAATTTAAAAAAATAACAAAGAAAACAAAAAGGGACATTCTCTCCAGGGATTTTGTGAAGAAGCATGTAAACAAAAAACACCAAAGTTTTTTTTCCTCACAGGTTTTCTGAAAAAAAAGTTAATCTTTATTCTCATCTCTCAATGGGATTTATATATAAAATAAAGAATTTACCTTTTTTGCCTTAGATTAAAAATATTCTAATTTCCATTTTTGATTTTTTTAAATGTTTTTTTAAAGCTTGTAAACCACGCTTTTTTATGTTTGTCACTGATAAGAAAAAGAAATGTTTTGAAAAAAGAAAAAAAAATTTGTTGTCTTTTCTTGCACAACAAAAAGAGACGAAAAAAGAGGAATATATTTTTAGCCTAAAAAAACACAAACAAAAACAAAGCCGTTTATAAAAATAAACTCTTTTTTTTTTCTCGAAACAACTGAAAGAAAGAAATCTCTCTGGATTTTTTTGAAAAACATTTTTTTTTCATTGGTTCATGTGGATTCCGGAACATGCGTGTTTTTTTTTATTGAAGATTAATGTTTTTGAATTAGTATAGCTTTGCATAATTTTTGGTTGGTATTATTTTACTTTTTTATGTTTTGTGCTTTTTTTTTGAGTTTATGTATTCATTTTTGAAAAATGCACGAAAACAAAAAAATGTGATTGTTTGAAAGTTCATGTAAAAATCAATAAAGGTTAAAGTTAAAATTCTGTAACTGGGAGTGCCATTGCGAAAATACAGCCAAATTACAATTCCTCCATGCAATTTTTTAAAAGCTAGAATTTTGAAGTAAGCTTTGATAAATAACACATATTTTTCGATTCCCATCCCAGGATTTTCTTTTTTTAATTTTTGTTATTTATTTTAAAGTCTCAGCCAGCATCATTAAAGTTTTTTTTCTCGAACCACCCATTCATTTTGCCGAGTCGCCTAACTTTTTGCAATGCAATTCAGCGCATTCTCCGTTCTTTCCTTCCTTTCTTTTTCTTCTTGATTATTGATTGCATTCATTAATTAAGATTTAAAAAAAGATAGATTTTTTTGATTGATGTTTATTAAAACAAACCCTCTTTCTTTTTTCGTAGCGGCTTTATAATCAATAAATAAAATAAATAAAAAATTTAAGTTTAAATAAATAATTCATTTCAATCAAAATAGTATTCCTTTTTTCTTTATTCTTTGCTGCTTTAAAAAATGATCTAAAAAAGGCGTTATGGTTTGGGTTTAAGAGTTTTGGTCGGAAATTATATACGTAAACAATAAAAATCGAAATAAAAAAGACAACAAAAGAATTTTTCTGTGGGCGTAATTTTTGTTGTTAATTAATTTGAAATGCGTTTCTTTTTTTCCTGTTGATATTTATTTGTAAAGGTTTGATTATGATCTGTCAGTGAATTATTTTCTTAACAATCAAGTCATGTTTTTAATGGCGTTGAAATCAAAAAAAAGTTTCCATATTTGTTTATTACGTAATTTTCTTTGCAAAAAACCCCTTCTTGTTTCCTTTCGAGACCGAATTTGTGATTTTGATTGTTTTGTTTAGAATTTTTAAATACTTTTTTATTGGTTTGTGTATTGTTTTTTATATCTTTTTCCACAGAAAAAAAAGAAGTAAATAAAATTTTTGTTGTTATTTTTTACGTGACTTTTTTTAAGCTCCTCTTTAAAAAAAATAATGCAACTTTTTTTTTTCAACCCTCAAAAAACAACAATAAAAAACCTTGAAAAAAACACTTTCGAGGAAAAAAATAAATAATGGTGCAGTATCTCGCTGCTGTTGATTTTTGTTTTTTATTTTTGAAAGAAAAAAAGAAGAAAAAACGTTTATAGCCCAACAACTAAAAATAAGTTTTTTCTATCTAAGTGAGATAAAAAAAATATATAGAAGCAGCAATGATCTTTTTTTTTGCAGCTTTTTTGTTCATTTCTCATTAACTCAATTAAAAAAAGAGAAAGACATTGATTGGAGAAAAAAAGATGGAAAAAAGGTGGAAACAATATTTATATTATGCTTTTTTTCATTCTCCAATTGCTGCTGTTGTTTGCTTCTAAAAACAAAAGAGAAAGAAAAAAAGAAATAAATAAAAATAAATATATCTTTGATCAAAAAAGTTCTCTCATTCTTCTCTATTTTTGTTTCACTTTTCTCCTTCATCGGTTGTTGGTATTTTAAATGTGCATACAAACACGCACACACACATGTTGATAATATTAAAAATAAATGTCTCTCTTAAACGAAAGAGAGAAAAAATGTGTTTGTGCACAAATAAACTTTTTTTTTCGAGCCGGGCTTTTTGATTTCGAGCTGGAGCTGTAGCAGCCCGCCTGTCCAGCAGCAACAAATTGTCGTCAAGTTATTTTTATTTTTCTAATATTAAAAAAAGAAGAATGAAGAGATTTTTTTAGTTGTCGTCGGTCGGTCTTTTCTCTCTTTGGTCTTTTTTTTCTTCTTCATGTGCTGTTATTTATATTTTTATTTTTACTTCTGTGTGTGTGCAAAAATTCCTCCAACATCTCTATGTATAATTGAGAGAGGGACAAAAAAAGGGGCAAAAAAGCTGTGTTGGGCTGCTTGTTGCCTGCTTTCTTGATGCTGGACTAAACAGCAGCAAATGAATTTTTCCTTCTTCTTTTTTTTTCAAAGTGTTTCTCTCTTTCTCATTTTTTTTCCTTCTTTTTTTTTTCATTGAAACTTTCAACCATCAAAGATAGAAGGAGAAAAAAAACCAAGCTGCCGCCACCAACCAACAACCATCCAGTCAAACATCAAGTTAGTAAGGTAGTGGTTGTTGCATAGTAGTTGAAAACAAACGCAAGCTCCTGCCGATATTTTCTATTTTTTTCACCTCCATTTTTTTTCTTTAACAAAAAATAATAACATAAATAAATTTATTTTTTTTATATGCGTACAAACGTTTTTTTTCTGTATAAAACATTTTCTTTTTTAAGAACCTTTTTATTCTTTCTTTTTCTTGCAGTTTTTTTTTTGTTTGTAACAAACATGCATTTTCAAAAAGTTTCAAAAAAGATCGAACAAAAAAAAGTGGTGTCGTTAATTTCTTTTTCTTCTTCCATCCTCCCACTACCTCTCTTACATTATTTTTTTGTTTTTTCACACTCATCGTCTACTTCTTTTTTTTCTTTTCCTCGTCTTCTTCTTCTTCCATTTCATTTTCGTCATCAATAAATAAATAAAAAAATCAAAAGTCTTCGCGATAAGAGTTTTTTTTCTTGCTTTTTTCCACCCTCTTTCTCTCGCTTTTATTTAAAATCATTTGGAGATTGAGTCTCTCTTTTTTCCCACTTCCCGAAATAATTTTTTTTGTTTTCAAGTATCCCAATATATCATGGAAAAAATAATTCTTTTTTGTTGATGATTGACGTTGTTCTTTCTTTCCCTTCATATTTTTCTTGCTTCTTCATGGTTTTCCGGTGTGCGGTCGACGAGACAAAAATATTTATATTAAAAAAAACAATAATTGATGCTTTTCCCGAAGATATCCGTTTTTTAAACATAATCATTTATCAATCTTTAATCTATTTTTTCTTTAAAAATTTTTTTTATTGATTTTTTGATTGAATTTTGATGATTTTCTTTTGTGTTATTTACAAAAAAAAAATCATTGGAATGAGTCAAACTTTTTGCTTTGTTTTATTTTGGTTGCTCAAAAAAAAAGGAAACAAAAATGAATTATTTGTTATGTAAAAATATAAATCATTTTTTTGGCAAAGAGATACTTATCGCCAGAAAAATTGCACAATATTTTTCTAGAATAAAAAAAAAGAGAGAACGAACAAATAAATGCGGTTTTTTTTCATTCTTTCTTCCGATGCATTTTTTTTGTTCAATGTGTTTGTTGTGGTTGTGTTGGTGGTTGGATTCCTCTATTTCTCTCTCCCTTGGAATTTTGCTTTATATATATAAAATAATGTGTTTTAAATGATTTAAAAATTTGGAGGAAAATTGAAAAAAAATTGATGATGCTTTTTAAATAAATGAAAAAAATAAATAATCGCTTGCTAGCTTTTTTCCTTTCAATTCTTGACGTTCCTAAAAAAAATACAAACATATTTTATTTTTTTATTCCTAAAATTTTTTTTCAAATATTTATGTTTACTCTTTTTTTTCTTCTCCAATTTGATGGGGAGTAGAAAAAAAAATTGATGAGATGGCCATTTTTGTTGTTGTCGTCTTTTTTTGGTTCCCTTTTTGATCGCTTTTTGAGCTTGTCTCTGATCTTTATTCCTTGTAAAGCAAAAAAAAAATGACGATAATTTTATTTTTTCATGACAGAGAAGAGCTTGTTTTCATGTTGTTGTTTTGTTTGTGTTAATCACAAAAAAAAATGACCAACACTCTATTTATTTATTTTTTTGGAAAAGTTTATTGATCCTTAAAAGAATTAGCGGCATTGAAACATATTTTGCTTTCAATGAAATTTTTTCTAACTCCATTCTTTTTTCATTTCTTTCATTACATTTGTTGAGTGAGTATAAAAGCTGCTTGCTATGATTGTGTTTTTTTTTCTTTCGTCGTCGCTTCGTCAGCTTTTTATGTATTAAGAAAAACAACCTATTTTTATTCTTTAAAATCATTTATCTAATGCTTGAACTTTTATTGTTTTTTATTATTATTTATATTTTGAAATAATACTTGAGAATAAAAAAAATCAACAACATCCTCTCTCTTTTTTTCCACCCTCTCACTGTCTCACATTGTTTTTTAGATGTAAACTTTTGTCTCAGTCTCTCTCGGCTGCTTCTTATTCATTCGCCTAAAAGTTTTTCTTTTCTTTTTTTTTTTGCTTTGTCAGCATTTTTTCTCTCTCCATTCCTTCAAACTGCCCATACTTTTTCCTTTTCTCGCCTTTTTCTTTTGCTGCACATCGGTTTTTTTTCCTTCTAGAAACATTTTTTTATTTTTCATTTTTGAACATACATAAAAACGTGTCCACCACCACACACTTTCAAACAATCACTTTTTGTTGTTGCTCCCCTCTCTTTTTTTTGTTCAGCGTCGTGGTCCTCCTCCAATAATGATTTGATGATATGGTTTTTGGCCTTTTTTTGTTGCCTTTTTTGTATGCTTTTTTCTAAGCTTTTTTTTTTTTTCAATTCAATTCCTGAAACAAAAAAATATTTTCGACTGGTATTTTTTTCGTTCATAATTCAAATTCTTCTTCGCGTTTAAAAACTATTTTTTGTTTAAAAAATTTGATGGAAAAAAATGAAAAACGATCGCTTCGCGAATGAATAACGAAAAAAGTTTATGATTGGATAAAAAAAAGTTTTTTGATTTTGATTTTTTTTGTTGTTGCAGGACTTTGGTTTTTGAATCTCTCTCAAAGAGAAAGAAGTGAATCAAATTTATTGTTTATCTGAAATTATTTTTTATTATTACTGGTAACCGACGAAGTTTATTATTTTTATTTACCAGTGAAAAATAAATATTCGTATATTATTATTTTTATTTGTTATTTTATTTCACTTTGTGATTTTTGCTGATTTATTTAATTTTATATATATTCCATTCAAATCTTTTACTAAAAAATCTTAACTAACGATGACAGCAATAAGTAAAAACCCGGATCGACATGTTAATGAACCTTCCACAGCTGCATCATCTGGAAATAATAATAATAATGGAAGAAGGAATAATCATCAAAATAATGAGAATATTGAAAATGATGGCAGAGTGATATCATCGGATGCTGCTTTACCTGAAAGGTATGAACCAAACAAAATTCAACCTTTTCGAGGAAATATTTTTAATATTGGCAATTTCCCCTTTTCTTTCCTTCTTTTTTTCAATCTCTCTTTGCTTATTTATATATATATATTTTTTAAGGAGGTGGAGAAATTTTAATAATAATTCTGATTATGAAGAAGCTGCATCCAATGATGAATCCACAACAACCACAACAAATAGTTATAGTCGATATGCATCGGATCCTTGCTTAGTTGATACTAATACATTTTCAACATCATCAAATTCAAGGCCATCAAGTCCCATTCCAACTTTTTCAAATGTTCCATGGTCAAGATCTCAAAATTATCCACAAACTTTAGAAGGGTAAGAGTATTTTTTGATTTTGGCATTTTAAAGATTTTAAAGAATTAAAATTTTCATATTTAAATGTTTCTAATTTTAATTAATTTTTAGTCTCCATTATGAAATAATCGAATGTTTTGATTGGTTGAGACCGACGGAGCAGGAACGATTTGCTCGAATTGCTGTGTGTCAACGAGTAAAAAATGTTTTAACTACCTTTTGTCCAGAAGCAATATTTTTTGTTTTTGGTTCAGTTGCAACTAACTTATTTTTACCCTCCTCTGATATTGATATATCTGTGGAATATCCTGGTTTAACTACTTATGATATGCAAATTGTTGCATCAGCTTTAAGAAATTCAGAAAATTTTAAAGGTTTGCATCAAAGATTTTTTTTTTTGGAAAATTTTATTAATTTTTTTGTGAATTTTTAGATGTAAATGTTCTCGATCGAGCATACGTTCCAATAATAAAATTAACGGATTGTGAATCAGGAATAAATATCGATATTTCATTTAATACTTCTCGAGCTCATCGAGCTGTAGAATATATATTATTTATGAGACATTATTATCCTTCATTGGAACTTTTAACTTTGATATTAAAACAATTTCTTGCTAATCGTCAACTTAATCAAGCTTTCACCGGCGGTCTTTCATCATATGGATTAATTTTAATGATCGTACATTTTATGTTAAGATATTTTCGAAATGAATTTTATGGTAGACAAATATATGATTTACGTCAAGGAATATTAGCAGAATTTATAATAAAATTTTTTAAATTTTATGGTGAAGAATTTGATCCTTTAAATGATGCATTAGCTTTTCCAAGACCTGATGAAGCTTTAGTGATATCTAAAATGGAATTAACGGCGAGGATGCATGAACCCATGTTTACTTCGTTATTATGTATTCAAGATCCATTACAATCTGGTAAGAGTTATATTCATTATGGTTATCTTAATGGTGGCCGAATTCCCGATATCCTTTTTTAAAGGATGAAGTTAAAAAAATCGAGAATCGAAAGTGGAATCTATTTTTTTTGGAGTTAAATAAAAATTTTGATAAGAAAAAGCATTCTTTTCCCTCCCAATTTCGGTTGCATTTTGTTTCATTAAAATTAAAGCATTTTGTTCTTCTTAAAAATTTTAACTATTAAACTTTTGGATATATTCTAATTTTCCTCGTTTTTCAGTAAATGACGTCGGACGTGGAGCACATAATTTTATGCAAATTCGGACAGCCTTTTCTTCGGCATATTCAAAATTGGATGAAGTTTTAAATCGATCACAACAAAATGAGTATGATGATGGTGAACCAATTTTACCAATAATATTATCATTTTCAAAAACTTTGATAAATATGCGTAAAAAGATTAATCAATTACCATTTATTAAAATTTCTCAACATTCTGGAAATTCACCTTATCAATTTGGTGGTCATCAACCCCAGCAACAACAAATGCCATTTATGCCAATGCGGGCGACATTATTGCCTCCGCCATGGTTATTCGGTAAAATGATGTGCCAAGTTCCAATTCATCATCATCAACAACAACACCAGCATCATTCTGAAGCTGCTAGCACTTCAAATATGGGAGAAAATGAAAGTATGGGAGGAATTCTCGAACAGAATAATGGCACAGATTTTATTAGCGAAGGATCAGCTTCAACATATTCATCCCCACCCATTTCTGATTCCCCAAAAGATAATGGAGGATATTATTCGGCTGCACAATTACCACATTATTTAAGCCTTTATCAACATGTTCATCCTCAAGCGATGTATCCATATAATCCATATATGGCGGCAGCGACGGCGGCATCGATATCACCTAATTCCATGCACCATGCTGCTGCTGGTGGAACCCAAATTTCTCCATCCTCACATTATCAATATATGAATAATGGATACAATCATAACCACCAAAATTATGATTATTCTGAAGTTGACGACGATCAATATCAAAATGAAAATGAAAATAACGATGGCATCGATGATGATTTAGCAGAAGATATGGAAAAGGTCGCTGTTTCGGATGATTTAAATATAAATGATGATGAAATAAAAGAAAATCTTGAAGCTAAAAATAGTGATGATTCTGATTCGTCTGGGCTTTCATCAGCTTCTTCAGATTCGATAACAGCATGTTCCACGGTGACACCTGATTGTGATGATTCAAGAAGTAATAGCAGTCGAAGCAGTAGAGATGATAATAATGATCAACAATTATTGGTGGATTGAATTTTGGTTTAAATGTTTAAAAAAATAATTCACAATTTGTTTCAAAAATGGATTCTTAAATTGTATCACAAAAAATAATGTTATAAAACTTTTTATATTTTTTTGTAAGAGATTTTTGTCTTTCGATTTAAATTAATTGTTCCATAATGTCTGATCGTTGGAGTCAAAGAATTTTACTTGATGGATACTATTTTTTTAACTTTCAAAATGGCTTTTCAAGGCTTCAGTTTCACCCATTTTTAAATATGTATATTTTATACTAAAACCTACGGTAAATTAAGGATTTTTTTAGTTTTTTCTTTTTTTGTAAATTTTTTGCAAAATGCATTTTTCTAAGAAAGTTTAAAACAGCCTCCTATTTTTTTTTCGACATTAAAAAAGTTTAGTATTTTATTATTTTAAATTAAACCTCAAGTTTTTTCTCCTAAAACAATTCTTTGTTATTTTTAATTTCATTTAAAGCTGTTATTCTTATTTAAAACGAGTCAACATGCTTCGAGATATGCCCGTTATCCCCCCATTTTATTTTATTCAGGTCAAATTTTATTTTTCATCTTCTAAGTACTTTAATTATAACTATTTTTAATTTTTTTTTCATTGCCTTAATTTTTGTACACAGACACATTTTTTAAACTTGTGTTTTTTTTGTATTTTTTGCCACAAATCTGATAGTCGTCTCCTTAAAATGGATTATTTTTATTCTGTTACCGCTATTTTTTTTGCCACAAAACGAGTTTTTTATTTTTTTTTTTTCGGATTCTTTCAAACCTAAATGTTAGAATTTAAATTTTTTCTTTATTTTAGGATTACATTGTTTTTTACTCGGTTTTTTATTTGTTTTTGTTTTTTTTTCTATGCTCAAAGCCTTTTTTATGCTTTCTGGTTGACAAAAGTTTTTTTTTCGGTTGCTTTTTATATTTTCATCCTACTCTTCTTTTATGGTAATTTTTCCAAATTCTCTTTATCGGTTTAAATGTTTGAGACAAGATTTTTTGTTTCAAATTACGCATTCATTACTATTTAAAAAAAATTCTGTCAGATTATAAAGTCAGAGCTACAGAGCCTCTAACGTTTTGTGACCTTTAACTTTTGTTAACATTAGGCTTTTTTTTAATAATTCTTTTGCGTGTTCATTTTTGCTTTATTTATGTAAAAGGGTCTTTAAAAAATGTGAAAAATAAAGATTAAAAATGGCCAAATACTAATTTTACTACAAAATACATAAGAAACTTATACAATAATTTATCAAAAGGAAACTTAATTTGACAAGTTGCATAAAATTAATCTAAGAAGCATGATTCAATCCATATCATTTGATATGCATTGGCTTTTTTATAATTTTTTCTTTAATTAAGATAATAGACCAAGGCTGTAATTAATACATGCATGACATTTTTAAAGAAGTGGACAATATTAATTTTACAATTAAATTTATTCAAGTTCATAAAAAGTTCAAAACAAAGATGGATTATGAATCTACAAATTAAAAATTAAAACTTAAAAAAAACATTTAATCGAAATTTTCCAGAATTTTGTATTAATACCAATTTAGTAAAATGCAATAATCATAAAGTTCTGTAAAAAGTGTGGTTAAGATATGTTAATTTTAAAATTGGAAAATGATTTCGTAATAAAAAAGCATTACCTCCTGATTTAAAAATAAAATCCATCACTTTTATTTTTCTACATTTTGGTTTTCGGATTCTTCTTTGAGGTATTCACAAATACTTTGATGTCTACATTTTGATGCTTCTTGTAAAACTATTTCTGTAACTGCAGCATGATTATTAATAAAATGTTTTAAAAGTTTTAACCCATGTTTGCGTCTTACTGCAATTAATAAAGGTGTTTCGCCTTTTTTATTTGCATTATCAATAGTATCTTTGGGTAAATATTTCAAAACAGTATCAAGACAATCCCATTGAGCTGCAATATGAAATGGAGTATTTCCATTTTTATCGGTAGCTTTCCACCTTTTTGTTTTTAGTATGTATTCAACAATATTAAATTTACGTGAATCACAAGCACCGCAAAGATATAAGTTATAAAAATTATCGTTAGCGAAATCCTTAAATTTTTCGGCTTCAACAAAATATGTAAATGTTTCTAATCGGTTAAATATTATAAGAGTGAACATCATTTGAAGAAAATTCCATTCTTCTTCTTTTAATGATTCTATGAATACGCTATGAATTTCGCAGTTGTCGTGATTTACACGATTTTTTTTTGTTTTAATTTCAGTAAAGTATTCAATCAATTCTCTTCTATCACACTCTTCTAGATCATTGCTCATAAGTACATCATCAGAAAACAGAAATTGAGTGAGCTGAGTCTTATCAAAAGAAATGTTATTTAAAATTATTTGGACAACTTTCATTGGACCATACCTGCAGAAATAACTTATGAAATTTTCATAGTCTTCTTCTACTACATTAATTTCAAGAAATTCGAAATATTTTTCACAGGATTCTTCGCTAAGTCTAGTATCAAGGTTTGAAGGTTTCATGAAATCCATATTACCGGTATTGTTTATACTATTAATTTTAATAATTTCATTAAATACAGTTTTTATATCATCGTGTTCTGTATAATCAACAGCAGTTTTGGATACATCATCTTTAAAGTTTATGAAACATGAAATAGCATAAAAAACTGATGCCAAGCGAGGCATACATTTGTACTTTGTATAGTTGGGAAGGTTTTTACTTTCCAGATACATAAAGTTCTTACAGATTAAAACAAGTAAATATACCACTGCATTAATATGATTATTCATTGCCGCGTAATGTAATGGAGTTTTACTGTGAACGGTTGGATATGGAAATTTGTACTTTTGAAAAAATAAATGGAGGCAATTTGATAAACCTTTTTGAGCGGCATAATCTATCAAATTTTCGACCGAGTTATATTTCAAATACGTTGTTAATTTGCTTTCATTACTTTTTAAAAAATCCATCAAACAAGATGAAAAAACAGGCAAAGTGCGATAAAGTATTTGATTCATGGCAATAAACCAACCAGTGGATAGTGGTTTTCCTTTGAGATACGAAGCAGCAAAATATTCAGCATAGGTTAAATGAACAAATTGTGTTTCTCCATCTTTTTTAACTGTATCAATTATGCCCGTGTTTCCACTTTTAAAATTTTTAAGCCATTCCTTAGTTTCTTCCATTTCATCTTCAAGGGGCATTTGAAGTGATTCATCTTTGCCAGCCAATTTTAGAAACGCTAATATTTCATGAATTTTATGTTCATAATATAAAATTGGTTTCTTTGCTATATCAACATAGGGTTTTGTTGTTTCCATAATTCCTTTTTCTTTCAAAAAATATATGAATATTTTGTTTTCAACAAAAATTCTGTACAAATGTGATAAATTATCAAACTTGAGTGACAAATTTGGTACTTCATCTTTGGAATCCAAAAAATCAAAGCATCCTTGCCATTTTTCAGATTCACGTTGGTTGTAACTAAAATTTTGCTGAAAAATTTCTGCTATCATCCTTGCTTGCAATGGAATTCCAACAAAATTGCCATATTTATCAAGAATAGAGTCTTTGAATTTTTCGATAACAAGTTGAGCATATTTCTGTGCACGATAATAATCGAAAGATTTATTTTCAAACTTTTCTTCCCAATTTTTTTGCCAAAACTTTGTTAAAAATTTTACTTGTTCTTCTTCTTCTAAACTTTTCATACAATATGCATTTGTATTGAGTTTCCTTTCCAATGTATATTTAAATCTTTTTCGAGTTGTTATCCATACATTTCGATGTAGTTTTGATATTCGGTATATTAATTCAAGAACAAATTCTTCATAATTTGGACAAATTTCATCAAAGCCATCAAATATAACCAGTAGTTTTCCATTTTTAAAAAAATACTCAAATAAATGTTCTTCTAATGTTTTTGCCGCCTCATATGCTTCTTTTTCAACCATCGATTCAAGAATAAGTTTACCATAATCATCACAATAGTGACCAAGCTTTAATTCTGAAGAATCATACCATTGTTTATTTTCCAACTTTGCTAATAATTTTGTATATTCATTTAAATTAATTCTTATTTTCCATAAATCTTTCAAAGAAGTGCTTTGAACAGTTTCAATAAGACTAGCAAGAATAGTTGATTTTCCCATTCCAGGTGAATCTGCAAAGATAGCTAATCCACTTTTTGAAAGAACATTTAAAATATTTTCTTCATCATAAGACAATGTAGGGTGTTCGTGAGTTTTAAGAATGTTAATTGATCCTCTCGTTTGCAACCATACAAGTTCGCCATCTTTTATTGGAAATACATAAAATGTTATATGATTTTCATATAATTTACATAATTCTTGTAATTGGTTATCATCTCGCAGCTGATTTAAAATATAAATTTTTTTTAATTCTTTAGGCCAACGAGTTGTATCATTTTGGTGGTTAAAAGTTTCTTTGCATACATTATCACTGTTAAAGTTATTATCTCCAAGCAACTTTTCAATTTCATTAATATTATTCCCTTCAATGGCTAATGCAACATTTTCATTTTCCATCACTTTCTTGAATATAGCTTTTTCAACTATTATGCACTTAATCCTTCTTGAAATATAATATTTTTTTTCTTTAAAAGCTTCCAGAGAATTTCCTATTATAGTTTCTTTACCTTGGATCAGATTTACAAACGTCTTAACATCCATCCATTTAGAAAACTCCTCTTTCGATTCAACCTGATTCAACAATGAGAGAAGAGGGATTTTTATACCTTGAAAAATAATTTCTTTTTTTTGTATCATTTCTTTAGCATTTGGACTTAAATTATTGAAGCTTGATTCGTCATCCATAATTGTTTTATAAACGCTTTGGAATAATTTCGGGGAGTGGTTTTTAGTCGTATCACTTCGGTTTCTTTTTCGAGATTTTTCATCGTGAATATTTATTAAATGACCATTCACTTTTTCCGCCAAAATGCTTCCATCTTCTGTTATTAATAAAAGCTTTTTATTCTGATTTCCGCACATCATTTTAATTATTTCACTACAAAATTTCTCAATGTCATTAATTCTATCCCGCTACTATGTAACTTGCACCTTTTCCTTACCTTTCAAGCTACTAACTAATTCAAAAATGGATTTTGTTGCTAAAGGATAACCAAAAATTTGTGTGAATCTTTATTTATTGAATAATAATAATAAAATCATAAATCGCAGCTATTTCTAAAGCTTTTAAAATATATTATTTTTTATACAGAAGAAGTCTCGAGCTTCAAACATTTTTTGCAGCACTTTTTTGTTTGTAAAAATATTATTGCTTTTTATTTTTTTAATTTTTGAACTGTTTTTAAAAAAAATTATTATGAAAGTAGAGAGAGACATATTATATTTGAACAGTTGTATTTTTTGTTGCTGACTATGTAGGAGGCCAACTAAAAATAACAAAAATGTTTACAAAAATACAAATCTCCTGACTCAGACCCACCACACACATCCAAATTTGTCATCAAAGGTTTTATTTGCGTGTCTCTTTTTCTCCTCTCTCTCTTGCTTGCTTGATTTGTCATTAATCTAGCCCAATGTTTATTTTTGTAAGCGTCATCTGTTTTTTATTATTATTATTAATATTTTTGGCGTAAACAATTTTCAAAAATTTTGGACTTCTAAATTTCGGTATAAATATCGAAGAATTTTCCATGATTTTTTTTCAAGAACCTAATTTTTTGTATTTGAAAGTATTTTGTAATTTTTATTTTAAAAAAAAATGGCTAAACTTCAAATTGTTTTTGTTTTAACTTTTCTTTTGATTGTTGCTGCTTTATTGGAAACTTCTAAAGCTGATATAATTTTAACGTCTTGTGCTCGAATGGATACTCCCATTCTTGAAAAATTGGCTGATGGAGCTTGTATTAGTTCATGCAAATTTCAGGTTTGATTTGTGACTTTTAAAAATTCAGATTTTCATCAATAAAAGTGTTAATAAATTTTTTTAAATTTAGAATTGTGGCACAGGAAGATGTGAAAAACGCAGTGGTCGCCCAGTTTGTGTTTGCAGCCGATGTGATAATGGAGGTGGAGAATGGCCTCAAATTCCATCCAAAGGTGGCAAGTAAATAAATAAACTTGCGAGCAACATAACAAGACATTTATAAATAAAAAAATAATAATTTATTTAACTAACACTTTTTATATGTAAATAATATTTTTTTTAATTGTATCATAATTTTTTAAATAATAAAAATTATCAAAACATAGCAAAGCCAGGTTTCATGGCGGAATTCTATGGATTTTTTTGATTTAAAAAGTCCATAAAAAATATAATTTTTCTTTTGTTTATTTCCATTGTTCTTTTAAATCATTAAAATAATTATCCACTGTAATATTTTTGGGTAATCCTTTTCCTAAAGGACTTATAACAATTTTGCTGTCAATTTGATCTTGAACTTTCGAATTTTTTTGATTATCTTTGAAATAAAAAATTGCAATTAAACCAAATGAAAGATTATAAAACTAAAAAAAAATTAATTAAAAAAATAGAGTCATTTGATGTTTTTTTTTCATGCTTCAACGAACCAAATAAAAACATGCTATTGGAGCTTCTTTAGATGTTATGAAATAATAGGTTAAACTTAGCAAACTACCTAATGGCGCAAATATGGAAATTATGAGAATTGCTTTCCAAGAATATCGTAGAATTTTAATGTTTTCAAGAATCTGAAATTTTACTTTTTTCATCAAAAACTAACTATAATTATTTGACTTTCACACATCGATGTTTTTTTTGTTAAAGAGAGAAAGAAAAAAAACTCGGTTTTTTACCTGATGTCTTTGTTTGAGAGTAACTCGAAAAGCTAATAAATTATACATTTTTTGATTTTTATAATCCAACATTTTACAAATTCCAAGAATTAAAATGTGACAAATAATAATGGAATATGCTGTTAATTGAAAAGCGGGTTCACTTCCAAGAATAAATATAGCTAAAAATTAATTTTTGGTAATAAAGTTAAATGAAAGTAAGCTTTTTTTGTAAGACATTGTCAAAAATTTGTTACTTTCTTTTAAATGAGAGAGTATTGTCTAAAAGTTTTTACTATCTTTGTAGCCACGGAAAGTATTGTTAGCTTTATCGCAAATTTTTTTCCTTAAAACAAAAAAAAACTTACAAATAGCGCCAGAAAAAGTATAAATGCTGCTAAGAAAAAAAGTTAGAGCTGTTAAAAATAAATATAAAAAGAAGTTCTCTGAAAATTTAGTGTAATTTTCGAGCATTGTTGTTGCAACAATTCGCTCCAAAGCAGTCACAAACAAAGTAGCGCGAATTTGTTGAGCTGAAAATTTTAATACAATTCTCGTTGTTTTATAAATTTGTGATTGAATATCATTAAAAATTAAAACATAAAATGAAAATAATGTTGATCCAATCATTAAAATGGAGACAAATGGATAATAACATGTATTCCAATATCGGCTGAAAAGTGATAGTAAAATTCAATAATTTGCATCAAGACACACCAAATAAGTTACTTGAATTTTCTTTCACTTACTTTAAAACTTTTGGAGGTTTAAATCCCGAAGCTTGGATTCTTTTATAAACAATTAAAACAGAAACATATGAAATCACGGAAACTAAAATATTGGTAATATTCATAAAATAGAAAAATGTTTCCATTTTTTTTAATATTAAAAAGCAAATACAATTTTTTACTTTTCTTTAGCTTAAAAATTAATTTTTATTTTTTTATTAGCCACTTTCTAATTTTTGAGAAATGAATAATTATGACTTTTTGTGAAATAAAAATAAAAATAATATGTTTAACAAAGCATAAAATGCTTTCATAATTTTATGTAATGAATCAATAAAAAATTTTTAATTTTATTATTACGAAATAGAAGACAAGAAACGGAAGGAAGACAAATTATAAAAGATTGCATATTAAAAAAAGGTGACAGTACTCCAAATTTTTTTTTCAAAGAAAGGTAAAAAAAATTATAAGAAAGACTTTAATCAAAAAAGTTGTTAAATCCCGTATCTAAAAACAACATTTATCAATAATAGCATTCAAAATTTTGGTGTTTGTTCTCAACGATCCAAAAAAAAGCAAAAAAAGTCAAACATAATTATTTATGACTCCAATATTAGTTCCATTTTTTAAACTAAATTGTGAAAATTTAAACATCATATTGCTAAAATATTTCTGTGAAATATTAAATCTAAATATCAATCTAATATATCCTGTAGTATCAAAGATTTTAAGATTCTTCAGACAATTAGCTTCAACAAAACTGCAAAAAAGTAAAGGTTCAAAATTTTCCGATAGATTTGAAATGACTAATTGAAAATGAGTCATTTTTCCATTCGTTAAATATAAATTATTTAAATTTTTAAATGTTTTTGAAGAGTATGTTGCACATCGATTGTCAAATACAAATTTCGTAGCTAAAGGAATTTTGGCAAGGATGGTATCAGTTGAAATTGGAATGCCATTTAGATCTTTAATGTTGCAATTTTCAGTATAAAAATCTTTAAGAAATTTTTTGGAAATTAAAAAGTTGAGTTCAGTGAAAGTTAAAATTTGATTGTAAATAAATAATTGTGCCACCTCACAACGATATGTAATACTTCTAAAAAAGTTATTTCAAAAAATTCTGCTTTAAAGTTTAAACTTTAATATTTTTCATTAGACTTTCTTAGCTTACCTGATCTTAGAAAAGTCAGCATTATCAAGTATAAGCCCACTTGTAAACCAAAATAAATTTCTTGGATGTAAACACATTTCCTCTTCATTTCTACAAATATTTTTCTTTAAAATGATTGTCTCATTTTGACTTGATTTTGTACAATTCAGATGCGAGCAGAATTCCCCCATATTACCGTTTTTAAAAGGAAACTTCAATTTTTTTATTTAAAAAACAATTTTTCCATTCTGCTCGCATCTGAATTGTACAAAGCAAACCAAAATGAAAGCGTTTCTTCAATATTATGTAAAATTTGAAGAAAAAAACTTGCATCTTGCTATTTCTTGCAAACCATTTATGAATAATAATAAATCTATTTTTTGTAAAAAAATATTTACACGTATTAAAAAATTTTTGATACACTTTTAATGATGATGGATTTTGAGTGATATAATCAATTATACAATATGGAAGGGAAAAATTTTGATGACATGGAGAAGAAAAATCGGGAGTAAATTCAAGTTTTTTGGAAGCCATGGTAATGCCAAAGATTGTGTTTGTTCAATAAAAAAAAACATAAATGGTCTGTTGCAATTTTTTGAGACAGGAAAAAGAAGAGAATGGTGGGTTGGCCATTTTCTATGTCGATTTGAAAATAACGGTGCCTTATGTCTCAAGAGAATTGCCTAAAACCATCTCCAAAATATCTTAGGTCAACAGGAGGGCGATTTTGGTTGAGTATGGACAAACAAGTGTGGAATTTGAGGGAAATTAGGCATTTTTATTGCTCATACTAAGCAAAAAAAGTTTATTGGATGTTTTTTCTTTATTTTTTCATGATTACATAAAATAAAATTATAAATTTTTCTGTTACGAAATTTTACTTTTAAAAAAAATTCAAAAAGCTTTATTTTATTTTTTTTATTAAACAAAAATAACTTTTTTAATATTTACATAAACAATAACAATGGTAATATTTTTCATTTTTTATTTCCTTCAAAGTTTGAGATTGTGATTTTTGTTGCAATTTTTTTAACGACTGATTCAAAGACAGACTGTAGAAAAAAAGGCCAGAATTGTTTTTTATATTTTCATTCATAACTAAACAAATTCATGAGGTGTTTGATGAACAATTAATTCTTGTCTCACCACAAACCAAGCTTTTGGAAATTGTTGCGGTGACATAGTAATTTGTCTTCGACGCTTTTTAAAATTTAAACAATATGCGCAAGCACAAATTAAACATAAAATTAATAATGCGCTAAATATCACAAATAATGATTCCGTTGATGTTCGTTGTATATACATTAGTAAAAAATTATGCGCGGCGTTCTGAAAAATGAAAAAAAAATTAGTCAAGAAAAGAAATTGTTGGGCCTTGGCAATTAAAAATCCTGAAAAAAAAATAAAATCAAAAAACATAAAAGGACTTTATTTTAATTTTTCTTTAAAAAAATGGTATAAATTTGAATAAAAGCAAACCAAAAACATGGTTGAAGAATCATGCGCAAAAGTAAATCGGAAGCAGGTGGAAGTAGGGTTGTCAAAAAAGATTTCCCGGGAATTTCCCGATTTTTCCTGGGAAATTTCCCGCTACAAACCCTTACAAAGTTTCACAAAGTCTAACAAAGTTCTACAAAAGTTGCTATAACTTTGTTAAACTTTGTTAGACTTTGTGAAGGTTTGTAGCGGGAAAATTCCCCATTTTCCCATTTCCCGGGAAATTCGACAACCCTAGGTGGAAGTGAGGATAATAAGTTTAAAAACTCTATTTTTTTTTTGACTTTGCGCATTTATTTAGAGAACCACTGAAGCGCAAAAAACTTTTCCATTCTTTTATGCCCAAAAAAGGCAATGTTCGTGGATGCGCGAAAAGCAAATCTCAAAAAGCAAAAAAGGCAAAAATTTGGTTTTGTGGACGGTTTTTCTGAATTAAAGGATTAATAAACAAAAGTGCAAAAAATAAAAAATATGATTTTTCGAATGTTAAATTTCTGCTTCATTTTTGTTTCTAAAAAAATTACTGTAAAAACTTTTTAAAATGACACTTAAAAAAATAACAAAAACTTGGACCTCTTTTTAGAAGGCGTTGTTCCGGTTTTTAAACTTATTTTTTTTTCATTTTTTAATTTGAATTGGCGTCTATCTTTTTTTTTGCAGATTAAAATCTCGTTTTAACAAAAAAAACAAAAATTAACTTCAGACATTAATTTTTAGACTGAGACCAAAATAAATTTTTTTGTTTGCAAAAACAAAAGTGAACTTTGGAGGAATCAAAAGTTTTTCCGCTTCTCTTTTAAAAATCGAACACAGAATAAAATAAAAATACTTTAAGAAATTTTTATTATCTTCTTTCATTTTTTCGAATTGACATTCCTAACTTTTAGTTAAATTTTAAAAAGTAAATATTAAACTGTTTTAGAAGCAAAAAATTTATTTTTAAATATTTTCTAGGAGAGACTCCCATTCCCAGATTTATATATTTTTACATTCTTCAAACTTTTTTATAAAATTTTATCAAAACAATGGACAACATAAATAATTTATTAAAAAAAAAACAAAGGGGATGGATTTTAAACAGAATGTTACCTTAAAATGCTGACAGTTTGGAACAATTGGGGCCAGCCAGAGCATGCAGCACGATCGCGAAGCGATCGTGCTGCATGCGATACAGCTGGCCCAAGTTGGGTCGGGACTTAGGGAGCGCAAGATCTCTTTTTTTTTCAACTAGCTTAATCATGTTTTTATGTTTATTAACTATGGCTGAAATTTGGTATACTTATGAGTGCCCATCTATATATTATATCTGTAAAGAAATCCAAAAAAAAAACTTTATTAGATCGAGATTTTTGACTAAAAATGTGTCCAAAAAAAAATGTCTGTTTGTTTGTCGTTCCGTTACAATTCTTAGAACGAAAATGTCTCAATCAAAGAGCAAAATCAAAGGCGGATTATTTGAATCATGATTGAATGTTTTTCCATTTCCATGCATTTTTTGAATGTAAAAAGGTTGGATAAAAAAAAATTGTTTTTTCTTTCTGCTTTATTTAGTTATTATTTATTTTATTATTTGTGATTGATTGATAAATTATATACTGAAGTGTTGTGATTTTTTTTCATGAAAAAATTATAAATTATTATTAAAGAATTATGTTTATGATAATCATTTTACATTGTTTTTTTACATTTATTAAATTATTAAATTAATTAATAAACAATTAATACAAAAAAGTTGTTTGCACGATAAATCAATTTGTTTGACTATAAAGCTTTAAAAAATCTATATAAAGGAATTAAATATAATTAAGCGTTAATAATTTATACTCGTTTTCGATAAAGAAGCATTCGATAATCAGTGATATATGTTAGAATACTTCGACGATGGTCAAGTCTATTATCGTCGAGTATTATCCATCCATCTTCATTCCTAGCTTTTACCCAGGTTGTATAATGTGCAGGTCGTCGTTCGATAGCAGAAATTAAATTCCAATTAAAATCAAACATTCGAACATTAACCATTTCTCTTACTCTTAATTTTCTTGTATCTTTGCCATTACTTAAATAACCATCAACCATAATAATAATGTACTGCAAGTGAGGATCATTGGGGTCACACGTGGGCACGGGGTGCGATTGGGTGCGATTATCGCACCCTGCTTCGTGCTCCGTGCCTCAAAATTTCAAAAATCTAATAGAAAAAAAATTTCGATGTGGTAAGAATGAAATTTTCCTAAATTATTTTTTTTTAAAATCTACACGGTGGACCCTTTGGTATTGCTTGCTTCGTGCCCGAAAAATTTTTTTGTCGCACTCACCTGCCCACGTGTGATTGGGGTCTTGTAAAACTTTGTTACGATTTTGACGATGATCACCGCAATTACGTTCTTGATGAGCCCAATATTCCAAAAATTGAGTAAAACTTAATGACAATATATTATTGGGAATTCCTAGCGAATTGAGAAGGTATGAAATATATGATTGTTGCAGAAGTCTAGGAGCAATGTTGCAGGGACAATCACGATTTATTTGCCATCTAACTTGGAAACAATTGATGGCATTTATATTATTGTTTTCAAAGTGGTATTAAAGTCCCTCATATTTTCCTAAATTTTCACATTTTCTCCTATAATAAAAAAACGTTGATTTTATTTTCTGAGGAGTTTTTTTAAAAGCTAATTTAGCGCTGCTTTTCTAAAAAAAAAAGCGTAATTTATCGTTATATTAAACTTGTTTGCAGGTGGTTTTTATGCACCTTGACTTTATGCTTTTATCCATAAAACAAACAAAAGAAAAAATTATGGATTGCTAGGAGTTTTTACTAAATGAAGGTTCCTCGTCAGATCATTTTGTTCAGATTAAATTTATTAAATAGATTTGTTGAAATATTTTTTGAGCTTTAGAACAGAGGGAAAAAATAAAGTTTAGTGGACTTCAGTGGCAGATTATGTTTTTTAAAAATCTCAAATATTCTAACCCATATGAATGAATCACGAGGAGATAATTTAATAGTTTAAGTAAAAATTTTGTGACAAGTATGGTCTTTTTTTCTTATATGGAGTTGGATTATAGTATTTGATTGAGCTATTCCATACCTAACTGAAAATAAAGAACTTTGTGAGAAATGGTGATTGACTTAAACTTCTCCCGACATATATGCGAGGAGAAAAAGTAGAAAAAGTTTCTTTCGCCCGAAGGGCGAAAGAGTTTTTCGCTTTTTCCGAGCTTTAATTTCCAATATTTAGTAGCAAATTTTATGTTTTTAAAGGAATTACTTTTACTGTAAAAGTTAAAAATAAAACTACCCCGTTATTTGGCATGTATTTTTTTCATTAATGAAGTGAAATCCGTTTATGTGTCTTTAAAGAAAGAAAGATTAGGACTACTAAAATTTGAATTGATTCCGATGCGAACGCAAAATACCATGTTAAAAGTGAATCGTTTTAACTACAGACTCTTTGGTCTCTGTTAAATTAAGTTAGAAATTTTAATTAAGCTGGAGTTATTTATAAAAATGCTTTGCATTAAAAAAATTTCTTATATAAATTCAAGATTTTTCCCATGCTACAAATTTTTACTTCCAACTTCTCCATTTGGTCAGATAGTACCGTCAGGTACTTTTTGCGAAGTATTATTTTATCCAGAGTTGATTGTTTCTCCATTTATCTTTTAAAAATACTAATACACTAGTCAAGCACCTTCTTTTATTTATTTGGTATTTAAATTTTCAAATTACATCTATAAATCTCTTCGAGCTCAATAAAAGAATGGAAATCATAACTATTACAAGGCTAAAAGCCTAAAAAAGGTGGAAGTTGAGTCTTGAGTCAATAAAAGTATGGAAATCTCAAAGATTCAAGCCGACTCAACTTCGCGCCCCAAAAAAAATTTTGCACTTCATTTTTTTAAAATAAATTTTTACATTTACTAATGTTTTAAATAAAATAGCCTTAAATTTTTGCTTCAAATAATTTTCGTAATTTTTCAAATTTACCTGTTATATCTCTTTTAGTTATTTTTAAAATTAATGGTTTTTCAATACGATATTCTAGGTAATTCAAAGCGTTTGATTACGTTTACTAAAGTTTTTTTTAACTAATCACTTTTATATATATATCTTTAAAAACCTTTCAATAACAGATTTTCACATATAAAAATATATCTTGTTGGTACATTTTTTTATAAATGAATACCTTTTTTGGAGTTATCTTAACATGAAGCTTGTATTTGAACAAATTCCTCAATGAAAAAAAAGATATTCACAAAAAATCAAGCTACTTTTTTCTCAAAAAATTTTTTTTGGGGCGCGAAGTTGAGTCGGCTTGAATCTTTGAGATTTCCATACTTTTATTGACTCAAGACTCAACTTCCACCTTTTTTAGGCTTTTAGCCTTGTAATAGTTATGATTATGTATTATTATTACCTTTTTTTCTTGACGATGCTTAAAAATATTTTTTATTTGGCGCCACTGAAATTAATATATGTTTGTTTCCATTCGATGTGAAGAAAAAAAAAATGAAAACAATAATACACCCGAGCTTTGTGAGTCGAGTAAAAAAAAGTTTCCCAGGATAAGAAAAAAAAGAAGAGAAAACCTAGAAGGTGAATATCGTGAGGTACTTGAGTAAGTTTGAGTTTTGGAAGGTTATGAAAAGATATATGTTCATGAAAGAGAAAGACGTAATAGATATAGCAAGCTTTTTTAGGGAATGGCGGTCATTTTTATGAGATTACAATTTTAACTATAAAAAATAGAAAAGTGAATAATCTAAGCGGCAACTGACCACTTCGAGAAGGTTTTTAAAAAAAATGATAAAGTGACCAAATCAAGAAGGGGAGAGTTTCATTTTCGTATGTTTGTAAATATATTTACTATCTGAAACTCGATAATTTGCTAAAGCCGAAATGAACAACAAAAAAATTAAACGCGATGAAGGAAAAAAAGACCCGAAAGAAAATGAGTGAAAAACAGATGTTTACAAACCTTCAAACCTCTTTTTTTTGAAAACCAAAGAAAACAAAGGTGAGTCTCCAAAAAAAGGAGAGGAGGGTAAAAAAAATCAGCGGCTATTCATTTTTCAAGTTTTTTCTTTCACTCCTATTTTTACGTGTTAAAACGGACAAATAAAGACGAAGAAAAAAAAGGTAAGTGTAAATGAGAGACCTCTTATTTCGAATCGCCCCGCTTTAATGTATATATTTATTTTCTTTGTTTGTTTGTTGCTAATAAAAAATCTTTGAAAAAAAAAACATCAAAAAAAAGTTTTAAAAAAAAAGAAAGGTTAAATATGAGTAATTTAAATATATTTTGTCTTCTTCAAACTGTAAAAGGAATTTGGCCGATTGCTAAAACAAAATTCGCTTGAAATATTGTTCTTTGATATCCCAAGATGGAACATAAAAAGTTTTAAATTGAACGAGTCCATTTCGTTTAATTTTAAAATAGTTTTATTTTGTAAAATGAATATTTTTTTGTTCGGTGAAAACTAAGTTTTTAAAAAGTTTGTGGAATATAAATCAGCAACATAAAATGAAATACATAAATTAATGTTAGCTTTTTTACTTTGTCTAATGTTGGAAATTCCTAAAGAGAAAATGTTCTGTTTGCACACTTTTTTTTTTTGCGGCAATGACTATTTTTTTGATCTTTCAAAATCAGTTTGCTTGTAAACGAAGTGAAAAAAAAAGCGCCGAACTGGAAAAAAAATAGATAAAAAAATATCGATTGCATTTGCTTTTTACAATTTTTTCTTTCATAAAAACATATTTGTTTTAGTTTTTTTGCACATCTTTTTTTTTCAAAAATTTAATTTACTTTAGACATGTCATCTAATAAAAATAAACATTTATGTCAATGTAGAAATGAAAGAAAACAATTAACTCGAAATTGTCAAATCAATTTAATAATAATTTTTTCAATATTTTGTGTTTTGGCATTATTGGTTAATCTTGGTGTAATTGGTTATTCAGTAAGTTATTGTGAAACTATTCAGTCATATCCTAATTATTACATTATTAAACCATGTCAATCGGATTATGAAACTTATAGATCTTTTGAATGGAAACTAGAATTAGTAAGTTTTTTTAAATAAATAAAGCGGTGTTTGGCTCGACCATGGTTGAAGATAAAAAAATTTTTTTGATCGACAAAGAAACTTGAAACTAATATTCTTTTCTTTTTATTTAAATAATTAGGTCCAACGCTCTTAGTCATTTTTTTCATTTTTAGTTTTATTTTCTAACTTTAAAATTAAGAAAATGTTCAAAAAAACTAAAAAATCGTTTCATAAGCATTATTATTTATGGAACGATTCTTTACCTTAAAACTTTCAATACTAAAATTTTCAGAATAAAGATTCAAGAAAAAAGGATGCTATAATATTGGCCCAAGAAACTGAATACAAAGCTAAAGTGGACCAACATCATAAAATATGGCGGGAATGTTTGAATTCCACTGCTAATAGCCTCTTAGATTCCATGGATGGAAATACAGAAATGATCGTGAAAGTAATTAAATTGGAATTATTTATTTATGCATTTTTCTTATTATTTTCAAGAATTTTTCTTAAAAACAAAACACTCTCCACTCAAATTATTTCATACTTTCTTTATTTTGTTTTTGTTCTTGCTTCCAACTCCATTTTTCTTTTTTATTATAGTTGCTTTTGGATGGATCAAAGTAAAATATTTGCAGATTTAAATATTATTATGGATTAGTTTTAATAAATTATTTTTTAAAATTAAAAGTGCTTTTTAACCCAAATTATTAGCCTTTTTTTGACCGAAGAAAATCTGAACAAAAAAATATTTTGATCTGATATTAGGTTGTGACATATGTCATGTTGTTGCTAAATGAGTAGGACGAAAGAAAGAAAAAGTAAAAAGAAAAAAAAGATATAATTTTACATTTTTCTTTTTTGAGAACAACATCAATTTTTTTCTTTGTGTTTTTTTTTGCCTTTACTTTACATTTTTTTCTCACTCACATCAGTCAGTGTAAAAGTCATGAAGTGTCATCTTTTTTTCTTCTTCTCCCATGGCTTTTTGTTTTTTGTTTTACATTTTTTAACAGCATTTTTTCAATCCTCTTCCAATTTCAAAAAAATATATATATGAAAATAAAATTGTCAAAAAAAAGAGATAAAATTTCACGCCATTATTTTTCATCTTTGGTGTTGGTGGTGCCATATTTTTTTGTTTTCTTTTTCTTTTCTATTTTTTCTTGCTTGCTTTTTGGCACCATTTTTTTCTTCTTCACATTTCTATCTATAGCATTTTTTGCTTTTTGTTTCCATCCAATTCAATATAACCCAATAATGTTTCGAAGGAGCGAGGAGGAGGAGAAGAAAAAAAGAAGAAAGATATTGATCCGAAAAATATGTGTGCCTTTTTTTCTTCCCTCGAGCAAAAATGGAAAAAGAAAAGAAAAACAAGCGGATGTTTTTCTTTATTTTCTTTTCTTAGTTCTCAACAAAAAAAATTTTTTTTCCTTTTTCTTTTCGCGTATGTACGACAACGCAACGAAGACGACGACTTAAAAACTTTTTTTTACTTTGCTTTTTTCTTTACTTTTTTTTTATTAAAGTTGCCTCTTTTTATTTCTAGGTTTATTAAAGAAGTAATGCAACTCCAAATTCATAATTTAATCAAAGGCCATTTTACTTTGGAATATGATAAAACTGATACAGTGAAAGATATCAAAACTAAAATTCGATCAAGAGAAAATATTCCCATTACTCAACAAAGTTTGATATATGATGGTAAGTTTTTTTTATTAAGAAATAAAGCTAAAAAAATAATAGCTTTAAAAGCTTTGTGAGGCGGCATTTTTGCTTGCGTCGTTTTTAATAAAGCTTATTTAAAAACCTTTATCAAAGAAAAACATAAAAGAGCGAAAAATAAATTTTTTTAATGACTTTTTGCTGGCAGCGGCAAAAAAATTTTTTTATTTCAGTTCGCAGCAAACTTTTTGTAGTAAACAAATGAAAAAAATTCTTTGTTTCGAAACGTGTCTGCTGGGCAAAAAAAGCTTTTTTGATAACCAAAAAATTTATTTATTTTCAAAGTAAAAGACACAATAAAGGTTTTCAAATACACATAATATATTTTTTATGTCACTCTAAAAGTATCCAAAAAAATGAAAAAACAATAAATTAATTTGCCCCTTTTTTAAAAAAATATCACGAATCTCTATTTTTTAGATTCATAATTAACAAAACAAAAAAAAACTAATAATTTAAATAAATTGATTGAAATTTTGTCAAACCCAAAAATTTTCTCTTAAAGCATGATTTTATTTATTTTTTTAAATGAACCCTACCTTTTTTTAGGCCAAAAACTTAATGAAGATTATCGACTCCTTTCTTATTATGGAATTGAAGATGGAGCCACCATTATTTTTCGCATTTCAGCTGACATAAAAATTTCCGTGGAATTTTTGAATGATTTAATTATTTTTCTTGAAGTCAATCAAGATTATTCAATTGCAAATTTAAAATTAATAATTGAAGATAAGACTTCCATGGATTCCAAGCGGCAACATTTATATTTGGATGGAAATGAATTAGATAATGAAAAAACTGTTGCAGATTATAACATTCAAAATGGCGCATGTTTACTTGTTCGAAGCCCAATTCAAATTAGAGTTAAAACTTTGAGAAGAAAAGTGGTAGTTTTGGATGTCAAAGAAACGGATACCGTTGCATTTATTAAAAATGAAATTCGATTAATTGAAGGCATTCCTTGTAAACAGCAAGGACTTCTTTATAAAGGTTTGTTTATTTGTTAGTTTACTTGGGCCTTTAGAAAATTACTAGCTCGACAAAATTTTTGTAACTCGATAACGGATAATTTTTTTTAAAATTTTGAGTAAAAAAATATTGCAAAGTTGAAAGCCATCGGCCAATCTTAAATTTTTTTTCCAAGCAACTTATTGGCATCCAATTTCAAAAGTTGAACAGTAATACTAAAGGAAATAATTTCTTTTCTTTTCTATGTTTAGTCTTTAATAGAATATGCAAAAAATAACTACGTTAGAAATTTTTATATTTTTTTAAACATTAATTTTAATTTCAATGCCAAAAATATTCATTCTTTTTTTTGTAATTCTTTCTCAGCTGTTTGCCTTCACTTCGCTCCAAAATCATCGAAACCGAGTAAAAAGTTTCAAAATTCTACAAACTTTATTTTTACCAATTTAAATTTTTGTTCTTGACCTGCAGAGATAAATAAAAAATTTTCGATTTAAAATTAATTTATTCCATCCATTTTTTTAGCTAAAGAACTCAAAAATGAAAACACTTTAGCTGATTATGGAATTGGACATGATTCAAAATTGGATATGTTTTCCAAATCTAACTTTTCCCTATCTCGAAATGACATGAGTATCACAATTATAACTGATAATGGCAAGAATTTTACTTTTAAAGTTCAAGGAAGTGATAGCATAAAAAATATTAAAATTATGATTCAACGTCGTGAAGGCATTCCCGTTCGGCATCAACGTTTAATTCATGATGGTAGACAACTTGAAGATGGTAAAAATCTCGCAGATTATGGAATAAAAAATAAAGATAAAATTCATGTTGCTCTTTGTCTTTGTGATCGATAAACAAAAATTATTATTCGAATTTTCAAGAGAACAAAAAATAAAATAGATTCGATTTTTTTAATTTGCATACGGGTTGGGTTTACTGTATCGTTATTTTTTTTATTATCATTTTACTTGCTTATTTTTTTGGTGCGAATTGTTATTATGCTTGATTCTATTTTGTAGCCTGCTGCTTTTATGCTTTGGAATAAATATTTTTTTTATTATTTAAATAACGGAGAATTTAATAGCAAAAATGTCATCAATATTTTTGTTAACACGAAATATGAAAGTTAAAACACAATTTCCTAACAAAAATTTTTCTTTCTTTTTTTTGGACAAACAAAAAGATTTTACCCTTCGGTTGTAAAAACTGAAGGCATCACTCCTTCAAGATTTGTAGTTAAATGGTTGTTGTTTCCAGAATAAATGTAAGTTTGAAATTTTTCAATAACATATTTTCGATATGGTCGAATAAAATAAAGCATACTTAAACAATTAAATATTGGTTCAAGTCCACCAATATTTATTGCAAGACTAGCATAAATGGTTCCATTTTTTATTTGAGATAAATATGTTCCCATAAAAATAATTAATGGTGTAAAAAGTAAAATAATACTAATTAAAAATTGAACGGTCAAAGCTCTAAAAAATATTTTATTTTCTATTAAAAGCGGCTGATCCCGAAACTATATCTTTTTTTTGTTTTGAACTAACTAACCTATATAACATTTTATGAGCTTTTATAGTATTTTTATTAAAAATATTTTTTAATTTTTTCATTCTCCAACGAAAAATTAAATGCATAGTTAAAAATGCGATGGGTAAAAAAGCTCCAAATATTACTGAATCATAACCAAGTAAATCAAACCAATCTGTAATAAAATTAATATGGTATCCAGCTGCGTTAGGATGGAGTTGAAAAAATTTCGATAATATTGGAATATCTTTAATCAAAGCTGCTTGAAGAATAGGTATTGAAGTAGCATCATGCAAAATTGGGGCTAAAATAAAAATTGTATTAAGACATTTTTTTAGCTGTTTTTTAAATTAGGAAAATATACATACTTATAAAAAGAGTTATCACAATAACCAATGCTAAAACATTTGAAATAATCATAAGTTTGACATTATCAAAATAATAATGAATTGGTCCATCCATAAATGTGACACCCGCACGATATGCGAAAGAAATAAAAAGGGCATGAACACCACAAATAATTACGGAGACAGTTAAAGCAAAATAAATAAATAAAAAATTTTGGCCTGCAAACAAAAAAATTATTTAAAAATTCAGAAACTTTTGTTTGGTTCAAAGAAATTATCTCAGTCCGAAAAATAAAATAGAAAGTTTTTGTTTTAGTTTTTTACTAACTTTTTAGGATCGATGATGAAAATAAAGTCAAAAACTTACCCAAATTGAAATAACTATTTATATAACCAATGGGTAAAGGAAATAAAAAAACTGGTTTAAAAAGAAATATTAAAAAATGAAATACTAAAGCGCAAGCCAAATGATAGCATAAAAGATATTTATAATTTCCCATTTCTTTGGTGGATTGAGTCAAAATAATATAAAATGAAGTAGGATAAATAATGCACGTGAGTAAAAAAAGGATACTAAAACATATTCGAATATATTCTTGAAATTCAGGAAAATATATTTCTTCGAGGGTCAAATTTTTCCATGGTTCTAGTGAAGCCATAAACATTTTTCTACGGAGATTTTTCTTCTAATATTTTCTTTGACGAAAGATAAAAAACAGAATTTTATTTTTTATGACAAATAAAAAGTTCAAAAAAAACTTGTAAACTAATTTAGTCAAACTCCAATAAAAAACTTATTATATTTATACTTATCTTTAAATAATAACAATTTTTAAATGGGTTTTTCGAGAAAACAAAATCTCAAAGACTTAAGTTCAAATGAATATTGCTTGCGTAAGAGTAACAGGTGTGAATTTTATAAATTAAAAAAAAAATACTGTAAAAAATGTGTCATTTTAGACGTTTTCTAAAAGCTGAGCTTTGAAATACTTTTTATTAAAATGTGTGAATAACAAAAAATTGAAAAGTAAAAAAATGCAAAACATGAAGTTTTTTAATGTCATTATTTATTTATAAATTACTTAAATTAAAAACATTTTTTCTTCTTTTTTTCCATGTAAATGTTTGAAGGAGATTGCCAATAAAAAAAGTTATTTTTAATTGTAAAGAATAATTGTTTTATTTTACAAAAACACAAAATACAGAAGATTTAAACATTTTACCTAAAATTTATTTTACTTTTGAAAATACATATTTAAAAACAAAATTTATATTTTTTCTTAAAACCGCAGCCATCCATTTTTTTTTATATTCTTGCGCGCTTTTCATCAACATTAAAAAATCTTCTAATTGCAATGGTTTGAAAACTTGCAACAGCAATAATAATAAAAATTTGAATTAAACTAAAATATGTTACAAATTTTTCATTTGATTCTTGCATCATTTCATCTCTCGTTGTTCCAATGGCCCAATGTTTTTGATGAAAAATTATTTGATATATTTTTACTGTAAGTTGATAAATTCTTTCCTAAAAATATTTTTTAAAGTATTTCGATTTAAAAAAGGATAAAAAACTTTTTTGACGACGAACTTACTTCAACTGCTTCTTGGGTAGTTCGATCGATGTGACGCTCTAAAGCAACCTTTTCAATATCCGCTGGAACATAAGTTAAAAGTTGAAGATTCATTCGAAGTTTATGAAATCCTACTCGAGCTGTGGCACAAACTTCATAAATGCCTAAAATTAAAAAAAAATTATTTTTCTAGGTATAGCACTTATTTAATAATTTTTTTCTGTCGAGTCGCTTGAATTCAATTCTCACCTTCTTCAGTTACGCTTAATTCTTGATTAACTGAACTTAAAGCATGTTTCCATTCTGAAAATTCTCCTGATGGTGAAGTAATTCGTAAATGAACTTCATGTTGATTACTATCAACTGCCTAAAAAACATATCACAATCTTTTGTATATTTTTAAAAAGTAATAAAAAATAATCCTGTTGCCAAAAATACTCTTCCAATGAGTTTTAAAAAGAAACATTTTTCTTATAATTTCTTTCTGTTTTTTTTAAGCCTCCTTCGAGATTCTGGAACGCTTAGTTAAAAAAAGAAAAAACAAAAGTGAACAAAATTTTGACGCACAAATATTTAATCCTTTTAAATTAAAAATAAAATGTTTCTTAAAAGCTCATGTAGGCCTTTAAAAAAAGAGTTTTTTTCTTTTTTCATGTCGTCAGCAGTAGTAGCACTAATATGCAAAATGTGTGATATTTAACCCAAAAAAATGGGATAGTTGTTTTTAAATGGAAGCATTTTCCATGTTTTTTAAAGGTTTTTTTTCCTTCAACGTGTGCTTTTAATTTGGTGCCTAAAAATCTTTAAACCCGATGACAATAGGCAGCAGCAGGCATTAACAATCTCGGGAGGTATTAAAAAATGAATTGAATCTGCGTCATCAATTTTTTAAATTATAAAAAAATAACTTACAGTTAATGTAGCTTTTAAAGAAGCCCCTTTAGAAATATCTTCAAAAAAGCAATGCATTTCGGATGAAGAATGTAAATAAAATTGTAAAACATAACCAAATTTTACGCTTTTTGAACCATATTTAGTGTAAATTGATAAATTTTCAATATAAATAATAAAAAATCCAAAAAATATTAAACATTTTAAAAGCAACATCATTTCTCTCAACAACAAAAAATTATTTGAATAAATAAAAATTACAAATAAAAAGTTTTTTGACTTTGACTTTGAGGTTGAATGAATTTTGATTCCACGTTTCGCAGCGAAACGAGACACACGGGAAATGAATAAAACAAAACAAAAAATAATAATCGCGTGCTTCTTCTTTTCTTTTATTTGATTGGAAACACATAAAAAAAAGAGTTTGATTTTGACTAATCTATTTTTTCATCGAATGTTTTTGTGCGCTGATTTTTTTGTTGCCTCTTCTTTCCTTCCTCTCTTTTTCATCATTACCCTACCCTCCCTTATCATCATCATTGTTTTTCCTTTTATTTTAATATTTTTTTGGTGTTGCTATTATCATGAATTTAAATGCATGCACAAATACATACACACTCACATAAATATATACAATCGATGATGAATGGAGCGGCGGCGGGAGAATGGAAGAAAAAGAGAAAAAACCACCACCAGCTCGCTCCATTGTTTTTGGAAGCTGTTGATAATTTTATCAAGGATCAGGAAAGTTTTGATTTATATTTTTTTTATTTTCTTTAAAAACTTGATATTTCAAAAATAAAAATGTTAATTTTAATTTGAAATATTTTAACTTTTACACTTGAGGATATCTCTGTTTTCTTTTTCACAACGAAAGAGTCTTTGTTCTGCAACCACGATAATAATAAAAATGTTAAACAAACATTGACTTTTTTTAATCCATTCATGAAAGTATCAAATACTTTTATTTTTTAGTCGCTTCACTGATAAAAAAAAATAAGCTTCGATTCTCTTTTTTTAAGCTTCTTTTACCTTTCTTTATATTACTTTTAATTTTTGTTTATAGCTACCATGATTTTTTTAAAAGTCAAATTATTATGAAAACTTTTTATTTTCTTTGCCAATCCATTGTAGCGTCTTCCTATTTTTTTGTAATAAATTATGCTTCAATTTTGCATCATTTTTTATTTGCAGCGTTTTTAGGCTCACCTAATTCTTGTAACCGTTATTTTTGGCTTCATCATTGTTCGTTCTTCCGCTTCTTTTTTCTTTTATTAATTAAAAAAAATTTTTTTATTACATTTCCAAGAAATTTTATAACAAAAAATTTGTGAAAATGACAAACTCCCATGAATGAAGAAGAAGGATGATGATACATTTATTCTTTTTCATTTTTTTTTTCAAAATTTGCTGGCTTCTTCCTTCTATCGTTTCCGGTGACTTTTTTCTGCAAAAAAAAAAATAAATATAATTTAAGGAGGCTTTTGTCTATAATTATTTCTTTGTTATTGTCATTGCCCCAATTACTTCCATTTTTTTTGTTACATAGGTTAGAGGTGTTTTAATACTTTCTTTTTTTTATTATAATCACGTGCTTTTTAGTAATAAAAAAAATTCTAAATTTTTACTCTAAAACTTAGCATCATTTTGCTGCTAGTTTATAACTATCTTCAAATCTCTCCAAAATATTCATGGATCACACGTGGGCACGGGGTGCGATTGGGTGCGATTATCGCACCCTGCTTCGTGCTCCGTGCCGCTATTTTTGGAGCTTCGTGCCTCAAAATTTCAAAAATCTAATAGAAAAAAAATTTCGATGTGGTAAGAATGAAATTTTCCTAAATTATTTTTTTTTTAAATCAACACGGTGGACCCTTTGGTATTGCTTGCTTCGTGCCCGAAAAATTTTTTTGTCGCACCCACCTGCCCACGTGTGTCATGGATGTCAGTAATTTTGCATAATCCAAAAACGTTGCTTAGATAATCGATTCAACGACGCATATGGAAAAACAAGCCTCAAAATCAGCAAGAAAAATCCATTATTAATTTGAAATTAGCCCAATCGAAAAGTTTAATGACGGCTTTCGCCAGCTATAAACAACATTGTTTTGGAATCAGTGTTATTTCATACAAAATATTTTTCATTTTTTTCATTTTTATTCTAATCCCTGAAACTTATTTTTTCTTCTTCGTGTTTTGTGTTTTTGTTTTTATCCCAATTTTTCGGAGCAACATAAATGGCCATTTTTCCTCATTTTTTCCATCAAAAATTTCACCTTTTAGTTTTTTGTTTTGTTTTATGGGTTTTCATCTTTTTTCTCTTTTTGTTTCAGATGCTTTGAAATAACAAAATTTCTCAAGGGACATCTTATGTATGCGCCCCATTTTTCTTCCATTTAGTTTTTTTTCGTTCAGCTTCAGCTTTAATGAATAATGGGATAAAAGAAGACAGAAAAAATAGAAGAATAATTATTAAAAGAAACTTTTTTTCTGGGCTTTTTGAGAGATGAAATTTTCTTAACAAAAAATTGGATAAATTTCCAAATTTCCCTTGGAAATAAAAAGGTATAAGCAAAAACCTAAAATGCTAAAAAAGTGAAGTTAAATTTAAAAAAAAACTTTATTTCTCAAAGTGAAAAATATTTGGTGAGCATTTTTTTTCTTCTGCAAAATTAGAATATTTTTATTTTTCACATTCATACGCCTATTTTATTTTGCTTCAGATATTTTCTTTTGCAAATGATTTAACCATTTTATTTTTCAAACAATTTTAAGAAGAAAAAAATAAAGTTAACTAATTTCTTTGCAGTGAGGGATTTGCAGGCGAAATTCTCTAAAAATTTACATCCCGGAAAGAGATTCAGAGATAAATATATTGGCTTTTATCTTTCACTTTCTCTCTTTTGTTTTTATATCTGTGAAAAATAAAGAAAAACTTTAAATTAAATTTGTCACAAAGTTTTTTGAGATTTCATTTCTTTTTTCTTTTTTTTGTTGATGATGACTTCTGGAATGGCGTCATCTTCCCTTCCTTTCTTTTTCTTTTTATCCATGACATAACTTTATTTTTTTTTGTCCCTTTCATTTATTTCTTCAACTTTGAATTCTTTTATTGTGGCTTGCTTGGCTTTTGCTTGGGCCATTTTGAAATAAATTTTTTAGCTCTTTTTTTAACAAATTTTCTCAAAAAAAAAAGGTTTGTTTTGCTTCATCAACGGTTTTTTTTCTTGTCTTGAATGAACTGGCTGTTTTCTTCATTGGATTCGAGTGGGATAGAAAAAAAGAATGCCATTTACACGCACTGAAACTCTCAGAAATTCACAGCATGAGAAATTCTTTTTCATTTTGAACAGCACTTTTGCTTGCATTTTTTTCAAGTTGGGCATTGTTTATTCTTCTCTATTCGTTTTTTTTTTGCCATCTCTGAAGCTGTTTCGAGGACAAAAGAAAAATTCTTCATATATTTTTTTTTGCGTAAAAAAACATGGCTTCTTTTCTTTCTTTTTTATCTTCGCTTGCTTTTTGGCTTTAAAAAGAAAACCCACGCAGCTTTGGCTTTTTTGTTTGTGCCATCGAAGAGAGAAAAAAAATGATGACTTTTTAGAAGAAAAACAGCTTTTATGGAAGCCCATAAAAAACATCGGAGATGGAACGGAAAAAAAGGGATAACATTTAAAAATAAAAAATGAATAAATCTTGTTTTGAACTTTTTTGTTGGAGGTTTTCTTTTTTAGAATTAAATAAAAAGTTGTTTACCTCACTTTTTTTTAAAACCCTTCTATTAGGCTTTTTATGGTTTGAAGAAATTATACTGTATCTTCGAAATAAAACAATTAAAAAAATTTAAATTAGCATTTTTTAATTCTTAAATTTTGTTGTTTTTTTACTTCCAAAAAAGATAAAACATATTTTTTGCAAACTGATTTTGGTTTACGAAAGCTTGGAAATTTTCATAAGGGTTTTTGTTTTTTTGAATTTTCTTATCGCCTGCTTTTTTCTTTGTTGCCTTTTTTTAGTTTCGAAGCTCGTGTATTTAATTATTATTAATTACTTATCAAAGGTCTCTAGAAACATCTAGCACCCAAATGACCTCGGCATGTGAGATTCATACATAAAAGTATGATTTCTTTGTTAACCTTTTTAAAATTTAGAAAATCCATTAAAAATTTGATATAAGTATTCAAACGAATAATAACGAGTAGTAATTCTTTTTGAAAGAGAATAAATTGGCTTTTTGATTTATAAACAAATAAAAGAGAAAATAAAAGAAGTAAACAAGAAACATACATATTACTTTCTTAATCCTTTAAGAATTATAATTGTAAAAGGATTTAAAAAAGAAAAATAAGTGTTTTTTTAATTATTCCTTTTTATTTTAATTAAATTAAATGTTTCATAATAAACAAACAACAAAGTCGGAAAGTATAAATATTTGGACCCTACTTACTTATTTCATTTATATTTGAAAATGGGAATTAAAATGGCTTTAAGATTTTTATTTTTCGAATATTCTTGAAGAGATGCTTTTTTTTCTTCACTAAGAAATGATAAAAATTTGGTTATCAGTGAGGAATAAATATTACCGGGGTTCTTGGAGTGAAAGTTTGAGAATTTAACCCTGATATTTCGCAGTTTTTTGTTCAACAATATTAAAATTTTTATTTTTAAAGCCTATTTTTTAATTTAAGCATGTCTCTAACAGAACTAATCATTTTTAGCTAAATTTTTGCCCTTTGTCATCGCATATTTTTTTGTTTGTTTGTTTCAAAGTTTCTATTTTTTTTCTTCTTCTCAACTTATCCAAACCTATTAACGTCATACGTTCGTTTATCATTTGTTTAAAACAATTGTTCATTTTGTCAATCTTTTTTTTCTTTTTTTGTTTGTTGTTTAATGATAAATTATTATATCTTCTCAGTGGATAGATAGCCTCGTGATTTATTTTCACGTTTGCTTTGCTTTCCTTTTCTTTAAACATGCTTTAACTTTAACAACGTCATTCTTTTTTTCTTCTTTTTTTGGCAGACACCAACTTTTTTTCCATTTGTTAAGATTTTTTCCTTTTTTTGTTTTCGGTTTAAAAAAAACTTTTATTAAAAGCTTCGATGCCACCAAGAGGCGAAAGTCTTGAAAAAAAAAGAGCCAAAGATTTTTTTGGTTGGCTAAAAAAAAATAACTCTCATGAGCTCGTAAAATTTATCATTGACTAAAAATATGGCCCCCATGAGAATTTATTTATTTTGTCCTATTTCTTCTGGAACATAAGGAAAGTTTATCGGTTTTTTTAATGGAAGAAAAAAATCTGTCATGACAACTTCTTGAATTTGGGACTTTTGAATAAGGAAGTTTTTAGATTTATTATTTGCAAGAAAAATATAATATCATTTTTTTTTCTTCGTGACAATTGCAAATTTGTCTGAAAAAAGAAAATCTTTGGAAGAATGAAAATGCTATGATTCCTTTTACTTTGCAAACGACTAATGTCTGAAATTTCTGAAATAAAATTGTTTGATAAAAAGATAATTCTTTTGTCGTGACACTGATTTAAAAAAATTATTTAATCAAAACAAGATCCCGAATTTAATATTTCAATTTCCAAAGTTGAAGCAAGAAATAAATAAAAATTTATTTTACGACAATTTTCACATAACTAATTACTCTTTTTTTCCATCGGAAATGAATCCCTTTTATTTTTAGTCTAGACTTTTTTAATTATAGGTTGCTGTCAAGGCTAGAAAAACTAGCGCTTTGAACATAATTAATTTTTACATAGCTTCCTTATAAATTTACCACAATATGGAAAATTTGTCTTAAAAATTTTTTTTCTCTCGCAAAATCCGAGGTTTTTATTGGAGTATTATAATTTCATATTTTTCATAAATTTTATGTTTTTAATTTCCGAAGCCATTCAGATTTTGATTGTAAAATAGTGGGCATCATTTCTTGCCATTGCTTTTGGATATTTTATTTTATTTTTCCCTCCAAAAATGGCAACAACAAAAAAAGCGATGACAAAATGAAGGAAACTAAAAATGGAGGATTGTGGGGGATGTGTGTCTGTCTGACCAAAGCTCAGGTTAACGAAATCTTATTGGAAAGGAACATTAAAAATGTATATTTTGCAACATCGAAATACGTAGTATCAAATTTATTTCTTTCATTCTTTGCTTCTCCGCAATTAAAATGCCACCTACAACTTTTATAAAGTTTTTACACTTAAATTCGGGGTTTAAAAAAAGACTAGATATCATCGTTAGCTATTCTCACATCCAAATTTCTTCATCAAAAGTTTCCCGTTTCGAATTCGTTGTTCCTTTTACAAACAAAGAAAAAAGTATTTATTTATTTATTTTGAAACTTATATAATACTTTTTTACGCTTCCGTTTTTATCGAAATACTTTCTTTTTTGTTTTCTGCCATTTTTAGTTTTCTGCTCTTCAGTTCCATGGATGTGAATAAAATAAACCTTGGCCTAAAATTCAAAATTCATTTTATAAGGCTACATTCTTTTTTTTTCAAAAAAGAAGAAAAGATTGACAAAATTTCATTATTGTTGAGAATCTTCTCTTTTGTTAAATAAATCTCAAGTGCTGCACCACCTTCTTTCATTTTTTGAGAAATCTTGACCTTGTTTGATGAATTATTGCAAAATTCAAATCAAAAAAATCGATCGTTCACCATAAATTTTTTTAATGGAAGAAAACTCACGCTCAAACACTTTTTTAATTTCTTTACGTGTTGAATTATTTTATGTGTGACAATATTATTATAAAAATTACCATGAATCTCACTTCGAAAAGATTCAATCATTCATAATTGCGCAGCTTTTTAAAATAATTGTTTTCCTCTAATTTTTGTTATTTCTTTCTCTGTATGCTTACTGATATTTTGAGAAATTTTGTAATTCTCCACTTTAATCAAAACTTAACAATGTTACATTGGAGCTTTGCCATGTTAATGTGCACCTTTTTTTCTCTCAGTTTTATGTCAATTTCGAATTGTAAATGTATGTCGTTTTCAGTTTAATTTTATACCCTTTTGCAGCAACAAAACGGAAGCAAGCAACTAAAAAAGCTTTTCCATACTTTTTATTTAAAAAAAAAAACAATTTTATTTTTCAAATATTTTTTTTCCCTCATTGCTTGCTGCCTGTCGCCATATGTCATATATTTTTCTTGCTCCAAAAAGAGAAAAATAAATTCAAGAAAGACCCAAATCTTTCTTATTTTTTATTTTTTCATATAAATTTATGGTTTATGCTTTTAAGCTTCCGCCTTATTTTTTTTAAACATATATTTATTTTTAATGGCCATCCTTCTTTTTTCTTTCTTTTATTTTAAAGGAAATATATAAAATATAAAAATTTTTTATAGTTTATTTAAGCTTTGGTGATTTTGATTTTATATATTTTTTATTACTTTTTTGGAAGCTTTTTTCTTTATTTCGATGATGTGTTTCTTTATTATATTATTGATCCACAAAACCATCATTCTTTTTTTCATCTTCTTCATAAGAAGAAGCTTTTAAAGAGAATAACAACCTTATGGCAACAAAAAAGAAGAGAGAAGGTTGTTGTTGAATGGGAAAAAAAAGAAAGAAAGTGCTTAAGCTTTAGAAGGAGATGGAGAAAGGAAAAAAGCTTTTAGTTTTTCTTTTTCCAATGCCGCCACCGCTTTCTACTGCCACTATGCTATTGCCATGTTTGGAGGATGCTTCTTTCTTTTTGCTCTAGCTTTGGCTTCAATGTTTATGAAAAAGCTAGAAAATGATTGTGAATGAATGAAAAAAAGAAAGAAAGAGAAAAGATGGCGAGTGTCAACAGCAGCAAGCAAAGACGCACCGGATGTTAATGGCAAATTTCATCCATCTATACATGGAGTTTTGAATTTGGATAGACGCACACATACACACATATCTTTTCCGTTTTTTTTAAATTTTGCCTCGAAACTCTTTTTTCTTTCCTTATTTTGCGCTTTTTTTATGAAATCCATCAACGCTGCCTAATGCTGCAGCTTTTTGCCACATCCATTATTTTCCCCTTCCCTTCTCTTTTTTTTTTGCCGATAAAAAAGAAAAAATTATGTATCCATCGCCTCCTTGCCTTTTTTTCTTTCTTTCATCCTGGCTTGGTCCATTTTTTTTTCATCCTTAAAAGCAAGGCACTCTCATCTCTAACCATTCGACTATGGACAAAGTGAATGCAATCTACCGACGACGAGCAAGCAGCATCCAAGAAAAAAAGGAAGAGAGAACGGAAGGAAATAAGCAAAAGAAACAACTAACAAGAGAACCCAGCCAACTATTTTCAACAAAGAGCCTTGGCAACAAAACAAAAAAAAGACAGAGAAATTGAAAGAGACGGGTGGCGGTGGCAGAGGCAACAGCAACAATGCTTGTGGCTTTTATCCTTTTTTTCTTCTTCAAAAAGACGTTATTCGAGTTGCTTCTTTCTTTTGGTAGTTTTTTAGATATATATGTGTGTGTATGTATATATGTTCACATCTGCCATTGCCCATCTTTCAAAAACATCCCCAACTATCTAACCAACCAACCAAACACTTTAATGGCGCTGTTCTCTGCGTTTGATTTGAAAGAAAGAAAAGAAGCCATTAACCAAAAGCAAGAAAAAAAATTTTCGTCTTCTTCTTTGCTGTTTTTAAAATTGACTGTGTGTGACGACTGACTTTGCCATTCCTCCTCCATTTTTTTTCTTCTTCTTCTTCAACATTCGCCTCCTTTGTTATTGCTTGCTTTTTCTTTTTTCACTCATTTGCTTTAGGCGCTCATGAACCCTGTCTTCTTCCATTTCTTTTTTATTTTTTTCATTGAAAAAAAAAACGTAAAAATACGAAGAACAAAAAAAGCTGTCAAGTTTCATTCTTCTTTTTTTTGGCTTTGGCATATTTTAGCTTTCATTCTTTCTGGTTTTGTCACTTTTTTCTTTTCTTTTCTTTGCTGCCTGCTTACGACGTAAGAATATGAAAAACTTCAAAAAGCTTCATTCGTTTTTCGAGTATTTTTTGTTTTGTTTAAATAATACATATTGGCAAATTGCCATATTTTTTAAGAATTCTTTTTCTTTTTGTAGTTGCCTTTTCTTTTTCTAGAATTGAATCCTTAAAAAAAAGAGGCAGACTTTGAATTTTCGTTTAAAAAACGAGTTTGGGTTTATAAATCCCTTGCTTTTTGGAATTCAACGATCGCTTATGGGTTTTTAAAACACGACAATAGTTTTGCAGATTATTAAAATAATTATTTTTTTAATAGTTTATTTTTGTTCGATTCTTTTTACGTTAGCATTCAAGAAAAAGAAAGTTTCAATGCAGCTCAAAAAATAATGTTAAGTCTAATAATTCCGTATCGTCGGTATTATGACATTAGACTCCAACTTTCCACAAGTTTTGATTTAGTATTTTTTTTAAGCTTTATTTTTGCGTTTTTATCTTTGAAACATATAACTTTATTTTTGGTTGTCTATGTTTTAATTTTTGCTGCTGCTGCCTTTTATTTTTAATAAGCGTGAGGTCATCAAATCATTATTATTTTAATATCTCTCACAGATAATTAAATGCCTTCTTTCTGCCAGAAACTATTAATTTCTTGGAAAATTTCAAGTCGGAACGCAAACGCACATGACCATAGCTAATCTCTCAATATCCTTTAAAGAAAATTTTGTTTAGCTTTATTACTCATATGTTAATCTCTGGAGATTAACTTTTTTTCTCGCCATTTATTTTTTCTCGTTTATATTCTCTGGTTCGAAGAAAAAAAGTAAAATAACATCTGTAAAATTTATGGATAACCGTAAAAAAGTGTTTTTTGTTTTGTTTTTATTTTCTCACAAAACTTTTTTTTTTTTTTTGCATTTTACGATCTCTGGAAAAAAATTATAGAACTTTTATGGTTGGTTTACCACGCAAAAGTTGCTGCTTTTCTTTTTTGGCAACGAAAATTGATTCGGCTATTATACCTTTTAGGCGTCCGACATATCTTTTTAGGCGTCCGAAACAAAATAGGCGTCCGAGATTTTGAGAACTGATAAAAATGGTCAAAAATCAGCCTGAGACTAAGTCTTAGCCTAAGCCTAAGCCTAAGCCTAAGATACTGAGCCTAACATACTTCCGCCCTTCGGGCGGAAGTATGGGAACCTAAGCCTAAGCTTAAAGCTACATCATAATAGAGTTAAAAAATCTCGGACGCCTATTTTGTTTCGGACGCCTAAAAAGATATGACGGACGCCTAATAGGTATTAGTGCCATTGATTCTCAATTAAGAAAATTTAAACTACTATTTTTAGTGAACTTTGTCACACTCTTTTTTTTATTTAAAGATGAGCCAAAGAATAAAATATTTTTAATTTTTTCCAGAAAACTTTTTAGGAGTGAAAAAAACACATTAAACATTTTTACGTCTTTCTCTTCCCACGCAATAAAACTTTTTGAGACTCCTGCAGTGAAAATTAAATGTTTTCCATAATTTTGTCATAATGGTTTATGAGTTTTGAATAGAAGAAACAATTTCAAAATGTTTATTTAATTTTTTCCATGAAACTTTTTTCCGTTTTATTTTTTTGTTTCTCCCACGATTTTTAAACTAAAATATCTTGTTTAACCCTTTTTTCATCATCATAGTTCGGTTAAAAACAGAGACAACCAACATTCATTAATATTTTTATCCCTCCATTTTTTTTATCTCATCTCCTCTCCCTTGGGGAATCACGAAGCCATTTTTCTCTTTCTTTCTTTTTTTCCTGCCTACTCACTTTTTTTTTCTTCTTCTAAAAAAGTGGCAAACGTACAGAACGACGAAGAAGACTCGCGCATTAATATTTTTTGTTACCATTACTGCTTTAGCTCTGAAGCAGCCAGGCTGCCATCTGCCTTATTTTTCTCGTCATCGCTTTCCATTTGCTGTTTTTAAAAAATCCTAAAAAAGAAGCTTCGAAACGCTGCAGGGAAGAAAGAGAGGTTTGAGGATGCGAAGATATCTTTCACTTTTTTTTCCAAGCTCCTTTTTGTAAATTTTTTTAAAGCACAAAACAGGGATGAAGAAAAATGGCGTTTTCGCGGAGAGACTCTAAGTAAAATGAAAACTTCCAACGAATTATGACAAAATCTTTAGGCGAAAATTGATTAATTAATAAAAAATGCAGTAATAAACATTTATTTTTTTCGTGATAATATTCGGACTCATATTGCTTTTTTGAACTTGTTTGTAAACTTTTTTTGTTTCCAAATTCGATATAAACAAAAGTGTACTAAAATTAAAATAACCCTTCCCTCCATATATAAAAAAAATCCCAAAAAAAAGTGCTTCAATGACAATGTTTTTTTCCTTTCTTCTTTTCAACATCGATGCTCTGTTGCTAAAATAAATTAGTGCTAATTTTGGCGACAACACTCTTCTTCTATTCTCTCTCTCTTTCTCCATTTCATTTTCATTTTTTTGTTCCCGTTGCGCTTCGACGCTGTTTTTATTTTTATTTTTTTTTATCAACACTGTCGTCTCAGTTGTAATTTTCATCTCTCTTTTTTTTCCATTTTTGCCGGACAACACAGGGATAGGATACACGACATTTTTTTTAGTAATTTTTTTTCAAAGAAAAGAAAAACAATTTCATCGACGACAGGCAGCTGCAAAAAAATAAAATAAAAAAGCTTCTAAAATGGCAATGAACTTTTTTCTAAAAATAAAATGAAAAAAAATGAAAATACTTTTTTCCAAACAAAAAAGCAGGCGAAATATATAAAAAGCATGCCATGGCATGACTAGTTTTTTAAGCTAGCATATTTATTGGATGAATGAATTTTTTTTTGTTGTTGCCATTTTTAAACGGTTAAAATGAAAGGAGAAAAGTGTGTCAAAAACATATACTTTTTTTCCTTCTTCTTTTTTGAAACACAGCACTCTGAAGTAGCAAAAAAAGACAGAAAAGGAGTGAGAAAAAAAAGTAGCATCATTTGAAGCTTATTTTTGCCAAAATTAAAATATGTATACTAAAGGCTTTTTTTTTATAAGGCTGTAGAAAGTTGCGATAAAGTAAGTATGTATATTTAGTTGGCTAAAAATATAAATTTATAATTGCATAAAATTTTTAAATATGTTAATTTTTCTTTTATTTTTATATTTTAAAAGTACAAAGCTGAATGACTTTTATTTCATAGCGGCATAATGAGGCTATTTTTTATGTTCCCAAATTAATTTATTAAAATCACTTTTTTATCAGCTTCGATGAAATTTTTGGTTTCTATAGAATAATGATCAGTGTATTTTAATGTGAGCTTTAATCATTTTTTCTTCTTTTGTTAAATTTTCACATAAAATCGAACAACGATCGATGATTATTCATGATGATTTTTTTGCAACGAAAAAAAAACATCGGCATGTTTTTTTTTTCTTCGTTACAGTTTTGTATTGTAAAAAAATTAAATCAAAAATCATCGCTTTTTTGTAAAAAAAAGCTTTGTTTTTCTTCTTCTATGAATTTTGCCGTATAAAATTATTTTTATAAATGATTCATCGAAGATTAGTGATTGTATAAAAAATGTTTTAGTTACTAAAAAATTTTCGTTTGTAAAAAAGTAAGTTGAAAAGTTAAAAAAAAGGTAAATTTAACACAAGAATCAGGGCTTTGCGATATATCGATTTTTCCGTGCAAATATCGATATCGATATCGATATATCGATTCGATATTTTGCCAATATCTTTATTTTTTTTCTTAAAATATGCCGGGTTGTTTTGGCATATATATAAAACACATAAAAATGTATTTTTTGAGATAAAAAAATTAGAAAAAAGCTTTTGTTTCTATTGCAAAATTTGAGAATATCGAAAAATATCGATTTTGATATCGCAAAGCCCTGACAAGAATTCAATATCTCTGCTTTAAAAGTGCTTTTTTACAAATGCTTCTATTTTTCATTCCTTTTTTTTCCTAATAACAATAAAAAAAGTGTTTATAAAAAAAATTTATGACGATGATGTAGCATTTGTTGATGCTTTTTTCATTTTTTTTCTTTTCAAGAGCTTGGAAATAAAACGAGTCAATGAGAAATGAAAAATATAAAATAAAAAAAATCAGAAAATGGCAGAATGAACACTTTTTTTCTTTTAAATTATGCTTTTCGATGCTTTTTGCTTGCTTGCTTGTAAAAATATGCCTTCCTTTATTCATTGATGCGAATAAACAATATTTTAAAAAATGTGGAAGGAAGCTTTCTTTCTTCTTTAACAAAAAAAACTTTTTGAATCTTTTTTTGTTTATTAGAAGATGAAAAAGAAGAAAATGTGAAGAAGGAAGAAACAAAAGCCTAAAAAAACGGAAGTTAGCAAATTAGGCGACTGCCAAAAAAATGTCAAATACATACATCTCTTTCCTTTCTCTTCTTGGTAGTTAAAAAAAAGTTTTTTTAATTTTAATTTTCAGAAGTTTCTTTTTCTTCTTCTTTCGAATGCGTGTTTTTTTTACGTCATTGAGGTTTTTTTATTATGGAGCGAGACAAGGATAAAAATGTGTTGCTCCAATTTGTTATATGTTGTCATCCGTCGCCGTTGCTGTAAAATATATTTAGAAAGAGGAGTAGAAATTTGATTGGAAATGCTAATTAGAAGAAGAAGAAAAATTAAAAGAAAGGCGTGAAGTTGGCTTTTGCTTAGATTAAATTGAGTTTTGTGATTTTAGTCAGTCAATCATCGTCCGTGTCCTACTTTAGAATCTCGAAAACTATACTTAATAAAAGTTTGAAATTTTTTTTCTAATTTTTTAAAGCTTGGAATAAAAACATCAAAAGTTAAAACACTCTAATTTCCACCACGAAAAAAAAGCTTAAAAAATGCCTTTTCACTCTGAAAACAAAAAAATTTCACTTTTCTCTTTTCTTTTTTCAAAGATTATTTTTTTGGAAAATGAAACAAAATAGTTTACACCTTGAATTAAGTTTCATCTTTTCTTAAAAATAGTATTATTGTATATCCATTCTTTAACCTTTCATTTTTTTTTTATTTATTTATTCACACGCCTCCTCCACTTTTTTTATTTTCAACTAAATTCCCGGTGTTGTTGTTGTTTCACCCATATTTGTTTTCATTCTTACATTTTAACTATAATATTTATTTTTTTGCTGCAAATAATAAAAGAAAACTTTTATATTTGCAGTATTATAAAAAAAAATATTTTCATTCAAGGATATTTTTTCCATTGCTTTTTTGAAACAAAGAAAAATCGACGACGACAACCTCGTCGTCAATAAAGTGTCTTATAATTTCTTGCATGTTTTTTTCTCTTAGATTAAAAAATATATTTTTTCTTTGAAATATGAAAAGGGCCACCAAACAAAAAAAGAAAATGAAAAAACGTTTCTTTGCCATTCGACATTTCACTCGTTCTTTATTTTCTTTTTTTTTCTTGGACCTCTTTTTTAACCAGCAGGCGAGAGAGAAAGAAAAAATATCGAGGAAAAAGAGTGAGGCAAAAAACTCAGTGGTGGTGGCGAGCGACATTCCTGCTTGCCTTTCATATATATATTTTTTTGTGGATTGTTGGATTTTTATTTTGGAATGTGAATGTTTGTGTGTTCTTTATTTCTTCGTTGTCCTCTTCCCTCGTTTTTTTCCTTGCCTGCTGCTGCCTCTTCTTGGTTGCTTTAGAGAAAACAAAACAAAAAAAATTATTTCTCATCATGTTTTTGAAATTTTTCTCTTTCTCTCAAACACACACAATAAAAACACAAAAAAGAAAGAAAGATTTTTATAAGAAATAAATAAAATAAAAATAGAGAGGAAAAAAAGATAAAAGAAAAAGAAAAATGTGAGTGAACGAGTGTCGGATTTCTTAAAGCTCTCTCGTCGGTCTTCATTTTCTCTTTTATTTTATCCCTCGCTGCTTCTTTGGAATTAAAATATCCATTCTTTTTTCGAATATGCGAGCTCGCTTCTTTTTTTAGTTTAGAATGATGCAGAGACAAGAAGAAGAAAAAAAAGTAGGCGAGAGTATTTAATTCGAGAAGGAAAACATAGAAGCTTATATGTATGCTTTTTAGAAGAGAGAAAGAAAGTCAGAGAGAGAGAAAAAAAAAATTAGAAAATTGTTTTGTTTGCAAGCTTCAGCCAAAAAGAAAAAAAACGAGGATGAATAAAATCTTTTTTTTCTTTTCTTTTCTTTTTTTTTCCGTGATGCCTCCTTGCTTCCTTGCTGCTTTCTTGTTTACTCTATTTTTTTGGGTGTCTCTCTTTTTCTCCTACATTTTCTTCTTCTTCGTGTTTGTGCTTTCATTTACCAGCAGCCAGCCAACCTTTTTGCTTTTTTTCCTTCTTCTTGTCTCTTGGTTCAGCATCCTCATCACCATCATCAGCATCACCAGCAAGCATGAAGTAAAAATAAGAGAGTGTCATCATCCCTTCTTTTTTTTCAAACAAATATATGTAACCTTTCTTCGCCACCGCCGCCGCCGCCACCATCAATCCCATTCTCTTTGGTTTTTTTTCTTTGGTGGATGGATATGAAGGATAAAAGCATTTTTTTTATTTTTTTTTTGTTGGAATAGCTTTTCAACTTGACCTATGAAAGTAAATAATAAATTAAAAATAAAATTTATTATAAAGAAGAAATTTTTTTTAATGAATGAAAAATTTTGAAATAAAAAATTATTTTTAGCTTATTTAAAAAAAAGCTGACAGATGGAATTAAAATTACTTCTTTGCTTGCTTACTTACTTACTTTACCATTCAGAATTCTGAAATGTTTTATTATTTCATTCATTGTTTTGGTTCTTGTGTAGCTTAATATTTAAATTGTTTTAAACTTTTCTATTAGCGTGACTTTTTTGGTTCTCGTCAAACATACTTTTACTTTACTCGATGCCGTTATGTATATTTTTTAGCGCTTTTTTTTAAAGGCCCTTTTTTGTTTTTTTTTGTTTTTTAAACGACTTTTTTTTTATTTATTCCATTTAATTTATGTCTCTTCTTAGCTTAGACTAAGACCAAAAAGATATATTCCCCTCACTTTTTTTAATTCCACGGTTTTTTTTCTCTCTTTCCTTTTTAGCCTACTTTTAACCGTTCCGTGTCCATAAATATATATTTTTTTTGTACGTTTTTTTTGGTCCATTAAAAAAAACCGCGTCTTTATTTCTTATTTTCCTTCATTTTTTTTGCTCTACAACAAGAAAAAAGAAATGGGGAAAAAAGGAAACATGTAATACAATTTATTTTTCAAAACTAAAACATTTCCTCCAATTTTTTCATTCTTTTTTTTCAGAAACTCTTCTCCTTTTTCCCCCTCTTTTTGCCATTAAAAGCAGGCTAGTCGCCTAAAGCAGCAGAGCAAAAACGACAAATATTCTCTGCTGTGTTGCCGCCGCTAGCTCTCGTGTGTTTCAATTCACATCCGCAAAAAAAGAAGAAAAAGAAGCCACAGTGAGTGTGTGCTTGGTGTGCCATAGTTAGACCGAAGAAGTAGCAACTGCAGTGTATTGCGTGCCGGCTACTACTATTCCCTGTTGCAGCAGCAGCTATTATATATATATTTTTTTTTTCGTGCCCTTTGGTTGAAAAATAGAAGAAAAAGTAAAGACGACAGAGAAATAAAGGCAAATCAATAAAAAAGAAAGAAAAAGAAAGCAACGTTTGGTTATTTTATTCTCTCTGTTGGTTTCAGCATCTCTCTCTCTCTCTCAGCCATTCTCAAACACATTTTTTCAACAAAAATATTATATATATTTTTTTGTTGTTGTTATTCGTTGGTTTGGTAGTAGATTGTGTAAGAGAAAGGAAGACGACGACGACAACGACGCCGTCGACAACGAAAAAATATATATTGAAGAAATACGACGGACTCTACGAAGCCGCCTAACAACAACATTGAATAAAACTATTTTTTACTATTAAAATATTTTTTGATAGTATAAAATTTTATCTCATCACGAAAGATTGAAAATTTCATATATTTTTTATTGCCGCTGCTATTTTAATTAAAGAATTAGCAGCTTTATTATTTTCTCAATCTTTTTGTTGTTGTTGGATTTAATAATTTGAATATTTTTTCCACTCAATACCCATCCGGCTTAATATCTATTTCAATTTGATCTCTGCCTTTATTTTTTTTATATTTAAAATCAAAGGAGACGTATTAAACAATTTTTTTGATAAGTGCCAAATTTATTTATTATAAATTTTTGGCACTTGTAAATATATTTATTCAAAGCTGAGTCCACCGTCAATTTCAACGTGCCTCGGCAAAATGGGGTGCACAATGTCACAGGAAGAACGAGCAGCGCTCGAAAGATCAAGGATGATAGAAAAAAATTTAAAGGAAGATGGTTTACAAGCTGCAAAGGATATAAAATTATTGTTATTAGGAGCAGGAGAATCAGGAAAATCCACCATTGTAAAACAAATGAAAATTATTCATGAATCTGGTTTCACTGCAGAAGATTATAAACAATATAAACCCGTAGTTTATTCAAATACTGTTCAATCTTTGGTTGCGATATTACGTGCTATGGGAAATTTATCTGTACCTTTTGGTTCTACCGAACGTGAAGTGAGTTAATAAACTGGGTTTATTTTTTTCACTGTCAAACATTTTTTGAAAATTATTTCTGGAAAATCCTACTTTTTTGTTGCTATTTTTTGAATTTGTAAAAAAAAGAAGATGAAAACATTCAAAATTTTGCATAAAAACTCTATTTTCTAAAAACAAAATGATAGTAATAAAAATGTTACAATTTTTTACAAATTTTGATTACTATCCTACAAAAATTTTAACCATGAATAATAGTAACCAAAACAATGCAATAATTACAGCTTTCTGACTACTGTCTTTTTTCAAACAAAAAAAAGGAAAATAAAATATTTGTTATATATATTTTTTAGTCTGATGCTAAACTTGTTATGGATGTTGTTGCAAGAATGGAAGATACCGAACCATTTTCTGATGATCTTTTATCTGCGATGAAACGATTATGGTCAGATTCTGGAGTACAAGAATGTTTTAGTCGTTCAAATGAATATCAACTTAATGACAGTGCAAAATATTTCCTTGATGATCTCGATCGTCTTGGACAATCATCTTAGTAAGTGGCTTGCTTATCTCTAAATTAAAAATATTTTTCTTGCAAAACTCAAATGACTTTTAATTTTTTTTTACGTAAGAAAAAAAAAGTAAAGAGCAAAAGTTTAAAAATAAAAGAATATTTAAATTTTTAATGAGCCATTTTTAAAAACAAAATAAAAAAAAGCTAAAAACTTTTTATCACGCAAAAAAGCGACGGTGTTCTTAAAATTTATTTAAAAAATTTTCTTCAATGGGTTTTTTTTCTTTCGATTTTAGTTTCATTGTTTTCGTTTGCTTTTTTTATGTACTCTTTTCTTGGTTGTCGTCGTCGGCTCATTAATATGCAAATAATGTTTAAATATTTGACTAAAAAAATACTTTTTGGTTTTCCATAATCTTATTAAAACGTTTCTCAAACAAACAAAAAAAGAAGAGAGAGATTAAAGAATGGAAATTAAAAGTATTAAATTTGTTTAAAATATTGCCAATTTTTAATTACTTTTTCAAAATGAACTTTTGTCGTAAAAATTCTAGCCAGTCAAGTCAGTCTGAATAAATAGAAAAATTTAAAAAGCAAACATGATTTTTAAAATAAATAATATTTAAATTCAAAATAATTTTTTTAGTGCCCCAACTGAACAAGATATTTTACGAACTCGAGTAAAAACCACGGGTATTGTGGAAGTACATTTTACCTTCAAAAATCTCAACTTTAAATTATTTGATGTTGGTGGGCAACGAAGTGAAAGAAAAAAATGGATTCATTGTTTTGAAGATGTTACAGCTATTGTAAGTACCTAATATTCCCAAACTAAATTAAACAAAGATTCACTTTGAGAAAATATTATTCCTCTGAAGCGAATGTTTAAATGTTTAGAGCCACTCATTTTTAAGACCTTTGATAAATGTTTTTATCTTTCAGATTTTCTGCGTTGCTATGTCTGAATATGATCAAGTGCTACATGAAGATGAAACAACGGTATGCAACTTTTTGACTTTATTATCCCTTAACTTTTTGTTGTTTTTTTCTTGCAAAAAAATAAAATAAAACAAATTCTGTCAAAATTTGTTTTTATCTTTCTTTTATTTGTTTTCGCCTTTTTCCTCCAAAAAAAATTTATTCAATTTTCTATTGTTGTTTTTTGTCCGCCTCTATTTTTATTTGTTTTCTTCATCCAACTATTTATTTTTTTTATATATTTCAGAATCGCATGCATGAATCCCTTAAATTATTTGATTCAATTTGTAACAATAAATGGTTTACTGATACATCCATTATTTTATTTTTAAATAAAAAAGATTTATTTGAAGAAAAAATTAAGAAATCTCCTTTAACTATTTGCTTCCCTGAATATTCTGGTAAGTTTTTGATTCACAAATTTTTGTAATTTTATTTGTACTGCAAAAAAAAAAAGAAGAGTTTTTGATAGTAATAAAAATTGAACAATATTTTGTAATTTTTACTTACTATCTTTCATGTGAAAAAACATGAAACAAAAATTTTCATTTTTAAAACTTGCGTTTTTGAATTTTTTCGATTTCATTTTTTAAAAAATTTAAATAAATAAAACATCGTTTTGAAACCCCATAAATAAGTTATAATAATTCTAATTTTTTTTCTTCAGGTCGACAAGATTATCATGAAGCTTCTGCATATATACAAGCCCAATTTGAAGCTAAAAATAAATCAGCGAATAAAGAAATATATTGTCATATGACTTGCGCTACAGATACCACTAATATTCAATTCGTATTCGATGCAGTTACAGACGTGATTATTGCGAATAATTTGAGAGGTTGCGGTCTTTATTAAAAAAAAAGTCTCACATTTTTTTATTTCCAAAAAACTTTTTATTTATGTGTGAATCAAATTTATTTTTCTCGTCGCCCAATTTTTTGCTCCAAAAAAAAGCTTTGAAACTTGTTTATTTTGTAATTGTTTTGCTTTTGTTGTTTTTACAAACAGATTTTTTGAGGTTTTTGCGTTGAAACCCAAAACTTTTATAATTTTCTCAATCAAAAAAAACTGAAAAATCATCAAAATCCAAAACCTTTTTTTAATGCTACAATTATTAGGCTTTTATTTTAAACTAACTTAATTATTTTTATTCATCATCGTAGAGATTGTGTCTCTTTTTTTTAAACTACATTTTTTGCGTGTTCAAATTACAACAAGTTCGTTCACGCCATATCTCTTTGTCTCATATATTTTTTTTCTCCTACTCTTTTTTTTATGTATTTCTAAAAAAAAAACATCATTTTTGAATCCCATTTTTTAATTACCATATATTTTTTATAACTTTTTTTTCTTCTTTTTCTTCGTTTCTTCTCTTGTTTTTTTTCTTTTCTGCCAGCTATAAAACATGCACTCCGATTACTACTTTATTTTTTTTTGTTTAAATTGTTTACTTTTTTTTAATCTACCTACCTTGCGCTGCTGCAACTTTTTTTACACCACAAAAATTTGAAATTTTAATAATTTTTTGAAAAATTAAGTTGTAAAATTTTTATTTGTCATAAGTTTTCCATATTTTGAAAAAAGAAGGTTTTCGATGGAAATTTTTATTTACTTTTCGAAACCATTTTTCTAATCACAATCAATCAACCCACACACAAACCATCCATTATTTGTTATCTTATGACATTTTTCACCCAAGTTTAAAATTTGTCTTTTTTCTTTTAATTAATTTATATTTCCAAAACCCATTTAGAAAAAAAGAAAGAATTAAATCTCCCATCCCTATCTTCTTATCTCTAGTCTCTTAATTTGAGCTTCATGTTTTATTGATTTTTTATTTTTAATTTTTAATTCATTGAGAAAAAAAATATTTTTTTGCTTGTTTAGAATATTTTTTAAGAATTTTTTTTGTTTGTTTTATTAATATTTTTTAATTTTATTATCTTGCATTATGTTTTTTATTAAGTTAATTTGCATATTAAATAAAAGTTTCTTTTAAAAAAATGTTGAAGAGCAACGAAAACAATACAGATCATACAAGCAGCACATCATATTGAACATGGACAATTTACCATATATGATTGATGATAATAACTCAAAGAAAGGAAAATTTTTATAATGAATTTAGTTTATTTTTTTAAAAATTTGAGAATCTGGATATTTCCTTAAATTCGAAAGTGTAAAAGGCAATCCAGTAAACACCATATTATAGGTAATCCAAATTTTGATGATTTTCTACCAGAACGACCAATTCTTCTCATCATCAATTTTAGCGGCGAAGAATATTATTCCAGAAACTTCAAATTTTTGTTCCGAGAATTACCAACACCAATATGCATGTGAAATGATTACTGTAACAAACGTTAGTCATAAAAGATTAAAAATCCATAGTCGGAAAGACGAGTCGCTCGAAGTTTTTTGATTTTTGCTGATTTCCTCCTTCTTTGACTCGTATTTTTTTCACGAGCGAAAGAACAAAGGTCGAAACTTATTTTTAATCATGTTTTTTGTTTCTTCTAATGACTTTGTTTTTGAATTAAAAAGCAATTGAATGAATTGCGGTTTTTTTCTGACACAGCTCAAATTTATAAAAAAAAACAGTTGAGCCACGGAATATAGCTAGCTAATGGAAGAATTTCACCGTGATTGATGGAAATATAAAAAGTAAAAGTGTTTTGATCCAAAGAGCGATTATTTTTTTTAAAAATCCTGCCGAAACAAAAAAAACAAAATTAATTAAAAAAATAAGCTTAAGAAAAAGGCGGACTCAATTTTTAACTTTTTTAATAGAAAAAGAATTAGATCCAAAGTTTTATCTTTGGCAAAGTTTTAGTTGACTGTGTTGTAGTTTGGAATTTTTTCTGTGCTATTTTTTATCTGAGATTTAAATTTTAAAAAAAGATATTTTAGAAAACTTTAAAATTATGCCTCGTCGATTTTCGATTATTTTTTGCATTTGTCTTTTCATCCTAGCAGCTTTCACTCAAGTAAAAGTCATTCAAAGTTTGGAATCACAAGAAAGTGTCCCAGTGAGTTTAATAAAAATTATTTGCTTTAAAAAAACTAAATAAATTTGCGTTTTTTTGTGGTTTTAGAAACGAACATGTGGACGCTATTTAACTCAACGAATTGCAATGATTTGTGGCGAAAATAAGCAGACATGTTCCTTCGATACTTTAAGTGACATTTGTTGCACCTACAAATGTACCGATAATCAAATAAAATCATGTTGTTCTTTGAAGAATAAATATTGGTTGGGACAGGAATCAACAAGACCCAAAATTATGAAAGTTGTTGATACGGAAGCAAGAGAACAAAAAAATCCATTAATAACCGAGACTTCAAGCTCAGAAACCGAAATCATGGAACTTCCTTTTTGGTTGGAATGATGTGGCAGAAAAAAAAAATGGACAAATCATCTTAAATATAAATGATTTTACTTTTGTAGTAAGCATGTTGTTTTAAAAAATAAAAATAAAATTAATTATCAATCTCAAAACAAACTAAAACTTATGCACATAATTTTAATTGCAGCAACAAAAAAAAACCGCTGAAAATGATAAAAAAAATTACTGTCCTCTAAAAGAATTAATTTCTACAAAAGCTTCAAATAACCTTTTTTGGAAAAACAAAATCAAACAAAGATCAAAAAAAGTGTGTAATTTTAATTAAAGCTTTTTAATTGCTGTTTATTTTTTTCAGGTTTGGTTAATAAGGATTTATCTAAATTTTTCTTTAAGAATTATGAGAAAAATTTAAGGCAACTTTATAATTAGAAAAATATCGGAAACAAAAGAAAAAAAAATGAATAATCAAGTTTGAAACGCTGAAAATTCAAATTGCTTCGAAATTAAGCGAATTCGAGGAACTTCCAATTTTTATAAATATAATTTTGGTATAAAAAATAACATTAAAAAAATTTTGAATTTTAATCATTTATTCAACCCTAGCAAAAGCTCAATTATATTTAATTTTCAAACATTCATATTAAAATGATTTCGGTACACTTTTTGCTAAAAACTGTTGAGACTCTTGATTGAAAGCTTCATGGCTGCGTTGTATTCGATATAAATCAAAGAATTATTTTTACAAAATAAAAGCTATATGATTAAATTTTTGATTATTTTTTTTTGAAGAAACATAACACAATGCGTAAGTAATTTATAAGACTCCTTTTTTACTTCATTAAAAGATTTTATGCTTTGATTGCAAAAAGGTTGTTTTTTAAGGTAAATGTTTCAAATCAACAACTACTGCCGTCAGCATTTTTATTCGTGAGGGCCTTTGAAGAACCTATATATTACATAACTTTGTAAAGCAGCAGCAATCGCAACAAAAGAGAGACATTCAATTTGTTGATAATCTTTGTTATTTTTTTACAAACGTCAAAGTGGATTTTTTATTGATCGAAATCAGGGATGCACGGAATTCCGTTTCCGTTTCCGCGGAATTCCGCCCATTTTTTGATTTCCGTTTCCGTTTCCGTTTACGGAAATGACAAAAAAAAATTTCCGTTTTTTTCCGTTCCGCGGAAAAAATGTGACGGAAAACGGAAAAAAATATATACCTTTTTACCCAAAAATTCTTACATTTTAATAAATTTTTACACAATTCTCAAATGTTTATTTCATGCTCTTTGACTTAAAAATAGTTCAAAAACTTGAAAATACTAACTTATTAACAATTGACTCTTAAAAGAACATAAAAAATAATTGTCAAATATATAATTATAAGGGGAAAAATTATTTTACTATGTACCAAAAAAGTTTTAAAAATTTCCGTTTCCGTTTCCGTTTCCGCGGAAATGAGTAAGTAAATTTCCGTTTCCGTTTCCGTTTACGGAAACAAAATTTGATATTTCCGTTTCCGCGGAAACGGAAAAAAGTCATTTCCGTGCATCCCTGATCGAAATAAAGCTTTTTTTCAAAATTGTTTTGTTGGAGATTTGCTACAAACATTTTGATCCGTCAGTCTTTTAACTAACTTTTTTTCTTTTTTTATAAATTAGCGAAAGATCTACAGGAATGTTGAAATTAAAATAAAATAAACGAGAAAAATGCAAAAATAAAAAAAGAACCGAAGTTTAAATGGCGCCATTTTTTATGTTGTCCGTTTTTTCTTTTATCATTGTTTTTCGATGCATTTTATTCTGGTAAAAATACTTTTTCTTTTCAGTTTTTTATCTTTTTTTAGGCTTTTGCACATTCAATTTTTTTAAATGAATGTGCATCATTTTAAAATGCTATCATTTTATAGCAAAGGATTGTGTTTCTTACTTTTCTTTTCGTTTGCTTAAAAAAATTATTGAAATGTGGTAAAGAAGAAAAACAATATAAGTTAATCCGAAGAAGGCAGTGAAAAAATATTTCGGATAATTTTAATGTTTTCTTTGCTGGTTTTTACTTTTTTTGTGTTATGCGATCGCGGCAGCGATCACGTTCCCAAATCATCATTTCCCTTGCTGAATCATTGCTTTTCCATTTAAAAGACCGTTGAATCAAACATTTTCTTTACTTGTGTAATATTTACTCAAAATTTTATCAGCCGGTCTGGGCTAAGTAATATTTTGAAACCAAAGGATTTAAACACCCTTTATTTAACAGTTTTGGGTTTTTTTCTTTTTTCATGCCTGGCGGATCAAAATTTTCATTTTACTAATAGTTCAATTTAATAATTTATGCTAAAAAAAAATACCATACTTTCGTTTTTCAATTTTATACCGTTTATTTTTATAGTCTTGTGTTTTGCAATTTTACATTTTCATTTTTTAGAAGCTTTTATTATTGAAATTATTATCAATTAAAAATGGCTTCAAATTCCAAATCATCATTGCATGGTCACATTTATCATGTCAAAGTTGCTGCAATGATGTTATGGGATGAATCTAAAAAACCTAAAAGTTTTAAATTAAATTTGGAGATGGAAGATATTAAGAAATTCGAAGATATTGTGTTTCAAACTACTGATGAAAACGATTCAAACGTTTGTTATTTTATTCAAGCAAAACATCGACAAATCAAAAATGAATCAAATGAACGAATTATTTCGCCAAGCGAATTAAGCAAAATGAAAGACCAATTTGGTTTAATAGAATATTTCAATGCTTATCGAGATAACATTAAAAAACAAAAAGATTTTCGTGAATATAAGCATAAATATATTTTGTGTACTAATTGGAAAATGGATTCAGAAGATAACTATGCCAGATATTCAATAAAAATGGATAAAACCCAGATTGACAATGTATTTCAAGGCTTTGCTAAAGGTCAATATAGATTGTCATTAAAACCTGAATGTGATTTACGGCAAAAATTGAAATTAAACATGAACGTGAAAACTGAATCAGCTTTATCAAAATTGGTTAAATTTTTGGTTAATCGTATAAATGATGAAACAAAAATGAATGATGGTATTTATAAAGAATATTGTCAAGCATTAATTAAAGAAAATATTTTGGAGGTAAAAAATTCAATTATAATTTTTACCAGAACTTTTATCATTGGCGAAAACCTAAGTGAAAATGCTACAACATTTCGCTACCTTTTTGATTATCATCTAAGCAATCACGACAAATCGAACAAGGGTGATAGTAAAAATAAAAAAAATTTCGAAACAACGACGAAAGCTTATCACTTTTCGCCTGAATTTTTACAAAACATTAAAGAATGCTTCGATGGAGATGATGGAGATAGCTCAACAATAAATATTATTGATGGATTAAAAATTAACTTTAAAAAAATTGCAAAAGCTTTAGCAGATCATGTTGTTCCTATCGATGATATCTCTAATTCATTCAATGTACCAACAAACTGTAAGGTTCCATTGGAGCTTAAGAAAATAATTGATGAAAAAACTTTAAAGTTCAATCCCGATTTTTTAAATTATGGAAAAATAAAATCAAATGATCAACTACGAACATTAAATGCAATGTTTGTTAAATATTTGACTCAAAATCTAAATTGGATGGATGTAAAAAAAGTGGAATTAATGTTTTACGAGAATAATAACGCGCTCAATATTCATGATAATAGCGATAAAGAAATAGATGATTTTTTGAGTAAATTAAGCTTTGTCATAACGCCAGATGAAAATGAATTATATGAAGTATTAAAATTAAAAATCAGCGATAAATTATATTTATTAAATGAAAAAGATGTGGCAGCTAAATTCCAAGTTAAAGTATTAGATGTTTTAAAAGCAAATTTAAATGATGAAATTAATTTTTTGTTTGTTAAAGAATTTGAAGCAGAAACAAAACAAATGATTTCCCAGCTCAAAACGGCAGGCTTAAAATCGATGTATTGTGCAAAACTTCGACGATATATTTGTGATAACTCCTTTGAAAATGTCGCAGGAAATATTACAAATTTTATTCTATCTTGCTCAAATGCAAATGGAAATCAATTGAATATTCAACCACGCATTTTGCATATTATTTGTAAATCAACTTTATTAACTGCAATTAAAGTTGAACAAATTATTCGACAACTCAAAGAACCATATTTCGAAAAAGAAGAAAGTTTTATTTTTAGTGATTTATCCACAATGTTAAATGTTTCTGACCAAATTATTAATGCTTACAATTCCCCAACTAGCAATGACTTAATAATCATAGTTGAAAATGATAATTCCAACAACATACGTGAAGAAAGTATTTTTTTTTGCCAAGAAATAATCAATGCTACTATAAAAAATCGAAACAAAAAGTTCTTATTATTAACAGAAGATGGAAGCGAGTTGGACAAAAAAGTGAAAAGCTACCTTAAAAATGTTCAAGCGGATAAATCCGAACCAACAAGGCAAGATGATAAAACTGAAAGTGACTCTAAAAATGATTTTTTTAAGTCATTTGAAAACACATACCATCAAATTACAGACAATTTTCAATCCAGCAATTTGACGAATGACGCAAAAAAAACTTTAATGCAAAAACAAATTAATTTTCAAGGAACAAAAATTTCCCTAAGCTCGTTATTGAATCAAATAAGTCCTCCTGAAAAACTTTATGAATTATTAGATTCGAACATTGTTGTTAACCTTATTAATGATATTGATATTATTATTGGATATCCTATTGAAGCTTTCAAAGGAAATGATCATGATTATTATATTCCAAGAAAAATTAATTGTATTAAAGCTGAAAAAGCTATATTCAAGAAAGTAACGAAAATTGGAAATATTGCAATAGCCATTGAAGGGAATGATATTAATGAAATTGAAAAGTTGCTTTATGATAATAATTTTAACAGTGATAATGTATGCAAAGAATCTTTTACAAACACATATGATCCATGTCTTTGGACACAAGAATTAAAAAAAATTTATATGTTAAGCCCCTTATTTGCTGCTGAACAATTTGAAAAACTGTGTGAAATATATGGCAGTCAAATAACATTTTATTGGATTTGTTTAAAAGATGGCGAACTTTTATGGGTTCAAACAAATGGAAAAACTAATGTTAATATAGTTAAAATGCACCCAACAATGTTCTATTATGAAAAAGAATTTTTAAATGTGCTCTCAAAAAATGGATTGGCCATATTAGCAGATTCACCCGGAATGGGAAAATCAACTATTCTTGCTAGTCTTATTGAAACTGTTCAAAGCACTTCTTTGAAAGATTTATGGAAAATAAGAATTAATTTAAATGAATACACAAATTTGCTATCGCAGTTAAAAGATAAACCATATCAAGATGTTTTAAAGCTAAAGTTTAGAAGGGCTGAGGCAGCTCATGATTTTGGTAAAACTATTCTTGAATCTTTGAGTCAGAAAGAAGAATCGGAGCAACCATACACATTTCAAGAAAAACTTTTTAAATATTTTTTTGAAAATGGAAAATTATTAATTATGTTTGATGGCTTTGATGAAATTTGTCCAAATTATGAAGAATATGTGCTTGAGTTAATGTACCGAATATCAAAACTACATCGAAATGTATGGATAACAACTCGAAAAAGATTTAAATATACATTGGAAAAAAAGCTTAATACATGCGCATATAGTCTGAAAAGTTTAGAAGAAGAAGAACAAGTAAATTTTTTAACTCAATTTTGGCAAAAAAATTGGGAAGAAGAGTTTGAAAATAAATCTTTCGTTTATTATCGTGCACAAAAATATGCTCAACTTGTTATCGAAAAATTCAAAGACTCTATTCTTGATAAATATGGAGATTTTGTTGGAGTTCCATTGCAAGCAAGGATGATAGCAGAAATTTTTCAGCAAAATTTTAGTTACAACCAACGTGAATCTGAAAAATGGCAAGGATGCTTTGATTTTTTGGATTCCAAAGATGAAGTACCAAATTTGTCACTCAAGTTTGATAATTTATCACATTTGTACACAATTTTTGTTGAAAACAAAATATTCATATATTTTTTGAAAGAAAAGGGAATTATGGAAATATCAAAACCATATACTGAGAGAGCAAAGAAACCAATTCTATATTACGAACATAAAATTCATGAAATATTAGCGTTTCTAAAATTGGCTGACAAAGATGAATCACTTCAAATGCCACTTGAAGATGAGATGAAAGAAGCTATTGAATGGCTAGAAAATTTCAAAGCTCAAAACACAGGAATTATTGATTCTCTTAATGAAGATGGAGAAGTTCAATTTGTTCATTTAACCTATGCTGAATATTTTGCTGCTTCGTATCTCAAAGGAAAACCTCTATCATCTTCCATGTTTAAAGCCATGAATAAAATTCTGACCCATACCGTGCCGGTTTTTTCTACCTGCATGATTGATTATTTTAAAAATCAAGAAGTTATGCTCAATGATTTTTTATACGAAAATAAGGTTAAAACATTGGTTGATTATGCATCCCAAAAAGGCTTACTCAATTGTCTTCGTTTATTTATAGAAAAGTACCAATATCCAAATCACACACTCCACAGTAAAACACCCATACATTATGCAACAGAAAACAATTATATTAATGTGGTGATATATTTCATTGCTTTATCATTTGGCATTTTTCGAAAATTCAATAGGAAAATATATGAGAAAGATAAAGATACAAAAATATCTAAAAAATTTTCTCTTCGGACTAGAAAGCGCATGCCTAAAGCGCATTTTCTGATGCCAATTTTTAATATCGTATCAAAGTTCCTTATGTTACCTGATAATGAAGGAAATACCGCTTTATATTATGCCATACATGGCTCACATGCCGACATCATCACATTATTTAATGAAATAAATAGAATTAGCGATAACTTTACTTCAATACTCGATTTTGAATTTGTTGATTTATTCTTTGATGATTATGATACACCGGAGAAAATTTTAAGCCATATCGTAAATTCATCTTCTAAAGCCGATATGTATATGAAATATTGCAATGATATTCTTAGTTATTTTTGCAGCTTTGGTCCATTTGAAGTTGTTAAAATTATTATTGATAACTTGCCCTATGATAAATCTTTACTTGCAGAATCTTTATTTCACGATGTCCTTTATAGTGAAATGTTAGATGAAGAGCAACGAAAAAAATTTATTGTATATTTTATTGATATCGAAGTAGGAATTTCAAGTGGTTCACATGTGTACTGCAAAATTCATAATATATCCGAGGTATTGTTGGGGAAAGAAGAAGAGAGATGTCTTCGAATTATGCTTTCTCTTATTGTAAATAAAAACCTTGAAACGTTTGAACATTTTCTGAGAAGTAAAAAATTCGAAGAAGTTGCAAACATTGATTTTTATTTCATGTGTCTTTGTGCTGCATGTGAACGAGATAATTTTGAAATCGTCAAGTGTATATTTGATTATTGTAAAGATTGTGTTGATAAATATGGAAATACACCTTTACATATTGCTTCTCAATGGTTTGTTGATTTTACTATTCTCGATTATATTATTGGAAATTCATCCGACAGCGATATAATTAATAAAGAAAATAATAACAAAGAGACACCTTTAATCATTGCCATCCAACGTGAAAATAGAAAAGAGGTCATAGAATATTTAATTAACCATGGCGCAAAAGATGCTATTTGAAAAAAAGTTAGTAAGTTGTAAAAAACAATGTATAATTGATTATTTCAAAAACTTACAGAAAACAAATGAGCGAATAAGTAAAAAGACGCCAGAACACAATGATGAAAGCTATTAATTAAAATTAATAAGTATGTTTCTTATTTTACCATTTTTAAATCAATGCTCATAAATGCTTGTACAATTCAATTATTTTTTAGATTGTTTCAACCATACTCATTTATTTATTAAATAATCTTTTTTAACACATGGCCTTGGTGCAATCCTGCAATGCCCTTTTTTTTAATTGAAACTTTTTTTATGTTCGATCATATTTTTAGAATTCAAACTTTTTATTATACGATTTCCAAAAAAATATATTTTAATAAAAAATACGATAGTAAAACCACTTTAATTTTTTTTAGTTGTTGTTTTGATGTCAAAATTTAATCAATTTTTTGTAAAACAAATAAATATTGATTTATTCCTCCAATTTTTTCTAGGATTCCTTGAGTAAGTTTTATTGGTGTAGTTGAATCAAGCCAGAACGTTCCTAATAATCGATAGCCTAAAATTTTTTCAAGTTTATGGCTTGCTTTTAAAAGTTTTTATTTTTGTACCTTCAAACATCATCGCTAAACGCATTCGACCATAAATTCGATGAGCATTGTAATAAATAGTGTCTTTGCCAACTGGGAAACCAACAAATAATAAACCATTAGTTTTTAATAAACAATGAATTTTATTCATTTCTCGAATATCTCCAATGGGATCCATTGGATCTCCATATCTTCCCAATCCACTATGTTCAATACTTGAATACGTTACAATAAAATCAAAATGATTGTTTAAACTAAAAAAAAATTTTAACTTTAAAAAAATTTGTTTATGGATAGTTTTAACAACCTTTTTTGAAGTGTAGGCAATTCGGGTGCATAAAGAAAATTCATTTGTGGATGAGTTATTTTAACTTTTTGATAATCAATGGTGGTAACATTTTTTGCTCCATTTGCAAGGATAAACGATTCCGCCCATGGAGTTAATGAACCAATCACAGCTCCAATTTGATTATTAACATTAAAATATTTTGTTGCCATATAAACTGCCACTAAAAAATTATTATTCCATCAAAGATTCTCTAAATTTGCATAATTTAAATTTTTAATTAACTAACTTGATTGATTTCGATATGAACGAGGTAAATTATATGGATTTTCTTTAGCAATATTTATCATATGATTCATAAATGTTTCATTCCAATTTGATAAAGTTTGATCATCATTATGTGGAATGGTATTGATATACCAACTTTCAAGTTGAGTATAATAATTTAATAGAAATGATTCAGCATTTGGTAATTCCTTTGGTGGATCCAAAGTTAATCCATTATCAGCTATTTTTTGCCATTCTAAAAATACCTACAAGAAAGACAAAAGTTTAATTTTTCTAGGTTTAGTTTTAGAAAAAAAAATTTTGAAAAAGAAAGAAATGAAAAATTTAACTAATTTTTTACACATTTTCTTGGGTTTTTTATTGGAGCCGATTTTTTTGAAAATGTAAATTAAATATGAACCTTGCAAATAAATTTGCAAAATTTTCTGAAAGATTTATAAACAAAAAATTTTTAGTGGTGCTGCGTGTGCTTTTTTTAACTATGTTTTTATCTCAAATTTTTTTTTGAGAATAATTTTATATTTTAAAGTTAAAATTCAATGAAACGGGGGCATTTTGAAACTCTATTAAGGGAATTTATGTTTTTTGATGACCTGAAAAAAACTCACTTCATCACAAGTCATCGGAACATCTTTTTTTAGAATGGGAATTAAATCATTTTTAATAAACGAATATCCATTTTTATTGAATACATTTTCAATTATTTCGTCAATATGAATTTGACCTTTAGCTGTAGCAAAATAACTAAAAATAAAAAAAAGAATTTTTTATGAATAAAAAATTTGAATGAAGAAGAAAAACAAACTTGATATTTGAATTATTTGTTGAGGAATTAAAATCCCATAATTTTTTAAGTAATCCACAAACTAATATAACCATAATAATTATAACCCATTTTGGAACCCTTTTTAATTGCCATTGCCACCATTCTCCATAAGTTTGCTTCGATTTAAGATGGTGATGGCCCATAATGCCTAAAGGCTCTAAAGAATAATTAATTATGTATGTCGATGAAAGAGTGTTTGAAACTGATGTCTTCTTTTTTTTGGAAAATGCAAGCATTAATTGGTAATAATTGGGGCACTTTTGTAACAAACAGTTATTGGCAGTAAAAAAAGTTTTGTTTGGTAGTATTTTTAGAATAAAAAACAAATCAAAAAACCGAAATCTTCAACAACAAAAAAAGTTAATTTCGGTCAAAAAATGAGGGAAAACAAAAAAAAGTATTAAAAGTTAAATGAGAGAAACCACCGCATATGTCTCTGATAATTTCTTCATTTTGACGTAATTTGGGGTTTTGGTAATTTAATAATTCCAGTGAATTATCTTGCATTAGTGAAGTAAGAAAAATTGGCAATAAAACATTTAATAATTGCCTGCATTGCGATTTTCTTTTTTTCATTAAAGTTTTTTTAATCTTGATCAATAAAAATCAAGATAAAATTTTAAAATTGTGTTAACTTTTTTTTTCTTCGAAAATTTTGAGTGAGTCTTTTTAATTATTAAAAGTTTGACTAACGAGAAAATGAATTTAACGCAGAAGAAAAAAATGAGCTCTCATACATCGGCGCTCGGGAGACTCACCTAGAATATCGCAAGATTAAATATTCTTTTTTATAATCTTTCAATCTCATCTATTTTTTTTAAAATTAAATTTCTTATTAATATTCATCCTTTTTTAAGTAACATAAATTTATTCATCTCTTCGAATTTTTGATATTCCTCAATTTCACTAAAGCTAGGGAAGTATTTGAGCAACCCATAAATAGCGGAAAGAGAATCGAATGAATTTTTCAAATTTGCATTAGCTATCAAGAAAAAAAATTAGAAAAGAGAAACGAAAAATGAACGAAAGAATTTCATAGACCTTTTCTCGACTTCTAAATCTTTAAAAATATTTCAAAAAATGGATCAAATGGTATGCAAAAAAAAATAAAATATAACATTTACATGGTTTTGCCAACGTTGAGGATGGAAGTATGAGAGCCAAAAATTCTTAATAGAAAAAAAAATTTTTAGTTTTCACCTTCGATGTTGTTGGTTATCTAACAATCAAATTGAAAGATACGCTTTGTAATTTTGAATAGAAAATTCTTGTGTGCTTAATATTTTAATAATCTAATAAAACGGGCAATAAAATAAAACACATAATGACTTTCAAGAATGAAATAATGAATGGCCCATTAAGCTCTATGCACACATGTTTTTTTAATGGATAGTAAAAATCAAAGAAATTTTATTTATTTTTTCTTTAGTTTACCAGTAGAGTTTGCTTTTATGGAATACCAATTTCATGTAAAATACAATAATTTGATTTTCATTTGTATTTTTGAGTCAAACTGAAATGGGTTTTTTAAAGGTAAATATTGTTTTCAATTATGCTGCTATGATTGTTTACAAATTTGGGAACGGTTGTTCTTTTTGACTTTGGTAGAAAAAATACAAAAAATGTTCATTGATCAATGATAAAATTTAAATTTTTTTACTGACTGAAAAAATATGTAATACTTTTACAAGTTAAATTTTCCGCTAAAAAACAATGAAAAAAAGAAAAGTGCAAAGCTTTGTTTAATAAATGTATTTAATCGAATTTTCTGGAATGAAAAAAAGCTGACAAATATTCTGTTTTTTTGTACATGATTTTTATCAAAAAAATTATTTTGCTTAACTTCACAGTTGAACTCCATTTCCGAATTTTTTTTCTTCTTCGTTGTTTTGCAGAAAAACTTTAATCCCAAAAAAATCATCAAATAATTTATTCAGAATTTTTAATTTAGTCGATGGTTTTATTAAACATTGGAAAATTTTCCTGGCCAACAACATTTTCAAACCAAAAAAATAAAATAATATGAGTTTATTGAATTGAATTATATTGTTTATTATTGTTGCTTCATAAAACTTTGTTTTTCACTAAAAAAATTTTGAGGGAAAATTACATTTTATTTTAGAAAGGAAATCTACTATCTTTTTTTTCTCGATCGATAATTTACAGAAAGATATGTAGGATACACTTAAAATGGATTTGGTTAGAAACAATTTTTTAAAAGTAAATTATGTGTTTTTTTATTAATAATTTTCTTACACGATTTTAATCTTTTTTTCTTTTTTCTTTTTTCAACATTCATCTTTTTGTCACGATGGAAGCAAAAGCATATATGAATCATCAAATCATAAGTTATGAATGGATGGAAGGCCCCGTCTTTTAAAACATTGCCTTTTATTATTATTTCATATTTTTGGCTTTAAAATTTTTTAAAACAATGAAAGCAAAAACCATATGTTTTGTGTTTTCTTTTCTTTTAGCTTAAAATTTCGAAGTTTCATTTGTTTTAAAAAAAGTTTTTTTTGTGTTTGTTTGAATTAAAACGGTTTAGTTTTTTTTCTTCTTCTTAATTTAAACAATAACGTCAGTCGAATCACGTTCTTTTCTTTTTTCTACCGAGTTAAAGCTTAAATTTTTTATTTTTATCGAAGCTTAAAACTTTTTTGATTTCGTTTCCGTTAAAAAATTTTTTAAAAGTTCACAAAAAAATAACGTTTGTGAATGTGTTTGTGTAGCTTCTTTAAAGCTTTCTTCCCTTTTTAACCCAAAAAAAATTTTTTGTTTGGCTAAAACAACGATGAAAAAACGAAAAGAAAAAGCAAATGATGCCCAATGAAAAAAAAGCTAAATTCTTTTGTTTTGTTATTTTTTGTTAGGGTTTAGCAAGGACAAAGTCTTTAGAAGAAGCCACTTCCTTCCCATTGCAACTGTTCGAAAAGAAAATGTTAATGTAATTGTTCGCGCAATCGAGGAGTTATGCCTCTGACTTTTTTTTAGGGAAGCAAAATAAAATTAGGATTTGACGCAAGTTTTTTTGGAAATTACATAATTTATTTCTTAAATTTTGCAAATTTTCTTTATGTTCTTAAATATGTATAATTTTGGTTTTTCGAAAATGAAACACTAATTATTTTTTCTACCAAATTCCTTTTTTTAACGCTTTCATAACATTGATTTTTGGTTCGATAAAAAAATATCACGCCAATACCTTTTCTTTTTTTTAATATAAATTATTGCATCCATAGCCCATAAAGAATGGTTTTGTTTTTTTTGTAAACAAACATATGTATTTGAAAAAGGCGACACCCCATTTCCCCGAAAAAACATAAGCTCGAAAAAATAATAAGCTCGAAAAAAATAACATCGAAAAGACACATCCCCGAATTTGTTAAAAAGGCCATAAGCTCGAAAATCAAGATCACCGAAAATGAGAAAAAGGTCATATGCTCGAAATTTCATGTTACCGAAAAGACAAAATCTCGAAAATTAAGATTTAACAACCGAATGTCTCCCTTTGATTTTCAAAGGTGAAAGAGTGTTTCGACCGTCCATAGCCTTTCACTATGAATCACTATCGACCATACATAGGCTTTCCATATGGATAACAAGTGATTTATTGGTGATCAACCAAGTTGGACTTTGAAAAGCATAAGTCCATAATTAGTTAGAGAAAGTATAACAAATAGTTAATGCGGTCATTTGAATATAAAATTTACCATTCGTCTTACTTTATTGTAAAGTATAAAGGAGAAAGTCATGTCAAAAATTTTAAGACATTTTTTGCTACATGAAATCTTCTCATAAATTCTCATAACTATGTAATCAAGGATCTCGTTAATGTTTTGCTAATGAGAGAGAGGATGGAAAATTTGCATAAAAATTAGAATTTTTGTTTATTATGGCGAATAACTTGAAAGTTATTTATAAGATTCACTTGTATGTAAGGATGGATGGCCACTGAGGAGAAATAAAGGATAATTTGCATAATTTTATTTTAATTTACATATGTAAAAAAGAAAGACTTTTTATTAGCATAGCAAGAAAGAAGATTTTTTTTAATAATTATGCAAATTTTCAATTCTCATATTCCCAATCCTAATAGTAAAACATTAACCAGATCCTAAATTACACCAGTAAAATTTGCATATACCTATGAAAAAAGTAGGTGTCTCAATGTTTTGGGTACTTACTATGGAACTTAACGATTTTTCATAACGAAGTGTCCTACCTTCTTCCACATAATCTATTGGGAATGGTTGATTGAGCTAAGTCTATGTCTTCACTTGTGGCTCAGGCTTGCCCAATGTGGCTATAGTTATTACTGGAACACTTTATAAACGTTCCATTATTCTTCCACGTTCATGTTCTCTGCCATATTTTTATTGAAGATAACATTCCTTTGGATCAACAGGTTTAATTCCTGAATCAATTTCATGACTCATAAATGGTCCATTAGGTTATATTCATTCGAGGAACACTTTATCAGTAATACATTTTCTCATACTCGCATGTCCCTTGCCTCATATTTAACGATCCATAGGCTTTCCTAATGAATTGGAAAACTTAAAATAATTTGCAATGTTAAATCGAAATTATATTTTTTATGCAAATTTTCCTTTAGTCTCTTAATGTTTGCGGGTTCGGGCATTTAATTTTTCGAGTTAAGGGACTTTCGAGTTTATTTTTTTTCGAGCTTTTGGGTTTTCGAGGTTATTTTTTTTCGAGATAAGGGACTTTCGAGGTTATTTTTTTCGAGCTTTTGTTTTTTCGGGGTTATGTCGTAATACACATTTTCGAGCTTATTATTTTTTCGAGCTTGTGTCTTTTCGGGGAAATGGGCGTACGCCATTTGAAAAACTGTTTTTTGACCATAAGTTGGTTTCATATCTATTCGACATTTTTACGAGAAACTCTTATTTTTTTGAATTTTTCGTCAAAAAAACTTGTTGTTTTTTGTGATTCTTTTTTGTTTAAAATGTCATCGACCAATTACTATTCAAAAAGTTTTTTTTAAAAATATTAATGAATCAAAAATGGTATTTATTTATTTTTCTTCGACAATGCTTATTTTTTTCGGTCTTTATATATTTTTTTAAACTTTTTATAAGTGCAAACTATGAACCAGCGATGTTAGTTAATCAGTGGCTGCCTTCAATGTACCAAAAGCACATGGTGTCATTACAGTCTTTGAGTTTCCATTAAAAGGTTAATCTAGAAAAGAAAATTGGCGTGCTTTATTTTCTCCAGTTCTAGCAACCATTTTTTTTCACCATATGGCTTCAATGTAAAAAATAGTCTAAAATTAAAACTAAAAAATTTAGCGAAAATAAGCAAAAGCTAGCTTTAAATAATTTTGAGTTCTTTTTTTGGTGATACTCTTGTTACTTGAAACCTTTCACAATCATTTCGCAAAAAAATGTAATTTTTTTACTTCGGTTTTTTATTTCACAAGAAGGGGTTTCACGAAATTTCGTAACCACAATTTCGAAACTTTTATTTTATTTTTAAACCCATTCCTATTTTTCAAAAAATCATAAACCCAAAAATATTTTCCTTTCTATGTATCCATTTTTTATTTACTTACAATTCTTATCAATTTTCATTTTGCTTCATATTACTCATTATTCATTCATTCTTGCATATTTATTTTCCCATCAAAATGAGAAGAGAAAAAAGAAAGATGAAACATTTTCTTTATTTTACGTCATCTCTTCTTTTGTTGTTGTTGGCTGTGTGTCAATTTATTTGCTTTTCTCACAAAAATGTCCCTTATTTATTGACCTCCTCCACCTAAAAACAATTCATTCAACACCAACCATGCTTTATTCCATCTATTTTATTTTTTTCGAAACCCCATCTTCTTTTTCTTTTTTGGAGGTGAGGCATATTCAACCAGTGTGTTTGCATTCACATTTCTCATTTCCAAATCTTATCCTATTTCAAGCCAATATCTTTTTTTTTCTTAGGTTTTTCATCCATTTTTTTTTTGTGTTTTCTTTTATTTGTGTTTGTTGGAACTTTTTTTTATTCTTCGCTCTTTTTTTTATTTTTGCCTGGAGGGCAAACAAACAACGACCACAACCATCAATTTTTTGTCCTATCATCGCTTGCTTCTTATTCACGCCTGGTATTTTATTATTATATTTTGTTTTGTTTTTTCTCGGTGCATTTTTTTTTTTGAAACCTTTTCATCATTTTTTTCTTGTTGTGGTTGGTTGGCGTGTATCACCATTATCGTCTGTGCTTGGCGTTGTTGCTTCGAGCTTTTTGATTTTTTTTCTTCTTCTGCACTTGTTTGATTGCTAAGTTTGATTTTTTTTTTGCTTGAAATAGCATCGTTGATGTTGCTGTGCTCTGTCCTATTCTCCAAGCGTTTAAAATTTTTATTTTTAAACTTTTTTTCTCTCTCTGAAATCCTGGTATTATTATTCTAACTTGGAAGTAATGACTAAAAAAATAAAAAAGGTTTTTAACTTTTTGATTTCAAAAAAAATATGGTTGAAAAAATCATTAAAAAAATTACGTTTGAACTCTATGAAGCCTGGAATATCTCTTTGTTCATTTATTTTTCCAAATAAGGAGAGAAAGAAAAAAATTGGAGTAAAATAAAAAACACACATTTAATTTTTCCCTAATCTTTCTTTTTTTCTTCTCGTTTAAAAACAAGGAAACAAAAAGCATTAGAAAAAAAGTTTGTTTGTTTTTCTATTTGTTTTTTTTTATGCCAGCTGCTAAGGACAAACAACTTTTTTGTTTGAAACCTAAGAAGCTTTATTTAATTTATTTTTTTTTGGTTGTTTTCTTTGGTTATATTTGATTCAAAATTTCTAAAAATAGTAAAGAAAATAGGAGACACCTTGCTTAAAGAAATTAGAAAAACGTTATATCGAGTCACTGTAAATTCATTTGCTGGAGAAAAATCGCTTAAAAGCTTTTCAACATTCTTAGAGCTTTCCTTTTTTTAAATCTTTTTGTTTATTTCTTTCTTTTAATAATATCCTTAAAAAGTTCTTAAAATAAACTTAATTTTTGTTCAAACTACGTCAAAAATAATCTTTCAACTTTTCTCTTTTTTGATGATGCTGATATTTGTGGAGCTATAAATATAATGGTTTTATCTTCTTTTTTGACGAGTACTTCACTGCGGATAAAATATAGTATGTATAATTTTTTTATTATTATTGAAACATTGATAAAAATAGTGTAAAAATAGCTAAAATGGTTTTTTTCTCTCTCAAAGATTAAATTCAATAAAATAAAGAATATATTGAAAAATGATCTTTGAATCAAATAAATAAAAAAATATGGGTGAATGTGAGTGAATAAAAAATGTGAAAAGCCCTCCTTATCAACAGGAAATGTGAATGGGGCGATGTTGGTGCTTCTTTGATTTTTTTCTTCACTAAAATAACCTTAATTTCTGAGTGCTTTTTGCAGAAAAATTTTTTTTTTGACAAAAGTAGCAAAATCAAATTTTTTGATCTTTGAACTTTTTGTGGCTCGATAATTTTTTTGCAAATTCCAATTTTGATTTTTAAAAGTAAATTATTTTGATTGTTTTTTATTTTTTGGGATCCAATAATTATCTTATTTATTTTACACTTTTTACTATCCTTATGAGACTCAAAAAAACCAATTCCATATAAAAAGTTTTTATTTGCCTCCATGAAAAAATTTTCTTAATAAAAATAATTATTTTTAAAACATTCATTAAATTTCTTTTAATTATGTTTCACAAGAATTTTATAATTTTTTAATAAACTTTTTTTCTTCATTTCTTTTTTGTCACGTGGAATAAAAAAAATATTATAAAATGATGGTCAAAGGAAATTGTTATTCATCCATTTTTTTTCTTCTTCTCTTTCCTTCGTTGACGTCATTAAAAAAAATTTTTTTTTCTTACTTCTTTTATATGGATGTCAAAAAGTGTCATTTTAATAATTTTTTCTTGTAATAAAAAAGTAATCTTTGGTCACGCTTTTTTACAACGTGCACTTCTTATTTTTTCGTTTTGCGTCTTCTTTGCTTTATTATTTGAAAAAGAAGAAGTAAACTTGGAAATATTCCAAAATGATCTTAGAAAAAATTTCTTTCAAAAACCAATAAATCCAAAATCTTTCGCATCAGCTTTTTGATGGTCTCTTGTGCAATATTTTTGCGTGGTTTTTAGCGAACAAGTCAATGAGTGTGTGTGTGACTGACCATTTGCGATCATCTGTTTTTTTTTTTGCTGCTACCATCTATTTATTTTTATTTTTTTCAAAACTTGATGGTTTTTGGTTGACGTTATCCTTATTTTTGTGAAGCTCAAAATTCAACTTCGATGGATTTTTTATGTAAAAAAATGATTTTATGAATTTTGTTTATGTTTTTAGAAATTTCAAATCAAAGCCAAAATAGTTACACTTTTCTCTAAGAAATTTAACATATTGGAGATCGACTGCTATTAAATTTTGTTTTTATTCCGCCAAATTAGCTTTTAACCCCTGAAGCAATTATTAACACGCAGGCTTCATTTATTGGATTTGAATTATTGCACTTTAGAGTGATGACGAACGAGACCACCCATCAATATCTCTATCTCTATCATCACCATCATCCATTTCATCATTATTAGTACCACTCAATATATTTTTTTGCTCCTCGAGTAAGAAAGAAAAGAAAAAATCTCCCTCCAGCAAAATGAGCGGTAGCAGTAACAATTTTTTTCTCACTCCATCCATTTTATTTCATTCTCTAGCTGACAGAGAGATAGGAGACTCAGCTGTACAAAAGAAAAGACCCAAAAACCAAAAAGTCGTTTAGTCTCGATTAATTTTTTTTTGTTTTGTTTGCTTTTGGATTTAATTTTCGATCGTTTGCAAATGAAAAAAGAAAAAAAAAGAGTAGCAATCGCAGCAGCCGTAATATCAGCAGCCAGCAAACAGCAGTAGCTGCATTTTTAACCACACCAACCAATGAAGAAGAAAAAAACCGTTTTTTAGGTGTTACAAAATATAAAGAAAGAAAAAAATGACGACATTTATCTCTTTTTTTTTTTTATCTTTCGTTGGTTCTTTGCTTCGTCGCCCTTTTTTTAGTTAGTGTTCACATTTTTTTTTGTTGTTAATAGTTTTTCTTTTAAAATATTTTTTGCATCTTTTTGTTTAGTGAATTTATAGCTGAAAAAAAAATGCAAGCAGAATTTCGTGGCCATTTTCTAGAATAAAAAAAGTGGGAAAAAATTTTAAAAGCTCATTCATGGATATAATTCTTTTTAGAAATTTTTTAAAGCACCCAAAAATAAATGATGTCAGAGAGATGAAACTATTTTTTGATATGTTTTTGGCGAATAAAGCTCCAAAAATATTTTTGGGGTAAAAAAAAACGATGATTGGATATAAATTTCTTAATAAACATGAATTTTATTATTTCAAAATTGAATTAGTTTTGTTAGAACTCTTTTAATACCTTTTCAAAAAAAATTCTCAACGCTTATAATTAAATTTTTGACTCTTTTTTAGAGAACTTAGATTAACAAAAATTATGGCTTTTTTTTCTGATGATAGTTTCAAATTTATTGATGGTGTCTTTTATCCTTAATTTTTTTTGGTATCTTAATTTGAGGTGTTCGTTAAATTATAACATCATTTTTTTGTTGTAGTTGCTCAAGCTCGTGCAAATATTATTTTTATATTTTTTTTTCTGCAAAAAAATCTTTCTTCTTTTCTTTTTTTTTATGACCACGTTTTTTTTCTTCTGCAACAATATGTAAGTATTTATTTTTATTTTGCGCTCCTTTTTTGCATCCATTCCTTTATTTTTTCTTTCTCGCTACTTTACAACCACAACAACGACCACGATCATAAAATGATTGTACTTTTAACTTTTCTTTTTTTCTTTCTTCTTCAATTTATTATTATTATTTAATAATCTCTAACTCAACATTTTCAAAAGAGTTTACATAAGGGATTTTGGTCAAATATACATTTGCACATATTTACATTATGTTTCTTATTGTGTGTGTGGTCTCATCGACTTATTTTTTTTTCATCGTCTGCTACTTACTTAATTTATCCTTTATATTTGTAATGATTTTTGCTTTTTGCATCGTTTTTGCAAAATATGTCTATATAGTCTTTTCCTCACGCTTTCTCACTGCTTTTTTGATGGAGAAGAAAAGCTTTTGTGTTGATTGCACTTTGCAAAAACGTAAAAATAAAAATATGGGAAGAAAGAGAAACAGAATTTTCGAGAAATTTGCGCATCTTTCTCAATGGCGGGCGGCTATCGTATTTATTTATTTTTTTTTCTGGGAAATGTGATTATCTTGTTTCGGACTGTTTATACAATTAATAAAAAAAAATTCAGAAGGGAAAGAGATTGACTAACAAACGCGGTAAAATTTGTATAAAGGCGAGTATTAAAACAAAAAATTAGTTTACTTTTGTTTAGGGATTTCTTTGATAAATTTTTAACTCTTTTGATTTAATCTTTAAAATATCTGCTTCAAATTTGAATAAATTCAACGTTAATTGGGACGAAATTTTATCCAGAAAAATTCAAAAAACTTTCATAAAGGTTTGATTTTGCTTTTAGGTTTTGAAAAAATTATTTTGTTTTACATAAAGCTTAAAACTTTTTTTAAGTGAGTCATTGTCCTCAAAGTAAGTAACTATGTTGCTTACTTTTTTTGAAATTACTTGAATTACAATAACTTGCCATACAACTATGACTCATTTTCCAACCAGACATAATAATCTTTGACCTTAGAGCTTTTTACTCTCACCATATTTTAAAACCTTTCGTTTGATTCTTGTCGATTCATCGATTCTCTTTACTTACTTACCTTGGGTTTTAGAAACCTCTTTCTTTATTTTTTGTTTTTTCCTAACTTTTTTAAAATTACTTTTGATGATGATTCAAAGTCTTAATTTCTTAAAAAAAACTATTTATTTACTGAGTGAATTTTTTAATGCTTTTTTAAAGAAAGTTTAATATTTTTCTTTTTTTTTTGCTCTTCTTTTATTATTCACGTGCAAAAACTACGCCGCCGCCGTCGTTGTCTGCCTGCTTTTTTAGTTTAGTTTAAATGGGTTTCAAGCAAATATATATATATTTATTTATAAAGCTGATGATTAATAACAGACGACACGCTGACTGGATGGATAGGGATGAAATTGAAAATAAAAATGGTTTGATTTTTGTTATTTGTGTTAATTCCATGTTTGCTTCATTTTTTTTCATCGTCTGTTTTTTTATTTCATAAAAAACACAAAAATGGCCTTTTCGAATAATTTGATTTAATTTTTTTTAATTTGTTTGAAACCCAGGAAGAGGAGATTTTGTCAAAAATATTTTATTACTATTTTTTTTATTATTGCGTGCTTTTTAAGTGCATTTTTTTAATTGTTGTAATATATTACATTTTTGCATGGGATGAAATTGATTTAGAGAGATGATTAAAAATTTGTTATTTTTGTGAAGGTTTAAAATTTTTTAAACTTTATAATTTTATTACTGAAAGACTTATCGCGAAAAATTTTTGTTTAATTTTTTATGTCTGTTTCGTGATTTTTTTCATACATATTTTCGCTAATAAAATAAATCACTGTTTCTTATCTCTAAAAATTTTTTCAAGATTTTTTTTATAACCATATTTTGTAATTTGTGTTTTTTAATATTTTCTGTATATTTACTTATAAACTTTCTACTCTATAAAAATAATTTTTCCAGATGTCTTCATCATCTCTGGTGTCTTTAACATCAAGTAAACCCATAGAAAAAATAAGTTTTCGTTATGTTTGGCCCGTTCGAGTAGTTCAAAGACAATTAAATCATAATGAAGCAATAATATTACATATTTCACCCAAATTTGCAACCGTATTTGATCATGTCGCATTTCAATGGACTATTAAAATGCATGGTAGTGCCAGTCTCGTAAGTTTTTTTTAAATCGATGGATTAAAATAATTAAATATATTATTATTCCTTTTTTTTATGCATATCGCGACATACATATGTTCTCGATTGAACTGATGACGTAAAAAAAATAGTAATAATTTTCGGTAACAAAAAAGAGGGAAGATTAAAGTTGTTTTGTAAACCGAAAAAAAAAGATTATGTAAATTCCTGGCGATTAGAAATTGCATTTTATTAAATTTATACCGTTGCTCGAAAAATGAAAATCTTGTAATTTCGGGGTTTTTAATTAGAGGAATTTTAGAGATAAGATAAAACGCCTTTTATATTTCCTTTTTTTTCTCTAGCATTTTTTTATTTGCATAAAAAAATTTTATAAAGAGAAATTAAGCTTTTTCTATTTTGAAAATTGTTTACAAAAAATAAATTTTGAGATAAAAATAAAGAAATTCACTTTAGACCAAAAACTATTTTTCATGTCTTTAAAAAATAAAAATTTAATCAGCTTTTGTGAAAAAGTAAATATTTAGAAATAAACAAAATAAACTTTTCAAACTTCGAAAGAATTTTTTTACTTTCACAAATAATAAGCAAGGTTTTATTATTGACTCTTTTTTATTTACAAAGAAAAAATAGAGAGACTAAAATAAGCTAAAAAAATTAAACTAAATGCGCAAATACTTGGAAAAAAACTTTATTGATTTCACTTTTTTGGATTCTCAACATTTCATAAATTTAAATTAAAAAGAGGGGGGAAAATATAAGAAAAAACTCAAAGAAAAATTTGCATAATTTTCTACAGAAACTCTTCTAAATTTATTTTTATTTTTTATTCTAGGATTCTGATGAATCAGCAGATTTGGAAGATCCCGATTATATTGCCATAAGTTTATATAACGTTGATGGGCCAATATCTACTGTGGATGTATTTGCACATGTGGATATAACAGCACCAAAAGATTCTCCTCCAGTTTCCTCTTCTTTGCCTCATCCAAAAATGAGGCCCCTTCATTTAACTCGAGGGAAAGAAACAGAAATATTAAATACAAATCGTGAAAAATTAACAAATCATATTAAAGAAAGAATAGGAAAAATTGTAAGATTATCGGTGGTACTTGAAATGGATGCTGCATTATTTAAAACTGATAAATATTTAAATGCGGTTTCCCCAACACCCGTTCATTCATTTTTAACTGCAAATTATCGAGCGAGAGTTCGAAGTAAAGTTTGGAGAAAGAAATCCAAAGTTGGTACAAGAAAGTAAGTTATTCTCTTTTTATTTTGAAACAAAATTGTATTTTCCTTTAAAAAAAATTGATCGAAATATTCGTCACTGATTGGAACCCTTTAATTTCTTAATACTTTATTTATGAAACAAATTTTATGGTATTATTCTTTGAATGTTTTTTTATTTTTTACGAATTGAAAATTTGGTATTATTTAACAATTTTCTTATTATTGAAGTCTTTAACAAAAATGCGGTTTTTAAGTTGAGATACAAAATTATTTAAATGAAATAAAAGAAAAAAGTTCAAATATTCAAAAAAAATTTAAAGCAGCCTCTTACTTCAAACACGCAAAGAAAAAAAACCATAAAAAAATCAATATTTTTTATTTTTCTTATCTGCTCTAAATTTATTTCCACTTTTAATTAAATTAGAAAGAATCAATCACAAAATTTTGAGTTTTAAACAACAAAATTTTTTTAAACATTTTTTAGACTTCGTAGCGCTGAAGCAAATAGTGAAAGATTTGATTTGGAAAAGGCTTTCAATATTGTTATGGATCGAGAAAGGAATCGATTGGATAGTAAAGGAGCTCAATCGGATTCAGATGATGGCGATAAAGATAATAATTCTTGTTGTTGCGAGATCACCAAAAAATCACAACAGCCGCAGCAAAATGGTTGCATTCCAAAAAATAGTAATAATAAAAATCCAATGGTTAAAATTTCTGCCCCTCGCGATTCTGTAGTATCAATGCTTGAAAAGCCAGAACATTTATTTAAAAAATTATTAGTTGCTTGTTGTGATTCTTGCGAACGAAGGGCTTCAATAATTCCCGGAAGTTCCAATGATGAATTAGATACGGAAGAAGAAAATAACACTGAAAATGAAAGTGATAATAATGATGAAGAGGATGAAGCTGAAAATGCTTTTGAATGTATGGAAGAAAATAAAGCCGAAATGCATGATGTAAGTTTTTCTTTTCTCATGTCGAGCCACATCCCCGTTGAAAGACTAAAATAATGATTCATTTTGTTATCTTCCCTTCAAACAAACAAAAATAAACCCCGGAAGGCTGTTGTTAACTGTGTAATATTTTTTAGACCCTTGCAAATATGTATTTTAATAAAGTAGCCCTTCCACAAATGGAATATGTGGAAGATTTTGCTGATTTTTTAATTGATGCTGAATTAAATGATTTACCTGTTTTAAAGCGAGCATGTGAAAGATATCTTTGTGGTGAATTAAATAGTGTAAGTAGAAAACCATAAAATTATTTTTCAAGCTCTTTGATTCATGGAATAATTTTTTTTTTTTAGAAAAAAGATTTACTTACTTCACTGTTATTAGATTTATTATTTTTGGCTATGCTTTTTCAATTACCTGTTATGAAATCCATGACTTTAACAGAATTGAGTGAAAGATTTGAGGAATTACGGGATATCGATGAATTATTAAAGCATGAAGAATATCAGTGAGTTTTTTTAGCAAATAAAATGACAACAACAACAAAAATTGTTTACATAAAAAATATATTTTTTAGAATATTGGATAAACGTGTTCGAAAAATGAGTGATCGATGTTTGAATGATTTAATAGATGAATGTAAAAAATTTCGTGAACAACAAAAACGTGTTGAAATTATTAATTTACCACTTTAATTATTATTATTATTTTTTTTACTTTAAATTCAAAGAAAAAACTTTAGCAGCTGCAATAAGAAAGAAAGAAAAATAATACCAAATAAAAAAAGAAAAAAAAATGCTTGAATCAAGTTATTTGTGAATTATGCGAATTTTTTAAAACTAATTTCTTTTTTTTATTTTCAAAAATTTATCTGTGTGTCTCTAGAAAATTATGTTCTTGTTATTTTTTCATTTTTTCCCCTTAGTTTATAAATAATAAAAATTCCATATTTTAAAGAACTTTTTTGAAAAATATAAAGTCGTCCGATAACCTCAGCTAATTGTTTTCAACAAAAATAAACATAAAAATATTACTTTTAAAAAAAGTTTTTGGACAAAAGATACCAAAGATGTTCAAATTTTATTAAGCTTTAAAAAAAAGTAATTTACAATAAAAAAAATTAAATCGTTTAAGTTTAAAAAATTTTCTCTAAATATTAAGAAAATATATGTATTGTATTATTAATAAAATTGTAAAGAACAAATATATTTCTGTGTAATTGATGGGCTTTTTTTAAATTTCATTGAGGATTAGGCAGCTGATTCTTTTTATGAGAGAAGGATGTTGATTATCGACGAGGTGAACAGCATACAAATCGAAGAAGAGTGCAGAAGCAGCTGAGAAGAAAACTTAAAACGATGAAGGAAATGATGGCAAAAAGCCAGGGCTAAAAAATAAAACATTTAATTAATAATCTGTGATTTTTCGAAGCAATTTTATAAAACGAAAAAAACTGATTTTTGAGTATTTTAGTAATTTTAAAAGTTCAAAATGCAAAAATGCATTTTTGTTAGGTAAATTTAGTATTTTTTTTAAAAAAAACTTATCAAAAAATAATCAAACCTGTAAATGAAAATCACAATAATTTCCATTACAATTATAATAATGAAAATAATCTTCACGTTGGCAACGAACATCTCCACAAGAAGGTGAACTCCGCATATACCAAAAATCTGCTACCACTGATGACAAAAGGGTTGCAAAAAGTGTAAATAATAAATTCACTGATGTTGATGCTGCCATTTTCTTAGTTTTTCTTTTTCTTTGTTAGAAAAAAGTTTTAAAAGGCAAAAGGTTTGAGAAAATGAGACCTGAAATAAGTTTGTAAATTTATAAATGGCGAAAATCGAAACGAGATCAAAAAGAAACACAAAAAAAACTCGCAAAGCACATAAATTTTTAAAACAATGATGAAAGTTTTCTATTAAATTAATAACTCTCTTATTTTGTTTTGAAATAATCCGGAAATTTTAATTCGAGTTCGAAAAAAAATTGTTCAATCATAAAACTTGCTATTTTTGTTTTGAATCAATAAAACCTCGAAGATTTTTGGCTACAAAATCAGCTAATTAACTATCTGTGATTTTTATTACCTATTTTTAAGTTAAATGGATAACAACAAAGTCTACTAACTTAAAATAAAAAAAGCTCCAAAGTGACGAAAGACGAAAGCAAAAACTAATTTTTTTTTAAATCAATAAAATAAATAAAAGCAAAAAAAGAAAAGAAAATTGATTCCCATAAAATTTGTGGCACTTTTTATTTGAAAAAAAAAGTAAGAACGAATAAAAAAGAAAGAAAATTGATGATGGATAATAAAAAAAATGGATCAAAAAAAGAGCAACAACAACGGATCTAACAAAGACAAAAAAAACATATGTGCTTTTTTTGCTTTTTGATTTTGGGATTTGGATATTTTTTGCACTTTGTTTCGCCTTTATTATTAATACTATTAATTATTGACAACAACACATTTTTTCGTTTGTGGCAAAAATTTTATGGCTAAGGAAGGTTGGAAAAAATAAAAAAGCCGTTATTATTCAATTATTATCTATTTTTAGTTAAGTAAAATATAATTGATTGGACTAATTGCTTGCTTCTTGCAAACACTACCAATCTTTGAGGATTTGATGATAAACTTTTTTGATTGATTAGAAAAAAGAAGATGGTCTCATGTTTTAAGAAAAGCTCAAAAACATAGAAGGTTTTTTTTTTCTTTTTTTTCAGTTTTAATATTCAAGAATTTTTCTTTCGGATTTTCCTGCAAAAAAAACCTTGGATAAAAAACTGAATAATTTTAAAGAATTATAAATACTCAAAATTTCATTTTCTTTTTCTTTCTTCACAAATCTTCTTTTATGATATTGGAAATGAGCGAAATTATTTAGAAAGAAAAGAATAGTAAAAAATAAATCAAAAATCATAAAGTTTGGCTTCGATTTTCAAGCACGATTTTTTTTGGAAGCAGAATGATGAAAATAAAACAACGAAGATAAGATACACTGGAAGAGTACAAAGCTCTCTTTTTAAATGAAAGCTGCGTTTTATTCTGAGCAGTCACAAAAAATACAGTCAATAGAAAAAATAAATCAAAAATTTCAAAACAAAATTTACAAAAAAAAATCATAAAAAACAGACGACGACGACAAAGTTAAGAAGAGTCATATAAAAACGCTTTCGTCAAACCAAACAAAAAAATGTAAATGATTGAAGCGATCAAAACTAAAATTTTGGGGTTTTTAACATAAAACTTTTGACAACAAAAAAACTTGTTTTGAATCGATTCGATTTAAAATAAAAAAATAATTATAGTTTTTGATACGATTTGATATTTTTTTATTGTTTTTTAATACTTCTTGCTACCTATCAGGGTTAATTTGTTTTTTAAAACTATTTTCGTTGGCCGATAAAAAGTTTTAAAATAAAATAAATTACTTGTAAGATGGAAACGCCCAAAAAAATAATAAGAAATTACAAACATTAGATTTTTCAAGAATTGAAACTACCATAATAAAAATTGTTAATTCGAAAATCGAAAAAATGACAAGTTTCAGCAACGAAGTAAATATTTTTAATTTTAGTTCCATGACTCTTTGTAATAGAGTTTTTTAATGAAAAAACTTAATAAAAACCCCAAAAAAAATTTTAATTGTGGAACTAAAAAAAGACAGAAAAGTGTAAAATATCACAGCAAAAACCACCCATGTTTTTTCTGCTTCTTATTCTTCTGTTTCTTTTCATAAAATTAAAAATAATATTTACTATCAAAAAGAAAAAAAACTAACAACATCCAAACAAATGAGAGAAGAAGAAAAAAAGGCATTAGCCCAACCTTTAATTATGTATGTAAAAAACTACAGCAAACAGCTGTCGTCGTCGATGAGTAGTCAATTTTTTTATATTTGCCTCATGGCTCTATTGATTTTGATTTGTCTCTTCTTTCTCTATTTTTTCATTTTTTTTTCAAAGATCTGATTTTTTTTTGTTGATGGAAAGAAAGAAAAACGAAAAGTTTGAGTAATAATAAAGATGCAATAAGATTTGGTTGTTGGGTGCCGCCGAATGAATGTTTGAAGAAAAAACAAAAAACCAAAAATTTTTTATATCGAAACAAAAAGTGAAGAAAAAAAATTATTAAAAATTTTAAAAGGAAATCAAGAGTTGAATTTTAGAATAATAATTAACAAATTTGCTTATAAAATAAAATTTTCTTAAAAGTCAAAAAGGTTTAAGAAGTAAATGAATCGAAGTGAAAATAATAATGAAACAGAAATGATGAGATTTAAAAAAGAATAAAAAAATGACGTGTTTTTTTTCTCCTTCAATCAAAACCATTCACTAAAAATACATACTTTTATTTTTGATATGATTGCTGGATGCCATTATTCTTTTTTTAACCGATGGAATCTTAAAGGTTTTATTTTTAAAAAAAATGTGTTTTGCTTGTTCAAAGCTTCCGGCAATAATGTGATGGGTGAACGAAAGATAAAAAAAAATGGTTTATAACTCAAATTTTAATGGAAAAATTTTGTAATCTTGAATTCAAGTTTTAAAAGATTTATTTGCAAAGCTTTGAAAATCATCCTACGATTCGAAAAATTCCTACCGGTACTCTCTTTTGTTTTTTTAATTGTTAGGTAATTATCGTTTGTTAATATTTGAACTACTGTTAATAAAAGTTTGCTTCGCTCTAATATGAAAATTTGAACACAAAATGGAAGAAATGATTGTAAATGTAAATAATCAAAGACGAAGTTGAACTTTAACAAAAAACTATTTACTTGACAAAAACAAAACAAAAAATGACAAAATAAAAAAACAATAAACAAAAAATTTAATGAATATTATATAGTAAACAACAGCTCCATCATAAATCAGTAACCATCTTGATGCAATTCTCAATATCTTTTAGTTCAACAAATGTTTTCGGTCCAATTGTGCTGGAATAAGTAACATTCAATGATTGACTTCTTCGAGGTGTTTCAGTTCCCATTTCAGAATTACCAGATATTTCTGTAAGCGAAATCGGATCAGTAACACTTGAAATGGTGCTATTAACCAATGGACGAGGCGTTTCGATCAAAGAACAATCAGATAGTTCGGCAAGCAGCTTTGCATGAGTGATGCCAGAGTAAGTATAATTCATCGATTGAGTACGAACAGATTCATCAAGTATCTTCTGACCAATAGCTTTTGAATTCGCAGCAGTTCGACTTCTTTGAGGAGTTGAAATGATTTGAACATCTGAGTCATTTAATGCTACAGCACGGAAGTTCGGACAAGTATCAGAGCAAGTAAAATGAAAACCATTTCCACTTCGATGAGTTGCTATTTTTGAGCCAGTATCAATAGGTGAGTCTTCTATGGTAATAATGCTGATTGTTCAACTTCTTCTTGGATTCGTTGAAATAGCAAACATTTGAAGAGATATCATCTTGCTGCCAGTAAATGGAGGACACTTGTCATTCTTTCGTCGGCGTTTTCTTGGAACTGGACCATTTGAACTATCAGCAGACACATTACTACCATTCGAATCATTTCTTGGACGTTTTCTTGTAGGATTACTTGCTATTTTTTTACATTTGAATTCAAGTACAATATCATAAATTTTCTTAATGGCTGTGTGTACATCACCTTCGATTTTTCCTAAAAAAGAAAGTAGCATTAAGTTAAACAGTGAAAATGTAAAGACATCTTTGATTCAAAACTAACTTTTCGTGACTCTAATAGAACATGTTGAATAAATCTTTAATGTTGATTCTGGTTCAGTTATCAGCCAATTAACAAAGCGACATCTTTCAGACTCATAAGAAGATTCTTTGGGATATTTTGATACAAGCTAAAAAATATAAAGCATCAAACCAACATCCATAAAATAAGACTTTTTCAACAAAAAAACAAAAGAAAAAAACAAACAACCTTATGAAGATTGATGCGAAAAGGAAACTTGGCACAACCACTGACATATTTTATGCGAAAATTTGGTGATTGAGCTGTACGTTCCATAACTCGATGAACTTCAAGATTCACTAAATCAGCAGCACGTCGAGAATCAGCTTCATTGCCTAAAAAATGAAAGTCAAAAGTTTACAACAAGCTTTATTTCTTCTTTTTGGTTCTAACAAATAGAAGGCGGAAAAAAAGTATGAACAAAATTTTGATTGATTGAAAAGTTTTGGCTAAAGAGCCATAACATGGATAAATTTTGGCGGGAAAAATGTTCCCATATGTTTCAAGGATGGGTTACTACTGTAGCTTGCTTGCATATTTCTTCATCAAATTTTTTTGATCAAACGTTATTCTGCCATTTTTAGACTCAAACAGAAGAAGCAAAAAATTTTGCATATTATTTTTTTATTTTTGCAATCATTAGAAGCATGACGCAGCTTTATTCAAATTTCAATATGGTCAAAGCTCAAATGTTCCTTCAAGTGCTGGTGGCTTTGTTTCAATTATGTTTTGGATGTTTTCTAGCTTCAATCAAAGACAATTGCTGTTGATGGATCAATGTTATATGGATGGATTTGTTTTCTTTCTTTTTTTCTCCTTTGGTCAACCACTGATGAGCTCGGACCAAAGGAGGTTTATCGTTTTAAAAAGTTTTCATGTTTTTTTGTTACTAATATGTCAAGTTATCTGGTTAACGAGCGAAATAACTTGTCGGCCATTCCTTAGGCAATATTGTTTATGTACCAATAATGCTTCTTTAGTTTTAGGTTTTACAAGTTCTCTTGGTGGAAAAGGTCCTGCACTTCAAATACTTCTACCACATAAAAATCAATGGCTATGACGATATCTTCAAACAATCATAATGCTTTATCAAATGTGTTTTTTCACATGAATAGGATGTGTTTCAATGCTGATCAATGTGATGTTTATTCAATGATTTCTTTTATGTTTTATGTTTTACTCCTCGGTCACCCACTGAAGATCCCGGACCGAGGAGGATTTATGTTTTTTTCTTATTTTGTTTTTGCTCTAATGCATGCATTATTGCTTTCAATATTAACTTGCGATATGGTTTACGGGTGAAATCGCTCGTTAGTTATCATAATTTGTGAGATGTTTGTGTTTTACCTTTTTGTTTCAGATGTTTTAGGATATCAAAAGAAGAAATGAAAGGAAACAATATGATTCAAATATGTATCTATTGGATTGTTTGGTTTAATGTTTACGAAATAGAAAGCAACAAGTTTACATAAATGTGGAATGAAAACAAAGTTTAGAAAAAAGTAATGAAATGAATTCCTAATATGAAAGTTGCATAAAATAAACTATTTTCAAGAAAGGAATGGTTGATTCTACTAAAATAAAACTAATTTACAGCAGCAATGGATAAAGCTCTGTTGCCATTTTGTTTGTTTTGATTTATTGAAATCATGGACTTATTGTTGCACAAATTTTAACTCCAAAAAAAGAATTTTGTTGAAGCTTCGTTCGTTTTTACTCAAAAAAGCAGGCGATGTTTTTTCAATGGTTTTTTCGAAGTGTTTCAAAGTCGTTTGCTTTTTGTTTTCTTTGCCCTTTCAACTTTCTTACTCGCGTTTTTCCGAGTAAATGAATGTCATGCAGCTAGTTGAGGTGATTACACGAAAGCTTCTGCTCGCGGATTTCTAAAGCAAGAGAATATTAATGAAATCTCTCGCACCAAAAGCAAAAGTTTTTGGTTTGCTCAATCTTCTTTTTTTTCTTCGAAATTTTTTTGTCTTCAACTTTGATGATTCCTGATTCATTTTTTCCCCTCTTTTTTATTGCTTCATTTTCATGAAGTTTTTTCCTTTAAATCTTTACCCTTTTTTGTATTCCCTTTTTCACTTTTTATCGACCCACCTTTATCTTCTTAATACACGTGCCGAGAATCTTTCCAATGCTTTTGCTTAGAATTCTTTTACCTTCTTTCTTTATTTCGCCCATTTTTGATTCATCAAACATGAGATTATTGCTGTAAAGGTGATAGCTGAAACACTCAGTTTGTTAGATCATTTTTTGGTTGTACAAAGCCATCATTCCTTTTTTATTCCCAATATGCCTACTTACTTCTTTTCCCTTTTGTTCGTGATACTTACATATGCATTTCGTGATTCTTTTTTCGCGTTTTTCCCTTCCCCTTCTGCTTCATTCTTCAATATGGTGCTCATGGATGGTCAACTTCTCGATGCTCTTCTTCTTTGGATGTCAATCAAAATGATATGCAGCTGTGAATCTTGTGGTGGATGATATAAAGAAATCAAAGATGGTCTCTCAATGGAAAAGATGATGCTGATAATGATGGAATTACTTATTGATAATGGCAAAGCTCTTTATGATCCAAGAAATGGTCTCAAGAGGCGACATTTGATGAATGGTGTAATGGTTTTTCTGTAATAAATCAATGTTTTTTGGATGGTTCTTGTGATGAAGATGATGATAGAAGTTCTGGTGATGCTCTCTCGGATCAAAAGAAGTTCAAACTATTGGAAATACTGGTATGTGTTACTCTCGATTTAACCGATCGTTTTTCAGGTATGTACTTATGGCTTCGATGCTTGATGTTTTTTGATGTTACTATTGATATGAAGAGAATGTTAATGAAGCTCTTATATGTTTTCCTCAATGGTGCTTGCTCTTGATGGTGTTAACTTCTTTCAAAACGTTCTTCATTCACATGGATTTCACTCAATATAGCTATTCAAGTTTATGTTTCTTTTCTTCGATGGTCAATGCTTGTTGGTTTTACTCTACTGATACTGGATGTGTTTCAATGATGATCATCGTGTTGTTTATTTGGTGATTTCTTTTATGTTTTACTCCTCGGTAAGCCACTGAAGATCCCGGGCCGAGGAGGATTTATGTTTTTATTTTTTTTTGTTGCTCTAATGCTTTGCATTAGAGCTTTCAATATTAACTTGTTATATGGTTTACGGGTGAAATAGCTCGTTATTAGTTATCATACTTTGTGAGATGTTTATGTTTTACCTTTTTGTTTCAGGTGTTTTAGGTAATCAAACGAAGAACTGATAGGAATGAATGAGCTTCAATTATTTATCTATTGTTGTTGTTTGTTTTAATGTTATTGTTATAATAAAGTTGTTGTTTGATTTACATTGCTTGCTTTGCTTTACTCTTAACATTGAATAAATGGACTTAATTGTCAAGCAATTATGCTCGACGCACTAACCCTTTCTTTTGATTCTAACCCTTACGGTCGTTCGTTTACCGTAAAGATTGGAACCTCACCAATGTTTACCTTTATTTCATTCTTATTGTGTCAGAGATATTGTTTTCATTCAACTAGCTTCTTTGCTTCAGAAATAATTTTAACTTACTTTAAGGAGCAATGCAAAAACGTAACATTCTTGTTATTCCTGATGGGTTTCCATGGAACTTCAAAGAGCTTGATATGGTTAAGTTCAGCTCACCTCATGCGAACTCACGAAGTCTTGAAAGCTGGGCCAAAAAGATTAAGTGGTCAGAAGGTACATCAGCGTACATTTTGGTTGATAAGCATTGGAAAAGTGATCAGCTACGAGAAGCTGTAAAAATACTTGCATCGCGGAAAATTAAAATGATAATCCTTATACCCACATTCCGTCCTGATCATTTCACCTTGCAACTGAGCTTATCAGCTGATTACGAAGTTCATCTTGTGCGAAACGTAGATGGTATCAGAAACATCGTGTTGCGTAATGATCAAGCTAATGGTCTTCCTGAAACCCATGATGATGATGAAATGCAACACCACCAAGAACATCGTCTAGAAGAAGTTCGTCGTCTGCACGAACAAGAATTACATCGTATCCGAGAAGAAGAGGAAGAAGCTCGTCGTGCAGCTGAAGAAGAACAACAACGTGAACATGAAGAAGCTCGTCGTGCAGCTGAAGAAGAACAACAACGTGAACATGAAGAAGCTCGTCGTGCAGCTGTAGAAGAAGAACAACATGAACATGAAGAAGCTCGTCGTGCAGCTGAAGAAGAACAACAACGTGAACATGAAGAAGCTCGTCGTGCAGCTGAAGAAGAACAACAACGTGAACATGAAGAAGCTCGTCGTGCAGCTGTAGAAGAAGAACAACGTGAACATGAAGAAGCTCGTCGTGCAGCTGAAGAAGAACAACAACGTGAACATGAAGAAGCTCATCGTGCACGTGAAGAAGAACGTCAACGTCAAATTGAAGAAGATCGTCAACGTCAACAAGAAGAAGTTCGTCAACGTCAAAATGAAGATGCTCGTCAACGTCCACAGGAAGCTGCTCAGGAAGGCCGTGAAAAGGGTCTCAAGCGTGGAAGTGAAGGCGTTCGAAATGATGAAAAAGCAAAGAAAGCTAAAGTCGAAGCTGGTGGGAAGGTTATAGAAGAAAATGGCGGAAGCCAAACAAGCCATGAAAGTGGTGGCAGCCCAGACTCCTTTTGGGATTTCTGAATTTTATCAATTTATTTGTTAATTTATATTTATATATTCGTTTATTTAGTTCAATAAAAAACTTTCCAATGCAAGAACAACAGTAAGTTTGAATTTATATTCTAACAAACATAATTCACTAATCTTTCTTTTTCCAGAGAAAAACTACAGATAATAAACCAAAATCTGTTGCTACAGCTGCATCATCATCAGCAGAAGTTGCATATACTGAAAGTTCGGATGATGCTCAAACTGCTTCAGTTACATCTGCACCAAAAGGAGGTCGAGGACGTGGTGCACCACCTAAAGGTGCTGCAGCTCCCAATGCTAAACCTATTGCTGGAACAACCATAGCTGCTGCTCCTTCTGCTAGTAGCGCCAGCAGCAATGGACGAGGACGACCAAAAAAGTAAACCCTTAAACACTTCATTTAAATTTTTAAAAAAAATATGGTTAACTTTTAAGATAATTCAAATATGCAAGTACAAAATATCTCATCATTTTCGAGTTATACCAATCGGATTATTGAACATAGTCTAATCCTCATTTACTACAAAAAAGAACGAAAAGAAAACACTTTTACTAACAATTATTAAAATCAACAAAAAATAATACAAATAAAGAAGAGCCAAGTGTTTCGCCGTTAAAAACAAGAAACGACTCAGCCGAACACTTGGATGAAAAATCGGCAACTGTAACGCTCTTCAGCGGCTGAGTTTCATGTTACAGTAGTATATTGTCATGACATTGCTTTAGGCGTTTCCACCTATTTCGCAAACAATAAACAACATCTTAATCCTTTTCATACCATTAATGGATACATTTCACTGTCAAACCTGAAAAAAAAAGTGAAAGTTAATGAACAAAAAAAGAATACGTAGACCTTCTTCAAATGTAACAACGATTTCTTAAATATTTACTTCCTTCATCTTGATTAGCAACAGTGTCGTCATTTTCTTTAGCACCAATATCATCGGTCATACTATCTTCACCTTCTGGACGGTCATCAAGTTTTTTATCTTCTTGCTGAGGCATATCCCATAAGTAAGGATCAAGTTGATTCTCTTCAGGCTCTTCAACATCACCCATATTCCAATCAACATTAGGTTCTTCATCGAGCTCTTCGTTGTCGTTTTCACATTTTTCTTTTTCTTCGTTGTCAAGGTTTTCCAAATCTGCTGCGAAATCATCTTCCATTTCCAAGGGAGTTTCTGAATCTTTTGGCTTTTGTTGCGGTTCTTGATTTTCATTGGTAGCGTTCTCTTCTTCGTCCTAAATGTAAAAGATTACTTCAAATGTAATAAAGGCTATAAAAACAAACAAACCATTAAATCATCAACTTGTCCAGTTTCTTCAATTTGTTCAGAAACATCTTTCATTCCTTGACCTTCACCCATGCCAGCATTTTCTCCTCCAACATCCTCGCTTTCTTTGCCTTGACCACCTTCGCTTTCTTCTTTCTTTGGAATTGAGTTGACTAAACCTTTTTGCAAGATTTGAGAATATATATGACCGAAATGAACATAAAATGTGGCAATCCTGTCAGCAAATTGAATGAGAATTGGGTGAACAAGTTCAAGAGTTTCCAAGATTTCAGTTGTAAGCCTTTTATATCGTTCCAAGTTTACAGATGAAGCAGAATTACCTCTGCGAAGCTGATCCATCAAAGCTTCAAGCTCAGTTATCTCCTAAAACATTACGGTAACATCAAATCAAAATTATACAATTATACCTTAACTAAATCAATACCACCGCTACAGCCAAGATGACTTCTAACAAGTTCAGAAGAATCCGAATGGTTGTTTTCTGTTCGCACTTTTGCAATGATACGTGCTTCTGGATGAAAAGAAGGGACATCTGAACATAGTGGAGCATTCCAAGATTTATTCATCAAATACAAAGATGAAACCATTTCCGTCGTAGCTGAATCAATATCTTCAAGTAAAATAAGGCATCTTTTTGTAACAGCCTAAACAAAAAAAAGTAAATGAGAATATTAAAAAACAAAAACAAACTTTTGAAAACACAGATGGCTCCCATATAAATTCACCAGGTACTTCGGTACATTGATAGCAGCCAAAAAAAGACTAAAATAAAAAAGTAAGTTATATTTTATTAGTAATAACACGACCAACCTTGTTGCATCATCAATTTAATCACTTCGCTGGAGAGTAACGATAGGCATGTTCCATTCTATAGCAATTCGTTTAACTAAAGTAGTTTTTCCACATCCAGCAGTTCCCTAAAATTTTATTATATCATTAACTGGAAAAATACAACAGAAACTTACTTCAAAAAAAACTAATTTCTTTTCTATCAATAAATCCTGATAAAAGGATAGCAGCATATTTATGAAGTTCATCAAGGAATAAAGATTCCTCACTTTCAGGAAGCCTTTTAACTTCAGAAGGCACATCTTCTTTAGATTTCTTTGGTTTGCGTTTGCGAACCATATTTAAAGTTGAAAGTATGTAATAATTTTATTAGGATAAATTCGAAGTTTTAAAAGTCTGTTGATTTTAGGATTCTCTTTTTCCAATTCAAAATTTTTTATGGCCGCTCGAGAAAATTACAAAGTATCCATTTTGCCAAAAAAAATGAGGCACATTCTTAGACTTTGAAAAAGAGAAACATAAAAAGCATTTTACATAGCTGATGAAGTTGATGAGAAAATAGGATCTTTTTTATTACACATTTTTACGACTGTAAAGTTTATTTTGGCCCTTAAAAATGTGTTTCAACAAAAACAAAAAATTAATTAAGGTTTAAAGGTCGCAATTTACCTTCTTCCAAAGGTTCGGTAAGCTTTTGTTGTATTATCAAACATGAGAGATAAAAATGGTACAACCAACCAATAACAAAAGAAGAAAAAACTAATCGAAATTTTTTAATCTTTTTCTTCGCATTTTAGGCTTGATAATCAAAGTTTTAAAAGCCACGCAAAAATTATAATAAAAGTTTGGTTGGAAAAAATATTGCTCTCTGATTTTTAATAAAAGTCATAATTCGAGTCAAAATGGAAATAATTGCAATCTTGAATTTTAGTTTTAAAAAAAGCTTTGACGTGACAACTCCAATATGTTGAATCGAACAAAACTAAACCAAAACTTCAATTTTTTTGGGAGCTAACAAAATTTTACAAGTTTTGTTTCAAATTAAATTACCAAAGCAAAGCAACCTAACCACAATAAAAATCATTGCAAGTTCATTATTTTAGCACAACAAAAAAAATGTGGAAAGCATTAGTGTAATAATCCCTTCTTCTAAAACAGGTTGTGTGTCGCTGTCATTTTATTTTTTCATTCACAGAAAAAAGCAAGGACAAGGAAAAGAGAAAATTTGCATGAATTGTTTTTTTGCTTTTTTCATTGCGTTATAACAACAATATTTGCCATTTTTGTTGAAAAGCAATTTTACAGAGAAAAAGTTATTGAGGCGTTAGCTTAAAGAAACACATGATAGGATCCAGATAAAACATTAGATGGATATAGGGAACAAAATCTAAATGGTGTTAAACGGGCTTTCACATGGTCGCTTGAAGGATTAACTATTACAAAATAAAGAAAAAGAATTTTTCATTCTCATTTCATGGAAATGAAATGGTGATGAGTGGCGGTTTTCTTTTGAGGAAGCATTAGGGACCTAATATCAAGGCAAGGATCCGTAGAGATAATATCTGGGGAAGGATCCAAGGACTTAATTTCGAGGATTTAAGGACCCGATATCATGGAAGGTTTCAATGACCAAAAAAACAAAATAAAGGAAATAACGAATTTGCATAAATTTGATTGAATTTCTGTGCAATAAAATTTGCATAGCAGTGATGAGTGACATTGTCTTTTATGTGCTTATAAGCATGCGGGTGATCTTTTGAAAGGATCCCGAGGATCAGAAATGAGAAAATGTCATGAAAAAATCCAAATTTGATGAAAATGATATTGAAAATATTAGGGATATTTTAAGATAAGTTTTAAGGACTTTGAAGAGTAAAATGCACAGAAATTTCGCTAATATAGTAGCAAGTATGTACCTTTATTTTACTAAGAACTGTGCATTATAAACTGTAATCAAAAAGATTATATTTTCGAAACAGTAACAATTGCTGGCGGGCCGAAGGCCCGCGTGCTGCCTAGTAAATAGTAAAAATCATAAATTTTCATAATTCTTTTGAAACTTTCGTTCAAAGCTTTTTTTGGTTTAGAATTGTAATAACTACATTCTCGGCATGCATCCTCCTTGTTTTATGCTTATTTTTTTTCCTATTTTTTTATAAACTAAAATCCAGTTTGTCCATTATCTTCAAAAGGCAAATACATTACAAAAAAATAATTTGGGTATTTTTTAATCAAAGATTTAAACGCGGTTGAATATTGATTAAATCGTTTTTGAAATGCTCATATGAAAGATTTGATTGTTTATCGATACTACTACAGTAATTTGACAAGATATCTTTTTCATGAATCGTTCAGAAATAAAGCTGCCTTTCATCTTTTTTTTTACTTAGTAACCGCTTCAAATAGTTTTGTAATATCCTAAACCAGAATGATAAAAATTCCATTAAACTTCTTTCGATACCGTAATAAAAAATGAAGTTGGTTTTTCGTAATGAAAAAGATTTCTTGGATTTAAAACTAAACCAAATCAGTTAGTTGTATGTTAAAAACTATTCAATCGATTTGGTAAAAAAAAAAATTGGCTTATTTTTGTGAAAAGAATTTTTAGCTTCTATTTTTTCTTCATACATTGATATTTCATGTAAATTTTCATAAACTACCAGCGAAGATATGTGGAACAATAAAATGATTTAAAAAATGTGATAAAGAAATGTGCAAGCCACAGTAGTCATTACTAGGGTTGTCGAATTTCCCGGGAAATTTCCCGGGAAATGCGGGGAATTTCAGCATAACTTTTTATTGATGACTTATTTTTATGTATTTTTTTTGGCATTACATAGAAAAAGCATGGTGAATTCATATTTTCTTTATTTTCTGGGTTAGTCTAAGGGTAGTTTTTATTACAAAATTACAATGTGTGATTTTTGAATAAATAAATCAACTCAAAAATGAATAAAGAGAGGACAAAAGTAAATTGATAATCTTTGAAAGCCTTTGATTAATGACCTCCAAGCTTATTAAAATTGCATTTTTTCAGCATGGGTGTTCAATGATCTAATTACTTTATAAAAAATATTAATAAACCCAAACTGATGTATGTAAGATTGGTGAAATCCAAATTGAAAAAAAAAGTCCATTGAAAAATTCAAAAACTTGCTTTCATCTCCATAAAAAGATTTCACAACGAAAGAATCAAAAGAAGCTCCTTCTTCCATTTTTTTTTTCCAACAAAGTTTTCATTTCCTCGTTTTCTCTCTCGTGTTTTTTTTGTTCGTCCAATTTTACACAACTTTTGATTATAAATCTTTACTTTTTTAGGATTAACGTTATCAATCTACCACAAGAAACTCGTAAAACTTTTGAAGTAATGCTTGGTTTCGTGCAAGACGCTCTTGGAGATTATGTAAGCTTATCATTTTTTACCTATGTCTGATTATAAGAAAACTAATGATACTTTTTTTAGCCACGTGAAATCCTTCATGGTGCTGTGGATGAAATTCTTCGTTCTCTCAAAAGTGATAATCTTCCTGAAAAAGAAAAACGTCGAGAAGTTGAAGCTTTGATTGGTAAACTTGCTGATGATCGCTTCGCTCTACTTAATACTTTAAGTAAGAAGATCTCTGATTTTGTTTTGGACGAAGATGAGGATGAAAACCAAGAAGATGTTGAAGAAACAGTTGGCGTTCGATGCTTATGAAAAGATCGCTTCGATCTTGTCAAAGTTCTTGTTCAAAATCGTCTCATTGTTCTTTATTGTACCAAACTTGCTAAAGCTGAAGCAACAGAAAAGAAAGCGCTCGAACAACAAATGGCAGTTGATCTTGATTTGTCTCCAATTCTAAGAAAACTTAAAAAAGTTGAAGTTGATGATGCCATTCAAGATTCCATCGACAAGAAAGAACGTGCTGCAGCTGCTAAAAGAAGTGCTGAAACTGGACAACAAGCTATGGCCACGGGTTCTTACAATGAACCAAAAATTGTCAAGTTCGATGAATTAGCGTTTGCTCAAGGTTCTCATTTCAACAGCAACAAAAAATGCGTGCTTCCTCAAGGTTCAACAAAAACTCAAAAGAAAAGCTATGAAAGTGTCATTGTTCCTCCACAAAAACCAAAACCGTTCGTTAAAGATGAGGTTTGTTTTCATTCATTTGCTTATAATTTACGTTTATGTATCATTTTTAGGAACTTCTTCCCATTAGCAAGCTACCTAAATGGGCTCAAAATGGTTTCATTGGCTTTCAACCTATTAATCGAATTCAATCAAAGATTAGCGACAAAGCATTGAAATCTGATGGAAATTTGCTTATTTGTGCTCCGACTGGTGCTAATAAAACCAATGTTGCTGTAAAGTGTATTTTACATGAAGTTTCTAAACACATGAATTCTGATGGAAGTGTTCGCAAAGATGAATTCAAATGCATTTACATTGCACCTATGCGTTCTCTTGTTCAAGAAATGGTCGGAAGTTTCAAGAAACGATTTGAACCCTATGGATTACAGGTTTTTTATTTTGCAAAGTACTTTAATCTTATTTTAACCATTTGGTTTTTAGGTCGGCGAAATGACTAGTGATCAACAGATGACAAAAGAACAATTTATGCTGACACAAATTATTGTTTGTTCACCAGAAAAATATGATATTATTACTCGAAAAGGTGGTGAACGTGCTTATAATCAACTGGTGCGCTGTATCAATATCGACGAAATCCATCTTCTTCATGATGATCGTGGTCCTGTTCTTGAATCGATTGTTGTTCGAACTATTCGTTACTGCCAACAAACAAATGAAGATTGTCGACTTGTTGGTCTCTCTGCTACTCTACCAAATTACAAAGATGTCGCAACATTCCTTCGCGTGGATTCTGAACATTTATTCTTCTTTGATAGTTCATATCGTCCTGTTCCACTTAAACAAGAATATATTGGTATTACAGAAAAGAAGGCTCTGAAACGATATCAAGCGATGAACGAAGTTGTTTATGATAAAGTTATGGAACATGCTGGTCGTCATCAAATTCTTATTTTTGTTCATTCAAGAAAGGAAACTGCCAAAACTGCAAAAGCCATTCGTGATATGTGCTTACAAAGGGATACTTTGAGTCGATTCGTTCGTGAAGGAACTGCTACAACAGAAGTATTGAAAAATGAAGAATCACGATTTGAAAGATCTTCTCTCATATGGTTTTGGAATCCATCATGCTGGTATGACTCGTGTTGACCGAACTCTCATCGAAGATTTGTATGCTGATAAGCATATACAGGTTAGTTACAGCTTTCTTCTTTATTCTTGTATGTTTCTTTTCTTTTTTAGGTTCTCGTTTCCACTGCAACTCTAGCATGGGGTGTCAATCTTCCAGCTCATACCGTTATTATCAAAGGGACACAAATTTATAATGCTGAAAAAGGCTGCTGGACAGAACTTGGAGCTCTTGATGTAATGCAAATGATGGGACGTGCTGGTCGGCCACAATATGATTCTCAAGGTGAAGGCATTATGATCACAAATGCATCTGAGCTTCAGTATTATCTCTCTCTCATGAATCAACAGCTTCCCGTTGAATCTCAGATGCTTGCAAAGTTACACGATATGGTGAATGCTGAAGTGGTCCTTAGAACTATCAACAACATCTCTGAAGCAATCGATTGGCTTGGTTATACTTACCTGTATGTTCGAATGATTAATGTACCAAATATTTATGGAATTGAAGGCGATGTAGCTGAATGTGATACTCTTCTTGAAGGTCCTAGAACAAACTTTGTTCAAACTGCTTGTACTCTTTTGAACAAGGGCAATTTGATCAAATATGATCCTAAAAGTGGCATTATTCAACCAACGGAACTCGGAAGAATTTCAAGTCACTACTATTGTTCGTTTGAATCTATGGAAACCTACAATAAACATCTCAAAGAAACTGCAACCGAAACTGATCTTTTTCCGAATCTTCTCCATGTCATCTGAATTCAAGCATATTCATGTTCGCGAAGAAGAAAAACTTGAATTACAAAAGCTTGCTGAACTTGCTCCTGTTCCAATTCGTGAATCACTTGATGAACCATCTGCGAAAGTTAATGTCCTCCTTCAAGCTTACATTTATCAATTGAAACTTGATGGTTTTGCTCTTCAAAGTGATATGGTTTTCATTTTTCAATCTCCTGGTCGTCTTTTCCGTGCTATCTTTGAAATCGTTCTTTGGCGTAAATGGGCTTCGCTTTCTCTGAAAGTTCTTGGACTTTGTAAAATGGTTAATACTCGTCAATGGCAATCTCTCAATCCTTTGCACCAATTCAAAAAGATCCTACAAGAAGTTGTCAAAGTATTGGATAATAAGAATTTGGCGTTTGATCAATTGTATGATTTGGATTCTCATCAACTTGGTGAACTCATCAAAATGCCAAAAATGGGAAAACCTTTGCGTAAATTCATTCGACAAGTTTTTAAAATTGAACTCCAAGCTATGGTTGTTCCAATTACTCGATCAACTTTGAAGTTGGAACTATCGATTGTTCCTGATATTCAATGGGATGAGAAGGTTCATGGGAATTCAGAAGGTTTTTGGATTTTTATTGAAGATGTTAATGGTGAATACATATTGCTTCATGAATATTTCTTATTGAAACAGTAAGTTTTTAACTTTTTATTCTTGTATTTTACTAACTTTAACTTCATTTTTAGGCGATACAACTCCGATGAACATGTTATCAAAATGTTTGTTCCTGTGTTTGATCCTCTTCCGCCGCTTTAGTATGTTCGTATTGTATCTGATCGATGGTTAGGTAGTGAAAATATTCTTCGCATTTCATTCCGTCATCTTCTCCTTCTTGATAAATATCCACCTCCAACGGAGCTTGCTTCTTCTGGCTAGATGGTTTTGCCTTCCCCTTATACTTGAATCTTCAATCTGGTGCTCTTGGATGGTCAATTGCTCGATGGTGTTCTTCTTCGGATGTCAATGGTCCCACCTATCTCAATGTTTTTATCTCGTGTTTCTCTTCCACTTGCTGGTATTTCTCCCATGGGTGGAGCTCAAATGTCAACGTATGTTTCTTTTAAGATTAAACTCTCTAAAACTGGAAACCTTGTCGTGGTTAGAGGGCTTATTATCAGTTTCTTATTAGAAATTGATAAACCAATATCCAGTATGGCTGCCGGCGAATGCTACCTGTTTGTAGGTTCATTTACTAGCGCCGCGGATGTTATCTGTTTGTAGATTCATCCTTTTTTTCTAGCTGCTGGCTGATGCTACCTGTTTGTAGGTTCATCAAAGCTAGCTGATGCTACCTGTTTGTAGGTTCATCAAAGCTAGCTGATGCTACCTGTTTGTAGGTTCATCAAAATTTTAATGCTGGCTGCCGGCGAATGCTACCTGTTTGTAGGTTCATTTACTAGCGCCGCGGATGTTATCTGTTTGTAGATTCATCCTTTTTTTCTAGCTGCTGGCTGATGCTACCTGTTTGTAGGTTCATCAAAGCTAGCTGATGCTACCTGTTTGTAGGTTCATCAATGATAGAGGATGTTACCTGTTTGCAGGTTCATCCATTGTTTCTATCTGCTGCTAATGTTATCCATTTGCAGATTAATCAGGGGTTTGTTTTGCGCAAGCATTGTTCCCCTTTAAAAAAACCAAACCCTCTAGAAGCTGGAAACCGTGACGTGGTTAGAGGGCTTACTATCAAATTTCTAATTTGATAAACCAATATCCAGCAAAACATCCAAAATTTATGATAAAAAGAAAGGATATTTGTTATATTTGTAATCAAGCCATAAACATCTTTTTTATAGTATTGATTTGGTCAAACTGCAATTGAACAACAAAATATGCTTGAACTATTCAAAAAATGGTAATTTAAATATTTTAGTTGCTAAATCAGTTGCTGAAGAAGGCAAGATCGAAAATTCTTTTTCTTTTTAGTCATAAATAAATTAATTGTGTATTTAGGCCTTGATGTTGCTGTTTGCAATTTAATTGTAAAATACAATAGTGATGGACCAGAGGAATCTCTTATCCAAAGAAATGGTCGAGCTCTAGCTAAAAAAAAGCCGAGCCAATCTTCGTGCATTCGATGAAAAAACAATAAGGCGAGAATTTGATAATGTTAGAAAAGAATTTATTATTTATGTTTGTAGTATTAAGGACCTTCAAAATAATTCCGAAATTGAATTTTAGAGACTTTGTATGTATCTTTTTCTGATATCAGCATTTTTTAATTTTATCATGTGACATAAACCTCAATAGCGGATGAACATCGCAATTTTACTATCGATTTTGAATCTTAAAATCAATCCTAAACTCAAGAAATACCGTGTTTACTGGGGCGATAACCATCCTGATAATCGTTCTCTCCCTGTTACTGGCATACCAGCACATCATCGAGCTGAATATGAAGCGATTCTTACTGTTATCAAACAAGCTTTTGTTAAAGGCTATGATCGAATTCTCATTCGCTGCAATTCAAAGTTTCATATTTCCTCTCTTGATAATTATGTTGCAAAATGGAAGCGAAGAGGATGGAGAACAAATACTGGAAAAGATGTAGCTAATGGAGATTTAATCAAGAAAATAGATGCAATGAGAGCTGTCGTTAATGTTCAATTTGAATATGTAAATGTTTATGGAATTCGTGGTAGTGAAATGGCTCATACATGGGCAAGTGGGTGTGTCGAGATTTTTTTTCTAGCGGTACCTCAAGAATTTTAATAAAGTGCTACAAAGTCCTACAAACTTTAACAAAGTTTAATAAAGTGTTATAAAGCTTTGTAATATTGCGCATATCGATGGTCATCATTTGCGTTTTGCATTCCTTTTGTAAAAAATTCGATCATTTCCATCTCCCTCTTACCGTCTACGAAATAACTAAGCATGCTTTCGCCAAATTTCAAATCAAAATTAGCTTTATTACCAATAACATAATATTATTCTTTATTATTTTTTAAATAAATCAGCTGTAAGCAAAATTGCGGAGCCATTAATGGATTTGTGTTTTTCGATTGCAATTGCATACAAACATTACAAGAATAAAATAATAAAAATTTAATTTTAATGCTATCATATTCTTTTTGACAAGAAAACTTTAATATAATATTAAAAACCAAAAATGTGGAAAATAATCCATCCTCATGCTTTAATATAATTAAAAATTAATAAAAATGACAAATTATTTAATGCAAAGCTTAATGTTTTTAAATATGCTCATCTTGATCCTCATGGAGATCCAAAAAAATAAGGGGTGATCTTAATTTATTTTTTATTTTTATTTTTAATCATTTAAAATAAACGATTGAAATAAATCTTAGAAGAAAGAAAAGAAAAAATCCTGCTTTTTGGAGAAGAGAATATGCTTGCTTCACTTTGATTCTCTAATCTTCGAATAAAAAAGGGGTCTTTAATAAAATATGTATTACCAAAATTTGATTCGTAAAAATTATGAATTTTAAGGCAATAATGAAGGATTGAGTGGACTTTTACTTCGGAAAACAAATAAAAAATTGTATGTAAAAAAGCGGAAAGTGAAACATTTTCGAGAAAAAGACGACTTTTTTGTTTTTATCAAAAAACGAAAACGACAAATAATAGAAAATAGGGGGAAATATTAGTTCAAAAAAAGATTTTTGCTGCATTTTTAGTAACAAACTAATAAAAAAAGATGCTAAATGTTAACAAAATAAATTTTCTGTTTTTTTCGGAAAAGAAACTTTTTTGCTGGCCAAACAAGCATTTTTCAAAATTTCTAAAAAAAATTGCGGTACCCCGGCAAAAAGCTCAGCGGTACCCCGGTACCCCTGGGTGTGTCAAAACACACCCTAACACACCCTGTGCCCATCTGTGAAATGGCTAGTGAACTTGCAAGACTTGGTGTAGAAAAATTTTTGGCTCAACGACGTCCTTCAGCTGGTACATAATTTGTTTCGAAAATATGATAAATTTGTTACTCTTCGTCATTCAATGAATCTTGGTTGTGAATTGCTTCGTGATGACTTTTATTGGGAACATGCTGATTGGGAAGAACATTACATGAATTACTTTGATATTTTCCTTTCCAAAATTTTGCATTTTTCGTTTATGTTAGTATTTGTTGTTTGACTTTATTATTTGTGATACTATTATATTTTGTTTTTTTCGAGTTTTGTGTTTGTAATAAATGTTTTTGTTTTTGAATTTTGCTTGTTTTGTTTGAATTTTAAAGAAATATTTGAGCTTGAAAAACGTTTATCAAGAGACATCTTTGTTACTTCATCACTTTTTCTTTGTCGATTTACCATGTAACCGTCCACTTGAAAGCTTTATTATTGTGTGGCAAAAAAAGGGTTTATAAGGAAGCAATAAAGCCACTAGTTTATGAACACTGTTAGCCGTTAACTAATTTTGTTGTCGTATTTATTGTAAATTTTCATAGCTTTCCATTCTTGAAATGCGGAAATAATATTACCGTGCATATTTCCATCAGCAACAAATATTAGTTTAACTTTTTTAATAAGTTTTTGGGCAATCAAAAGAACTGATGATATAGTTTTTCTTTTAGTTGCTAATGATGGTCCCATGTTGACCATATTTATATCAATACAAATGTTTTGCATAACTTTCCAGCATTGTTGTTGGTTGCTCCATTATTATTATTTATAAAGCTATGTGGAGTTTAAACAAATAACAGTGGACCAAAATGTTTGTAACACTCGTCGAGCTTCAATCGTTTTTTCTGTTGGAAGCTTTTTTGAGGAAATAAAAATTCGAAGCAAGTAAACAATTTATCAAAATATTGTTTAAAGAAGGCTTCCATTTTGCCTTCGCAATTACGAAAAATGGATTTGCATGTTTTTTTGTCAACCAACCATCGAGCGACTAAAAAAATAAATGTTTGGGAAATATTATTAACTTTTAAAGATAAAATAATTATTGCATTCTGCATTTTCATGAGCATCTGAACTTTCTCATTTCGATGTTTTTAAAAGCTTCAATTTGCAGATCAAATTCTTCATCAGTTAAACCATCGCTTTGAATTTGTTCCATTGTTGGAAAATCGGATAATGATAAGTTTTCATATTTCAAAAGTTTGTCAATCGTGTGGTATGCTCTTTTACAACCATCTTCCTCCCCATATCTTCGACTGTAGTCATGTGATAAATCTATTTTAAACATTTGCCATAGGTCTTGTGGATATAAGCGCTAGATCTCAAGATGGAAAACAATTAATTGAAACAGATTTGTTTATTTGGGATGAAGCACCTTCAGCTCCTAAACATGCACTTGAAGTTGCTGACAGGCTTTTAAGAGATTTAACTAAAAATGATGAACCTTTTGGTGGAAAAATCTTCATCTTGGGTGGAGATTTTAGACAAGCGTTGCCAATTAAAAAACATGGAACCAAAGGTGAAACCATTGATTTATCAATAAAATTTTCACATTTGTGGAAATTATTTAAAATATATCATCTCACGCAGAATATGAGAGCTGATCCAAATGAAATTGAATTTTCAGAATTTTTGTTGAATTTAGGAAATGGAACTTTAAATGATAACGAATCTCAGATTGAGATACCACAAAGATTTATAACGAAAGAAAATTTGGCTCAAATAATTTATGCAGAAGATATTTTATCAAAAGATTTTAATAGTTATTCTCAAAAAGCAATTTTAGCGGCACGAAATGTTGACGTTGATAAATGGAACGATATATGTTTGGATTTATTAGACTCACATACAGAAAAAATTTATCCAAGTATTGACAGTGTAAAAGAAACAGAAACAAAAGAATCATTAGGTGGAACTATTCCAACAGAATACTTAAATTCTTTGAATCCAGCATCATTACCTTTACATAACTTAAGACTCAGACAAAATGCAATTGTTATGCTAATAAGAAATCAAAGCATCCGTGAAGGTTTGTGCAATGGAACAAGACTACGAATTATAAGCATGCACAATCGTTTGCTTGAATGTGAAATTTTAACAGGTGATAATGCCGGTGAAATAGTTTTTATACCAAGAATAACACTAATTGTTGATAACCTATATCCATTTGCTTTAAGTCGAAGACAAATTTCCAATAAGATTAGCTTTTGCAATGACGATAAACAAATCGCAAGGACAAACTTTTAAAAGTGTTGGCATTGGTCTTTCTAAAGATGTATTTACACATGGCCAAGTTTATGTTGCAATGTCCAGAGTTAAAAATTGGGAATCTTTAAAAGTTTCAATCGGTGATAAAGAAAACAACAAAACACTTAATCCAGTTTTTCATGAAGTTTTAATGTAAACGAAAGTAAATTGAAAACAAAGTGGCACGCCTCCTGCCATTTAAAAATGGGGGTTCCTTTTCGGTGGCCGTGGTGAAAAGACTTATAGCTGTTATAGCTAACTAAGACTTAGTCAAAAATTAATTGTGAAAAAATAAATAGATATAAGCTTTATTTAAAAAAGAAAAAGAAAGAGAAACAAGCAGAGAGCCTCCCGTAGGGAGGCGAACCTGCTTGTGATATAAAAGTCGAAAAATTCTTAGCAATTTACAACAGAGTTTGTCGATATCTTTTCCATAAAGTATGGTTTTAAAATTATTGTTCTAACTTTTTCCATTATTCATTTTGCCACATCACAGTATAATATAACATCAACAGATGAATTCCCATTTTTTGCATATGTTGGATGGTGCCTTGGATCAATCATTCATGAACGATATATTCTTTCAGCTGCACATTGTTATGATAACATAAATGCTAGCGATATCGCTGTTCAAGTTGCCCGTAATCATCGATCGGATGCTATTGCTATGGGATATATTGGATATCAAGCTGAAAGCATTTTTCTCAAAACTAATAACCCTTCTGCTTCTGGTTATGACGATGATATCGCATTAATAAAAGTACAGTACTATAAACCAAATTTTCAAATAATTTACAAAATTAATACATAATTTTTAGCTCGTCAAACCTATCGTGTTTAATTATAATATTCAACCTATTAAATTAGATCATACATATGTACCATTATTTAACGAAAGTTTTAATACATTAGGTTTTGGAATTACTGAAAATGGAAGTATGTTTCATTTTCGTTTTGGATTTTTTAATATTTTATAAATAAATTCTTTAGTACCAGCAGAGGATTTACGAGTTGGTTATTTAGCCCTATGATAGTTAATCGCAATGAAGTTTCATCTTTTTATTATCAAGTTGGAATGGAAAGTGTAAGAGCTGCAAGTTAACAACAATTTTTTACATTCGTAAAATATTTAGACAGACAGTGGAGAACCAGCGTTTGTTAATAAACGCTGTGACGGTAATGTTCAATTTGGCGTCATTTCAGCCATCTCACAAATACCTGCTAATAATACAGCAAAGTATTCAAGTAATTAGTTTTTTTTTATTATTATTAATGTTCCAAACACTTTAAAAAATAAATATTTTTGCAGCAAAATTTACTCTTATCACTCCTGAAAATTGCACATGGTTAAAAGAAAAAAGTAATAATGAAATTCAATGTTAATTCTTTCATTGCTTCCAAAGTTGGATGTTTTACTACTTCGACGTTAGTTGCGAATGGATGAAATTTAGTATTATAAAAAAAAAGTTACAAAATGATAACCTTTTCATTAACATACTTACTATAATATTTTTGCAATTTTGTTATAATAAAATTGTTTATTTCAAAAACGTTTAGGAAAAACTTTTTTTAATTAATTACATTCTTTATTTCCATCTTTTTTGAAACCATCTATTTAGAGGAACGAAAAAATATAGTAGCTTTTCACTTTATTTTTTATTTTAGTTCTCTTTTGTTTTTTGTTAATTCAACGTCCCACATGTCTTGACAAAAAATGAATTAACATTTCTATTTTTTTTTTTTATTTTTGGTTAAAACAAAAAATCCATTCAGCAATGAAAAATAGTGTTTTTAAGGTCCAAGGGTCCAAAAAAAAGTTTTTTCGTAAAAAATAAGATACGAGTCATAAACAAAAAGCTTTAAAGCAGCAAAATAAATATTTGAAACTCCAACCACAACTGCTGTTAATTTAAAGAGCATGTGTTATCTCAAAAATGAATATATTTTGTTTTTTAGTTATTGGATTTTTTTTTTCTTTTTGAAGAAAGGTTTATAAAAGAGATCCAAGTTTTTATTGTTTTCTTTCAAATTTATTATTTTGTTTTTTATTCAAAAAAATTTTTTCCAACGCTCTTCAATTTTATTAACAAAAAAAAAGATTATTTCTAAGTTTTGTCAATTATGTCTCATATTTGGTTTGGAATTTTATTGGTATTTTTAGCCATTCAAATTTCTTTCACCGCTCCAATTCCCGAAGATGAGGTTTGACACTTTACTTTCATTTTTTTTTAGGATTTTTCATTTTCCCTTTTTTTTTAGCTTTCATTCACCCAAGCTGAATCTCTTAAACGCGCGAATAAAGCTATAGAGAAATTTAAAAAATCAGTGAACGAAGCAAAATCCGAAATGATTACAGCTGCAAAAAAATTTCAAAAAGCCTTACTTGAATTTTATGAATCAGCTAAAAAATTCAAGAAAGAAAACAACGTTGAAATTACTGGATTACAAAATGCTGAAGAAACTCTTTCAGCTTTTGAAGAAGTAATTAAAAATTTTGAGAAAACAACAAATTTTAATTAAATTTATTACATATTTTTGTGTGAATTTTTTGATTTTTATTTAGCTGATTGTTGTCTTATATTCTCTTTAATAATCGGTATAAAATTTTATCCTTGAGATAATTAAGTTCGACAAATTATGTATTTATTTGTATTCCATATGAATCTTTTATGTTAAACCAATAAATGTTTTTTATATGTATATATTAAAAAATTGCAATTAAAGGATGGAAAGGAGCTTTTGGTTTAATTTAAATTTCAAATAAATTATGTTACTTTATTTTACTAAAAAACAGAAAACATAATATTGTTCTGAGCCATACCTAATTAGGACAAAAAAAAAACAGATGAAACATACATTGGCAAGGCACCTGATTACAATGGTATACAATCTCTTCGGTTCAAAAAACAGTCAAGAGAAATCACATTCAATCACAAACAAAAACAATCAATCACACTCTTTTTGCCAAGAAGCTCTCTGTCTATGAAATTACGAAACATTTTGAAACTTTCTGATGAAATTTTACAAATCTTTACAAATGTTTTCAAAACTTTTTGATTTCTCATGTGTTTTCGAAAATATTTGTAAGGATTTGTAAAATTTCATCAGAAAGTTTCAAAATGTTTCGTAATTTCATAGACAGAGAGCTTCTTGGCAAAAAGAGTGTGATTGATTGTTTTTGTTTGTGATTGAATGTGATTTCTCTTGACTGTTTTTTGAACCGAAGAGATTGTATACCATTGTACACGTGATTATCGGATCCATGGAAGCTCGTACCATATTTTTTTATTGATGCCTTTGAAGCAAAAAAAGAAGGTTCGATAATTTCAATTAAAAAATAAATTTGTTTCTATTAAATACATTTTCATACAAAAGTAAGAAACTTTTAATTCAGAACTTTTTAAAAATTCGAGAAACAGCGAACTACCAAATTTTTTTTATTGATGCCTTTGAAGCGGTAAAAAACAATAATACAGAAATTCATAAATTTCTAACAAATATATTTTACAATAACAAAAATTTTATTTCTAATAAATCTTTACATAATTATTTATGGTACAACAATATTTAAAAAGCGAAAAGGATAAACGAAAAACTGTTGATTTTTGAATATATGATGATGCTTTTTTTATGAACAGAATAATAATAATAAAAAGCATGGACATGCCCGTAAATAGGAAAGATGGGAGGAAGAAAAGCGTAGAAGAAGAAGGACACACGTTTTTTAAATTTTATTTAATTTTTCTTAACTGTAATAATTGCCTGGAGTTGAATCTAAAAAATTATATATTTTTGAACTTCACACTTTTTTACATTAGGGTGCCGCTAAAAACGTAAATAACACAACATGGTGCAAAAAATGTGACCTCTAAATAAATCTAAAAAGCGATAGGGTGTCTTCGACACAAAAAAAAAGAGAAGAAAAAGCAAACAAAAATTATGAAGGCTTTTTTGTTTTGTTAGTAAAAATCTACCCGATTTATTAAACTCCAAACCTGATAAGTGACTAAAAAAACCTTGGTTCCAGTCGTTAAAAACACAAATTAAATGCTATCCTACATAGATGGCTGACACAGGGTTTAAAAGCATATGTAATAAGTATTAATTGCAAAAACAGTTTAAAAAAATGTTAAAAGGCAAAGTTTGTTAAAGCAAAATAAAAACCAAAACATAGAGGAAGGAAATATGGAAAAGGAAAAAGGACCCTTAAATTTTGTTTAGTGCTGACGACTATCCACAACAGATAAATCTTCATGTGACTCCTCCACCTCATTATTAATATCATTAAGTAAATGTTGCATACATTGATTTTCTTCATCAACATTTGGATTTGGGTAACCTCTCATTGATGTGGATGGTGGAGTTGATGAACCAGGCATGGCTTCATAATGATCTAAAAAAAAGTCTAGTTAAAACTTATCTTGCCTCGGCACGAAAATATTTATTCATATGAACAACTCTTGGTGACAAATTTTAAATTTTCGAGGCGCGATTCGTAGTAAATAATTAATTTTAGAGAGAGAAAACACTTACTCGTTGAACTTTTTGTGGAACTATAACCACGGCCTTCAATATCAGCTAATTTTCCACCAATTTTAATATTTTCAAGTTGTCTCTCTGCTTCAGTCATTTCCACGGGTCTTGAAAATAAAGGATTTTGGAATTCTCGATGTGGCTCCACTGCATCGGGAAATATTGCATCGGGTTCGGGTTTATATGAAACAGTTGGAAGTTTGGGATCTTTTTCTTTAAGATATTTTTTGCGATAATATAAAACTGCTCCAGCAAGAAGGGCTGATAAAATAACAAATGTAACAAGGCCTAATCCAATTTTGGTGGTGTTGTTGGAAGATGCTAGCGCCTGCTTTTCAATATCTGAAAAATTATTGGGAAATAAAGTTTTATTTAATACCAAAAAAATTAGAATAAAAATAGGGTTAAGAAAAAAAAGTAGTTTTTGATGAGATTAAAAAATTAGCTATGTTAAAATTTTACTCACATTTACATTCCCCATTAACTTCGCCATAACCTTCACAACAAACTGTAGTATTTACAAGGGTGACTTCAGGAATGGTTTTGTATGCAACTTTCGAACCATTTCTGTAAATCATTTTTCGGAATAAAACTTTTTTCACCTTTTTTTTTGAAAAATAAAACTCACTTTGTTACAGGACACATAAAACCTTTAGTAACATCCCCACAAGCTTCAGTGGTAACTAATTGAACATTTTGTGTGACTTTTCTTGTGACACTTACAATTTTTCTATAAAAAAAATCAATGATAATAATTTTTTCATAAAAACTTAAAATCATGAAAAAGCTTTTGAATCAAAATTAAAGAATTTTTTAATTAATTTTTTGGAAAGCTTTGATTTAATTTTTATAAACTTACTCGATTTCTTTAGTGCAAACATTATCACCAGTTAATTCAGCTTTGATTAAAGGTAAAATAAAAAATAAAATAGCACCCGATGCAATTTTCATTTTCTAGCAAATTGCAATAAAAAAATAATAAATATAAATAGTTTATTTGAGCCTAGCTAAAAAACGGAAACACTAATGATTCATGGAACGGAGAAAAGACAAAGAATAAACTTTAAGTATATTTAATTTTACGATAACTAAATGAAAGAATGATTCACGAATCATTGAAAGGAGTTCAAAACAAAAAGTAAAAGAAAAAAAAACGGAGTTAATGAAAAAGTAAGTATTAAAATTAGGCGTCATTAAGACAACTCAGTTTTTGGTCAACGAAATTTTTTTTAAAAAAATGGGTGGAAAAAAATGGTGAAAAATATATTTTTTATAATGAAATATCAGCCAAAAAAAGTATTAAAAGTAGAGTAATAAAACGCGATAGAAAATATTGTGATCCCATAAAAAATATAGGGCATTTTTTTAAATCGCATCTCTTTGTTATGCCAAAATTTTTAAATATTTCTAAGGCAAAACAATGTAAAAAAACTGATAATAAACAAAGGATTTGATTCTATGAAAACAAAAAAGGAGTTTTTTTTTAAATTGAAGTATGAAAGAGAGGATAAAAGCAAAAACAGTTGTTATCTATCTTATGCAGCGGCGTTCTTTTTTAAAACACAATTTTGGCTTTATTTTGCCCAAACAAAGAAATTGGTCAAAGTTTATTGCTTTTTTCCTTTTGTGAGAAAGTTTTAGTTTTGAACATAAATAAATATTGAGCGTCAAAAAAACCAAAACCAAAAGTGAAAAGGTTGATAGCAAAAAAAAATAAAAATCAATTTTTTACTTTACACAAATTTTCTTTGATAAAAGAGAAAATAAAAAATTTGAGCGCAAAATGGGAAAAGAAAAATAAATCTTTTGAACGAACCACTTTTCTTTTCAAAATATAAGTGTAAAAAAAATTTTTGCGACGAAAAAAATAGATGGAAAGAAAAAGTAAAAATTCACTGAAAAATAAAAAGAAGAGATCCTAGCTCACGTTATGGAAAAAATAAAAGTAAAAATGAGTTGAGTTGAGTCACACACCCAGCGGCCAGACATACACACGTGAAAATGTCAAAAAAGAAATTCATTGATCAAAAAATAAAAATTTATGAAAGTTTTTTTAAAAGAAAAAAAAACAACAACCACGTAAAAAATGAAAAAAGGTTAGAGAGAAGCTATTTCATATTTTTTTCTTTCGTTATTTACGAGTGGAGGATAAATGCATCGCTATTTTTTTCCCATTCAAGTGAAGAAGAGTATTTCGTTTTCGAAATAATATAGCGTTTTTTTTTTCGTCAATTGTATGGGTGAAAAAATTTTTTTGACGCAAAATTATTGAAAGTTAAAAACATTTTATGTAGCGCCAAAAAAGTTTATTTTTTGGAAGTTTTAGAAACCAACCTCTTCCATTGCTTTTAAATTAAGTTATGGACTTTAGTGAAATTTATCAAAAACAGCAGAAAATTAGTCTCATTTTTAAGTCGCAATTTTTTCTTTTCACATATTTTAAAAATAAAATCAATTTTAAGGTTTGTCAAAAAGGAAAAAAAGAAAAAAATTTGAGGAAAAAAAGGGAGAAGCTTTTATGTTTTTAAAATAAATTTTGTCCGAAAAGAAACGAACACTCTCACAGCCTCCTCAAGTCACATTGCGTAAAAAAAGCTAAAGCGTCCACTCTCTTTTTTAAGAAGAAGGGGGAAAAACAAGGTCAAGCCCAGCCACCCGCCTGCTTTTCTGTTGCCACCACCGCTGTTGTTGCATCCATCGCGTGACTTAAAAAAAATATGTACACTTTTCTTCAAAAACTTCAGTATAAAAAAATGGAAGAAAACCTTTTTTAAAACCATAAAAATATTCTCTTTTTTATTTTCAGATAAAAAGAAGCGACACAAAAAAAATGGAGATGGCTTTTGATCAAAAAAAAAAATAAAAAGAAAAAAGAATTCAAAAATATTTTTTTCGCTCTTCAGTGTTTTTTCTTCTCTTTTATAAACACCACCATCTTTAAAATAGTATCGTCTCGCAGCAGCAACGACGACGACGTTGTTGATGGTGGTGGTAGTCCGCGTGATTCATGGTGTCTTCTTTCGATGCGCAAAAAATAAAAATAACATTGAGGAGGGTGAATCATTTATGTTTAAAGATAGGTTAGTTGTTGGTATTAAAGTTTTAACTAATTTTTAAAAAAAGATGAAATATGTACATCGGAAAAAAGTTAGTAATTTCGTAGAAAAGTTTCATTGACTAATTCAGTTTCAAAATCTTGTTAATTAAAGAAAAATGAAATCGTAACTTTGGTGTTTAAAATAATTAAAATTTAAAAACGCCCAAGACGAAAGAAGAAAATTTTTTTGACGTCAGAAGAAAAATTTTAATTACATTTTCTCTTACAACAGAAAAGTTAATTCTTAAAAAATGCTTAGAAAATAACGTTAATCCTAACTTCAAAATCAACCGAAAAGAAAATAATATCCAAAAAAATTGATTCATTTTCAACTTAATTTTGGTTCTCCAATGCCCCATTGTTTTTAACAAAAATGCAAAAATCGTACAACTTTTGTATTTTATTTTTTCCCAAAGTTTTTAAATGTCCACTTCCAAAACGATGAAATCCACTCAATAAAAATTTACATAAAAACGGAAGAAAAAAAAAGACGAAAGAGAATTATAAAAAGGATGCAATATCGAATATCAAAAAAAAGAAAATAGAATCGCAACGGAGGGTTGCTGACTACGCTCAATTAAACTCCGCCACTTCAATTAAATCAAAAAAAAATCGATTTTTTTGAATATTTTTTTTGAGTTACAAAAGAAATAATTTATTGCCTTTTTTCTCTTTCTTCCTCACTTTTTTTTTGTAATACTTTTTTGTGTGTTTAAAATGCGCAAAAAAGGAAGGATGCAAGAGTGACAGAGATTGAATCAAATCGAACATAATCGGATAATTATATAGAGACATTCACTTTGGCTTTCAAAAGAAGAAAAATGGCGCAACAGTTATTTCTTTCTTTTTTGCTTCGATTATGTAATATTCTCGATTCAAAAACGAAAAAAAAAGAAGTAAAGAGAATGCCAAACTTTTTTGTTTTTAAAGAAAAAACCTTTCAAAAAATAGAGACAGAATAAGAAAGAAAAATAAACAATTTTAGTCATATGGGTTTCTTATCTATGCTATCACTTTTATCAACAAACAAAAAATTAATCGATATATATAAAAACAAACAAACAATTTTTTTCCTTTTTTTAAAATAACTTTCTAATGGGCAAAAGAAAAAATTAGATGAAGACAAAAAAGTAAAGATTGCAAGGGCTTTTTTGACATTTTTGGGTGCTTCACTTAAAAAAATCAAGTAAAGAAAGCTTTTTAAGATATCGGCTTTTCTAAATAAAATAATTAAAGAAGTTAAAAAATAGCCTTTGTTTATTTAACAGTCTCGACGAAAGTTTCAATTAGCATCAATTGACGATGGTGCCTCCTTTTGCACTCTCTTCAAAAGTTCATATTTGTTTTGAAACCTTTTTTCTTTCTTTTCCTTTTTTAGACTTGATTTTTGACTTTGAATAAAGAAAAAACCGCGCCATATGTTGGCGGCTGTCGTCGTCTGCCTGACAAAGAATGGCTGTTGTCGTCGGCACATTTATGGAGATGTAAATAAGCATTCATCAACCAGCAACAAAAAAAAAAATAAAAAAACAAAAGAGTCACAAAAAAATTCCTTCAAAAAAGCAATATGTCTTCTTTTTTATGAGCACAAAGTAAAAAAGTTACAATAAGTTAAACCGATTTTACGGTGCTGCAAATATTAACAAAAAAATTTTTTTTTAAAGTCCAATTTTTGAAACTTTATCACTAATTTAAGTTTTTAAAAATAAACATTTTTTCAATAAAGCAAGCATCGCTTTTTTAACCATTATTTGAATAAAAATATCTTGGTCACTTTCTTTTTTTTCCCTATGTTACTTTGAACTTTTGGTTAACTACATTCATGGCTTTATTCGTGGAACCACACATCTTTCAAATAATAGAATATTTTACTTTGGTTTTTGAGCGCGGCGAAGGTTATTCACAATGAAAAAAAAAGAAAAGAATGGAAAATGATAAGATTTTTTTGTGAATTAAAGAATAAATGCGCTCAGGTAAAAAAAATAAGATAAAAAGCTTAAATAAACTACTTTAAAATCAGAAAAACTTTGGTTGTAACATAAATTTATTGCTGCTATTGAACGCAGAAATAAGGTTAATTTAATTAGCTTGGAATAAATATATTTTTTTTAAATATGGTTTTATCAAAAAAAATGTTAATTGAATTTCTAATATGCTTCATATTTATTTGTCATCATCATGTTTTAAGTTAGATTAAAATTTTCACAAATAATATTTTAAAAGAAAATTATTTTTTCCAGGTTGCACGATTCAAGTTAATAAAGATGTAACAGGAAATGATTTATCATCCAAACAAGGACAATTAAATGATTGTTGTGGAATATGCCAATCCACTTCTGGATGTAAAGCATATTCATGGACAAATTATAATGGAGGCACATGTTGGTTGAAATCTGCGACAAGCCCAATTCAAGATGGAAGTGGAGTTACTTTGGGATTATTGGATAATAATAATGGTTAGAATTAAATTTTAATAATCACTTTTATTAAGAATTTCGTTGGGATTTTTTTGTAAAAAACTAAACCAAATTTGTTTAGGATTAGCTGGTTTTCGATTTACATAGACTTTCGAGGTTGTAACTCACTAATTTGGCATGGTCTAAAAAATTAAATTCGGAAGCTCAAATCCCAGCCCAAAAAACTTTTTTAATACCTAAGCCAATCACAATTTCCTCAAAAATCAGTTTTTAAAACTCGATCATTCCCCATATTTTTTTTTTTTTTTTCAGCCTCCACCAATGGTTATATTAGAGGATGTTATTTTTCTGATTGGGCTCATTATCGAGATGGTAAAGGTCGATATGAACCTGAAATGTATATTCCAGGAACGTGCACGCATATATTTTTTGCTTTTGCTAAAGTTAATGATGATTTTACTGCGGGAGCTTATGATGATAAAGATACTTCCAATGGACCAAATGGAGGATATTATAAACGAGTGAATGATTTAAAAAATTCTCAACCTGGCCTTAAAACTATTCTTTCATTTGGTGGATGGAGTGCAGGAACAGCAACATTTAAAGTGAGGAGTAGTGTTAAATTACCGACCGAAAAGTCGGTAATTACCGACTTACCGACCGACTTTTTACCGACCGATTTACCGACCGACCGTTTTTTTATACCGACATTTTACCGACTTTACCGACCGACAAAATTTTATACCGACATTTTTTTTCAAGTTCTTATTAGGATTTGTTTTTCTTAAAAAGTTAATAGAAATACTAATTTTTTGATGTTATTATCACTTTAGCATTTAAAAAAATGTATTTTTGACTAAAAACTGAAATTTTTTTCTAATTTTTAACTCGAAAAAAATTTTTATACCGACTTATTACCGACTGATTTACCGACCGACCATATTTTTATACCGACTTTTTACCGACTTTATCGACCGGGAGCAATTTCCATACCGACAATTTTCTGAATTTACCGACTTTTTTGTCGGTCGGTCGGTAATTTAACACTAGTGAGGAGGTTTCCTTAGACTATAAAAAAAAGAAGCGAAGATGAATAAATTAATTTACAATTTTTTTCAGAATCTAGCAGCAAATGAAAATTCACGTAAAACTTTTGTTATTTCCGCTATGAATTTTATAAATGAATATGGTTTTGATGGTTGGTTTTTTCATTTCATGAATAAAGAATTTTCAAAACAAAATAAAAAAAATTTGGTTATTTTTTTAAGGAATTGATATTGATTGGGAATATCCTGAACATGGAGATTATGAAAATTACATTAACTTGTTAAAGGTAATAGCATTTATCTTAATTTTAAACTCACAAAAGTCGATTTTTATTTCATTTTTTTTGTTGCTTTGAATGTTGTTTTTCTTTCTTTTATTTGTTTTTTTTTTGCTCAACATTAGTTAAAATTAATCTTGTCAAAAAATTGCTAAAAAAGTGATTTCGTGTTTCATTTTGGTTAAATTAAGCAAATTTAAATTTGAGAATTGAATTAAGAAATACTCGATTTTTGTTTTCCATTCATAAATCCAAAGCTTTTACCCCTTTTAATTCACTTACCAAAAAAAACCAATCTTATTTGTTTTAGGACCTTAAAAATGCTGATAAAACCAAACTTCTCACGGCTGCTGTTACAGCTGATGCTGAAACGGTTGATAAAGGTTATAATGTTAAAGGAATGTCTGAACATCTTGATTATGTTAATGTTATGACATATGATTTTCATGGAGATTGGGAATTACAAACAGGTGAAAATAGTCCCTTATTTTCTTTATCATCCGATGATAATTATAATTCTGCATATGCAATGAAATATTGGAATTCAAAAGGGATGCCCAAAAATAAATTATTAATGGGTATCGCAACATATGGATATGGTTGGAAACTAAATGATCCAAATAATTACGGTATAAATGCTCCCGGGAAACCTTTAACTGGTGATGATAGTCATGGATCATATTATGAAGTAAGGTTGAAAATTTGATTAATTAAAAAAACTAAATTTTCTATAAAAGCTATGGAACGAAACAAGGAAATTTTTTGAAACCCGAATTTAAAGATTATTCGGTTCGATTTAAAATTAGTGGAATTAAAAAAAAATTCGAATCAAATCCATATTTTGAGTTTAAAATTTTTATACCAATAAATAAAAAAGAAATTGAGTAAAAATGAAAAAACTCAATTCGAAACGCTCAAAGATTCTGAATTATCTTAATTAAAATATTTGATTCGGAAGTTTGAATGAAATTCGACAGCTTTGAAAACTTTTTATTATTGCACCAAGAATTAATTACTCTGTAAATAAATTAATTTTTTGTAGATTTGCAATATGGGAGGTACACGATATTGGGATGCAACCCAAAAAGTTCCATATCGAGTTAATGGAAATCTTTGGTATGGGTATGATGATAAAAGTTCAGTGGATCAAAAAGCCACATGGGTTAAAAGAAATGGATTTGGTGGAGCTTTTACTTGGGCTCTTGATATGGATGATTTTAATGGTCAATGTCCAGAAGGACAAAAATATATTCTCCATAATGCAATTAAAGATATCCTTGGTTAAAAAAATTATTTAAAGCAATAGAAAAAATATTTTCTTTTAATGGTTTCTTTTATTTACAATATTTTTATGCTTTGCTTTTCTTAAATGCAGACCAAAAAAAGAAGACGCTTGAATTAATTTTTTTTGTTTTCCGTCATTTTTTAATTTGCATTAAAAACTTTTTTTATTAATAAAATCCAAATTTTTTTGCTATTGTGAAGTAAAGATTTTTTATTATTAAATATAAACTAATTTGAACAACATAAACAAAATTATAAAATGAAAAACGAATAAATTATTAAAAGTCCCAAAAAGACGGGACATCATCTCCACTTGAAATGCTTCCTCCTGTCTGATCATGTTGGAATCGAGGTTTCTTACGAGGTGGTTCTTCTTTCTTAGCTTCACCTTCTTGACGACGAACTTCATTTACATCTTTTTCTTTCTTAACTTCAGGTTCCTGACGAATGCGAGCTTCTTGATGATGAGCTTCTTTTTCATAGCGACGTTGTTCATATGCTTCAGGAGCTCTGCATACGATCCTTCTAATGGCTTCAACGTTGTCAACAAGGTGGCCATCATAACCTTCGTTACTTAACTTGAAATGCTTGTTGAAATCAGCATATCCCAAAAAAAATTATTATTGCTGTTTTTTATAAATATTTGTTTCGCTTTGTAAAAAAGTAAAACTTTCCAAAATTTATTTTTTTATTTTTCCAAAGCCACTTTCATACGAAAGAGCTGGAATTTAATTATTACCTCAAACTTTGGGTAATTAAACCGAAGATTATTTCTTTTTCATTCGTTTTCTATCAAAATATAAAATAAGAAAGGATGCGTTGGGGCTTTTTTCGCTCATTTTTCTCTTTTTCTTTTTCAATCATAGAAAAAGAGATAAATAAATAACAATGCACGCACAAAGGTTGAAAATGAACGAATTGCTGCTGCATTTAGTTGTCGACTGCTTTTTTGAAAAAATATTTTTTTTTCAGTAATTATTCAATTTTGCTTTTTAATTATTAAAAAAAAATTAGAATGCTGATTGATTTATTGGGAAATTAATATTTACAATAAATTATTAAATACAATATTTATTTAATTTTTACCTAAAAAGTCCGCCACCCTTTCCTCTTTTCCACTGCCACCAAGGAGACAGAGTCCGGCGAGATCAAGTTTTTTTTCAACCAAGACCAAGACCAAGACTCTCGATATCATATTTTTTTTATCGAGACCAAGACCAAGATTTTCGATACCTCAATTTTTTTACCAAGACCAAGACCAAGAGTCTTGGTCTTGGTAAAAATGACCAATATTTCGATATTTCGAGACCAAGAGTCTTGGTCTCGCCGGACTCTGCAAGGAGACCATATAAAATGCCATTATTTCCAAATAATTCACTTAAAAGTTTAATTTTTTTTTAAAAGATGGAGTGCTTAAAGTAGCTTTTTTCAAACACTTTAATTCATAAAATGGTAATGTTACTTATACTGTTGTTGAATGTGTTCGAATCAAACCAGAAATTTGTGCCCTTATATTTTCGCCGTTTATTTTGTAAAATCGAAAATTCAATCGAATGTGTTTGACATTAAATTTGAATAAATGTTAATTTATTATTAATAAATACATCAAAAATTTCGCCAAAAATAATACACAAAAAATGCTTTTATTAATATCTTTGTTTAAGATGAGCAACAAAAGGTTCGGGTGAAACTGTGCCACCCATAATTCGTTCCATATTTGGTTTATTTGTCGGAATTAGAGATATCTGAAAGCAATTATGATAACAACAAAAGTCACAAAAAAGTTTTTTAACAATTTTCTTTGTTAGAAAATAGTCAAAAATTGGGGACTTTGGGGTGAAAAAAAAAGCAATTAAGGTACCTGAAAACGATTAAATAAATTAGCAGCAAATAAATATAATTCCAATCGAGCTAATCCCTCACCCAAACATGCACGTTTACCAATGCTGAATGGAATTAATTCTGCTTTGGTTTGAAATTTTTCATTAGCATCAATAAATCTTTCAGGTTTAAAACTATGGGGTTCAGGAAAATATTTTTCATCATAAAGCACAGTGGAAACTTGAGGGATAACAATTGTATCAACTTCAAGATTAAAACCATGAAAATTTGTGGATTGTGTAATTCGATGTGGAACATTATTTGGAACTAAATTACATAGTCGCTGAGTTTCAGCAACCACCGCATTTACATATGGAAGATTCATTTTATCATCCAAAGTTATTATTCGATCAGATCCAATAACTTTAGTAAGTTCTTGGTGAAGTTTTTCTTGGGTTTTAGGATTTGTCATAAGATACAAAACCATCCAAGCAAGGGTATTAGATGTGGTTTCTTGTCCAGCCAACCACATATCAAAAACGCATCCAAGTAATTGTCCATCACTAAAATTGGTTTTTAAAAAATCGAAAAGTTGGTCCAATAAAATTTTTTTAGGCAAATTGTAAAATCGGGTGTTGAACCGAAAAAAATTTTTTTTAGATAAAAATTTCCATTCGATACTCAACTTACGAGAATAAATCTTCTTTATCACCAGCAAGTTTTTTCTGTTGTCTCAAATAAGCTTCAACATAATCAGTTGGTTCCGAATCTTCGGTGAAATCAATTTTAGCTCGTCTTTCTTTAATTTGTGAAGAAAAGAATGCTTTCATTCCATCACCAAGAATTTCAGCTTTTTTCCATTTTCCTCGAAAGATAGGTAAATGCTTTAATATCCCGGTTTTATCATTGGCTAATACATTGAAAACAGGATCACCGCCCATTCGAATAAATGTTTTAATAAAATTTTTGATTTCATAAAATTCGTTTAAACTTTTCTAAAAAAAACATTGGTTTTTTTTATAAAAATGCAAATTTCTAGCATCGCAAAATTGTTAACTCTTTTTTTGCTTTTAAACTTACTTCATGGAAAGCATAACCAAAAATGAGTCCATTTATTACACTTCCAATAGCAATATCAATGCTATTTTGAACGCTGATTTCTTTTTCACCTTGTTTCATTTTTAATTTTAAATCATCCAAAAACCATGAAACTTCATTTAAAACTCGTTCTTGCATTAAATTTTTTCCTAATCCAAAATTCCTTAAAACATGTAAAGCAAATCGACGATGTTCACGCCAAATATGTCCATCAGTCATAATAATTCCATAATTTCCACCTCTTAAAATTTCAGCAAATACTTCATTTTGTGGCCTTCCAGAATAAAAATCACCATTTTTTACAAAGGCTTCTTGAATTTGATCAAAATCATTAAAAATGACGACAGGTCGTTCACCCATCCACATAGTAAAAATTTCTCCATAACTTTTTCGACAATATTCCATTGCTCCAATTAAACCATGTTTATAAATATCCACTATATTTCCAAGCAATGGAAATGGAATAGGCCCAGGTGGAAGACCTTTACGTTTCCAATAAAAATTATAAATACATAAACCAAAGAAAATCAAAGATATGAAAATTCCAATCATATCGTCGTCGCCTGCTACTTCTTTATTTTTTAATCAAAAAACAACAAATGCGCAGTCTCCAAAAGAAAATATTAAAGTCAATTCAAAAACAATCTAAAACTTATAAAAAAAATTTCGCATTTAGTTTTTCTTTAAATACTTAATTGATCAAACACAAAGTTTATGTCGATCGTGTGTTTTCGAGTGTTTTCAATTAAACTCGAAAAGGAAACTTGTGTCACATTTGTGCAAGGCTCTAATCCTTCAACAAACAAAAAAATAGAAAAATAGAAAAAATCATGTTATCATCAATCAAAAATAAATATAAATAAAGATGTAATTTTTTTTGGTCGACGATAAAAACAAAACTAAAAAACACTCAACTCAATACGTCGACGATATTCCGCGCAACGGCACTTATAATCATCAACCGATATCTATGAAACATATAAATAAAAAATGTGTGAAAATTTTATCTTCAAAAAAATGCGACCAAATTAGAAAGTTTTTAATATTAATTTTTTCATTATGTTTGCATTTTTTCGTTTTATAATTTTTTTAGGTCGTTGTTGCTAATGACAACACTCAAGAAACTTTTTTTTATCTCCAAAATTTAATAATATCAAAATATTTTTCAAACCACAAAACATAAATAAATAAAAAAAGAAGCAAAATGAAACTACAATAAATCAATCATTTTTAGTTGAGTTCTTCTTCTTTGATCGACATCGAATTAAGAAGAAGGAGAAAATAAGTAAAAAGAAAGACACCAAATTTTTTTTAAAGGAATTACACTGCAATGCGATCTTTTTTATTTTAACGTTAATAATTAATCCTGATTTTTATTTAAATTTTTCGCTGTATTTTTAAAAAAAATGTACATAGTTTTGGTATATTTGCTAATAAAAAAACACGGTTGAAATGTAACAAAAATTAATTTATAAAATTGCGGCGTGTAGGCCAAACTTTATAACAAATTTTTTTTCCAAATATCGTTCTTGAACAAACAAGTATGCAATGGTTCCTTTCGACCATTTTATTTTTTCGGCCCATGTAACAAGGATCCTTGTCGATGGAGAAGGAGAACCCAATTTCGCCATATCAAAGCTTTTGAAGTTCCAATGGAAATCATCTGGAATGGCAAGTATCGTTCTTGGTAACACAAATTTTATCGTTGTATTCTTTTGGGATACTTTTTACCTTTTTGCCATTTACAATTAATTGTTGTTGCACCAACTTCTCGCACTTAAGTAGTGGGCAAGGCAAATATTTCACCACAATTTAGTATTGGATCTTCATAAAGAATAATTAGACAGAAAAAAGAAAAAAGATTATAAAAAATATTCAAAAAATTACAAATCGCAAACTGAAGAAAAAAAATGAAAAAATGTTTCGCTTTTCTTTTATTTTCTTGCATTTATCGATTGATGAGAGAGAAGCAATTACAACAGCGATCGAATTTAAAAAAAACTACATTTTTTTTGGCGATATTAAATCCAAAAAAGGAGAAAAGAAAAACAACTTGCATCGTTGGTTTAAAATTTTTTTTGCCATTTTACATCGAAAAAGCTTAGAAAAAACATTTTTTTTTCACATTTATCGCAAAGAAAAAGAAGCAGAAATATTTTCTGAAGATAATGAAAAAATCTATTCAAACAGAAAAAAATTTTTAAAAAAATTTTAAAAAATGGCACACATTTTTTTGAGGCATAAAAAATGATTAATCAAGGAAAGATAAAAAAATTTTATCGGACGTAGCTACACCACAAAGTGCTTTGACGAAAGAAAATAATAAGTTTTTTTAATTCTTGTTTCCTTCAAAAGTTTTTTTGTTTTTTTAAATAATTTTTTGCCATCAGCTAATTTCATTTTGTTTATAAATTTTTTACATTATCATTACACAGCTTTATTTGGACATAAAATAGTAATACAAAAAATTTTATGGTAAAAAAAAGTTAAATTTCAAATGATAATTATTAGAAAAAATGCAATTTTACAACAACAAAAAAGCCTTGAGTAATTCAAAGTTTTGAGCCTTTGTTGAAAATATTTTTTCCATTTTACGGGTTACCATAAATATTAATTAATGGTAATTTATTGATAGTGTAAAAAAGCAAGACGGTTTGAGAAAGAAAGAAAGGAAGAAAAAATATTAGTCAAAGAAGGCTTTTTCGAGCAATCATATCTACCAAGAAAAAAAAGAAAAAAAATAGACTTGAAACAAAAAATATTAACACTTTGGCAAATAAAAGGCTGAACTATCTAACCAAAGTTGTAAGAAAAAAATGGAGATTAAATTTTTTTCAAATTAAAATACGATTATAATTTTTTTTAGCAAAGTCCATTATTAATATTTTTAACCATGGTTTGACTAAAGGAATTATAAATTTCTGATGCACTTTCCCCATTTCCACTAACTATTCGATCGGGAATGTTATTGGTTAAATATGGCCATAAACTAGTTTGAATTAAACCTTTACTATAATCCAAAACATAAACATTTGTATTTGTGGCTGCAATTTGATTGGATAGGATAAAACCTGGATTTGGATCCATCACAGCTCTGAAAATAACAAAACAATATTTGGGGAGAAAAAATTGTAAAGTCCGATTATTTTTTGTCGGTGGTTTAAAAAAACTTACTCCATTTCACCCATAAAAAATACAGTATATTTTTGATATGGATTTGATTGAATTGCATTATAAACAGCGGCTAATGGACTAAAAAATAATTTATTTTATTACAAATATTACTAATTAAATTTTTTGTTGCTTCTCCAAAAAAATAAATAAAGTGAACTTACGGTTTGATGTAAGTGGACCCACTATTAGGATTAGGAAGTTGACTTTGTAATTGAATAATCGTTGAAACAAAATCATCATAATTTTGAAAGAATAAATTTTGATTTATATTATATCCATAGGTAGTTATTGCAAATTGAAAATTATTTGCATATATTAAATTTCCAATTAATTGAAGAATTACTGTATAAAAATTCTTTTATTGTTGCAATGTTATCGATGAAGACATTTCCCCAGCAAATATTATTCCATAACAATTATTATAATTTCCTGTGGGTATGGGAGTGGTTTTAAATGGACACCATGGTGGAGCTGTAGGCATATCGCAAGTGCTATCACAATATGTTGCAACAATATTTTTTATATTTCTTTTTAATAATTCAATCGAATTTGAATCATTTGGATCAACTTGAAAAGAATAATTTGAATTTGATGAAAGTTTATAAAGATTGGAAATATTTTCATATCCAACTCCAATGGTAATAATATCAATTCCATTTTCAATAAATTTTTTTGTCCAATAAAGCGATTGATTTACGTCTTCATCAGATTTTGAAAGGATTATTAAAGTATTTGTTACATTTACTCGATGATTTTGTTGAATTGTGGAATTCCAAAGATATTCCAAACCACTAAAAAGAAAGGCTCTTTTTTTATTTTTAACTTTGATTGGGTTAATAAAATAAATATTTCTTTGATAGGCATCGAAGTTGTTAGATTGCTTTACGCGTTTGTTTTCAAGGTTTTAAAAAATGGAGAATCACATATGGCGGCGTTTCAGAAACTTTTATCAAATATTTCTTTTTTGTTTTAATTTTTTAGCGGTGTAACTGATTTCCAAAAAAAAAACAATTAATTAAAATTTCAGCAATTTTTGGAATCAATTTCAAAAAAAATTGCAAATTTCTTTGAACTTTCAAAGAATAAGATTTTTGCGATACAGCACACGCATTTTTGATTTCTCTACAAACAACAGTGGTGATACGAAAAAATTTTTTAAAGCTAGCTTACTTACTCAGAAATTCCAGAATATTTAGGATAATTATCGCTTAAACTTTCATTTAATTGTATGGTTAAAGTATAATTAATATTATCTTCGCCATTAATCCATTTATAATCATGTAATGCATGATAATCATAATTATAAGTATGTGGAAATGGAATATATGTAACTTGAAACATTCGTTCATAACCATAACCGCCATCATTATAAAATTCATATGCTGTATCATCGAATAATTTATTACCAATCATATTTGCAATTGAATGAGCAATATCATGAGAATTAAAATCATCGAAGCTATTATCCCATATAACTGCAATATCTTGATATGCTTTTAATTGTGATTCACAAAAATTTGATTCTGATGCTTCAAATTTTTGAGATTTAAAAAAAATTGAATTTGAGGGTTGAGATTTGAATGATGAAAGTTTGGCTTTAACAAAACAAGCAAAAATGATTACTAATAAACAAAATTTTAGCTGCATTGTCATTTTTGTAAAAGCAGACGATACTAAAAAAAATGCACTTTGTCCCGATTTTTCTGTATGGTTTTATAGACTTTTTTAAAGATGACTAAAAACAAATAAAAAAATTTTAATCAGACTTTTTCATTTTGTGTTTCTACTTTGATTTGATTTTTTGATAACATCAAAATTATTTTTTGTAACTACGCCTTTTTTATTTTAGTTGCAACAACAGAAAAAGAAAAAGCTTAGGTTGATTTTTCCTTCTTATTTTTTGCATAGACAAACAACAAACAAAAATTTCAGAAAGACTTAAAGAAATAAATTTAATTCGAAAATTAAAGTCGTTAAAAATAAAATCAACCGATTAAACAACGTATATTCTCTTAATTAAGCTAGTTGAGAAAACAGTGGCATCAATGATTTTTTTGAGTGAATCCAATCGTTGAACTTGTTGTTTCACAAATTTTAGCAATATTTCGCTGCAAAAAAAAAATATATTGCAAAATCATGGAAGTTATAAAATTAGAAAAACAATTTGTTTGTTATTTTATTTTTAAAGGCCATTAAAATGATGAAGGCAAATATAAAAAAGTGGAAATTATGATGCTTTTAATTTTAATCCATTTTAAATTCGATTTGGTTTATTACAAACCTGCATACTTTTTGTTCAAAATTTGGATTAAATAAATTTTGTGAGTGAATTGATGGAAGGAAAAGCTAACAGATTTTTTAATTAAATGTGTTTATTATGGTCTAGTATTTAAAAAAAGTGTGCATTATTCTGCTTTAAAAATTTATTTAAAAAACATTTCTTCAAGTCTAAACACTACTTATTAACGTTAGGGTTGGCAGATAATCACATAAAATACAACAAAAATGAATAAATATTTGATTAGTGAAAGAAAAGGCTCAGATCGAGTTATGTGGCCTTGAACATAAAATAGCCTGCCTATGTTAGTGAATATGAAACTTCGAGGTTTCATATCCGTTTATTCGAGGCAGCGAGTTAAATACGACATACATTTTTATGGTTAAAAAAATAAATAAAAAATATGTGGAAAAGAACAAAAATAGTCGCAATTCAAAATTTCTGAGTTCCAGAGACATACCAATGTGCTTATGTGCAACAACATAGAGGAGTGAATCTCGTTTTGAATTAGGTCTTGAATTGGAGATATGAATTTTTTGATCCAAATATTTTTAATATATTTTATAAAAATTAATGTCAAGAGGATTTTTAATCGCATACCAATGTTAATTAACCGGTGAATTTACCGGTTAATTATCCAACCCTAGTTTACTGTGGTTTTAAAAATTTTAGAATATATGTCCATTGTACAAAACGTTGTAAACAAAGTTAGTGGTATGATAATATATTTATTTGACTTTAAGCCTTTTGGTCGGCCGACCGGCTGTTAGCATTACAAAATGCGAAAAGTGAAGAAAATCAATTCATGCTCGATCTCTTGGAAAAAAGAGAAAGATAAGATCGCCGATTTCACAGTTTTGCTGAGAAATCAAGACATCCATGAAAGTTTAATGCATAAGCATGAAATTTTTTTCTGGCACTGTATACGGTAAAAAATGCTTGAACCGAAGAAAAAAAAAGATGCAAAGTAATTATTATTATTGTTTTTTTTTTCAAATTGTAATTACAACAAAAATTTCTTTTTCATTTCCATAAATTATTTTTTCCCTTAAAACTTTTTTAGATCAACAAAATGAAAGCGTAGGTCACGCAATACCAAAAAACAAGTTTTGCCTTGAAGAAAAAAATTTTTTTAATGGAACCAATTTGATCAAAAAAATTGTTGCATTTAGTTAGAAAAATATAAATATTTCCTTCATTATTTTCTTTTCTCTTTTGTTTGTAGAAATTATACGTGGAACCATTAATTTGCTAATAATATTTTGAGTTTTTATGATTTTTTGCTAACTCCATCATTTTAATTTTCAGAATGGCCTCCATTGATGATGAGAATACGGGTAATAATATTAATGAAAAAAACCAAAAGCAAATATTATGTCAGGTTTTAAATGTATCTTTATCGGTTGGATTTTTAAATCAAAAGATTAATCGAGAATGGAAGAAATCATGTTGTGAAAATCATCCAATATTTTTGGGGGATTATGTTTTTAAAAGCATTCTCGAAGAGCTAAATGAACCAGGGCAACGGACTCCAACAAGGTTGTTGGATTTATCTATGGCTGTTAAAAGATTGGCTATAATCTTTCAGTAATCATTTATTTAATTTTGTTAATTTTGAGACTAACTAACTTATCTGCGTTTTAGAGAAGAAAATTTGGAATATAATTTAACTTTAGCAATTTTAATGAAAAAATATATAACTCGATATATTCGTGATCCAATTCCCATTGTTTGTCATACCGTTTTGGATACATTAGATAATTTTATTCAATCCAAATTAATTTTAATTGAGGCTAATGGCTCAAATGGCGAAAATATTCTTGAAAGTTTATGTCAAATGTTTCTTCATAGAACTACGAAATTTACCATTCGAGCTTTGGTTTGTTTTATTTCCCTTTTTCTTTTTTTTTATTTGAGAAAAAAAATTTTTAGATTTTATTTATGAAACATACTCATTGCGATTTGATTGATGAAGATATTTGGACAAGATTTTACTCTAAAATTGGAGCTCATGAGCTTACATCCGCTGTAAGAAATTTAATTTTATCATATTTGCCCCAATAAATTCGTGAAATTAATTTTAGATTACAGATTTAATTATTTTTCATGGAATTAAACTTGCAAGTGAAGATAAAGGTTTAGGATTGCATTTAAATGAAATGCGACGATGCTTGCTGGATGGAACAATAGAAATTCGTCGAGCAATTCAAACGAAATTATTACCAAAAATGTTTAAATCGGTTGAATTAAGAAATATTTTAAATAATGAATCCATGATTTTGCTGAGTTTCGTTTATTTTTTCTTTTTTCTTATTTATTTGTGGGGTTAACTTTTTTGAGTTTTAGATGTCCATGATGAGTTTTATGCTTCGGCAAATCCAATACGTGCGATTGAAGTTGTATTATCTATGACAAAATTTTTCATTTTTAATCCAACTAGCACAGCTTTATCTTGGCATGATTGTGTGGATGTTCAACTTCTTGCTGAAGCGGTGGTAGTTGATGATATTGAAGTTCGAATGCTTGGATGGCATTTAATTTGTCAAAATCCTCGTTTAACTCGACCTTTTTCATATGATGAACTCCTTCTTGCTCGTTTATTTATAACATCAAATATGACAGAACAAAATCCAGGAATTCGTCAAAAAATGGTTGCAGAATTCAAAGTTTTAATGCAAAGAATGCGGGAATCTTATAAGCAACTTAAAAAGAAAATGGCCCTTGAAAATCGAGATTTATTTTATGAATTAGCAACATCAGAATTATTTCCAACAAAAACTGAAAAGATTATATATGAAGAAAGTCCATGCAATGAAATACTTTTAGAAAATCATAAACATTTTTTAAAGTTTATCCATGATTTTGTTTTTGATTCAATTGGACGTGAATCAAATTTCAATAGAAAATTATCTGCTTTATTTTTGATTGAAATGATGCATGATAGTGAAGCTTCATATAAAAATGGTGCGGCAGGTAACAAACAATTCATAGGCTTTAATTTAGTTTACAGTTTTTCTTGCTGTTGAGAATTTATTCATTTTTGCACTTTACCGTTTCACAAAAGAAAAAGCTTCTTTTTAAATCCAATTACTTTTTAAGATTTAATGTACGATGAATTGGAAATGCAAAGTTGGTTGAATCAAGAATGCTATGATCGATTAAAAGCAGTATTAGATGATGAATATGAAATTAATCAAGGCCTTGCTGAAAAGCTTCTTTCAAAATTGCAATTTAAAAATATTAAAGTGAGCTTTTTCTAAAACTGGCCCATTATTAACTTTACACATATTTAATCCCATTTTTTTAGAGAACTCATTATGAAGACATTCCATTGGATTTTAAAAATAATTATTATAAATCTCGATGCTTTTGGAAGGATGTTTATGCTGGAGGTGAACAACATCTGCAAGCAATGATAAAACATGTTCAAATTTTAATTGAAAAAGAAATTCAAAAAATTCAACAACATAATGAAGAATACCTTGGAGGTCACATATCACTCACAAATTTAATTATTTATCTTAATGGCTTCTTTGAATCAAAAATTTATTACCAGCTGTAAGCAGCTTTTTATTTAACTTTGCTTTCATTAACTTATATTGGTTTTTTTTTTCCAGCAAAAACATAGAACCATGGGAAACATATATTCCTAAAACTTTGATACCTCTTTGCCTTACAGTTGGTAAACTCGTTTCCCCGGTAGTTCATAGTTGTGCACCAGAAGGTTATTATCCTGATGATCATTCGGAAGATATCGATGGACAAAAAGCTAGCGAAAGAGCAAAGAAAGCTCAACAACTGCTTGTTAATTGTTGGAGAACGCATAAAGAAATTTCAATAGTTTTTAAAAATTTCTTTAATTATGCTTTTGAGGTTTGCGGCATGGAAATTTTACTGTTGCTAAAGCTTTTTTTTGTTTATTTTAGAATGATCCAGCTCAATCGTTATCTAAAGTTGGAATGAAATTACTTCCATCAAATTTACTACAAAATTTAATTGATTATCTTTGGACCCAATTAACGGAATGTCGACATTGTGGGGCATTTGAAAGCGCTGCATTAACCTTCCAAATAGTTTGTTCAATTTTATGGAAACTTGAAGATTCAAAAAATTTACCATATGATTATTCTATGGTTGATTCACCTATAAAAGTTTTAGATAAACTTATTCGATCTTTGGAAGGCGCAGATGAAGCATTAGGAATATGTGAAACTCGTCGAAGCGCAGGCATTCCACCTTTATTTGTTGCTATTCTTACAACTGAACCAAAGAAAAATAATCGATCTGAGTTTGCTAAAACATTGGAAAGAATGTTCGCAATAAACTCTCAAGATCCATCAATGATGTAAGTTTTAAAAAAATTATATAATTTTATTAAGATTTACTTTTGCAGAATTCACACAATTAATTGCCTTGTTGCAATATTTGAATGTTCTGAACTTTCTCATGTGGTCAAACAATTTCTTACTCCTGCATTTCTTTTATGCTTTTGTGAACCACCAGAAATCGAATCTTCAACTATTAGTTTTACAGATCATTGGCCAATTCGAAATACAATTTCTCGTTTATTTAATGCAGTTATTCGACGAATGTTTGGTTCACCAAATAAAAGTCAAAAATCATTATTTATTTCTCAACGATGTACCAAACCTTCCAATGATGTATTTATTCAACTTCCATCCCTTTATAAAACCATGAAAGAGCTATTTCAAAGTTATGTGGAAGATAAACCAAACCCGCGAAATGAATTTCATATGTATCCTTTATTAACGATGTTGACCCATGTAGCTCCATCCAATACAGCTGATTATCAATTGAGCGTATTTCATCCATATCTAATTAAAATATTACTTCAATCAAAAGGGCAAAAAATTCGTGAATTATCTGCTGTTGCATTAATTACAACAAGTCAAGAATGTGAATTTGTTTCAATTGTTCAATGGCTTTCAGATTCTAATAGATTGAATGTAATTAAAAGTTCTAATAATGCTATCGATGGATGTTTATTACTTTTAAATTTATGTCTTGAGCGACATGGTGGAGATATTCCTGAACCTATCATAGATTGCCTCCAACAATTTTTTCAAACTTTATGGGAAATCATCGACGTTCAATCTTTGGCTGATATAACCCTTTATTATTTTTTTATTGCAGCCAAAAGTCTTGCAAATGAAAATGATTTACAAATGATTGCAAATTTGGGAATTGAAATGTTACAAAATGATACATTTTCAAATGAAAAGCAGCTATCATTTAGTGGTTTTGCAGATTTATTTGTAACTCATCAAAATTTATGGGAAGAAAGAAAAGATAAATTACCTTTGAATTTTCGGCTTGAATGTTATCATCTTGCAAATGAATTAAATGTAAAACTTTTGGATCAACTTTATAAAGATTTGGCTGAAGTTAAAAGCGATGAAGATATTTTAAGGGTAAGATAACGGTCATTGTTTGCAGCTTCCTTCAAATTAAAAAGTTACTTTGGTGAATCTTGGATTAGCTATCGCCTTTCGAAATAACAAAATCTAATAATTCTAAAAAATTATTTTAGGTTCTTCAACCTTTAACTATGAATCATGATTATCTCGATGAAGAAATAATTCCAACCATCGAAAGTCTTTTAGATTCACAGCCACCATTATCTGAAATATATTTTGCTTTAATGGAGTGCTTTACTTATTTACGAGCCGAAAAAAAGTTAACTAAAAAAGAAATTGAAAGAGTTAAATTATTTTTTGATGAAGCTTCAGCTTCGTATGAAGATGAAATTCGCCTTAAAGCTATTAGAATTTGGTTAACCACAGCTACATCGCATCGAAATTCAAAAATTTATGATGAATTTATGTCTAAAGCAATTGTATGGCTTCAAGATGGATGTCCACAAATTAGAGCTGAAGTTGCTAAAGCTATGAATGAATGGTTGTTATCCACCGAATTATGCTTGAATCCAACAATTTTATGGAGTTTTGCTGCAACCAATGATTCTAAATTAATTGAACAATTATTTCATGGAAAATTTGAGCGAACTAAAGAAACGTTTCAACGAACTGCATTAAATCCATTTGCTGAAAAAGCAGTATTACCTGAAATGCAAATACTTAGTGATTTGCTGATTGCGATTGAACGGTATAAAGCTCGACATCGTGAAGAAATTGCATCTCAAAAATCTTTGTAACATTTATTGTTATTTACTAGTTTAAATAATATTTTTTGTTTGTTGAGTTTGTTAAAATTTATTATATAAAAAAATCTTGAAGAATGGAAAAAAATTTAACTTGAGCAACTTTCGGCAGATCAACGAGCCAGAAACTTTGAAGCAGAAAAAATGAAAAAGAAGAAAAATTAAAGCCTAACATTTTCTTTTTAATCGTAAAGTTGGTTTAATTATTATGGGAGGAAGTTGATTAAGATAAATAAATATGTATCTCTATCATTTTTTGTTGACGAGAAAATGACATGGCTCTGAGGTACAATAAAATAACCATAAACTTTTTTTTTGTAATTCATCGTTTTTTTCATCCTTTGATTGCTTTTAATAAAACATTGTAGTTTTTTTCTTCGTCACTCAATTCTTTTACTATGACACTTTTATTTCTAACTTATTGCTGCCAACAAATAGAAATAAAAAACCAATGTGGATGTTTACATTGCATCCGGATGCTATCATTGTAAACTTATCAAATGTGCATAGTTATTAAAACTAATAGCTTTCATAACAAGTGTTTGGTATTAATTTTTATCAACAAAAATATCAAAGCTTTGAATGCAACTAGGAGTACAGAAACTCCATGAAGCAGATAAACAAATTTTTTTATAACGTTTAGGTTGCTTCGATTATGGGTTTTAGATTTCTAATTTTGCCTTTTTTTATTGATCAGCGTCTAAACACTCTTCAATCGATTACAAGACGATCAGGAGATGGACATGCTTCACGTAAACGTGGCGCGACAAGAGATATTCACTTGCCTCTGAATTTATAAACTTTCAGATGCAATAAATAATTTTGATGGAGGAACTCGAGAACTTTTTGGTACAATTGGAACCGGTATCATTTTTACATCATTTCCTCTATCATATTTATCCATAACCGGTGGAATATTTGATCAAATTGCTGGCACTTCCATTCTTTGTTTTTCGGTTAAAGCAATCATAGATAAAAAAAAAAATACTGCCTTTCCATATTATTTACAACCATTATTAATTGGTTTAAGTGTATTTGTAATTGGTGCAAGCTTTTCGCTTAATGGTATGGGTATGCGATTACATCGACTGAGATATTGATTGGACTTTAAAAGTTGTTGCAAAAAGAGGAGTGATTTAGGAAAACAGATACTCAGTGTTAAAAACCTTTTACGACACAACCGGACAACGAGAAAGGGAAAAATATATTTTTCTTATTGAAAAAAGACTGTTTGGGCATTGATGAAAGAAATGAAAAAGCAGCCAGCCAGAAGGAGCTATTTTGAAAAAGCTTTTGTAAGAATGGCTTCAAGGAATTAATTGATAAAATCGATTTATGGGTAAACAAATCAACTAAAATGTTTGTTTACAACCTTTAATGATAAACCAAAAAATCTCTAACATTATATTTATATCAAATTTCGCTTCTTCTTTTTTTAATCCCAAAACAAAACTTTGCACACGTAAAAAAATGTGTAAAAAAAAGATCCAATTTTCTTTCTCAACTTCATCAACTAAAAAAATGCTTGCTTCCTAAAAATTTATCAATGTTTCACGTTTTGGCAAAATGAACACTTTGTAATTTTGCTGGAACAGCCAAAAAATTTTGTGAAATGAAAGAAAAAAATCCTAATAATCTGTTTTCTAAAACTTCGTCGTATATTTTTATTCTCATAAAATTATTACATACTTTCAACTTTAAATATGGGTCGCAAACTCAAATCAAAGCAATCTAAAGAAGATGTGCTTTCTCAAGTTAAAAGGCTTCGTGAAAGTGAAGAATATTTATTCCTTGATGAACTTCACAAAGATGCATGCTGCTATCCTTTTATCAGGATTTATTGATAGAAAAGAAATTAGTTTTTTTTGAAGTAAGTTTCTGTTGTATTTTTCCAGTTAATGATATAATAAAATTTTAGGGAACTGTTGAATGTGGAAAAGCTACTATAGTTAAACGAATTGCTAAAGAATGGAACATGCCTATCGTTATTCTCCAGCGAAGTGATTAAATTGATGCTGCCAAGGTTGGTCGTGTTATTACTAATAAAATATAACTTACTTTTTTATTTTAGTCTTTTATTGGCTGCTATCAATGTACCGAAGTACCTGGTGAATTTATATGGGAGCCATCTGTGTTTTCAAAAGTTTGTTTTTTGTTATTTCGTTATTGTCATTTACTTTTTTTTGTTTAGGCTGTTACAAAAAGATGCCTTATTTTACTTAAAGATAATTATTCAGCTTCGACGGAAATGGTTTCATCTTTGTATTTGATGAATAAATCTTGGAATGCTCCACTTCGTTCTGATGGTAGTGTCAATTCTTTTCATCCAGAAGCACGTATCGTTGCAACAGTGCGAACCGAAAACAACCATTTGGATTCTTCTGAACTTGTTAGAAGTCATCCCATGAGAGTAAACTCACAACCATTGTCAAATGATGAATTAAGAAAAATTATTCAATATATGCTCGCGTCATTATGATCTGTTGCTGAAAAACTGGTGGATATATTCGTTGAACTTTGTCTTTTGATGTTGGCTGATAGTATTATCGATCGTGATTTGAATGCAAAGTATGTGTTTACTGTACTTATCTTTATACGTGTTTATCTTTTTAGTGATTTGATTCGAACTTGTCGGCGTCTCTCGTCTTTACCTATGAATTGTTTAAAAGCAATCGAAAAATCGCGGTTGGAATGGATAAATTCATTAATATTATTGGAACGTCATCTGTTACTCAAACCACTGATTTCATAAACCCTTTGAATGCTGTTTGTGCTGTTCGACCTTTACAAGATGAAATGGATTATCTTTCGTAGAAAGCAATTGTCTCGGAAGTTCAAGCATCTTATCTCAAAGCCAAACATCGTCATCCACCTCAAAAAATGTCTTTAGATTTTTTTTGTCAATGGTTTACAGAATTTGTTGAAATTTTATGTTATTATTAAACATAAAAGATTTAATGAAAGCTTCATCGGTCATTTTCCTGAAGCTCCGTTGCAACATTTGGAAGTTTTGTATCGATTTAACCATGGACAGAATTCAACAAAAGAAATGGTTTCATTTTTTTACGATTTTGAACTCAAATGTAGCAACTTATAACATCAATTCACAACTAACGGTAAACACATTTCATCTTGTTTAATTAATCAATTGTTAAAATTTTTAGACTGCTCATGTTACGTCTGTCGAAGTTTTGTTGGTTGCTTTCATTTAATTTTAGAAGTGTTTCCATTTTTCAACTACATCTTTTGCTGCGATTTCATTATGTTCACTTGCTTCCGCCTCCGACAAAATTTCTGAATATCAATTATTCATTTGGATTGCTTGTGATATCATACTTAATTATGGTGACATTCTTACTTTTGTTTTATTGCTTTCTATCATCTAATATTTTGGAATTTTAGAGAACAAGTAGCATATCAAACTCCAATTTTTGGGAAATATCAACGATGTTCAATCATTTTTCAACGAAGCCAATCATGATAGTGCTCATGTCATCGATTATCTTCAAAATCAATTTGCTAGTGCTACAGCCGCTTCTCTTCGTCATGGTGCTTGCTTAGGACTTGGTGTCGCCGCGCTTGGAACATATAATCAAGATGGTTATGCTCAACTTCGTAAAATTCTTTATCAAGATGATGTCGTTGTTGGTGAAGCTGCTGGTACTGCCATGGGTCTTGTAATGGCTACCAGTTTCGATAATACCGCGTTCTGTGAAATGATTCATTATATTAGCGACACCTGTCATATATTGGTGCTTCCCTCAACTTCCGTCCTCTTCTCATTCAAACTTCGCGCTCCTCTTGATTGTCCTGTAACGAAACAGCCAGCAAGATGGCAGCCTATTTGCATACTTGTGTTTGCTTTGCTTCTGTTTCACTTTCGTAGTTGTAGTTGTATGTTACATTATTGTTGTGCTGGTTGTGTGTGTCTCCTGAATAAATATGTTTCTGTATATGTTCTTGTTTTATTAGGAATATCCCAGCTACAGCAGATGCAACCAGCTCCCAAGGACTATCAACCGAAACCTCGACGACGCCAATATCTTATCTGTCACCGCGTGACATGGAGGGCCCTACCCATTTGTTCCTGTCTTGAAGAAATTGCTGCAGCGATGGAATCAAAGGAATGGCTGAACTATTTGAAGATGATGGTGATACTGGTGAACTCTTGGTAATGGTCTGATGGTCTCTTGCTCATCTCAATCGTGGAATTATGGATTGAATCGAACTCAAACAACCTGTGAAATATGAACTGCTTATGGAGAAGCCAACAACGAATGTGCTGTGCTACTGGAATGTAAGAAACTAAACTTGGTAAAGAACTTATAGAAAAACTTGTGATTGAATTATGGATATGAAACTTTGGTGTTTATGAAAGGAAAACTCTATGGATTGTTAATGCTCTTGTGTTATGAATGCTTTTTTGTTATGTTAATGAAATGTTATCTCGTCGAAAAGTTGCACTGGTTACAAGACCCAGACAGTAAGTCCACAGATACCCATAGATAGGAAACGAAGTGGCAAAAGTTAAAACTTGCACTGGGTTGCAACTCCAGAAATAACGAAGAAATGAAGATGTATCTCGTCGCAAAATTCTTCTTCATGGTATGGAGTATGGTTGAGAAAATGTTAACTTGCCAGAACTACTCGATTGAAGAAAGAAATATTCTTGTGATGAATGGATTTGCGCTTGCTTTATGGTATGATCTTGCTGTTATGTTCTTAATGGTTATGGAATTTGTGAGGACGAAGTAATCCGATCAAATATGATACTCGTAAAGTTCTAAAATGGTGAAGATCGATGGCTCTTATGAATGATCTTGATTTTTTTGATGTATGCTTAATGACAGCAGTGTTCTTGTTGGACCTGTAGCTATCGCTTAGCCTTTTGATGTCAGCTGGTCAATATGAAGATGGTGAAATTCGTATGGTACTCATGATGAAGGAACAAATCTTGGATGCAGACTTGATTCAACCTGACAGCATTTATGCTTAATGTCTTGTACTGATGTCGATACCGATATGGAGAAAGATGCTTTGGTCCAAGAAATGTGTTATGAAAGAAAATTCTATGATCCAGAAATGTGAATGGTTTCAACTTCGTGGTTTGGTCGTATGTATGCTCAACGAAAATGTGAGGACACATTTTGGAGGCGGTGGCGGTATGTCATATATTGGTGCTTCCCTCAACTTCCGTCCTCTTCTCATTCAAACTTCGCGCTCCTCTTGATTGTCCTGTAACGAAACAGCCAGCAAGATGGCAGCCTATTTGCATACTTGTGTTTGCTTTGCTTCTGTTTCACTTTCGTAGTTGTAGTTGTATGTTACATTATTGTTGTGCTGGTTGTGTGTGTCTCCTGAATAAATATGTTTCTGTATATGTTCTTGTTTTATTAGGAATATCCCAGCTACAGCAGATGCAACCAGCTCCCAAGGACTATCAACCGAAACCTCGACGACGCCAATATCTTATCTGTCACCGCGTGACACACCCCGTTCATGTCAAAATTCAAAGAGGCTTTCGAACTGGACTTTCTCTTCTTGCTTATGGTCGGATGGAAGATGTTAAACATTGGGTCAACGAGCTTTTAGAAGCTAAATCAAATGCTGTTCTTCGACAAACTGTTGTATGTATGCTTGCTATGGCTTACACTGGAAGTGGTAAAGCTGATATTGTTCGTCGTCTTCTTGCTAAAGTTGCTACTGATCCAAATCATGATGTCAAACGATTTGCTGTTATCGCTGGTGGTTTTGTTTTTAGCAAGTAAGTCTATAGTTTTTGATATTGTTGTATTTGGGATGCTTAGAGAATCCGCACTTTGATAATCTTTCATCGAAATATCTTTTTTAAACTAATTTGTTGGTTTATGTAAATGTGCAACTCGTATTGGAATTTCAGGAGCGTTTTAAAGGTGCACTGTTACAGTTATTAATTTGATTATTTGATATTTTTGCCACTTCCTTACTAATATTAAAATTTTCTGGTATTGAAGGAGGCATGCTAGGTACAATAAATGCCAAATTTGGTGAGCCATGATGTTGATGCTTTGGTGAATGTGCTTTCCCAACAAGCGTGGAATTTAACATCCTCTTCGTAGTAAAATGGTGTAGGAAAATTTTGTTTAATAAGGGGTTTTCGCTCGATGCTTCATCTTCTTATAAAGGAAGTAAGTTTTTACTGTAGTTTAATTTACCCTTTTTCGAGTTTATAAATTTTTTGAAGATAATCTTCTTCTTTTGAGTCAGGATTAGAAAGGAGAAAGCAAAGAAAAAGCGGAAATAATGTTTTTTTTGTTTAAATTAGAACAAATTTCTCGATAAAATTGGGGATTTATTGTGGTACCACCAATCCTCTTTTGCTGCTAAAGCTTATTTATTTTTTTCAATTTTTTGTTGTTCTATAAAAATAATAACTCTGATGGTCTTTTATAACATTCATCAAATTGATTTAAGCTGAAAAGAATTTACCAATAAGATTAGAATCTGGAAACACATCCTCACATTTATGTTGCAAAGTTAGTAAAAATTGGTTCTCTTTAAAAGTTTTATTTTGGGATAATAAAGAAAATATATCGAAACTCTTAATCAATTTTTTTGCAAGATGAAATTGGTAAGACAAGATTGAACTCATCCTGTAATTAACATAATCGTGTGCTTCTGCCTCTCATCGCGAAAAAAAACCAAAGCAATTTTCAAAAACTTTGAGCTTTTTTGAAGTTTGAAGGTTTTTTATAATCATTGCTGCTGTTTTTTGTTTGTCTTCGTCATTGTTGGATATTTTTTTTAACACATTTGTTGCGTAATATATTCGAGCCTTTTTCACCCTATTATTAAACTTTTAATTTTCAGATAACAAACAACAAATTTCAAAGGCTAATTATCAGCTCATAGAATTCTACTAACGACGATCATTTACTCTACTTCTCGACATTTCCGAAACTTTCAATGGAACAACGAAGAATTTTGACTATAGCAACATGTTTGATAGCTCTTCTGATTGATGGATGTACTATGACTTCTCCAAATATTGAGAAACATGTCCGTGATGTAGAAAAGCAACATCCTAAGAATTCGAAGAAATTTTCGCCATTGTTCAAATGTATGTGTTGAAGGTGAGGTGTACAACGCCTTTACTTCTCATTATTCTGCTTTGAAGAAGAAAACATTTGTTCATACTGTATGTGTTTGTAATCCTTTTTTTAAATCTTTATTCCTTTTGTAGCTTCGTACTGTAATTATGGCTTGCGTGAATCATGATGCTAAGAATGGTCAAGGTGATGAACTTGGTAATGTCATAATGAGTGATGCTTGCAATTTTTGTAATACTTTGAAATTACTTCGTGATCGTGGCCTTCAATGTTAGTTACATCCTACCGTAAGTTTTACTTAATCTTATTATTTAAAACTTTACCATTGATGGCTTCTTTTTGATTTCGTTTACACATAAAATGTTCTTACTTGTTACTAATTTTTGATATTTTCATTCTTTTTTCGTTTTAGGCTAAACTTGACTTTCTCGATGGTCGTGAACATTTTAATGCTATTGTTTTCTTTTGTTCTCTTGAACTTGTGATTTTCTTACCTCCAACAGGTTCAAACATTGAATCAGCAAATCTTCGGCTTCGCAACAATATTAACTACCTCATCGATCAAATGAATGCTGAAGCGTTATTAGCTGAAAAAAGAATGAAAATCTTCGAATACCATCGTGATGTAAATCCAAATAATATCGCATGGAGAAAAATTAAACCTGATATTGATGCTGTAACTGCTGGCGAAGATAGAGCGTGTGAAACAAATTATGTCGATATATCGTTTAACAACATATTTGGTGCTCTTCATTATTCCACTGATGTTAAAGATTATGAATCTCTCTTCGCAGTTATCAAGTTAGTTTGTTATTTGTTAGCTATCACTCTTATTTATATGCCTTTTCAATGCTTTAAACTTTTTTTGTATTTTTAGTTTACTGAATCTTTGTCGAGCGTTATCTTTCACCGGTGATAATCTTTATGGAAATCCTTATCTTTCACTTTATGAAGACGTATCTTTGGCTATTGGAAGCGATCTTGATGTTGATGCAACGGTTAAATTTAGCAAATTTTCTTCCAAATATTTTGAAGGAGTACCAACTGGAGTTGCGCGTGCACCACTTGATGGCCAAAAAAGTATGTTGTTTTCTTTCTTCTAAATTTTCATCAAAGTTTCTTTTAGCTTGGTTGAAGGCTCTTATATTGAACGTGGTTATAACTCTCCTAAAAATGATCCTCATTATGTTTACACCGAATCAATTAGACAAAATTTGGGAAGATTGTCAAGAGCAGTAGCTTGTGGAAGATTTCCAATTTTACTTGAAGATGAAACATCGGCTGGTACGTTTGAAATTATTTAACATAATTCAAAGAAATAAAAATCATCTTATTTTCAGATAAAACATCGATGATTATGGATCTTGCTTTTGTAGCTGGAACTATTGTACATCGTATCAACAATCATCATGAACTTACTGATGTTCAAGAATACTTTGGCTGCTATGCACCTGATGAAAACGGAAAATTTACTTTTGTGGAAGGTGTTCTCTTTCATGCTGTTCGACAAGGTCATTGGGTTATTCTTGATGAATTGAATCTTGCTCCGGTAAAAGTTCTTGAAGCTCTTAATAGAGTAAGTTTATTATTATTACTATTATTTATTGTTATTGTGTTTTTAGCTATTAGACGATAATCGTGAACTGTTTGTTGCTGAACGAAATCTTGTTGTTAAAGCTCATCTTCGATTTCGTCTTTTTGCTCCACAAAATCCTGTTGGCACTTACGCTGGTCGTAAAAGACTCACGTGCTTTTTACATCGTTTTATCATTCTTCGATTTGATCATCCGCCTTTTGAAGAACTTACTCAAATTGTTTGCACAAGATGTGAAATTGGTAATGCCCTGCAGTTGCTATGATTAATGTTTTAACTGAAATTAAACATTTCTGTTTAAACTCTGGATTAGTTTATGCTTCCGATGGTCTTATATCGTAAAGAAAAGTGCGAACAAATGTTTATTTACCAATCAACTGGAGCGCTTACAACCGAAATCTTGGAAACTCTTGAGCTTGTGCAATCAATTCTCATTCAATTTGCTAACTGGATTTCAGCATTCTATGTTCATTTCGGTCATATATCTTCTCAAATCTTGCAGAAAGGTTTAGTCAACTCAATTCCAAAGAAAGAAGAAAGCGAAGGTGGTCAAGTCAAAGAAAGCGAGGATGTTGGAGGAGAAAATGCTGGCATGGGTGAAGGTCAAGGAATGAAAGATGTTTCTGAACAAATTGAAGAAACTGGACAAGTTGATGATTTAATGGTTTGTTTGTTTTTATAGCCTTTATTACATTTGAAGTAATCTTTTACATTTAGGACGAAGAAGAGAACGCTACCAATGAAAATCAAGAACCGCAACAAAAGCCAAAAGATTCAGAAACTCCCTTGGAAATGGAAGATGATTTCGCAGCAGATTTGGAAAACCTTGACAACGAAGAAAATGAAAAATGTGAAAACGACAACGAAGGGCCCGATGAAGAACCATCAGCTGATAATCCATTTGATAAAGATGCTTCCGATGAAGAAGCTGATCCACAGGGCGAGCGTCTGAATTAGCGGAAAATTTGCGTCAAATTCTTGAACCACGCTCTGCAAATCGTTTACAGTATGTTTTATTAATTCCTTTAATTTGCTATAATGTTTTGATTTCAGAGGTGATTACTGTACTGGTAAACGATTAAATATGTGTCGTCTTGTCTCTTACATCGCTAGTGACTATCGAAAAAATCGGATTTGGCTAAGAAGAACTAAGAAACAACAACGATATTTCCAAATTATGGTTACTATTGATGATTCACAAAGCATGCTTGAAAACCGTATGGGTGAGGTAAGTTTTATTATCCTTTACTTAATTAACAAATTGTATTTCTCGATTACATGTCAAAGTGTTTGCTTGATTGAAAAGCTTTTCAACAGCTTGAATTTGGACAAATCGCTATTTCCAAATTTGGGCAAACTGTACAAATGTTACTTGAATTTACTTCAACTACGGATGCTCAAGACACACCTCATTCCTTCACTTTTGGATAATCTTCAATTCAATCAAAATAAAACGACCTAATGTGATTTTTGTAATGCTTCAAGATATTATTATTCTGGTGAAGTATTCAAGAAATGAATGTTACATTTGAAGGTCCTACGTATTCTTTTTTTGGTCATTAATTTTCACTTTCTGTTTTCAGATTTGACAAGGAATTGTATCCATTAATGGTGTGAAAAGGCCTGTAACATGAAACTCAGCCGCTGAAGAGCGTTACAGATGCCACCATTTCATCCAAGTGTCCGGCTGAGTCGTTTCTTGTTTTTAACGGCGAAACACTTGGTCATTTTTTATTTGTATTATTGTTTGTTGATTTTAATAAATGTTAGTAAGATTGTTTGTTTTCCGTTCATTTTCGTAGTAAATGAGGATTATATTATGTTATAAACATACAAGCTTTTGCAATTGTAATAAGAAGATAAGAAGAAAGCTAAAACATCAGTTTGTTTGTTCTTTGCTTTAACATTTTTTCAACCATTTAAATATTGAATTTCAAACAAGGTTATTTCTCCAGTTTTGAGGATTGATGTTAAGATTCAAAACCAATAGTAAAATTGCGATGTTCATCCACTGTTGAGGTTTATGTCACATGTTAAAATTAAAAAACGCTAATATCAGAAAAAGATACATACAAGTCTTTGAAGTTCAATTTCGGATTAATTTTGAAGGTCTTTAATACTACAAACATAAATAATAAATTCTTTTCTAACATTATCAAATTTGCAGCTCATGGTTTTTTCATCGAGTGCAAGAAGATTGGCTCGGCTATTTTTTAGCTATAGCTCGACCTTTTCTTTGGATAAGAGATTCCTCTGATCCATCACTATTGTATTTTACAATTAAATTGCAAAGAGCAACATCAAGGCCTAAATACACAATTTATTTATTTAGGTCTAAAAAAAGAAAAAGAATTTTCGATCTTTCCTTCTTCAGCAACTGGTGTAGCAACTAAAATATGCAAATTCCCATTTTTGAAGTGTTCAAGCATATTTTATTCAATAGCAGTTTGACCAAATCGACATGAAGCTTGATTTGCGGAAGCAATAAAACGAACTTTTTTATGCCAAAAGTGGAGATAATTTTTTGTTGTTGACTAAGATACCTTTCGAGATTAGCTCCAACGCGACGCATGTCACATGAGATTTGAGAAATGAGGATACTAACGATATATTTTATAACATAATAAAATGGCGATAATACCAAAAATCTGAGAAAGTTTTTATGGAGATACATTTGGTTTATTAATTTTCCATGGTTAAAACCAAAGATTATTCTTTTGAAATGTTGTTCACCTTACTTTCTTTTATGCTTCTAACGTATATCAGTTTAAAGAAATTCTATAAAAAAATATTTTCTCTCTCTCTCTCTCTCTCAATAATAAGCAATTTTGTTTTGTTATACTGGATATTGGTTTATCAAATTAGACACTTGATAGTGAGCCCTCTAACCACGTCAAGGTTTCCAGCTTCTAGAGGGTTTGGTTTTTTAAACAGGGAACAATGCTTGCGCAAAACAAACCCCTAATGGATCGGATTAGTTCATAATCAAACATCCTCCGACCCATCGAGATCGGATTAGCTCATAATCAAGCATCCTCCAACCTGAAAGAAAAGTTAGTAAATTTTTAGTTTGGATTAGCTCATAATCAAGCATCCTCCACACCAAAAGAAAAGTTAGTAAATTTTTAGTGTGGACTAGCTCATAATCAAGCATCCTCCACACCAAAAGAAAAGTTAGTAAATTTTTAGTTTGGATTAGCTCATAATCAAGCATCCTCCACACCAAAAGAAAAGTTAGTAAATTTTTAGTGTGGACTAGCTCATAATCAAGCATCCTCCACACCAAAAGAAAAGTTAGTAAATTTTTAGTGTGGACTAGCTCATAATCAAGCATCCTCCACACCAAAAGAAAAAAAGATGGCGAATGTTTTTTTTGTGTTTTTTGTTTGGTTTAAGGTCCACACCTTTGGTTTACGGTCCACACCGAAAGAAAAAAAACTTACATTCATAATCAAACATCTTCATCCATCTTAGGCAGCATACACGAGTTGGGAGGGATTTAGGGTGGTCGAATGTCATCACTTCGAATATTCATGTTATCAAAAAAATTAGAATTACATATTTTAGATTTTACCAAACCTGTAAAAGGCAAAACTTTAAAGCTCAGCGAGATTCTATAATAATCGCAAAACAAAAACAAAAAATTTAGCAAATTTGTTATTCGATGACAATAATTATCCGAAAATGATGACATTTGACTATCATATTTTCGAATTATTATTGTCATCGAATAACAAATTTGCTAAATTTTTTGTTTTTGTTTTATAATTATTATAGGTCTCGTTGGGCTTTAAAGCTTCACCTTTTACAGTTTTGGTAAAAATCTCAAATCTGTAATTCAACTTTTTTGATGACACAAATTTTCGTCATAATGACATTCTAAAAAAGGGAGGAAAAAAAGGGAAGGGAAGGTCGTTCAAAAGCAATCAAAAATAAGTTTTTTTTTCGATCGATGCTTCGAAGTTGACTCTCGCGTTCGAAGTTGACTCTCGCGTTCGAAGTTTCGAACTCTAAATGCCAAAATCATTGATTGCTTTGATTTTTTTTTTGCTCAAAAAAATGATACGATCTCTAATAATTTTGTTTTATGATGTTTCAATTTTTGTGTGTTAAAAATTAGCGAACACTTGTTGAAACAACGATTTCTAAGTCTTTAGTTTGGGATAAAATAAAAATAAGAGGAACTTTTATAAGATGTATCAAAGGTAAAGCAATTGCTTTCAAAAAATTAATGGGATGATTTTTCCAAGATCTTTCATAATTGCAAATGATGACTAAAGTTGCAAATAATTTCCACACGCAAATCGTACCAATCAATTTTTAATTTGTTTAATTATGACTCGGTTATTAAAAGTTTTAAGTTTCAAAAGAAACGATCAAAATTGAAATACCTAATTTTATGCATGTTTTCTGTGTATGTTAAAGGTTTAGTTGGAGGCAGACAACATAGAAACAAAAAAATAATACAAATAAAGAACAACCAAGTGTTTCGCCGTTAAGAAACGACTCAGCCGGACACTTGGATGAAAAGGTGGCATCTGTAACGCTCTTCAGCGGCTGAGTTTCATGTTACAGATACGTTGCTTCAGGCGTTTCCATCATGAAATGCGTTTACCGTTAGTTATGGATTGATGTTATAAGTTGATAGATTTTAGTTCAAAATTGTCAAAAATAAAGCCATTTCATGTTTATTGAGATGACAAAAGTAAAATATTGCTTAAAGACAAATTTGGAGTATCCTTGACTATAAACTGAACTTCTTTTGGCCAAAACAGATACCATTTTCCTCATCAAAGAACAAATTTGCTTTAGGAAGAATCATTTCAATACCAAAAAATTTGATTGTACAACAACGCTATCTAGCCAGAAGAAGCTACCATTAGCATTTGGTCGAATAGAATCAAGAAGATCTGATGTTTCAGTACGTTCTTGACAATTTATACATAAAAGTTTGCCATCAGAGAGAAGTTGAGCAGCCGTCGTTTTACCACATCCAATTTTACCAACCATTGAAATAGGCTCATTGCAACGCCAAGCTTCGCAGGAAAGGACGAGCATACGTCGCATACCAAACGTTGAAACAATGTGAAAGGTCCCTTCAGTAAGTTGTTTTCCATCAAATCAGGCAAATAAGTTGCAAACAATTTAACTTTAAGAATATTTTCAAGAGCTCGAACAACTTCTTCCACATCATTAGAATTTCGACATCGAGAGACAAGAAGAAGGTAACCTTGATCAGCTAGTACTTGCTACCAATCACCACACACACTCTTTGCAAGACGATTAGGCCAACGGAAAAGATCACTAAAGCAAAAAGTTAAAGAATGAGAAAGGCTTACCTTAACGTCATAAAACTATCAGAAGCATTAAATAATCCAGCGTTTGAACAGCAATGTTTAAGTTCAGTTCAAGCTTCAATCAAAGCAACATCGGGCTATTAGCAATTCCACATCTTGCGTAAACAATTTGAGTAATTTCTTCAAAAGGTGGATGATCAAATCGAAGAATGGTAAAACGATGTAAAAAGCACGTGAGTCTTTTACGACCAGCGTAAGTGCCAACAGGATTTTGTGGAGCAAAAAGACGAAATCGAAGATGAGCTTTAACAACAAGATTTCGTTCAGCAACAAACAGTTCACGATTATCGTCTAATAGCTAAAAACACAATAACAATAAATAATAGTAATAATAATAAACTTACTCTATTAAGAGCTTCAAGAACTTTTACCGGAGCAAGATTCAATTCATCAAGAATAACCCAATGACCTTGTCGAACAGCATGAAAGAGAACACCTTCCACAAAAGTAAATTTTCCGTTTTCATCAGGTGCATAGCAGCCAAAGTATTCTTGAACATCAGTAAGTTCATGATGATTGTTGATACGATGTACAATAGTTCCAGCTACAAAAGCAAGATCCATAATCATCGATGTTTTATCTGAAAATAAGATGATTTTTATTTCTTTGAATTATGTTAAATAATTTCAAACGTACCAGCCGATGTTTCATCTTCAAGTAAAATTGGAAATCTTCCACAAGCTACTGCTCTTGACAATCTTCCCAAATTTTGTCTAATTGATTCGGTGTAAACATAATGAGGATCATTTTTAGGAGAGTTATAACCACGTTCAATATAAGAGCCTTCAACCAAGCTAAAAGAAACTTTGATGAAAATTTAGAAGAAAGAAAACAACATACTTTTTTGGCCATCAAGTGGTGCACGCGCAACTCCAGTTGGTACTCCTTCAAAATATTTGGAAGAAAATTTGCTAAATTTAACCGTTGCATCAACATCAAGATCGCTTCCAATAGCCAAAGATACGTCTTCATAAAGTGAAAGATAAGGATTTCCATAAAGATTATCACCGGTGAAAGATAACGCTCGACAAAGATTCAGTAAACTAAAAATACAAAAAAAGTTTAAAGCATTGAAAAGGCATATAAATAAGAGTGATAGCTAACAAATAACAAACTAACTTGATAACTGCGAAGAGAGATTCATAATCTTTAACATCAGTGGAATAATGAAGAGCACCAAATATGTTGTTAAACGATATATCGACATAATTTGTTTCACACGCTCTATCTTCGCCAGCAGTTACAGCATCAATATCAGGTTTAATTTTTCTCCATGCGATATTATTTGGATTTACATCACGATGGTATTCGAAGATTTTCATTCTTTTTTCAGCTAATAACGCTTCAGCATTCATTTGATCGATGAGGTAGTTAATATTGTTGCGAAGCCGAAGATTTGCTGATTCAATGTTTGAACCTGTTGGAGGTAAGAAAATCACAAGTTCAAGAGAACAAAAGAAAACAATAGCATTAAAATGTTCACGACCATCGAGAAAGTCAAGTTTAGCCTAAAACGAAAAAAGAATGAAAATATCAAAAATTAGTAACAAGTAAGAACATTTTATGTGTAAACGAAATCAAAAAGAAGCCATCAATGGTAAAGTTTTAAATAATAAGATTAAGTAAAACTTACGGTAGGATGTAACTAACATTGAAGGCCACGATCACGAAGTAATTTCAAAGTATTACAAAAATTGCAAGCATCACTCATTATGACATTACCAAGTTCATCACCTTGACCATTCTTAGCATCATGATTCACGCAAGCCATAATTACAGTACGAAGCTACAAAAGGAATAAAGATTTAAAAAAAGGATTACAAACACATACAGTATGAACAAATGTTTTCTTCTTCAAAGCAGAATAATGAGAAGTAAAGGCGTTGTACACCTCACCTTCAACACATACATTTGAACAATGGCGAAAATTTCTTCGAATTCTTAGGATGTTGCTTTTCTACATCACGGACATGTTTCTCAATATTTGGAGAAGTCATAGTACATCCATCAATCAGAAGAGCTATCAAACATGTGGCTATAGTCAAAATTCTTCGTTGTTCCATTGAAAGCATTGGAAGTGTTGAAAATTTGAGTAAATGATCGTCGTTAGTTGAATTCATAGCAGCTGGATAATTAGCCTTTGAAATTTGTTGTTTGTTATCTGAAAATTAAAAGTTTAATAATAGGGTGAAAAAGGCTCGAATATATTACGCAACAAATGTGTTAAAAAAAATATCCAACAATGACGAAGACAAACAAAAAACAGCAGCAATGATTATAAAAAACCTTCAAACTTCAAAAAAGCTCAAAGTTTTTGAAAATTGCTTTGGTTTTTTTTCGCGATGAGAGGCAGAAGCACACGATTATGTTAATTACAGGATGAGTTCAATCTTGTCTTACCAATTTCATCTTGCAAAAAAATTGATTAAGAGTTTCGATATATTTTCTTTATTATCCCAAAATAAAACTTTTAACAATTTTTACTATAGGCATTTTTGCAACTTAAAGGTGAGGCTGTGATTCCAAATGAAAACATTATTGATAAATTCTTTTCGGCTTAAATCAACTTGATGAATGTTGTCGTAGACCATCAGAGTTATTAAACTTGGAACAACAAAAAATTGAAAAAATCAATAAGCTTAAGCAGCAAAACTGTATTGATAGGTGGTATCAGTAAATCCCCAATTTTATCGAGAAATTTGTTCTAATTTAAACAAAACAAACATTATTTCCGCTTTTTCTTTGCTTTCTCCTTTCTAATCCTGACTCAAAAGAAGAAGATTATCTTCAAACAATTTATAAACTCGAAAAAGAGTAAATTAAATTATAGTAAAAACTAAATTCCCTTATAAGCAGAAAAAAGCGATGGTATGAAAAAAGGGAAACAAGTTCGGAAAGATGCATGCTTTTCTAAGTATTTTATAAAAAACCAAGTGATTTTGTATTCCATCTTTTGCATTGAAAGAATATGAGGAGGAGCTGAGCTATAAACAAAGTTGAATATTGAAAACGGCAAAAAATGGAAATCATTTTTTTATACAAAACATTTATCATCCAAACAAGCTAGCTATTTGCGAAGGTTTAAAATTTGCAATTAAAAAGTAAAATTTTCTGTAAAACGATAACCAATAATATTATTTGATTGTGTTTATGGAATACAAGATTGATGGATCTTTTCTTTGATTAATTTTGATATTAAAAAAATCGGTCGAAGTTGTCAAAGCTTGCACAACTTATAATTTTCCTTATTCATCTTTCAACACACTTTTTGTATAGTCATCAATAACTACAAAAGTTGGAAGGCGTAATTCGCTATAAAGTGCAAGTATGGAACTAGCTAATGAACATAAAGCTACAAGCGTATTAGCTGTTGTATTTGTATGCTTTTTTGTATTTTGGACACCATTCTTTTTTATTAATTTTTAAATGGTTTCTGTGGTGACAACTGTGCGCCACCACAATGGGAATCCGCATTATTTTTATGGTTAAGCTATATTTCTAGTATTATCAACCCAATTATTTATACCCATTTAGTTAAAGAACTACTGCTATGAGTCTATTAGCTGCAAGTAGTAGAGCAAAAAGTGCGCCAGCAGCCCCATTGATGATGCCGCATATGAATTTACAACTTTGGAATGAAAAAAAGAAAAGAAATTGAAAGCCCTGATTCTATGGGGAACGGAAGCGGATGATGGAGCACACTAATACATACAGCCTATAAGACAGGCAGTGTTTGTTCATTCAAAAAAAGACCCTTAGCATTCTCTCAAACTGATGAAAATAGCGCTGTACAAAACAAAAATAAAGCAAATCTTAGCAGTATCTTTTCTTATTCTCCATCTTCTCCAGCAAAAAGCATGCGTTCATCCCAAATGCATCATATCGTTCAAGAGGTGATGAAGACAAGAAAATTGATGAGCATACATAAACAATGCAAACATCTGATTAGGATAATATCAAGCGAAAAAAGGTAAGTTCATCCATCAAAACATATCCAAATAAAAACAAATAATTTATAGTTATCTTGTTAAACTCAAACTTTGCAACGTAATTCTACGAGCGAAAGTGAAAATGAAGCATCGAACGAAAACAAACGCCTTATTACACAAAATTTCTTAAACCATGGCTACGAAGAGGCTGTTATTTTCCACGCTTGCTGGAAAAGCACATTCACCAAAGAATCAACATCATGGCTCACCAAATTTGGCATTTATTGTACCTAGCATGCCTCCTTCAATATCATAAAAATTTAATATTAGTAAGAAAGTGGCAAAAAAATCAAATAATCAGATCAAAAACTGTAACAGAACACCTTTCAAATGCTCCTGAAATTCCAATACGAGTTGCACATTTACATAAACCAACAAATGAGTTTAAAAAAGATATTTCGATGAAAGATTCTCAAAGTGCGGATTCTCTAATCACCCCAAATAAGTAAATATCAAAAACCATAGACTTACTTGCTAAAAACAAAACCAACATCGATAACAGAAAATCGCTTGACACCATGATTTGGATCAGCAGCAACTTTAGCAAGAAATCGACGAACAACATCAGCTTTACCACTTCCAGCGTAAGCCATAGCAAGCATAAAAAAAAAGTTTGTCGAAGAACAGCATTTGATTTAGCTTCTAAAAGCTCGTTGACCCAAGGTTCAACCTCTTCCATTCGACCATAAGCAAGAAGAGAAAGTCCATTTCGAAAGCCTCTTTGAATTTGTCATGAGCCGTGTCACTAATATATTGAAGCATTTCACGGAATGCAGTATTATCAAGATTGGCAGCCATTACAAGACCCATGGCAGCACCAGCAGCTTCACCAACAATGTCATCATCTTGATAAAGAGTTTCACGAAGTTACGCATAAATATCTTGATTATGTGTTCCAAGCGCGGCACACCAAATCAAGTTGATAAGACATATAACGCATACGCGAGCAAACAAATTCCATCGTTGGCTAAAAAACAACAAATAAGGTTAAAAATAACATTGTAAAATCGAAATGCTTACCTCAATATAAGAATCATCCATCATTTGAAGATCATCATCAATAAAAAGTCGCACAGATTGAACATTCTTTCTTTGTTTCCATCGTCGAGAAATGTTACCCATCGATCAGCAGTCGAAATAATGACAATTCCATGTTGAAGAAGCTTCAAATCATTCGTCAATTCACCAGTAAGAAATACAAAAGTTTTATTCAAAAGTCGTCCAATTCGAGAATTCCATTCTTGATAAACATTTCGTGCCACTTCTTCATTCAATGAAACATAAACAACTTTTTGATCAGGATTATTTTCAAAATGTCGAAGCAATGTGAATTCAGCACAAGTAAGTTTTCCACTTCCATTTGGTGCACCAATAAAAACATTTTCAGTGCTTTCAAAGCAAGTACGAAAGACTTGAGTTTGAAGGGGATTGAAAACGCTGATTCCTTTCTTATCAAAAATTTGAGCATATTCAGGATTATTGAGAGCTGAGATGGGAAGAGGTTGAAGATCAAGAAGTTCAGTCGGAGGTGGATATTTATCAGGAAGGAGAATATGACGGAATGAAATGGAAAGAATATTTTCACTACCTAACCATCGATCAGATACAATACGAACATAATAAAGCAGCGGAAGAGAATCAAACACAGGAACAAACATTTTGATAACATGTTCATCGGAGTTGTATAACGCTAATTCATCGAACATGACAATTTTTGGTTCATTGTAAGAACCCATCGCCATAGCTTGTTGTCCAGTTTCAGCACTTCTTTTAGCAGCTGCAGCACGTTCTTTCTTGTCGATGGAATCTTGAATGGCATCATCAACTTCAACGTTTTAAGCTCTCTCAGAATTGGAGACAAATCAGGATCAGCTGCCATTTTTTGTTCGAGCGCTTTCTTTTCGGTTGCTTCAATTTTAGCAAGCTTGGTAAAATAAAGAACCATGAGACGATTTTGAACAAGAACTTTGACAAGATCGAAACGATCCTTTTCATAAGCATCGAGAATATCGAAGAGTTTGTTTTCACAAAGACGAGGATCAGCTTCATTTTCTAAGATATCCAAAATCTTTTGCTCCTTCTTTTGAACTTCCACTTCATCGCGATTTTCATCATACTGCTAACTTGACGAGCTATCCATTGAGCATTGATTTCTCTTGGATGTAGCTTCTGCTTTCGAGCTTTGGTATCTTGCATATCGTCATCTCCAGTTGTTCGTTTAAGCGGTTCTTCCATATCAGCTTCAACACCCATTTCATTTTCATCATCCTCTTCTTCAGGAATTTCTGTTTCAAGTTTTCCACGATCATCGTCATCTTCTTCATCTAATCGAACGCCAACTGTTTCTTCAACATCTTCTTGGTTTTCATAGTCATCTTCGTCCAAAACAAAATCAGAGATCTTCTTACTTAAATTATTAAGTAGAGCGAAGCGATCATCAGCAAGTTTACCAATCAAAGCTTCAACTTCTCGACGTTTTTCTTTTTCACGAAGATTATCCCTTTTGAGAGAACGAAGAATTTCATCCACAGCACCATGAAGGATTTCACGTGGCTAAAAAAAGTATCATTAGTTTTCTTATAATCAGACATAGGTAAAAATGATAAGCTTACATGATCTCCAAGAGTGTCTTGCACGAAACCAAGCATTACTTCAAAAGATTGATAACGTTAATCCTAAAAAAGTAAAGATTTATAATCAAAAGTTGTGTAAAATTGGACGAACAAAAAAAACACGAGAGAGAAAACGAGGAAATGAAAACTTTGTTGGAAAAAAAAAATGGAAGAAGGAGCTTCTTTTGATTCTTTCGTTGTGAAATCTTTTTATGGAGATGAAAGCAAGTTTTTGAATTTTTCAATGGACTTTTTTTTCAATTTGGATTTCACCAATCTTACATACATCAGTTTGGGTTTATTAATATTTTTTATAAAGTAATTAGATCATTGAACACCCATGCTGAAAAAAATGCAATTTTAATAAGCTTGGAGGTCATTAATCAAAGGCTTTCAAAGATTATCAATTTACTTTTGTCCTTTCTTTATTCATTTTTGAGTTGATTTATTTATTCAAAAATCACACAATGTAATTTTGTAATAAAAACTACCCTTAGACTAACCCAGAAAATAAAGAAAATATTTTCATTTGTTGATCAATGAATAAAGAATAATGTATGAGCCGTGGAACTTTGAAACTTTTAATTTGTTCCATTTTATCATTGAAAAGATGTTAGGTTTTTATATTCTCATATGTATTTGGAAGCTTTATTAAAGCTTCATGGGCGAACTATTATTTTTACAATATTCACTAAATTGAGACATTTTGTTGGGTAAAAAATTTTTTATGAATAAAATAAAGACATAGAAAAAAATTGAAAAAATGGTGGCATTATTTGTGATTTAAATCATTAAAAACATTAAAAGCAAAAATAACAGCAGCATCGAACCTTTTGGGGAATTTAACAATTAAAAAAGAGGTTTTTTTCAAAAAAGGTATAATAATTTTGCATTAAAACAAAAAAGAGGAAGAAGAGCAGCAGTAATCCGATTGGTAAAACACAAAAATGATGAGATCTTTTGTAGTTGCGTATTTGAATTATCTTAAAAGTTAACCATATTTTTTTAAATTTTAAATGAAGTGTTTAAGAGTTTACTTTTTTGGTCGTCCTCGTCCTTTGCTGCTGGCGCTACTAGCAGAAGGAGCAGCAGCTGTGGTTGTTCCAGCAATAGGTTTAGCATTGGGAGCTGCAGCGCCTTTAGGTGGTGCACCACGTCCTCGACCTCCTTTTGGTGCAGATGGAACTGCAGCAGTTTGAGCATCATCTGAACTTTCAGTATCTGCTGCAATTTCTGCTGCTGATGGTGGTGCAGCAGCAGCAGATTTTGGTTTATTATCTGTAGGTTTAGTCTGGAAAAAGAAAGATTTTAGTGAATTATGTTTGTTAGAATATTATATATTTTCGAACTTACTGTTGTTGTTCTTGCACTTGTTCGTGTTTTTTCAGCAGTAGGCTTCTGAAAGAAAGATCGGGGAAATTAATTTTATCATCCAATTAACTGGTTGACAGTAAACACACATCCCATCTTTTATAGCGCGATACAGAAAGAGTGATGTGCAAATTTAGTTCAATATTGGTTTGATCACTCATGAAAGTAAAAACCTTGTTTTTAAGAAAAATTATTATTCAATTATTTGTCTCAAACTTTTTATATGAAATATTGTGCAAAAGTTTTTATTTTTTTGCAGAAAATTGAATTAAAAAAATCAAACAACTGAAAAACTCAATCAATAAAGTAAATGTAATGAATGACATGTTGTTAAATCATTGACCCAAATCACAAATAAGTGTTTACAAAAATATTTTACCTCACAACTTTTCGATAATTTTATATTCATTTTAATTCCTCGACTCAAACTAATACCCTCAAAATGTATCAAAAATGAACGAACCTTAATTGCACGGGATGCAGCAGCTACACCAACTTCACCTTTCTTTGGACGACCGCGCTAAAAAAAATGAAATAATTATTTTATTATCCAAAATCAATTTTTTCAACTCAAAAAAACTAATTTTTACCCGCGTTTGGATGCATCTCCACCTTTTGGAGATGTTTCTCCACCGGCATTTGGGGATGAATGTTCTTCTTCGGATGACATTTTTAAAAAAATTAAATGTGGAGCTTTAAATTTAGAGAATCTAAAAAAATAAATATTGGTATTTAAATATTCCCTATTGAAAAAATTTATGGAGCTCCCGATAAAAGGGAGGAAAATGAAAAAATATACGCAGCACAAATAAGGGGAAAGTAAAAAATAAAAGCAAAGACACTTTTTTAAATAAAAAAAAGAAACGAAAAACACGAACGACTACGCAGTGTTTTTGGTTGGATGTCAATGCTTTGCGCGCGTTTTTTTCTTCACCCTCTACTACGCCATTTTTTTTTCCAAACGAGAAATATTTTTAATGTTTTTGTCGATAACATTCTTTTCCTTCCATTCCTTCTTTTTTTGGACAATTTTTTTTTTGCAATGTCCGATGATGATTCTGTTGTTGTTGCAATGTCTCAACAAAAAAGCATTGAAAAAAAAGGTTGAAGTAAATATACAAACAATAGCACGGTGATAAGTTAAACTAATTAATAAATGGGAAATAATAAATTTTATGCAGATTTTTATCGAAGCATTATGTAAAAATCGAAATTCACACTCAAACCCAATATTTTTCGACGACATTGCTGCCATGCCATGACAATCACAGCCACCGCCGGCGGCGAGGTAATACTGATACGAAAATCCTGCCATTTAGAAAGAAGGTTTATGTTGTTAAAAAAGACAAATAAAAAAACAAAAGATCAAAAGCCCAGGAAGCTTGATTTTGTTTATTTAAAAAGCCTGAAAAAAGGAGAAGAAAGGAACCCAAGAATTACGCAAAAGTGTTTAAGATTAAATTTAAGTAATCATGATGATGCAAAGTTATTTTTGCTTTAAACTTTCCAAATATTATCAATGATAAAAAAAATTAGTTCGTTAAAAAAGTGATTAATAATGATCTCTTTTCTGCAAAGTTGAAAGAAAAAGACAAGAAAAAGTTCGTTGCTTCAAAAAGAAAATGTCGGGGAAATTGCAGCTGCACTACATCAAGCCTAAAAATAAAACTTCAATTTTTTGTAAACTTTTTCTCGATTTGTGTTTATTGACTTTAACTCTTTTTCTTTCCATTTTTATAACATAATTTTACATATTTAGGTATACTTTTTAGATCATTTTGCTCAACTTGATGGAAGCTTCTTCGCTTATAAGATAATGTTTTAACATGTTCAATGGCCATCTTGTGGTGGCAAATGTTTTTATTTTAAAAATATTGGGTTTAATTAAACACGAGAAACAAAAAAAAAACGAGGAAATGAAAAGTTTTTGATGAAGAAAAAATGGAGGAAGCAACTTCGTTTGATTCTTTCGTTGTGAAATCATCTTTTTGTGGAGATGAAAGCAAGTCTTTGAATTTTTCAATTCACCTTTTTTTAAATTTGAATAATTTTTTTCACAAACGTTAACCTTCAAAGATGATGTAATAGAATATAAGGAAAAAATAAAGTAATTTATCTGTTAGTAAGATTATGCGCGAGTTGAAGCTTTCGGGTGATCAATATTTTAGTTAATAGGAAAGACAAAAACCTTTTTTTTTAAATTTTTATTTATAAACTATAACAACAAATAATAATTTAAATAGAACTTAAATCAACATATAAATAATAGGTTAGAAATCCCAAAAGGAATCTTCTACGCTACTTCGATCACCACTTTCCTCCCCCGTCTGGGTACCACCATTTTCTTCAACCGCTGCTTCAATGACTTCCATCTTAGCTTTCTTACAACCTTCATCACCACCACCTTCATTTGCTTCTCTTGCTGCATCTCTTGCTCGCTTGTTACGAGCTTCTCGCATCAAACGGCGTTCTTCTTCTTCAGCTCGTTGTTCATCTTCAATTCGACGACGATTTGTTTCATGTATGAGTTGTTCTTCTTCTCGGCGACGATGTTCTTCTTCTTCGTGAGCAAGACGTTCCATTTCTTCTCGGCGACGATGTTCTTCTTCTTCTTCGTGAGCAAGACGTTCCATTTCTTCTCGGCGATGATGTTCTTCTTCTTCGTGAGCAAGACGTTCCATTTCTTCTCGGCGATGATGTTCTTCTTCTTCGTGAGCAAGACGTTCCATTTCTTCTCGGCGATGATGTTCTTCTTCTTCGTGAGCAAGACGTTCCATTTCTTCTCGGCGATGATGTTCTTCTTCTTCGTGAGCAAGACGTTCCATTTCTTCTCGGCGATGATGTTCTTCTTCTTCGTGAGCAAGACGTTCCATTTCTTCTCGGCGATGATGTTCTTCTTCTTCGTGAGCAAGACGTTCCATTTCTTCTCGGCTACGATGTTCTTCTTCTTGAGTAGGAAGTTGTTCTGGTTGTTGTTGAGCTTCTTCATCAGCAGCAGGTTGTTGGATGGCTTGTGGAGGACGTTCATTTCGGAAGACGATGCTTCTTACTTCTTCGATGCTTCCAACGAGGTATGCGATGCCTGCATTGTACTGGGTGCTGTTGAGGTTAATCGATAAATTGAATGCACCTGGACGAGTTTCAGGTAGTAAGAACGCAACCTTGATTCCATGTTGTTTAAGGATGTTCAACGCATCAAGAACGTCTTTATCCGACCATAAATCATTAACAACAATATAAACATAACTTCCAGCTGACCACTTCATACGTGCAGCCCATTTAAGCATACGTGTACCAAATATTGGAGCATCAAATTTGACGATGTTGAAGTTGGTGAAATCCCAGGGGAACTTTAGTGGTATAGCAAGAATTTTCTTGTCTTCGATAACCATATTGAGAATACTGAAAACAATTTCTATTGTGAACCTTAGCTATTCAGGTGCAAGTAAGACAAAGTATTCAATAATTAGATGGGCAACATCTTACGGTAAAAGAACAACCGTCGGCATAAGGTTTAGAATCAAAAGGTATGGTTAATGAGTCGAGCAAAATAGCTCGACAATTCATTCAAGTTTATTCATTATCAAAGAAAAACAAGCAGTGTTTATAAAACAACTCTTTTATTACAACAAAAACATAAAAACATAACAAAACAATAACAATACAAAACATCTTAATTCGCTTCATTTCTTCTTTGAAACCTAAAACACCTGAAACAAAAAGGTAAAACACAAAATGTCTCAAAGTTTAATCATGCAATTTCGCCCGTTAACCAGATTGCAAGTTAATATTAAAAGCAATAATGCAAAGCATTAGAGCAAAAACAAAATAAGCAAAACATAAATTCTCTTGGCCCGGGCTCATCAGTGGTTTTCCAAGGAGTAAAATATAAAACATAAAACAAATCACCAAATAAACATTACGTTGATCATCATTGAAAAACATTCAGTATCAGTAGAGTAAAAACATAAGCGTTGACCATATCCATGAAAGAAACATAAACTTGAATTGCTTTATTGAGTAAAATCCATGCGAATGATTGATATTTTGAAAGATGTTAAAAACATCAACAGCACCATTGTGGATGAATACATGAGCTTCAATGACATTCTTGATAACATCATATCAAACCAATAACAATGATCAAAGAAGAGAAGCCACATTTAACATTGCATTGTTTATGGTGCCATAGTATTAACATATACATGATGAATTGAAGTGTTGGAAATGCAGGAGATTTGCCACCATGTGAACCAGTAAAACCTAAAACTAAAGAAGAGTTATAGTACATAAACAATATTGCCTAAGGAATGGCCGACAAGTTATTTCGCTCGTTAACCAGATAACTTGACATATTAGTAACATAAACAACATGAAAACTTTTTAAAACGATAAACCTCCTTTGGTTCGAGCTCTTCAGTGGCTAACCAAAGGAGAGAAAAAGAAAGAAAACCCATCCATCCATATAACATTTACTCATCAACAGCAATTGTCTTTGATTGAAGCAAAAAAAGATCCAAAAACATAATTGAAACGAAGCCACCAGCATACCAATGACATAACGTTAACCACAAAAGCAACTTTTGACCAAGAACATTGAAAACGAATATCACCTATTGGTTGTTGAATTTCTTTTGATCATAATAGCATCATAATATCATCATCATCATCATCATCATCATCATCATCATCATCATCATCATCATCATCATCATCATCATCATCATCATCATTATCATCATCATTATCATCATCATCATCATCATCATCATCATCATCATCATCATCATCATTTCGGATTTACCATTAATAGAGTCGCAACATCAGCAGCTTCATTTCATTGACATCCGAAAGAGAACACCATCGAGTATTTGACCATTCAAGAGCACCAAATTGAAGCATAAGGGAAAGGGAAAACACGAATAAATGAGCACGAAATACATATGTAAGTATTGCGAATAAAAGGGGAAAGAAGTAAAGCATATTGGGAATAAAAAAGGAAAGATGGCTTTTTACAACCAAATGATCTAACAAACTGAGTGTTTCAGCTATCGCCATTAAGGCAATAATCTCACGTTTGATGAATCAAAAATGGGCGAAATAAAGAAAGAAGAAGGTAAAAGAATTCTAAGCAAAGCATTGGAAAGATTCTCGACAGAAGAAAAAGGTCGATAAAAAGTCGAAAAGGGAATATAAAAAACGGCAAGGATTTTGTAAGAAAAAACTCCAAGAAAATGAAGCAATAAAAAGGAGGGGAAAAAATCAGTCGGAATCGTTAAAGGTGAAGATAAAAAATTCGATTGAAAAGAAGAAGATTGAGCAATCCAAAAGTTTTTGATTTTGGTGCGAGACATTTCATCAATGCTCTCTTGCTTTTAAAAAGCGCGAGCAGAAGCTTTCGTGTAATCACCTCAACTAGCTGCATGACATTCATTTACTCGGAAAAACGCGAGTAAGAAAGTTGAAAGGGCAAAGAAAGCAAAAAGCAAACGACTTTGAAACACTTCGAAAAAACCATTGAAAAAACATCGCCTGCTTTTTTAAGTAAAAAAACGAAAGTTCAACTTGTTTTTTTTCAGTTACCATTTGTGCAACAATAAGTCCATGATTTCAATAAATCAAAACAAACAAAAAAGCAACAGAGCTTTATCCATTGCTGCTGTAAATTTGTTTCATTTCAATAACATCCTCCATTCATTCCTTGAAAATAGCTTATTTTATGCAACTTTCATATTAAGAATTCATTTCATTGCTTTTTTCTAAACTTTGTTTTCATTCACATTTATGTAAACTTGTTGATTCTTTCGTAAAAATAAACGATACATAATTGAAGCATATGGTTTTCTTTCATTTCTTCTTTTGAATACCTAAAACACCTGAAACAAAAAGGTAAAACACAAACATCTCTCAAAGTATGATAACTAATAACGAGCTATTTCACCCGTAAACCATATAGCAAGTTAATATTAAAAG